>CM062813.1:1089090693-1090300393 GCA_031772625.1 Pinus tabuliformis
GTTCACACAATAATCAATCAATAGACAAACAATTAACACATTTCCACACTCAGAATTGAATTCATATGTATATAAACATATAAACAGTTGATTACATTCGAGACTTCTCTGTCTCGCATAGGCCTATTCTTCAATATCATGGCCTCTCCCTCTGACTCTGCTCGTAGGCTTACATATATGCTAGTGAGTTCTGTTGAACTCATCCTGGTTCGACTCCTAAATCTATTGAACTGACTCCTAAATCCTCTGTCCACTTCTACTTCAATTAATTCCTAAAATCTCTCCTTAGTTCCTCGAATAATGGAATGCTTAAAGAGTCTTAATTGACTTTAGACTCTTTTGTCATTATTACCCACTCATGTCCTCCTTATTCAAGAGCATTTACAGGCTATTTCACACATCTAATTTGATTCCTATTTTAATCACTCAAAGTCTAATATTACATCAATTTATCACTTAGGAATCCAACTTCCTAAAAATACATGACCCCTTCTGTCTACTTAATTACAATGATTTTCTCTTGGGTTGAATGCTCCTGCATCATGAAGTGAGGTAAAAATCACTCAGTTTTCTGCCATTGTATTTCTCTATCACTGGATTGTCGGGAGGGCATCCATCATTATATTCAAAATTATTGATTAATAATAGAAAACCCTAAGAGATGTTGAGTGGCTTTTCTCATATTGGGTTTTTCTGGGGACTATTTTGTCCAAAATAACTGTGTCCTATGTATCTTGTTCTTTGCTCAGTTTTTTGTTTCATGTAATCAAATATTTAAAGTAGTGTAGGTTACAGAAGTAATTTTCTTTAGTATTCAGAGAATAACTTGATAATGTATATTAAAATCAAGTAGGTGAAGTAGATTCAGATTTGTTGCAGTAGGGGTTCTTTGAGGTTAGGATTTTTCACACAAAGTGGTTACTAGTTATGCATGCAGGAGTGCTCCCTCTTATTAAGCCTATCTCATCATGTGTTCCCAAGGGGGTGTGTCGTACTTATACCAATGAGGTGATCCAAATAAGATGTTTTCCTAGTAAATTCATGACCAAAATAACCAAGGAACCCAAGATTAAATAAAGTGCATGATCATTGAAATAATTAATGCTAGTAACTTGAGTACAAGCTTAGGAAAATATGGTAGTTAATCCCAATAATAATAATAATAAAAGATGTTCCATCATCACTAAGAAGTTCATAAAAACATCAATATTCCTCCCTCATGGATAAAATGCACCATATAATTGTTGGAGTACAAAAAATTTACCATGGTATCCAAATAACATGAAAGTGGTGATGTGACACACTCCCTTCACCAAAACACTACCATGGGAGTTATCTATCTGCTAAATATACAAAGGTACATCGCCACAAATGTTGACACATACATTAATCAACCACTTTTCACTTAATACCCTTCTTGAAAGAACCATATCACCTATTGTAGCTATTAGTTACTAGGAAATCTTGGGATTTCTCAGTAAACCATAAGGGTAATGCTTAGAAACATAGGTAGATCCATGTGATTCTACTTAAAAATGTACTAGAAAGTCTCTCATGAACATGAGTATATGATTGATGATGGTCATGCTCTAAAATATGATCACCTATATTGATCTAACACTACAAAATGCTCATAAGATGTCAATATATAAGCCCCCATGCAATATATATGGTAATAGATTTCTCTTCTTTAAAATATTCCAAGGACATGGACAATTGATGTAAGGGTCAATACCCTTGCATATAGTGGAATCAAATGATCTCGATTCAAATGATGTGGATGACTTTTTTAGGCTTACAAATTAGTTGGGATGCCAACAAGGATTACTATGAATGAGCTTGTATGCACTTCTGTTTGGGAAAGACACATTTTAAGGTTCCCTCAATAGACATATGCATTATCATATTGGCAAGGCAAGACTCAAGTGTGCATCTTGGTCCATTGGTAACCTAGTACGAATAGGCTACATAGACTTGAGTGTGCTTGTAGAGGTAGGCCGTATAAGGAAAAGATAGGTAGGGTTCATAATAGACTTGGGTGTTCCTATGGATGGACATGACACATTGTGAATGAGTGAAGTTGGACACACCAAGAAAGTGGGGTGGACTTAGATAAATACTTAAGGAGTTGGGTGACAAGAGTTATATGGACCAATTGAGTGAGTGATCAACACTTGCGGATCAATTTGGGTGTGTAAAGAAAAATGAGACTTGTTCCCATGACTTGTAGGCAAGTTATCCTTGGCACATTTGGATAGATATAATGCTGAGGCATAGACCAAGGAAACAATTGAAAGTTTTGGGTGCACTTGGGTGTGGATGGGGTTGTAGATATAGTAGAAACTAGACAACTAAGCATGGAATGAGACTTGTTAGAACGACCTGACCTAGGTGCAAATTAATTAGGTATACAAATGATGGTATGGGCATGGGTGACTTGGGTGGTCCAACATGAAATAAATTTTTTTATCTTGACACAACTTTGGGTCCACTTGATACAACATAACTTGTTAAGTGATGGGCGATGCTCACATAAGTAGATGAACATCTCACTATGTCGAGGAAAGTAAGAAGGACCCAAGAGTTTTCTATTGTTCCAAGTGATGGGTACAATGGAAAGACTTGTGCTACCCTATGGAGAGAATTTTTGAAACAAATTCTAGAATGATTTTTGAGATGAGTTGGGATGATTTCTTGGATGAATTTAGAGATGACTTATGAAATCAGTTTTGAGATGAGTTGGCACACAAGGGTGTGGGAGAAAAACTTATGGGTGATTCTTGGGATTTAATTGAATGAGTAATACAAGAATAATATCTTGTAGTGAATTTTTTTATGAAACCTCCCCCAAAATTGATCCATTTTCTATTTATAGTGGAATTTGCTAGCATATGTAGGTTGTTAGGGTCCTATATTATAGGAATATTATTCATTTCTGTCTTACTATTCATTTGAGGTTATTTTTGTAAATAGCAATCTTGGTTTCATGTGTGATATGGTATAGAGGGGTCTATTTGTCATAATTCAAAGTGTGATGTCTTGAGAGGTCAAGTTAGCTAGGTCTAGAGGTCAAGTTACATCAAGAAATCATGAGTAAGATCGTGTTCCATGACTTTTCATCATGAGCACATATTTATAGTTGTTTGATTCAGTTTATATGTCATTTCATGAGTGGTAATGACCTCAACAAGGATACAATGGTCAAAAGGAAAAATTGTTGCGTTTCACCCGTGTTGCTCTTCCAACAAGGTGCTGCACTTTCATCATTTCGATTTGAAATCATGATTATTGCTATAAACTCTACTCCTAGCCATAGTAAAAAGTTATTTTCATGGTTTTTTCATCCAAGATCATTCAGCTTGTTTTCATTTCCATCAGAAGCTTGTGGTTTGATCATGCTAGGTTACTATACAAAGGAGGCAGGGGTGCTGCGTTTCCACACAATGCTGCATTTCTCGCAAATGGGTGGTCAAATATCTTTCACAAGTGAAAAATTAAGCTTATTTCATTACCCTAGTTTTGAATTGTTACCCAATTACATGCATGAGTTAGGAAAGTAGTGTAAAAACCTCCAAGACACCATTTTCATCATCGTTGTGTTTTCTCCATCGTTGCGATTTTGCCTATTTCACTGTGTTTTCTCCTAATCATCGTGCTTCCATATAGTGCTCCATATTTTTCACTTGCCTTTGCTGAACTTTAAAAATTTGATTTGCAACCTCCAATATAAAGATAGCCAAGCCATTACACTGAATTGAAGCTCCTTGTCATAAGTTTGTGTGCTTAAGAAGTGTTTGAAATCAAATTTCTTGTGCGATGCATTTCTGGCACTATGCCTGTCCCTTTGAATTTTTTGCCACCAGTATCAAACATTTGCAAGTTGTTTTAGGGTTTTTTAAAGAAGGTTTGTGTTGATTAGTCTCTTGTGTAGAATTTCTTTCTTAATCATCATCAGAGGTTAATTTGGAGAGTCCTTCTTGTCATTACTCTTACACTGGTTGCACAAAACAAGTTTGCCTTAAACCTTAGACTATTCACTGCTGCAAAACAAACATCATGTCAACTCCAGAGGAAATAAATCACAAGGGAGGTGCTATTGTCTGGTTTGAACCATAATATCTCTCATATATCAACTTAGACCCAACTATTAGAATGGCTTTTGAGCAGGTGGGGTGTATGAGGTTTTGTGAAAAGATTCTAGGGTACAATCTACAATTGACTAAGGAGTTTGCTAAGAAGTTTGGTGGATTTGAGGCTAAGATAAGAACACTCACATTTTCATTGGAAGAGGTGACAAGAGTGGCCACATCTAGTCATAACTCTGAAGCTATTTTGAAGAAGCAGCTTTGTAGCATTTTGTGCCCTAGCTAGCATTAGGGTTTTTGATGTGAAGTTGGACATTTTTCATTTTTGGTCAAAGGATGATGGAATGGGGTATATAGCATGGTCATTAAAATTTCATCATCATCATTAGTGGGTGAAACTTATCTACAAACATCCTTGACCACTTAAAATATAAAAGAAGATGGCGTTGCACTTTTGAGACAGGGGTTGCGTTTTTGGCTACAAAAGAATTTGTTAAATTTGGAGGATTTGTACGATGGAATAAATATTGTAAGGAGGAATATTTTCATTTCCAGTCTTGGTAACACATAGTGAAGTCATCAGGCAACCCAAATATTGGCCGAAAGTATCTCAACCATGGAGTGTTGCGCTGCGCTTTCACACAGTCACAGTATTTTCACCATATATCTTAAACCATATACCTGTTTTCCATGAAAATGTTATAGGAAATGTATGGAGGTAATATGAATAAACCCACTTAATTTCAGGTCAAAACGCTTCACAGGTTCTAAGAAATGGGCCATTGTCATCTACAACCATTTTCGTATTTTATTGAAATCCGTGAGTCAGATTTGGTTCAATTTCTTTGTGGAGATAAATTATGATGATATTAATCTACTGGAAAAAAAATCAGCTCAATATGATTCACCTTTTAGGATATATTAAAACAAAATTAGTCACAGGTGCAATGTTGCGAAAGTTGCTGCAAATTTGATAGCAAAAAGGGAGATGGTGGTTTGAAGCCAGGTTTTTCAATTTTGGGGATATTTCATAGGTTCATTACCATTACAGGGGTATTTTGAGACTACCCAGTTGCTCCTTTTTATTATAGGAAGGCCACAAATATATAGAACTTGAGGCACTGTGAAAGTTTCTGCGAAAGTGGGAGTTTTGCAGCAGATGTTGCGTTTTCACACAGTCTTGATTTTGCCTTGTAAATTTGATTTTTTTTGGTTTCCAAAGGTTTTTTAATCATGTTTTTAGGTGGAATAATTCCTTAGGATGGTATGGTTAGTGGTTTGTTTTGAGTATTTCTAATTTTAATGATGTATTAAGTTGAAAATTGCATTAGGTAATTAGTTCCTATTTTTATGCAAAGTATGTGAACAGTTCGATGTATCTAGCTGATTGACTAGCTTCCTTTTGAAAAATTTGACCTGGCTAGCTGGGAATGGAATATATATATATATATATATATATATATATATATATATATATATATATATATATATATATATATATATATATCTATATATATATATATATATATATATATCTATATATATATATATATATATAAAGAACTAATAAGAGGGTTCGGTTGGTAAGATTGGAGAGAAAGAGACTTTGTGTGCATTGTATTTCTAAATATTTTTCCAGTGAACGAAAGCCAAAATGTGATTTGCAAGGATTCTAGCGTCAAATCTTGATGGTGTTCTGTTTCTTTCATGTAGTAAGTTTGTCTTATGTTTTTAAGTCTCTTGAATGTATGTCTTCTTGCTTAGAAGAATCAGATGTTTAACTTAGAATTCATCTGAAGGATGCTCTGATTTAGTTTTACCAAGTAATCTATGTTTTCCCCTTAAAGAAACATTTAGAATTCATCTACATTATTTATCCTCTATGTGTTTTTTCCACCTTTCTTACACGCCCTCTTACAACGATTTAACTTGATTTCATCAGCAAAACTGCCTACCTTGCCCTTGTGGAAAAATCCTTTCTCTCTTCATCATATCACTGGAAAAATAAAAAATTTAACATGACCCCATGCTTAATGGATCTGTCTCCTTTCTCACCAACAATCCTTTGAAAAAACATACCTTATTGAGCACTATACCTAGCCTAATATCAAAAGAGTTGAACAACCTAAGTGAGAGAGCCCTCTCCAAGGCTAGAAGGGATAGATTCTAGCCTAAAAGTGGTTTATGGTTAACTCTAAATTTCTCTCCTCGACCTAGCGAAATTACGAAGTACTAACATATGTGACTTGAGGTTTTAGCAAATTTTTTTCATCAATGCACCACAAATTGCAATAATACATTGATGCACTTAGTTACATAGGGCGTTGATGCCTCATTAAACAAGCATAATGATATCAATTATTAATATGAAAGATACTAAAATATGATTTTTAATATATATTTATATAAATAATATTCTAGTGCTTCAACAAAATGAAAGTGCACTGGGGTGCACAACAACAACACACTGAACATAGCAAACATTTTTTTGTTATCCAATTTAAAAATAAAAATAAAAATATAAACTTTACCAAGGCACTACTAAAAGGACACCCCGATGTGTTCCTAGTAACTAACATACCGAGGCATTTGAACATAGAAGCATTGGTATCATATATATATATTTTTTTGAAATTATAGTTTTGAATATGTATTTTTATATAACTTTATTAGAGTGCTTCATAGGAACGCCCTAGTGCATTTTTTATACTAAATATCTCAAGGCATCATCTTTACATGGAAGCATGTATATTAAATATTATTATAAAAAATGAAAATATAGTTTTAATATATATTTTATATAACTAACTAAGGGAACTTCCTCTCCAACACTCTAGTTGATATCATTTAAATGTAAGCAAGCACGGGTGGCTCATGAATTAGGCACACTGATATCAATTATTAATTACAGAAAATATTAAATTATCATTTTCAATATATATTTCTATAAAAAGTTATTTCGGGGCTTAAAAAAAAAAGAGCTCATTGAAGCACATAACAAGAACACACATTCGGCCTGGAGTATGCCGTAAAACTGCTTCTGCTTGGCTAAGAGCTCGTCTTCCTCGGACGTAAGGAAACAGGTTAACGGCCCAAGACCCAGAGGCATCTGGCAGGAGTGAAAGCCTGCTCCCTTACGGACCACCAGCGGGTTATTACAGGTGGCGTGGTTTTCCTTGATAACGGTGATGAGTCAAATCGACATTCGCGGATAGCAGCCAGAGATGGTTGTCCTCACTGTTGGTTTGACACCTGAGTTTGATAGGTTTTGCCACCTTCGGAAAAAAAAAAAAAAAAAAAAAAACAAGAACACATTAAACATAGGAGACTCTTTTTTAATTATTGGATTGAAAAAAATTAAAACAATATAAACTTTAGTGAGGCACCACCACAAGAATGCCTCGATGCATTACGAGTAAATAAAGCCTAGGGACATTGGGACATTTGGATATAGAAGCACCAATATAATATAGTATTAAAAATAAGAAAATATAGCTTTTAACTTATAACTTATCGAGTGCTTCCTCTATAACACCCTCGCATGTATAATTTAAACCTAAGCCTCGGTGCATGCCTCTGTCGAGTGCACCAGAATAGGGTAAAAAAATTACCAAGATGAATTATCAAAATAATTTCTTCTCGTGCTTTCATTCACTTTGATAAGCATCAGTGCTGACTCTAGTTGGGTGGTTGGCCCATTCATACTGCTCTACAACGTTGCCACTTTGTCCCACAATTTTCTATGACATTTCAGAAAATAGTGTACATTACCATTTTTTATTTATATGGAAATCATGCCTCCTCATGCTGCAAGAGACCAAGTAAATTGTTTATTATCTTATTATTTAAAGTTCCACTAGTTTAAAATTCAAATTTTAAACTAAATTTTCCCATTTTTAAAAATAAATTTACATTGAGTGACCATATCATTCAATTTTCACTAAAACGATTATTGGTGCACCCTATTATACATAGGGAACATCATCACAATGCGCCCTAATTAAAATGGGAATCAAAACCATTTAGTGCATCTCTTGTGCATTCCAGGCCAATGAGTACCTAATACAGGGCACCGATTAAACATTTTTATGTTACAATTTTCAAGGCATTGTAATGTATATTAAATCCATGTGGATAGTCCACTTAAGATGGAACACTAGTTTATATGCTTTGTAACAAAAATTAAATGATCAAATTGAAAAAATATTAAATTTAAAAATATCACTCCAGTGTGGTAAATTGATTTAGGCACACTTGGGTGCTCCTTATTACGGTACACCATGTTGATGTTGGTGCACTACAATTTGAAGATCAATGTAACTCGACCATTGTCCCAATTTGCACGCCTGTTGGTGCATTACATTTATACAGACAAATTGTTGCTCTTCATTTAATTGAGCATCGGTTTCAATGCCATGGAACATCGATACCAAATTAACAATTAAGTGGATAAATTTTAAAAAATAATAAAAAATCACATTTAAATAATATCACACTATTGTTGTGGTTGTAAATTATCACACCAGGTCGTCTATTAGGATGGGGCGCCATAATGACGCCAATGTACCGTAGCTCATGGAACACCATAACTCTACCAGTGCACCAATTTACAAGCCATTCCAGTGTGGATATGGTGCATTGGTTCTCCTCATATAATGGAGCTATTCAATTGGAATGTCACATCGGTAAATTTCTTAAGATTCCTTATGGAGTTTTTTGTGCACTGGCTCATATTTAAAAAATCCCTTGGTATATCATCCCATCTTGGGTCATGAAGGTATTAATCAAATAGTTGATATAATTTATAGCTAATCCACTCTAGGTATTAAATTTTTTAAAGTTTAAACATCATTGTGTCGGTGCTATCTTTGCAAATGAGCAAATTGGGGCATATCTTGGGTTGGAGCACCATCAGAATGTTAGTGAACCACAACTCAAGGAACATTATAACTCTTCCAATGTGCCTATGTGTAGAACACCATTACATGGTAGTGCTTTATGTAGCATATAGGGTCCCACATTCATGGCACATGTGATATTTTCAGTGTGTTGTTAATGATGCATATAGATTAATTTAGTCATGTCATCTACTTAATTACACATTTTTTGCAAAAAAAATATTTTTAGTTTTCGATAAATAGAACATGTTTGTATATGTGTTTGTTTTATAGATTATTTTCTATTTATCTATATATTTGTGTCTATGTGTGTGTGAGTGTGTGCACATACGTGCCTAAAATGATTTGTGTATGACATAGAGACAACAACAACAAGCAGAGAAGAATGATAAATAGTTATGGGTTGACACATGCACCTTTGTATGAGAGTGGGAGGCTCAAAAGAGAATCCATTGCCCTATTACACCCTAGACATGTTTCTTTTTGAAGTATGTTGGATTCCTCGAGATTTATGAGAAGGATACATCCCTTGGGGGAAACTCCCCATTTTTACAATAGTTAATCTCTCAATGGGATAATGGGAGGTAGGTATTCAAGGTCAGTGTTTGTTGTATCAACCCACATATGATGACATGTATTTTATCATTTATTTTTCTGGGAGGGGGGAGTTTTGGCCCCACTTCCCTAATCTACCACTTGAAATTGCAAGAGACAACCAACTAGGATATGTCCAAAGATATGTCAACTTGTATATTCTTCATGTAGGAAACTTCTAGGTTATTGGTTGCTAGTTGTGTATAGATTCCTTTGGTGCAAAGGGTGTCAGGTACCTATCCCTTATTGTCACAACACTAACACACTTCACATCTAATGGTTAGTGCAATAGATGTGCTTTGATGTATTATGTAGATAGTTTAGTTCATAGGCCCTAACTAATTAGGTGGTCAAGATATTTTTGCAGCAATTTTGTTTTACTATAAATCATTGTCACTTTGGTTTTTATGGGAGGTTTTTCTTCCCCTTTGTGTCAAAGTTATTCACTTTATATTTTGAGAGTAAAAATTCCACATGACTGAAAGTACCCCACTTCCATCCTAGTCCTATTAATGATGCATATGCACATGTGGGAGTAGTTGTTGTGTAATAAGGGCCAAGTGGAGTGGACATGTCCTGCCATCAACATAAAAAATTGTGATTTTTTTGTTGGAGAGGACAAAATTGTCCTTAATATTATATAATATCCATACTGTTATCACTCAGGTTGTCCTTTTGGTCGGCTCAAAAGGATACGGCCGAGGTAACCACAGACCAATCTTTGGACTGCAGGTTCTAGCCCACCTGCAATCAGAGAGGGCTCTCTCTTTTTGATTTAGCTTTGTTGATATGGTTTTAGGCTAGTTATTGAGTTCAAGGGGTTTTGTTTTGATTTTTGGTGGGAGGATGATGCCTTCAAGTAAAGAGGCAGGGATAGCATGAAAGTTTTAGAACCATTGGGCGTGGAGTCAAGGAGTAGGACTGCTGGTGCGTTTTCTTGGTCATAAGAAGGAATTATGAAGCAAGACAGCTGCATATGAAACAATCATTCAAGGTAAAAGAGATGGATTAAAGGCTAAGGAATGAGGGGAAATTAAGAATCTCTCATTCAGGTTAGCAGAAAGAGGATAAATGAGACCTATCTAGGAGCAGTTAAGAATTCCTAGATAACAGTCATTTATATGTGAAATAGATCAAACATGAGCCATAACAGAATTCATATTTATGCTTAAATCAAGAGGAAAACATTAAGAAGCCACAGAAACTGAGCATAGAGTGCAGCTAAGCAAATTATAAACCAATCCTTTGTTCAGTGACTTGAGCATATGTGAAATTGAAATGACATAGGTAAGGAACACTTATTGATTCATACTGCAGCACAAGAATACCACATTCACTTCTTCAAACCATTAGACACAGAGCAGACAGTCTGTCCTCCAAAGCTTTTCAGCAATCTTTGATTAAGTAAAACATCTCAGATACAGTGCGAGTCTCTAATGAAGATTATCAACCAACCAACCCCCTTAACAATGCAGAGGGTCGTATAAATAGGGAAAATTATCCAGAATTAATCTATTACAGCCGACCTAAACAGGTCCAAAAGAAAATGATTACTTTAACCTAATCTTATCCATAAATAAATGCATGAAAATATCTTTGAGTTGCGCTGAGGGCAGCTGTATCAAACTGAGTTAATGTCTGTCCTGGGTGGCTTGGTGCAGTCTTTCTGTAATAACTGTGATTTGTCTTTTACCTCCACCTCTAACTTGGTTCTGCTGCTGTTTGGTGGCATTAATGTGCACTAATCCCAACCAGATAAGTTTTTAAATGGCCTTAACTGCTTTGCTGACTTTGATGGAGGTTTTTAATTTTCACCTGCTTTGATGTTGCTAAACTGATACTCTTTGCCGCTTCCTGATACTCTTTGGCGCTGAACCTGGCCTCTTTAATGTCTTCTGAGTGCTTTAGACTGTCCCATCGACCTTTATGGCAGCTGTTCGGCCCTCTGTTGCTTTAAAAATTGTGTTCGCCCCTTTCTGAACGCTTCGCGAAGAAAATCTGGTCATTTTGCGCCTTTCGGGCATGCTGGAGGCCGAGTCACGAAGGGGCTTTCCATTTTGGCCTATTTCCCGTAGCCATGCGCGCATGAAAAACAGCCTCAGATTCTGATTCCGGGCTTCTTAAGCTGCAATTTGCGCCTTTCGCACTTTTTTATGGTGACATCAGCATGACGTCAGCAGGTAGGTCCTAGTATGGCGGTGATGTGGCAGGGTGATATCAGTGGGGTGACGTCAGCAGTACGGCCGAGTGACATGGCGGTACGGCAGAGGAGGTGACGTGGTAGTACGGTGGCAGTTACGTGGCAAGGACACAGTGGCAGGGGGCCGACGCGGGATGGTGACGTCAGCGGTGACGTGGTGCTGACGCAGGAAGGGGGAAAGGCGGTTTACGGTTTCGGGCGCACCGCCTTTCCCCGCAGGTGGTTTCGGCAGAGGGGGCTCCGCCACAGTCGAGAGGGTGACGCGTGGCGGGAGTACGGCGGGAAAACCGCCGATCTCCCGGGCGTTAACCCTCGGCGGCTTCGCTGGGGAAAGGACCCGCCCACCGTTGATCTGCGGCGCGCCAGATCTAACGGTTGGCGGCAAAGATGAGGCGGCAGAGGATTAGGGACGGGGCCCGCGGCGTGATTTGAATGTTTTATTAAACGGAGGGGGGTTTTAAACATTAGAAATGTGGGTTTATGGGTTATAACAGATTTTTAAAGGCATCAGAAGGGGTCCGAAAGCCTAGAAAGATGGATTTACGCGGTTTGAGAAGGGTTTTAAGGAAAAACAAGGGGTTTATGCCTTGGGAAGGTGAAAATAAGTCAAATAAGATGGTTTTTATACACATGAAAGGAATTTTATGCTGTGTAATGGAGTAAAATGCATGAAGAGATAGTTTGAGGGTGGAGATGAGGGCTCTTGCTGAGTTTCAGATAAACTTAGCAATTCCCAATGAACTTATGGTTATGTTTCAACCAGGGGGAGGGGATAAGTATATAGGGGAGCTATTAACATAATTTTAGTAGGGGAAGGGGAACACAGATAGGGATTTACATAATAGAGTCAGTAGTTAATATGAAAGTGTGAAGAAAGTGCTAAGTATGTGAATCTTGGGCTATTAGGGGGGATAGAACTTGTAGAAGAGATATCAGCACTCCTAAGTAAAGCAGATCTCTACTTAGGCAAATGATATGGAAAATGATGAAACTAAGAGGAATCAAGCAGATCTTGACCTCTTTAGGGAAATTAGTGAGTGACTTGGGAAATAAGAAGAAGGGGAGTTAGAGGTATCCAGCTTGAGCTCCTCCAAATAAAAATTGCCTTACATTGTGATCTGAAGTAAAATATCACTTTGAAACACAAAATTGATCACAAATCAACATTCTGCAACCTCAAAACTACCTACCCAGCCTACCTACCTAACATTTTTTCTTCTTTTGGTTTGGGTGCACTTAGACTTGCAGACCCTGATTTACAATTTTTCTTTTGACTGCCCTCCTATCTAAATCTACACTTATTTCTGCCAAGGGCCCAGATTAAGTAATTGGTCTCCTTTTATTCTCTACCTATCTACAAATCTGCCAAGATTAAGCTGTTTGGACAGATATTCATTCTCTATTTCTAAAGCAAGAAATTGAAACCTAGGGAAACCAAGATTAAGCTGTTTGGCCTTCCCTTTTACAGAACATTCTTCAAAAATGGTTAAGTCATCAAAATTGGAATACAGCAGTGGCATTTAGATTGGCACACTCTCATGGCCTCTTCTTTGGCCTCTTTAGGAAATATGGAGCATTGCAGTATGCAAAGTATGACATATTTGGCATGTAAAACTGTCAATCATGAAAGATGAACACCTGTTGCAACAGGAGGCTAACACATACAAAAGGATGGATTTCATAGGATGTTCGAACATCCTATTTACACCACATGAGCCACCAAATAATTGAGTTAATATTATTAGTATGTTTTCATAAATGTAGTGGAATATATTTTTTTATCTTATTTAATGCACATGCAATAATCTATTATAACATTCTATTTCAATTATCTCATTAAAATTATTTATTGATTTTCAAATATTAGCACCTATGTTGGGGACGAGTCTCATCAATATGAAGATGAGATGGAAGAGCTTGACCAATGTAACAACCCTAGTCAAAAATCCATGTATTAATGTTAATAAAGACAACATAATAACCAAGGTCATGGGACACATATTCCAAGATGAATGTTGGGAAAAAAATAATGATGGGGATCACTTGTGATTAATTAATGGCTAAGGAAATTGGAAAAGGAAATGTCAAAGGCAAAGGTTTTGGAAAGGCAAAGTGGCATTAATTGGAATTTTATTTATGAAAATAATGGAATTAGGAGAAAAGGAAGGTGAAAGATCACATGTTTCATGTGAGGAAGGAAATGAAGGAAATAATGGAAAATTTAAGAAAATAGAGGCCTCATTAATAAAAAGGATTTTGAGGATCAGTTCACAACTTTTGGTTGGTTAACCTTTTTTCAGTTCGGTTTTGGAGCTCTCTCTCTATTCTCTCTCTCATAATCTTGGACACTTAGAGTTTTCTTGGAGCACTCTTGGAGGAGTGTGAAATACTTGGGATTTGGAGCAAGAAGGCAAAGGAAAAGTAGGAAAGCACAAGAGGACATCGGGATCAACATCTACAATAGGTTTTTCTTGTAGGTACCGAGTTGCATGTATGATTTGCTTGCTAGTTTTGGCATGCATGGCACGTGCATGTGGTTTCTTGGTTATGATTTTCCATTGGCATGGAGGATTGCCTGGATTGATAGTGGATTTAATTAGCCTTTCCATTTCCTGGATAGCCATGGTGTTGTGGGTTTTAGCTTTGTTTTTTGGTTGGTGCTCATGTTCCTTTGGTTGTGGGTTGAGTTATTAGTTCCTAGAGCCTTGGTTGGACAAACGATCTGGAAGCCCAACAACAATTTGGGTTGATTTACTAGTCCTAGAAGCCTTGGTTGGACACATTCTCTAGAATCCCTTGGTGGGTTGAGCTACTAGTCCGAGAAGCCTTGGTTAGACAAACACTTTGGAAGCCCGGAAAAAGTTGTGGGTTGAGTTACTAGTCCTCAAAGCCTTGGTTAGAACAAACATTATGGAGCCTTAGACAACTTGGGTAGATACCAATCTGGTGATGGTTAGTGATGTCTAACTGTGAGGTGGAATCATTGGTTGAGGGTTGAGGTAGTTTGACCTCTGGAAGCCCTAGTTTGGTTTTGATTGAGTTATTTTATGAGATCCCACATTCATGATTGGAATATGGTAAGAGGGTGATTGACTGAAAGAAATATTTGGTTTAGCCAATTTATGGTCGGGTGGTTCGTGGAAGTCCCAGACCTGGTTGGATTATGTATTCATTAATTAAATCTATTTCTACTTGGTATTTCATGTGTAAATATATTGGTTTATTTGTGATTATTATGGTTGTTATATCTCTGTTATTTCTATTGGTTATTTGATGGTTATGAGTATGTTTTATGACAGACTTGATGGGCGGGTCTCATCGTGTTTTGATTTGCGAATGAATGTACAATGAATATATGACCTAATAGATGATAATGAAACTATTGTGATAAGGCTACAATGATTATTTATGAATCTCAGATAAGTATGATATCCCTATGCTCAAATATGTTGTTATGGATTATTCAAAAATCATGAAAAATTAATGAGTTACTATTACCTCTTATAGAAATAGTCATAGATGAGTGTACTTAACTCTAAGTTGAATCCCAAAAAATGATATCTAATTTAAATAGATATGTATGTTTTATTGATATTCAAACACACTTTACATGTTTTCATAAAAGTTAGGGATGATGGTGTTTTTTAAAAAGTTGTTTAAGGATAATTTGTAGGATGAAGTATTATTTTCATAAAAGTTAGGGATGATGGTGTTTTTTAAAAAGTTGTTTAAGGATAATTTTTAGGATGAAGTATTATTTTCATAAAAGTTAGGGATGATGGTGTTTTTTAAAAAGTTGTTTAGGGATAATTTTTTGGATGAACTATTTTGATGAAATGCCTATCATGGCTAGTAGGGTTCAGATCAAGTAGTTGTAATAATGATTGCATTAGTAGCCTTATTCCATTTTTATTTAACATTTCTAAAAGTTTAATGAAGTTCTAGGCAGTGGCTTGAGTCCTAGCCCTGAAAAAGTGGCACAAAATTCAGGGTCACTGGCTCAGAACTGATTAAAAAAGTCCACAGTCGCTGGTGTTAGCACTTGAAATTTCACCTCAGGATGAGAAAGGCAAACTTCAAGGCAACATCAAACCACTTAGCCTCGTAGCTAGCCCTACGGGGCAGGAGAGGGCTCTCTCCGATCTATCTCGGTAAAGATATTCAACGGGCGAGATAACCGATAAGGAAACACTGATTTTAGGCTAGTAAACTGATAAAAAGAGTTTGTTTTGGGATTTTTTGGATTTTGGTGGAAAATCGGGGAAAGGCAATTTTGGGTGCAGGGATTGGACACAGTTTTTGCAGGGGGTTCTTTGGGGCAAGGTAGGAGATTGTATTGATGCCTTTAAATTAAGTGAATGGGTAGGAATGACCGGTGAGGAGCTAAGGAGAGCAAGCAATCACCTTGAGTTCTCCTTAAACAGATGAAAACATTGATATTAAGCAAACTTAAAAGCAGAGCATGGAAATCATGAATTCTACTTTAACACTTCATTTGCCTAATTTCAGAAGAAAAAGAAAGAGGATGATTTCACATAACACACTTAAAAGTACAAAGAGAAGCACATCATCAATACATGTAACCACAGGAATCCCAAAAAGGACTGCAAAACCCTGGTCTTTCTTCCTTTGCCAAAATTGCAGAGATACAATGAATAATACAATAGAGCTTTCTCCCTCAAGAGTCCAACCATGAAAATGACAAAGAAAGTACATAATATAGGCAATATAACATCTTTCCTTGCCTCTAGGGGTCGAGCTCATCCTTCTAGGAGCAGTTTCAACCAATTCTAAACTGAGCACTAAAATCTAGGCAGTCAAAACAACTTGCCTCTATAAGCTAGGAAACCAATTCATTCATTAAATGTTTGCTATTTCATGAATGAATCTTCTAGAATAGGTAAATAAGTTTCATATCAACATGAAAATACATTAATTACATCAAAGAGGGTGAAAAATCCCATCCCAAGTCAAAACTGGCCAAAGCTGGGCGAATTCCTGAGTTGTAGGTGAAAAATTATGAAAATTGCCTGATAGGTCGCGCTTCTTTGGAGCTCCGTTTGAGGCACTTCCAGGTGTCCAAATGAGGCAAACGTGGTCTTGTTGGAAAGGTCTGGATGTCTACTTTCCAACCCAACTGGAATTTCTGAATTTGGTGGCCATTTGCCCCTCCAAAATTTCAATCTCCCAAGACTGCTCCCTGTTTGTCAAAAAGGTGGCAGAAAGTCAATTTTTGCATGTTTTTTGACCTTCTGGAGGCTCAAAACTTGATGAAATCTCTTGGTAATTGCTGAACAGGTGTATCTTTGCATGAAAAATCCAGAAATTCTGAGTTTTCCCAAAATGAAGTTGCCCATCGAATAGGTCGTGCGCGGCGCGCGACCTATCAAGGAGAAAAACCTGTTTTTTGCCCAAAAATTCATAAGTGACCAAAAATGCTCAATTTTTTTTGAAATTTGTGCTGTAGTGAGGTCATTTAATATCATGCTCCTTCAAGGAAGCCTCAGCCAAGATGTGGAGGGGATCGGGCCTTTTTCGTCGTTTTAGTGCCTTGGCCAACCGCCCTTGAATCACCTTCATTTTCGCCTTGCATACGTGCATTCGGGCCCAATAGTGGTTTTTCATGTTCCTAAGCAAGTCCTTATCTTGGTTGGCCTTGGCCAGCAACCTCTCCAAATGAGCATTGACCCAGAGAAGCATAGCCTCTCGCTCAATGGGTACCAAATCGCCGGGTCTCTTTCGAGCCAAGTTGCGGTCCTCGTGAATCCTCCGCAACTCATCAAGAGTGTGCTCATCCTCCAACTACTTGTTGCGCTGCTCTAAATATGTGATCATCCATTGTGCTCCTTCCAATCTTCGCTGCAACAAATCATTTTCAGCTCTTAGGTGCTGAATGATCTCCTTTGACTCTAGACTAGGAGAACTGATATCAAGGTCAACAATCTCTATGTCTGGAACACCTGATGGCCCCTCATCAATCCTGGGCTGTTTGCCCCTCTCTGATACCTATACTGCTGTTGGCGGTGAGGCCTCTTCCACCTGGTGTGGAGATAACACTCATGGTGCTGATGAAGAAGGCGAGACCCCTTCCACCTGATGTGGAGATAATACTCGCCTAGCTGATGCAAATAAGGCTCTGTGGCCTCTCTGATAAGTGACCAATGGAGGAGAGCTGACATATCTGGTCTCAGGACTATCATGCTGCTGTGAATGCCCTCCCTCCTCATGAACAACCTCAGGGGGAGATGATGCTGATGCTGTGAAAAAATCCCGAGAGATAAAATCCTCCCATGGGATACCCTGTTGAGCCAACTGATGCATGACCACAAGCTGGATCAAACCATAATGATAAATGCTCCTATGTTGCTGTGCTGGGCTCCTTCTCTGCACCAAGGGCACCATCCTCTCAATATCCCGGCACATGAACCATGGTATGTTCATCATTCGTACCCGTGTGAAATGCATCAACAAGCGAATATGGTACGAATACACATATGCAAACCTGCCCTCATAGGTGAAATAGAGCATGATGAGCCTCATCATGGGAGCATACTCATCCCTCAAAAATCTGAAAGGAAACATACCAGTTATGGACCTCATGTAGGCAGGTTTAACGAAGGGCTCATAATGAAATCTGTCCAACACTTTGCGTTTGTTCCACTCTTCTCCCACATTTGGTATTCCTGTTGCTTGAGCAATACTTTCAGATGACAATATAAAATCCACCCCTGCAATCTTGAAGAATTTTGAGGTCGTTTGGGAGTTTACTGGCGGTTTTTGTAGATGATTTCCCAACAGGTCGCGCGCAGGTGCTGATAGGTCGCGCGCGCTCGATAGGTCGCGCTAGTGTAATTTTCAACTGGAGGAACCCCCCTGATAGGTCGCGCGCGCTCAATAGGTCGCGCGCAAGTGTTGACAGGTCGCGCGCGGGCTCAGTTTGTCAATTTTGCTCAATTTCTCTCCAAATCGCCCAAATCGCTCTTCACTATTGCTTTGAGGCAAATGATGATCAAATAGAAGGAGAGAGGGGCTTTATAGGCTTGATTCAAATTAATTTCTCCTCAAACCCTCTTTCTAATGTTTTTAACTTGACACTTTTCAAAATTTAAATGTTGCTGACTTTATGGTTTCCTTTTATCCTGAAATTGTTTGAACTGATGCTTCGTCTTGAAAATTTTTGTAGGGAAAGCTTCTGAGGAATCTTGGCAAAGGGGACCAGGGCTGCATGCTCTCTTTGAAAACTTTTGAATTTTTACAATTTTTTACAAATTTTGAGAAAAAAGACCTTGTCTTTAAAAACAGGTTTTTAAATCCAAGGTTAAAATTAGCTGTATAAGATGAAATATTTGAAGAAATATTTGAAGAAAAACTTTGATAGTCATCCCTCTGGCCTGCTGGGCATTTATTGACCTTTAAAGACATGACCTCAAAGAAAAATTGGACCTAAACCCTAGACCTAGGACTTTGACAAGACAAGGAACCTTGAAAGAATTTATAGACTAAAACAACTTGATCCAGCAGTGCCAAGAGGGGAATAGAGACACCAGCTCCTCCATCAGGGTTATGGCATGCCTAATGGAATGCAATGAAATGACACTGATGAGACACTTACTTATGCAAATGCAAAGAGTTTTGATCGCTGATGGAGGGCTACTAGACCGACTCTAATAGCTGGCATGCGTTGATGTGGGAGTTACTGAAAGGCCTCAGCTGCATTCATGGCTTGTCATGGGAATGGGTGAGGGTCCATATCAGTCAAATTTCAAGTTGTATCAGAGGTTGGTCACCTGGAAGGGTTGGTTGGCTCTTGAAGGTTTTTTATCATGTGTGGAGGGTTAGATTGGTTGTGTTTTGTCGGTTCCACTACCTTAATTGTACATGGGGAGTTGAATCACATCATAGTAGCCTCTCGTGTATTTGAGTTGAACGATATGCATTGACCGTTTGTATCTTCATAGGACCAAGGTGGACTATTATGAAAAAGTTATTGAGTGTTTGGATGACAATGGGGAACAAAGAGTCTCGGAGGGTAAGAAGTGTTGAGGAATATAGGTAATATCAATTAGGTGATTTCTCTATGATAGACAACTACTTATGAATGCTTTTTCCTTTATTTATATTAGTATCTTCTCTTTCATTATATTATTTTAGTTTTGTTCTTCATCAAACAACTCTAATGCATAAACAATAAAGAGACAAGAGACACACAATATAAGCTATGAGGCATGGCCAAAACCTCTGCCACTTGAGAGGAAAACCCAAAAAAATTATTCTTCTTATAGAGACTTCAATTGAAGAATACCAAGACCAAGACCCTTGAATTATTTGTCACTCCAAGGGCAAGAAACAAAGCTTCCTTCTCTTCCTTGAGTCAACGATAGCCAAACTGTTGAATTTCTCTCTACTTCTTGGCTACGCTTCAGATTTTGGTTTACTACAATTCCTCGACCTATTTCAGAAGCCCTAGTTGCAGTGCTTGGTAAGTGTCACTTTCTATGTAGTGCCTTTGACTCCTTCACTTAGAATAGAGACTCCTTATTGCTTAATTCGGCCTCCCTTTGACTTGTCCTTGTCCCAATTTGATTACCTTATATGATTGTAATCTTATTGCCCTTTCCTGCAGCAAATGGTCCTTCTCTTATTTGCATGTGTGACATAAGAATAACCCTAAAACATACCCAAAACACCTTCGCTCTTCCTTCCTTCTTCTTGTTGGCTATGAGACTCATTTTTGGGTGATTCTCGCACTTCCTATTGGAGAATTCCTCTTGACCAAAATTTTGTCTCTGAAATGAAGCCAAGCTTCCCTATTTATAGTGGTTAGCCCATGAAATAAGCCGACTTGAATTGTGGGTGAGTCGACATGTAGATGTTTCATTTACTCCATCTTGTAGCGACTTGAAGGAGATGCTTTTGCTTGGCCTTGGAGGGCCTTCTTATTCATTTAATGACTCATACAATAATGTAACATGCCCAAAAAGGGTCATTCATACATGACATTGACTCAATTTGACTTTTATGACTTGATGAAAAAACCTAAATGTTCACAATTGGAACCTTAGCTAAAATAAAATTCCTTGATCAATAAACCCATGATTCAAGTACTAAAAAAATATTTTTATTTTCTGCTTTACATCAATTACATAAAATCACAATTACACATCATTATGAAGATATAACCTAGTTACACTTTTCAACAAGAAGAAGGAAACATCAGTTAGAATGGTGATGGCTATGCAGGCCGAGCATAGTCGCAGAAAAGGGTGTGTGTTATTTTCCATGAATATTTCTAGTGACAAAGGTAAGGAATTTGAGGATGCAGATGTCTTGAGCAGGTACCTAGTTCTACAACAGTTCCAAGATGTGTTCCCAGTAGAGATTTCACAGTTTCTGCCTCATAGAGAAGTGGACTTTTCCATTGAGTTGGTACCAGGGGCAGCACCAACATCGAAGGCACCATACAGGATGAGAACACCATAGTTAGTGGAATTGAAGTTGTAGTTGAAGGAAATGATTGAAAAGGAATACATTAGGCCAAGTGTATCACCTTAGGGTGCACTAGTGTTGTTTGTGAAGAAG
Organism: Pinus tabuliformis; assembly: GCA_031772625.1. Taxonomy (NCBI): domain Eukaryota; kingdom Viridiplantae; phylum Streptophyta; class Pinopsida; order Pinales; family Pinaceae; genus Pinus; species Pinus tabuliformis. The sequence continues at coordinate 1,089,112,050 of CM062813.1, forward strand.
AAGGATGGTACTCTTAGGTTATGCATTAATTACAGGTAGTTGAGCAAGGTGACCATCAAGAACAGGTATCTGTTTTTTGGCTTAGGGGGTCCTGACCCAGGTTTAGAGTTAGTTGCACCAACCAACAAAACAATACACTGTTGACCCTTTCGAAAACAACCCACATAGCACAGGTTGCAGTCTTACCCGAAGCAATATGGGGGGATGTTGGAACCAAGTTTCCGCACCCAGAGATCAGTGTGATGTCTTTTAGGAAATCAGATCTATAAGCCCCTAGGGCTTGGTACTGCAATTCTATCCCAACAATCTTTAGAACTTTGGGAAGGTCAACGATTGGTATTTGTGGACCCTTAACAATCTATTCATCCACTTACGCACACCAGAAAACAACCCTAGAACAGAGCTCGCGCAGATCTACTTAAGTATTTAATAAACATAGCAAAATTTATCTAAGCCTTCATAGAATTACATAAACATGCTTGTGTACATATTCTAACAATTATTCAATAGAATCACGCATCATTAGATCAATATTTCATAAACATATTATTTCATCAACAACATAAGTTATAAACATAAGTAAACAACAATACACAATATTTTTCCAGAATAACTTCTTTATTGATTTCCAGTTCAGAATACAGACTCAAAACTTCCGTGCGCAGTCAGTTGCAAGGGTCCATGCACTAAGCTGCAGGATCTACTTAAGCCTTTGCACACTCAGCTGTAGAGCCTTTCTCTCCTATCTGACCCACTTCTCTGTGTTATCTTATATTGACCCTCTTTTAGCATGTTCTTCCTTAGACTCTCTAAGACACGCCTATTTATACAATCCCATGGTCTGCGGACCATGGGTGGATCTCAAAACTGACTCAACTTTACATAAAAAAGGGGATAAAACCCCTTTTACTCCTAATCATCTACGTTCTCTGCATCCACAATTCGTGGAGACTTTACATCATTTACAACAATTACATCAAAAATTGGGGTTTTAACCCCAAAACTGACCTAGGGGACCCCCTCCCAATAGGTCCCCAACAAAAATATCGTGACTCGCCCTTAAGTCATTCAGCTGGCGCTGTGATATTGCTGCAAAGATCTCCCAGTTCCACCTGCACTACAACAACTTCAACAATGTTTGTGTGGATGCCTGCTTGACCTCTTCCACTAGCTTCTTTGTAGCTGGTCCTTCTGCGACCAACTTCATCATCTGCTGCATCTGTTGCAAGCCCTTCAGCTTATCTTGAATGTTTTTCAAGATCTAATAAGCTTCTTCCAACTAAGGCTCCAACGTGCCTTAAGCAAGGCCTCCTTCTTCTGTGTTTCTTCTACCTGCCGGATGAGTTGCTTCCCCTCCTGCAACTTGGCTAGGTGTTGTGCTGGTGCAATGGAGCACGCTGTTGCCCTAACTTCATCGTACTGCTTTTGTAGCTCCCTAATCTCAGTATTCAGTATCTACAGGTTTGGATCCTCTTGCAGATTAGTGACCAACTCCATGGCCTACTCAGATACTTTTGTGCAGTCTGCAACTGTGGCATCCAGAGTAGCCAGGGCTTCCTTGATTGTCGCTTTGTGCTGCTCCCGAACCTCCGGCGGAGTCTATGGCTGCATCTTCAGTTGCAGCTCGGTTATCTTCATGTTGAGTTCAAATTGAACTTGACTAACCTCAGCTTTTGCCTCGAACACACTAGTAGCTAATTTAATAATCTTCACTTCTGGCTGTGCGTCCTCAAGAATATGGAGTTTAGGAAAAGTTCAGCATGCCTCCACGGCTGTTGACTCCAATTGGGAACTGTGCACCTGGAGTGCCTCCTTTTCTTCCAAAATCTATGTCTTCTCGGCGAACAACTATTGATTATTAACCTTGATCTCGTTGACAGAACTAAGTTCTTTTTGTTCCCGAAGGCGAAGCTTCTCTACAACTCCCTGTAATAGTGCATGCAATGACTCCAGTTGCATCGCGACAAGATTGAGGCCCATCTTTGGTACTCTATCAAGAAGGGTGTGTTGCTCCTCTGTTTCAGTGCAGACTGAACCTGTAGGCAGGGGGAAGACTCGCACATATATCGACAACCACAGAATTATCTCCGCACATGTAGTTTGTCCTTGCACCAAACTGCCAGCTGCGCCACTTACTTTTTCAACGCCGGCTTGGACCTTGGTTTCTTGGAGCAGAAACTCATGAAGATCCTTCTGCACTCTCCCCAATGTTTGTATGAACTACTGTTCCAACTGCTGTAGTACCTCTGTGGCAATGTCCCTGACTTTATCACTGATCTCATCCAGATCACTTTTTGTGAGCACCAGGGGGTCAACTGGTGTTTTCTGAGCCTTTTGCTTCTTCCTTGATCCAGCTTGTTGTTCTAATTCTCGCCTTTATACAACGAATGGGGTACGCTACCATTCCTCACTTCTGTTGCCTTGCCTTTTTTCAGTTTCTGATGCCGTCAAAGGTGACTTGCCACCTTTCTAGGTCTCGTGCTACTCCTGCTTTGCCTTCTCCTTAGTAGTGCGTTCCTCCTCAACTCGAGCCTTTTTTGCAACATCTTTCTTCTTCTGTACAACCTGCTTGGATGTCTCCTTCCTTTTCTTTGTGGCCACACTCTTGGCACATGTGCTTGGCCCAACAGCTAGATCTGAAGGGGTGTGCCACTCGGTCGACTGACAAGCCACTACCTCCTGCACATCAAACTTTGTTACAAAATAGGGCAAGTCATACCACTTCTGTGTAGGATCCTTCCGTGGCTGGATATAGACCTAGTGGAAGTCAGCCTTTAACGCTGCATTATCTGACAACTATGCATACAAGGTTAGGGAAAACCTTGGGTGCTGGTTAACTTCCATACACAGACTTGTTTCCATGAGGACCCAAAAAATCTTACTCTGTGATGCACGCGGGGTCTTTCGTAGCCCATAGGGAGGCGAACTATGTAGCCTCCGGTAATCCTTCTTCCAATGGAAGAAACTGGCTATCCTCCGATAGCTCCCATGCAACCAACACAATGGAGAGCAACAACCAAGCGTAATGGAATGGCTTGGTCTCATCCTAGGCCTCGCGAAAATTCGTGAGGAATTCTTGGCATAGGTACCTGGACCAATTGAACAGTACACCTTTCGTGCATTGAGCCACGAGATACATGATGGGCACCGGAACTTCATCCGCGCGACACTTCCTCATTACCTTGCTAGCCAATATTTGCGTGGCTAATTAAACTGCATGATCATTTATTGATAGGATGGAATACCCTCGTGCCTTCTTCACAAGTTCATACTCTTTTTTCATGTGCTCATCCAGCTCCTTCTCTCCTATCTTTGAGCCAAAATCCTTGGCCGATTCAAAACTTCATGAGGCAGGTGGGTAATATTATGGATAATCACATCTGTGATGGGTATAGGCCCTCCTAGCCATAAACACCCATCATGCACCAGAGTGAGCAGTTGGTGTATGCAAGTTGTGTTAATTGAGAAGCGGTGGTAATGCGACACCCAAAGCAAGTTGAGAAACCTAGATTTCTCAACACCATGGGCCCATTCCTCTGTTTCCAACGCTGTCACACCCGTGCATTCATAATATACTCATTTCATGAAATTATCTGTTGCTAAGTGTGGGAACTTAGCATGATACGCTAAGTCCCGGTCCTCCATATTCAGCAACGGGACTCGCACAAGTCATGGACCCTCAAAAGGCACCTGCTCAGGTAGCAAGGGTGTGGAAATGATACATTTCTCAGAGTCTGATTCTTTGTAATCTTCACCTTTCCCTTCCTTAGAGGGATATACTGAGGGAGATTTGTGAGGGGCTCTGCTCCTAAGACATCAACATCTTCTATTCCCTGGTCTTCTTTTGCCTCTAGGTCTACAACCTTCTCTTTTCCTTTTTCTGGTTTTTTATCTTTCTTTTGGGTTGGCGTCATAGTGTGCTTCCTGGGGAAGCGCGGATCGATATCGACTTCTTCTAATTCTCCTTTGCCATGGATTGTTTCGGCCTTGGTGACCTCGACACTATGGGTACCGCAGGTATATCTTCAACACTGGATATTTCAGGGCCTGGGTCATCAAATACTGCTGCTTCCACACTCAAAGCCTCAGTGGGGTTGGTGGCAGTCATCTTCTCCATAAACAACTCGTGGGCTTCAAGAGGCACTTTTGTTTCAGTGAATAATTCCTCCCAAAATGCTCGGCTCATCGACGGACAACAAATTTCATCAAAAACTCTAAGTGTGCAAAGTTTTCTCTGTTGGACTGGCACACGTAATTTATAGGGGTTTTTGAATTCAAATCCGACAGTTCCCCCCAAATTCTGACCATTAATGTTGTTTTGGTGGCAGATCTTCAAATATTTTGGCCTTAAATTCTGCATCCCGCTCTTCTTAACCGTCTTCTGGCTGTCAAATCATGAACAATGACCCCAACAATCACTTTTCTGTTGTGCTGCGTGGTACCTTCCTTCATACTGTGGACCCCTGCATGCAACATCATAGATTACATCGTTATCATCCTCTGCGCAGCTCGCTTGCTGTGTAGTCATCGAATCCTGGTAGTGTAGTTTATAGTCCTGCGCTCCCTTGCAACTACCTAGATCACTAAGACTATCCTACCACCATATAGTCATTGTGTAGGATCCCTGGTATACAACTTTAATAAACTCCCATTCACTCTTCCCGGAAAAGGTTCTCCATTCAGCTTTGTGAGTTGAACTGTGCCTCCATCTGTAATTTATTTGATAATATATGGCCCCAGCCAATGCATTTGAAATTTACCCAGAAATTTAGTAAACTTACTATCATATAACAAGACTAGGTCATTTACCTTGAACATGCAAAGCTTGATGTGTCGATCGTGCCAGGATTTTTCATGTTCCTTCTATACTTGCTGATGGAATCCAGCCAAGAATCGATCCTCTTCGAGCTCCATCAGTTGTGCGTGACGTTCCTCCAAGGCTTCACAATTTTCCATACCTATGAGAGGTGCTATGTGTAGACTAGGCACAATATACTCCATTGGAATCACAACTTCTACACCGTAGACCAATATTAACGATGTTTTCCTTGTTAGCTTCTTGCAAGTAGTCCTATATGCCCATAACACTGCAAGTATGCGCACATCCCAGTCATTTCCCTGCACATTGTGGATCTTCGTCGGCGCGTTCTCCAAAATCTTGTTGAAGGTCTCCAAAATCCCATTGGCCTGTGGGTGATATGGTGTACTCTTCTGATGATAAACCTGGAATTCTTCCGTTAGCGTATTGATCGTCTCGTTCAGAAAGTGTGTACCTTAGTCACTCATCAACACTTTCAGGCAGCCAAACCTAGTTAAGACATATTCAAACAAAAAATTTGTTGTTGTAGCCCCTATACAATCTTTAACTGGCTGTGCCTCTACTCACCTGGTTAGATACTCCATCGCGGTGATGATGTAGCGCAACAGTTTTCTTCCCTGGGGGCTGAATCGGCCCAATGAAATCAATCATCCATTTTTTAAATGGCTACAAAGATACTTGAGGATTCAGTGGCAACTCATCCCTCCGCGATGGTATATTAGTTCGTTGACATGCATCGCATGCCCTACAATACACTTTGGAATCCTTATGCAGCATTGGCCACCATAGACCTGCGCGCAAAATCTTCTGCGCAGTCATTTTTCCTGCATAGTGTCCTCTGGCATCCCTTCCATGAGCTTCAACAAGATTGCTACTCCTCTCAAAATCTGGCACACATCGTCGCAATATCTCATCTACTCCCATCTTATACAGATGTCCCGGCAATCACTAAAAATTCTGCCATGCACACTACTAGCTCCTTATTTTGCTGACTTGTATACCCTCAGGTGCCATCTCTATAGTCAAAAAGTGAATAATATCTGCAAAATGAGTGTCCTCTATGCGCATCACAAAGATTTGTGCATATGGAAACCCTTCATCCAAATTAGTAGGTTCCTCTCCTATTTCAATCCGTGATAGATGGTCAGGACCTGCATTCAACCCCCTAGCTTCAAAATGAACTCAAAGTCATACTCCTGGAATAACAACAACCATCGACAAATCTTCCCCCCAACACAGGATTATTAACTAGGTATTTCATGGCAAAATGATCTGTGTACATATTGAAATTTCCCCCAACAGATAGTGCCTGAATTTTTGAAATGTGTATACCATAGCCAATCCTTTGTGCTCCGTCGTTGAGTAATTCTTCTCGGCCTTTGATAATTTCATATTTGCAAAGGCTATAGGACGATCCAACTTTCCTTCACCGGCCTGTGTTAGCACTGCACCCAACACAATGCAATAAGCATCGACATGTACATGGAATCCCTTCTTCCAATTAGGGAAGACCAAGATTAGTGCGGTGACCATCTTCTCTTTCAACACGTCCAAATTGTGTTGACATTCTTCATCCCAACAGAATGTAGCGTCCTTCTTCGACAGTTTCTCCTTGGGCACGGTAATCTGAGCATAAGCCTTGATGAAATTCTTCTAATATCCAGTATGTCTCAGCATGGTGCGCAACTTCTTAACACTCCTTAGGGCCTCCAAATTTACTATCACTGCAATCTTTGCAGGGTCCACCATCAATCCTTGCTTGCATACCATGTGACCCAGCAAAATCCCAAAGGGAACACAAAAAAAACACTTCTTAAGATTCAGCACGATCTGGTACCTGCGACATGTATCCAACATCAAGCATAGACTTTCTACATGGCGCTTCACTAAATCGAACATTGTCTAGTCATCAAAGTATACTTCCAAGAACTTATGAATAAACTCCTTGAACGCCACGATGACTACGCGAGAAAATATCGCATGCGCATTCTTGAGTCCAAATGACATCATAGTGTATTTAAAACAGCCCCATTATATCACGAATGTTGTTTTTCTCCTATCCTCTAGTGCGATCTTGATCTAATGGTACCTCGAAAATCCATCAGTGAACGAGTAGGCCTCCTTCCCTCCAACATTGTCTAATACTTCCTCTGTAAATGATGTCGGGAATGGGTCATGGACATAGGCATCATTAAGATTCCTCATATGTATGCAAATCCTTATTTCATCCTTCTGTTTCTTCTCATAAACCACCATCTCGCTTACCCAATCAGACTCCTCCACAGGTTCTATGATGCCTGCTGCTAGCATCTTATCCAATTCTAAGCAAACATTTTCCTTATACTTAGGATTCAGGCGATACAACCTCTACTTAGCAGGCTTCACGTCTAGCTTCAGAATGATTTTCATAACACCCAAGTCTCCTATTATGCCCTTCAAGTCCGAAAACTTGGTAGGGAACAGATCATGATATTCGCGGATTAACTCGGCAACCTTATCCATAGTATCATCGTCCCAGTAATCCCCAATCTTTGCAAACTTCGGCTCTTCTTCAGTCCTGATGTTTACTTGCTTGGTTTTCAATGACGTAGTCATGTACGAGATCTTTATTTGCGGATCTTTGACTTCGCGATGCCCCTCCTCCTCTGGAATATTAATATTTCTTGGATCATCATCCTCCCCTTTAGCTGTCACGTTATAACATTCTAGCACATGGCGTAGCTGGGTGCTCCAATTCAGTTGGACCCATTCTAGAGGTTCTTGCGGCATTCTAAATATCACTGCCTTAATCTCTTGTAGAGCTTCATCAATTCTCTCGAACCCATCTTCGAAACTAAAGGTCATTAAGAATCCTTCCCTCAATATATCCCACTCCGCGGTGCCATGGCAGAGCTTTGTCTCCAAATACCAATTCATGGGGATTGTGTTTAAAGTATGGAAAAACAAGTGTACCCACTCCGACTACGGCTCCGTTCCATACGCTTTAGTCCACGTCACAAGGTGATCGCGTGGATCATCCCTCCCATCATATTTCTCAGCCAATCGATGGTTAGGTCGACCGAAATGCAACCTCATCATTCTTCTATAATCTCGCCATCCATCAATTCTATCCTTGTGCGTACCCCACCATCATACAGATGTAGCGCATAATGACAAATCTAACAGTTGGAAGCAGTGATGCTCAAATACTTCACACTAGAACACATCCAAAAACTTATCCACGTCAGTTAGACCATCATAATAAGGTAAATTCCTTACCTCCGACGAAACGCAACGCAACGATTTAGTCATCATGTTGTAGCGCAATGTAGATACTTCATGCAGCTGATTCTACCAATGCTCCAACTCTTCATCTGAATCAGAGGTGCAAGAACTTTCCCTGTCCAATATAATCCATCCATCTGCTATTGGATTGATCTAGTCTCGATCTCACACTATGATTTTTTTAGATTTGATCCAAGTCATCTTCACTTTCCTCATAATCACGGATCGGTTCAGTGTAGCACAAACTTTCTGCAGGGTCCAACAGTACTACAACTCGAAGTGATTTCTTTTCAAATGACATTGTCCACTTATTCAAGTTGATTACCCCATTCATGTCAATGGTCCAGTCAATTCCGAGGAGCGAGGGGTATGGATTATTGTCATCAACAATATCTATTACTTCAAAATAAGTGAGTGCGCTTGCACCTTCTATATCCACTGTTACTCCATGTAGTCATCCCATAGGGATGATCTTCTGCTGGTTTGTCATTCTAAGCTAGATCGGAGACCACTACAACGCGAGTATCCCCATTCTCTCCCAGGTTTTTTTTGGAAAAACGTTCGCATTTGAGCCCAAATCCAAGATAACCTAGTCCATCTCATAATATCCCATCTGCGTGGTGAGCCTCATCTCGCACCCTGTTCTTTTCTTATGCTTGCCAATTTTTCTTACTACGTGGTACCCATAAGGGGAGTTTTCTTTTTTGGCACATTTTTTTATTAACGCCTGCAGATGCTTCACAGCTTTGCTATCGCACAATAGTTTCATACAGGTCTCCAAGAACATAGTAAGGACAGAGGGATAAACCTTTGTAGGTGCACTGGTTTCTTGCACTTTGTTCTGTCTTCTTGAGGTGGATACCTTAGCGAAGATTTTCTTGGCCTCCATAAATTTTTCCTTAGCACGTGCCAAATCAAAACCATCTTCTTTTTCCGGGGCCTTGTGGACCCATCTATCCTCTGCAGGCTGTTTTCCTTTATCATCACTAGTTTTTATTCTAGTTCTCAGCACTATGTTCAAATTCTGATCTTCTTCACGAGGCTCAGCTCTCATCATCTGTAAGTTCTGTGTAGGTTGTTGAGGTTTCACCTTCTTCTCCTACATCTTAGTTATCAACACCAAGCATTCTTCTATAGTGTGGTCAAACTAGCTATAGTATTGACATGACGGGTGTGTCTGATTCTGACACTTCCACGCGTAGTGCCCTGGTGTCCCATAGTTATAGAAAATAACTTGTCTGTGACCTCTACCAAGTCCTCCTCCTCCTTGGCCCCTTCCTCTTCCTTGATAACCTCCACGTGCTCCTCCTATGCCTTGATCTGGAGGTCGATTTTTCGCTTGCATTCGATACGTAGGCATCCTTTCCATCATTAGTTCATATCTGCGACAGTGCCACTCATCATGGCCCATAGATTTATAGAAGTCACAGAAAAACTGTTGTGGTGTTTGAATGAAATTTTGAAGCAAATAGAAATTATCCGTTGCGTGCCACCTGACAAATAATGCACCATAGCACGGCCCCCATACTCAGTCCTGCTGGAGCTTCTGGCCTCAGGGGATTCAATTAGTCCCCCTCCTGTGATATAGTTCACAAATACATGACAGTGGTCTTTATCATGCCCCTGACTCTTACATTTTAGACACTAGACTTATGCGTGCACCTCTGGCTTAGCCTCCTTATATTTCTTCAAGCTCTGCAATTCTAAGCATAGGATCCATAATTGAGAATGGATTTGTTGTACCCCCAAGTTCACATCCTGCATAGGTGTCACATGCAACCTCATCATGATTTCCAGGGCTTCTTCCTGAGTTCCAATCTTCTACTATGACAAAGCAATCCTCGGGTGGGGTAGAAGCAAAGCTATAAACCGCTTGCAGTGCTGACCATCTGTGAGTTACATATTAGCTTTTCGAATCACACATTTCAGCCTTTGATCTAACTCCCAAGGCGTCTCATCAACCATCATCATGATATCCTTAAATCCAACTACCAACTGCGAGTTAGACCTAGGCTTACTAAACTCTTTTTTTAAAGCAGCCTTAGTCTTTTCTAACATTTCCACATAATGGTCAGAACAATAATTAATATACCACGTTAATGCATGATCCTGTAGAGAAGTAACCAATTGTGCCTTCTTTATGTTGTCATTAGTAATTTGTTGTGCTGTCCACACAACATTCACAACAAACAAAAGCTGATTTGTATCTTCGCTCCCTATGCCCTTGAAAATCGACAGCTTCATTGTGTTCGACATGTTGAATGGAGGTGGTGGTGGTGGAGGTGTGGGTGATGGTGTATGCAGTGGAGGTGGAGGTGGAGTGGATGGTTGTTGTGTCCGCAGAAAGCCTTGTCTTATTAGTTGAACAACACTCCGTGGTGAAGCCTATACCGCTCCCCATCATCACTCAAAGGAGGTCCAATCAATGGGCTATATTTAGGACTTGATATTTCTCGATCTTTGAAGAGTTTTCCACTTCGCGTAGCTCTGAACATCAAGGCAATGGCATAACCTGTTTTTCACACAAAAACATTTTAATCCAGGTATTTAGATATCTCAGATACTTACCTCGTGGTCCCTTGAAAAACCTTCACTCTGCCTCGCTGTAGCTGACTAAGACTTAGACGCTTCTAATCATCGCACTAGCTCTAGAGTCCACACTATTGTACCATCAAGCTTCCACCTCCCTTGGCTGTCTGCCAACTTAGCTAACTACTCGTATAATTCGATCATGAAGGTGTAGAAGAAAATTTCATGTATTTCTATATACAAATATCTATCCAACCACTGCTCCTTTGACAGGCACGGATTCCTGTTTTCCTATGCCGAGAATTAGTGAATCTTTTTTTCCAACCACTTTTCAATTTCCTTCTTCGTTGGATTCTAGCGATGCGACATCACACATCTCCTTAGGTAGATCTCAGTCCCGGCAACAAAAACATTTGTTGGCTTAGGGGGTCTTGACCCAGGTTTAGAGCGCCAACCAAAGAACCCTACACTACTGTCCCTTTCGGCAACAACCTGCGTAGCGCAGGCTGCAGTCTCCCCCAAAGCAGTATGGGGGGATGTTGGAACCAAGTTTCTGCATCCAGAGATCAGTGTGATGTCTTTTAGTGCCCTAGATCTGCTTTCATTACATCTATAAGCCCCTAGGGCTTGGTACTGCAATTCTATCCCAACAGAATTTAGACTTTTGTGAAGGTCAACGATTGGTCTTTGCAGAATCTTAACAGTCTATTCATCCAATTACACGCACAAGAAAACAACCCTAGATCAGATCTCGTGCAGATCTACTTAAGTATTTAATAAACATAGTAGAATTTATCTTAGTCTTCATGGGATTACATAAACATGCTTGTGTACATCTTCTAACAATTATTCAATAGAATCACGCATCATTAGATCAATATTTCATAAACATATTATTTCATCAACAACATAAGTTATAAACAAACGTAAACAATAATACACAATATTTTTCGAGAACAACTTCTTTATTGATTTCCAGTTTAGAATACAGACTCAAAATTTCCCTGCGCACTCAACTGCAAGGGTCCATGCACTTAGCTGCGGACTCTACCTAGGCCTCTGTGCGCTCAGCTGTGGACACTACCTAGGCCTCTGTGCACTCAGCTGCAGAGCCTTTCTCTCCTATTTGACCCACTTCCCTGCAGTATCTTCTATTGACCATTTTTTAACATGATCTTCCTTAGACTCTCTAAGACATGCCTATTTATACAATCCCATGGTCTGCGGACCATGGGTGGATCCCAAATCCAACTCAACTTTACATAAACAAGGGGCTAAAACCCCTTTACTCCCAATCGTCTACACGCTCTGCATCCACAATTCGCGGAGACTTTACATCATTTACAACAATTACATCAAAACTTGAGTTTTTAACCCCAAAACTGACCCAGGGGGCCCCGTCCCAACACTGTTACTGAGGATTGATGAATTGTTTGATTATTTGAAGGGAGCAACAGTGTTCTCGAAGATTGACTGGAGATCCGGATATCATCAGGTACACATTAAAGAAGAAGACATCTACAAGACTACTTTCTGATCCAGGTATGGGAATTATGAGTTTTTTTTAGTTCCTTTTGGTCTAACTAATGCTCCAACTACTTTTATGTTCTTGATGAATAGTATGTTGCATCCTTATTTAGACAAGTTTATATTGTATTCATCGATGATATATTGGTATATTCTAAGAATGAGGAAGAGGATACCGAACATTTAGCAACAATATTGAGATTGTTGAGAGAGCATCAGTTGTATGCTAAGCTCAATAAATGCAGTTTCTTTGAGACAAAGGTACACTACTTTGGGCATGTGGTTTCCAAGGAATGAGTAACATTGGATCCAGAAAAGACAAGGGCTATCATGGAATGGGAAGATCTTAGAAATGTGGATGAGGTAAGATCATTCATGGGACTAGAAGGTTACTATAGGAGGTTCATCATGAACTTCTCTCGGATTTCATATCCTATCACATCATTACAGAGGAAATGTAAGAATTTTGAATGGACATAAGAATGTGCAACAAGTTTTGAGCAGTTGAAGCAGTTGTTGACAAATGCTCTAGCTTTAAAGATTGCATATTCGGACAAAGATTTTGTGGTGTACATGAATGCTTGCATGAGAGGACTTGGTATATTTATTATGAAAGAAGGACAAGTGGTATGCTATGAATCAAGGAAACTGAATGAGAACGAGCAGAATTTTCTGACACATGATCTTGAGTTGGTAGTGATCATCCATGCTTTGAATATGTGGAGGTAGTATCTTCTTGGAAGGTGGTTCATCTTGATGAATGATCACGATGGATTGAGTTATCTATTTGACCAACCAAATCAGAATGCTAGACAAGCTAGATGGTTGGCCACAGTTACTGGGTTAGAATTTGAGATCAGGTACATTAAAGGTAAAGAGAAAAGTAGATGCTCTTAGTAGGAGGATACATGTGAATCATATAGTAGCTATGAGTTCATACGGGATATATTTACACGATCGAATATTACGGGCAATTTAGCAGGATGACAAGTATAGGGAACTTATGCACATGTTACATTAGGGTGCAGGTGATCGGGATGTGGACTATCCTCTCACAGTAGATGGCTTCGTTAGATTTAGAGTCAAGATATATGTACCAAATGATAGTAATCTCAAGAAGCTTATATTCAGGGAATTTCATGCTATGCCAAATTTAGATCATCCAGGATATCATATTTCATTGACAACGATAAATAATTTATATTATTGGTCAAACTTGAAGAAAGAAGTGGAAGATTTTGTGGCTAGGTGCTTGGATTATCAATAGGTAAAAGCAAAGTGTAAGCATCTAGTTGGATTACTATAAACGATTATGATTCCAGAGTGGAAATGAGAGTTAATTTCCATGGACTTCATTACAGGTTTTCTGAGTACATCTAAACAACATGATTCTATCATGGTTGTGGTTGACAAGTTGACAAAGGTAGCACAGTTCACTCCATTGAAGTCTACTTATTCAGCAAATGATGTAGCATAGGTCTGCATCAGAGATGTAGTGAGGTTGCATGGTGTACTAAGGAAGATTGTGTCAGAAAGGGATGCCAAGTTCACTTCCAAATTTTGGAAGGAGTTGTTTACAGGTTTGGGTGCAGATATGTCCTTCAGTGCAACTTATGATCCGTAGACAGATGGATAGACAGAGAGGGTCAATGGGATTTTAAAGGACATGTTGAGGATGTATATCATGCACCAACAACGGAAGTGGGAAGATTATCTTCCACTGGTTGAGTTCTCTTACAACAATGGGTACTAGGAATATTTGAGGATGATTCTGTTTGAGGCATTTTATGGGCATTTTTAATACTCCCATCAGTTGGATTGATCCAGTGAACAAGGTGTTGATAGGACCATACATGTTGGCAGAGATGAAACAAGAAATTTAGGTACTCAAGAATAATATGAAGGTAGCACAATATAGACAGAAGAGTTATGCATATAAGAACAACTTGTTTAAGGAGTTTCAAGTTGGGGAACAGGTGTACTTGTGCATCAATCCCAAGAATATCTCCTTGAGGATTGGATAATGTACCAAGTTGGCACCTTGGTTTTGTGGACCTTTTAGATTATTGAAAGGATTGGACCAATAGAATATCGACTTGCACAACCTCTGACAGTGAAATTCCATGATGTTTTCTATATGTCATTTCTTAAGAAGTATTTTAAATATGTTGATCATGGTGATTGACTAGTTTGTACTGCAGGTGGAGCTAGAAGGATAATTCCATCTGAAACCTCAATATATATTGCATAGAAAGATGCTCATGCTCTGGAGCTGAGAAATTGAAATGGAAGCACTTTGGGCCCAATGAAACTACATGGGAGATGGTCGATCATATGCGGGCTATGTATCCTTCCTTATTCACTGGTTGAGAGATGTTTTTGAAATATCTTTTGGTGCGAGGTTTTTAGTATATGTACATATGTATATGGATGTAAATATCACCATGAGATGTGTCATAAAGCTCCAATAAATGGTATGGGTGTCATGTCATTATGTTTGTCATGTTGTTATGTTTTCCATGTTGGTTTTCTTTTCAGCAGGTTAATCATTGTAAATACTGCAACGAGCTAAGTTATAAATCTCCATAGGAAGTATGTTTTTCTTTAAGCAGTCTTGTTGGTTGTAGGTGTCATTGAACACCAAGGACAATGTCCCCCAAGGGGTAGGGTTCTGTAATAGCCCTAGTAAAAAATACATGTAATAAATTTAATAAAGGAAAAATAATAACCAAGGTCATGGGACACGTATTCCAAGTTGAATGTTGGGAAAAAACATAGTGATGGGGATCACTTGTGATTAATTAATGGCTAAGGAAATTGGAAAAGGAAATGTCAAAGGAAAAGGTTTGGAAAGGAAAAGTGGCATTAATTGGCATTTTATTTATGAAAATAATGGAAATTAGGAGAAAAGGAAGGTGAAAGGTCACAGGTTGCATGTGAGGAGGAAAATGAATGAAATAATGGAAAATAGAAGAAAATAGAGGCCCCATTAATAACAAGGCTTTTGAGGATATGTTCACAGCTTTTCGTTGGTTAACCTTTTTTTAGTTCAGTTTTGGAGCTCTCTCTCTATTCTCTCTCTCATACTCTTGTACACACAGTGTAGAAAATCCTGTAGAGTCACGAGCTCATGCAATTTACTAAAGCACATGACAAGAATCTACTTCTACTTTCAACTAGAGGAAGCCAATAGATTGATGAAAACAGTATGAACAATAAGAAGATAAATAAATGGCACATAACACAAGATGTATATGAGGAAATCCACTACTCAAAACCCGACTGTCTGTATTGCATATATCATAAACATGAGTGAAGATACAAATCTTGTTGTCACTAGAACAATTCCGCACAAGTATGCTCAACTCTCTTAGCTCACAAGTTAGCTCCTAGAAAACACTTAGCCAATTCTACAACTCTCCAAGCCCCTAATCTCTTGTGTAATTCCTAGGATGAATAACTTGTATTTAAAGGGAATTCATGCTTCCAAAACTACGCAATCCAAACATAGGATCAATCTCTGATGCATGCATGATATTTACGTTCCCGTAAATAATACAATTGATAGTACATTGTCCCTACACTCTTGTCTCAATTGGGTATTTCTCAGAATTGACATGCATGAGTTTCTCATGAGGGGATCTTCAGTTAATTGGAGTAGCACTAGTGGATGCACTAGTGCACCAACTGACTGTTAGTCCTCTATTAGTTTCTCAAATAGTTTGGAACTAATTTAACTAAACTTAACTCAATAGACTGAGTGATCTAATTTCCAAGTCAATTTAAACTCATATTAGACCCCTAAAAATTAGGGAGAACATATACATGACTACAGAAAGACTTTCAACTCAAAATTCCTATGCTAATTAAGTTGATTAAACTTAAT
Source organism: Pinus tabuliformis (assembly GCA_031772625.1). NCBI lineage: Eukaryota > Viridiplantae > Streptophyta > Pinopsida > Pinales > Pinaceae > Pinus > Pinus tabuliformis. The sequence continues at coordinate 1,089,128,075 of CM062813.1, forward strand.
TAACTATTTACAAGTTATTATAAGAATAGAATTCGATTTTAATTCTTAGTTTAATTTAAGGACAAATTAAACTGGAATTTCTTGTTTCCATTTCTCAACACTCCCTCTCAACAAGAAAGGGATTATTTGCTACCCCAATCCTGTCTCTGTGAAACTCAAATTTACATCTTAACAATGCCTTTGTTAAAATGTTACCATCTTGCTCCTCCATGGGAATGTACTCTAACAACATAATCCACCTCAATACACAATCTCTGATATGATGATATGGGATATCAATATGCTTGGACCAATCATGAAAAATTGGATTTTCAGAGAGTTTGATACGACTCTGATTATCGCAGTAAATCACAGTTGGATCCATCTGCTGACCAAACAAACCAACTGTTAGAGTCCTATAAATTATAGTTTGTCAAGGTGATGGAGTCTTTTGTATTTGTAATTTCATATTATACATAAATTTCAATATTCAAATGATTTCCAAAAATCTATGAAAAAAGAAAAATGAAAAGAGGGTATGTTAAAAAAAAAGAAAAGGAAATAAGAACCCCACAAAAGAAAAAATAGAAAATAATACGAAAAGTGCTACAAGTCTAAATGCCACTATTGATAAGTTAGTTCTTTTAGTTCATTATCAAATAAGGTTTTGTACAAGTTGTTTTTGAATGCCACAATGACTAAAGTTTTGTTCAAATCATACAATTTAATAATGATTGAACAAATTTCAATTTCTGTTAACACCTAAGCAACTAGAGAAGAAATTTCTTAGACAATGGAGTTCTTAGCTGTGCTTGGGCTCTCATGCCAAGCTCCATTGTATGGAATGTATGGAAATAAAGAAACAAGAGAATATTAAAAAATGAAAAGAATACATCTCTTCGCCTGTTTGAGTAGATCTTAAAACAACTCAAGGAAACGGTTGGTACCACAGTAAAGAATTTCCCCAACAATCCTCCCTCAGTGGCTGAAAACAGAATTCTTAGGCAGCTGGGGATCCAGGGGTTCATTCCATAGGATCTAGGCAGGAAAGTTATCCTAAAGGAAACGGAAAAGGATTTCTGGCATCCTCCCCCAAGGGGTTTTTTGAAATACAACATAGATGGAGCTTCAAAAGGCAACCCAGAAACTGCGGGTTTTGGAGGGGTTCTTTGAGATGAATTTGGGAGCATTCTCTTCCTCTTTCATTGTCATTTAGGAAAATCCACCAACAATATGGCAAAATTAATGGCTATGGAGCAATGTTTAGAATTTCTAAAGCAGGGAAACTGCCTAAATGTGATCATAGAACCGGACTCTGGGTTAGTCATTCACTCGGTCAAGAGAATCAACTAAGGAATAGAGCCAGAGAAAGTCTCAAATCACTGGAGATTAATCCAGGTTTTCCAAAGAATTCAGTGTCCCCTGCCGGGACTACACACGCTAAGATTGAACCATATCTGTAGAAAAGCCAACAAACTGGCGATATTCTACAAACCAAGGTGTAAATTGTAATGAACGCAAAGTTTCTATGGGATGGCAAGTAGTGCCTCTGGGCAGTCTTAAAATTCTCTGTCATAACCAAGCGGAAGAAGACAGAGAAGGGTATTGAAACAAAGCCATAGAAGCAAGGTCCCTATGATTTGGACTATGTATATGTCAACAATTTTGATCAGACTGGTCGTGGGAGAATGGTAGGCCTTGGGTGAAGGGCAGGCATCGGTCAGCCTCAGCAGCACAGACAATTTCAACCTTAGAAATCTCTGGTGTTTGGCGGGCGGGTTTCTCAGTATGGTGGGTGGTGGCCCTAAGGAAATTTCAGCACGAATTTAGTTTGGGGTTCAGGAATTCAGGCTAGAAGATGAAGGGTGGGGAACATGTCTTTTACGGCAGCCATAATACACCTTCTTCCCCTCCTCAGCAGACAAAACCGCTTTCCAAGTGGTATTGGGTTGATCGCTCCCCTCTCAAGCAAGAAGCGGTTTTCACATTTTGGGAGTGATCCCATACAACATTTGACGCGTGGCGGGGGGCCAGGATTGTAAACCACCTGTATCGCACGCTAAAGATTGGTATGTTTGGTAGTGCGATATTCTTTTGATCTGTCGGATTTTGTGGCAGGGATCAACTATTAGGATTGATCGTGTAGTTTTGTGGGGCCGAGGAGTTAAGTTATGTTTGCCTTCTAGGTGAGAAATTCACCTCAGCCGTCGAATTAAGATGTGGATTGGAAGGTCACGATTAAAAAGGTAGGTTGAGTGAGTGATGGCGCGGGCAATCACTCAATTTGTCATTAGTCAACACATTTAGAGTATGTATTCTAAAGGTTTTGTCGGTTGTATGTATTGGGTTGGGGGATATTTCCATTGGAGGTTAGCACCCTTGTTCTGAGTTCATTTTGTCGAGTGGACAGTTGTAAACTATGTAAATTATTTTTGGCTTAATGGTATAGAAGGGTCATCTCTTGCTTTAGCAAAAAAAATAAAAAATATGCTTCTGTGTTAGTATATATGTTTCTGTATTTTTAGGGAGACAAGCTCAAGTTTTCATTACAAAAGTTGGATGACGAGGGAAATAAGCAATCAGTCATCTTCTGGACTACACTAGTAATGATGGAGAAAAAATGATACTCATACAAACAATTGATAGAAATGTTTGTACATACAGCACTCAGTCTCCTAAGCAGCAATCCAGAGCTAAGAATCAGTGAAGAAGTCAAAACAAATTTGCAGTTATCAGACCAAGTCAGAACACCATATTGGTATCTTTACCAAATTTACACAGAGCTAAGGATATATGGGTGTGAACTCGCTCCTTATAAACTACCAAAATTCCTCCCAATGAGGATTTTTTCCCTAGAATACATCAAGCAAATGCTCAATGTCGATGAGATTCATTTTGTGTCTGCCAAGAAGAAATCTCAATTCAAGATCAAAACACAAATAGGACCTTTCATTTGTAACAAAACGACAATAGGGGAAGAAGCAAACAAATTGCTGAAAGAAATGCAATTCAACCTCAGTTTTACATGGTCATATGATCCATTAGGTGTCATCTCCAAGTTAAGGGTAGAAAATAAATCTACAGCTTATCTTCATACATTCATACCAAAGATTGAGAGATATAAGAACCAGCTAGAATGGACTGAAAACACTCTACAAGAGGCAAAGGAGCAATTGGTGTTAACTTCAACATTACAGACTCCTCTCACACATGAGAAAGCAGGAAAAAGGATTAGAGAAGAAGAGTCACCTCTAGTGACTGATATTCCCAGCGAGGACTTCAAAATCATATACAGGAAGAGGACTAAGATCAATCCCAAAGTAAACATAAGTAAGGATTCAGATCAAGAAGATATTATCACCACCAAAGAGACACCTGCTTCCTCACAAGTAGGTAATCCGAATACACTTTCTCCTACCACCTCAACAGATTCACAGGATCACCAAAAAGTTATGCAAACCAGTCCATCTACCATAGAGGAGAAATAAAAGAGCACATTTGATACATTCAAAGAGATTAAATTGAGAAATGAAGCTTTGAAGATCAATACATATAATTAGTTCTGGAAGCAGACTTCCAGTTCTCAAAGTAGATTGCTATCAACCTCTGACTCTGAGAAAGGCAAAATGTAGATGGCTTTTCAACAAGCACATATCCCACGACCCAAGGCAACATCAGATTACAAAAAGAATTCATTTGAATTTGATATAAAAGACATACATCCCATTGATCAAATGGAGATGCACAAACAAAATGGTCAAATGATTTCAACTACACTCACTAACACTTCTATGAGTTTATCCAAATTGTAGGTTTCTTTAGCTAATATTTAGTCACAATTGAAGATGGAGAAAGTCTCTTCACTTTCTAAAGACACAAGAATCAAAGCTTTGGAGGACTTGGTAATCAAGGTAGGATATGATCCTTCAAATATCAATGCTACATAAGATATCATAAGAAAGAAGAATGATGACATAGCGGCATTGAGAAAAGAGTTGAAATTACCAACCCTAGAAGATACTCTGGCCAAAGACATTGAAGAAACAGAGTCACAGAAGACAGAAATGATGAAGCTCATCATGGAGTAGAATGTACAAATGAAACAAATGGAAACGGAGATGGAAAAATAATCAAAGAAAAGGAGAAAGATGCAAGAATGTCTATTGTCCCTTTGGAAGCTATACCTCTTACAACAATTCCTACATCTACATCTTCTACAAAAAACATAGGGAATACTGCAGATCAGCTGGCTAGCACAGTGGAGAATATGTCTCTCCAAACATAAGAAATTGAAATATTGCAGACTTAAGTTAATGTTTTTCAAGACTAGAAGGAAAGGACTGAAACTTTCCATGCAGCATAGCTACAGAGAGCTTAGAAGCAGATAGAAAGATTACAAAAGTCTGCAAGCGAATCCTCCATTGTCCACACACTGGGTCAAGTTAAGGAAATTATATGGACCAATATTATTGAAGCCATGGATGAAATCTAGCCATGTATTCAGATTATATTTGAGCAGAAAGAGTTGATTAAGAGATCTAAAGAGGCCATTTCCACTATTAACAATGAGTTGGGAGATATGTTTGCCATAGCCAACAACATCATCAAGTTTCTAAATTCAAAAAACAGATAAGAGTTGGATGATTTGGGAGTAGATGATAGGACAAAGACAATTTTGGAAGTGAAGAAAGTTCTTACAAAGAAAATTTTGATTGTATAGCTTAAAGAAAAAAGTCACAGTTTGGAAATAGCAGTCTACAGATTTTTTAGCAAAATAGAGTCATTAACAAAGAGGGGCCTGCCTTCTTTATTTGTAATTAATGAAAAATTGATAACTAGGGAAGATTATATGAGGAATCTTAAAGACATTGCAAGGGACACTTCTAAATTTTCCAACGTTAAAGGTGCTATGAAAGGGAGAGATTTCTTCGAAGTTATTAACAACGATATTTTCATTCAGCATGAGATAAATCATATTTTCGTGGTAAAGCCCACATTTTCTCGATATACCGAGGTAGGTGAGATCTACCGTAAGGCAAAAAAAATCACCATCTTGGATGAGGAGCAGTGGATAAATTGTGCAAATTTCAAGAGTAAAGAAAAAAGATCAGCTACACCAGCGAAACACCCAAATCGTGGCAACTCGACAACTGTTCTCCGTGAAAATAGTTCCAGACGTCTATATCAATTCACCAAATTCACCCCTTTTGGTCACATTAATCAATTATGTTATTTTGGAATTAATAATAGATTGCCATGTTGATACAACATTCATTGTAGTCCTTTTGGAAATTTAGTTTAAATACTTCATTCATTCGAAGTATTGATGGTCGGTTCATGATCATTGTAATTTTTCTTATTGAGCATTGTAATTTTTTCACACTACTGGAGCGCCATTAATATAAATACTTTCACAGGATTCTTGTGCTGCAATTTATTGGTGATGTTTTTCCTATTGTAATATTTGTTTCCATTTCTTTTCTCTACATCATAATCATTTGAAAATCTAATTGTAAAATAGGAAATGTGAAAAATAAGATTTGTTAATTGAACACCTTATTCAGACTATTTTTACAATCTGTATGTTTTTCTTCTGAAGTCTAATTGAAAAATTATTAAATGCTTTTCGATCACTACTGAAATCACCTCTTCTTAATTTCATAATTCACTTTAAAGATCCAGCAAAAGAAACTAGCTTTCCCTGTGATTACTCTTTTAAACATATTGATGCAATATCTAGCTTTATTTGACTCCATAGCCCAATGGAAAGAAAATAATTTAATCAGATCAACCTGTTAGGGCCTAAATCTACCTCAGGCTGAGAAAGGTAGGATCTAGGGTAAAATCAAACCACGCTTAACTTGGTAGCTAGCCCTACCAGGTCGGGATAGGGCTCTCTCCTTGTTAATCTCAGAAAAGATGGCCAATGAAAATCTTTGAGATGACTGATGTAATGACTGATTTTAGGCTAGGTATAAGTACAGAGGTGTTTGATTGAATTTGATGATGTTTTGTTGGCTCAAATGTGAAAGGAAGATTTGGGTCTGGGGAATGAGGCTCAGTTTTGCAGAGATCTCTATGGGGCAAGGTAGGCAAGTGATTTGGTACTTCAAATTGAGTGAGATGGAGAGGTTTTAGACAAATGAGGAGTTGAAAAGGGCATGAAAAACTCAGGGATCCTTTTCAAATAGCTGAAAACATAGATAACTAAGCAAACCCTAGGTAGAGCACTACACTTTCAATGTATTCTACCTTTATCCTTGTTTGATTTAGTTAAGATGAAATAAAGAGAGATATGGCATACATAAAACACATGTAGACTTACAATTACAGAATAAAACACAATACCAAAGCAAGATGCCACATGAATCCCATAAAGTGCTGCAAACCACTGGTCTATTCCTTAGCCAAACTACTGAAATGAGTATACAATAAGCTCCAAGCTTTCCCAAAAGTCCAACCCCTGCTAATGACTGAAAAATTACAAGACATAGGGAACCAACAACTCATCCTAGCCTCTAGGGATCGAGCTCATAAGTTTAGGAGCTGTTCCAACAAAATCTAAACTGAGAACTAAAAAGTAGGCAGTGGAACAGCTTGCCTCTAAATACTAGGGAACTGATTCATTCAGTTTCAAACTACCTTTTCATGGATGAATCTACCTCTATGAGTGAAAATTTTGCATATTTACATCAAGATCCATCAAATTACATTAAATTACATCATGAGTTTGACATTTAGAAAGAGAAAAGTCAAATTGTCACTAGGCGAAAAACAGAGTATTTTTGGTCAAACTGGGCAAAATTTCCCCAATGCGCCACACTGATTTCCCTATGCGTAGTGACTTTTTGTAGCCACTTTTGGAGGCCTTCCCTGTGTCCAAATTTTCTCCAAGTGTGCTTGTTGGAAATATCTGCCTGTCTACTTTCCAGCACAAGTGGAATTTTTGAATTTGGCCTGCCTTTGCCCCTCCAAAACTGAGTTCTCCCAACACTTCTTCCTGTGTGTCCAAATAGGGGTATTAAGGTCATTTTTTGGGTGTTTTTGACCTTTTTGGGGGCTCAAAACTTGTCAAAATTTCTTGGCCATTGGTAGGCATGCGTATTTTTCCAAGACAAATCCAAATATGTTGAGTTTTTGTCATTTGGAGGCCTCCATCAAAAGCGAGCGCCAGGTGGCGTGGCGCATTGGGCAGAAAAACCTGTGTTTTGCTCAAAAATTTATAGTTCTACACTTTTTCTTAGTATTACCTGTGGTTCCACACCTAATGGTCTTCAGTGGACCTGACTGCACTTTTTATGTGTTAAAGGTGCGGACCACTGATGTGTCGTGCCACTACCCAGGTGCGTCGCGCCTTTTTGCAGGAGACTTTTGGAGGCCTTCCCGGTGTCCAAATTGGGTGCGGGATAGCGTGTTGGAAATCTTATTGAGTATAATTTCCAGAAAAACTTGAATTTTTCAATTTGGATTTCATTTTCCCTATCAAAAGTCAAATCTCCCAAGACTGGTCAAAATGTGTAAAATGAGGCTGCCTAAAGGCAGAGTGTTGTTGCAGTCAACTTTTGAAGGTCTTACTCAACTCCAAATTGAGCGCATGATAGCTCATTAGAAATCTATTTTTGTCTAGTTATCAATTGTCTCATCAAGCAAGTAATTTGGCCAATAAAGCTAGGAGAAATCTTGATTTTACCAAGGTCACTACATAGGTGCACCAATTCTCCTGAGGCAATTGTATTTTTCACATTTATCTAAAACCATGACACCTGTGTAAAACGTGAAGGAGGGTTTTATTCCTTGGCCTATTTTGGAAAAAAATGTCTCTCATTTTTCCCAAATTCATCTTTTCTTTCTTAGAAACATCATTGGAGTAAAACCTATCCCGATGTGTGGAAGAGGGGATTTGTCAAAATGACGTGAGATGAAGGGGATAAGGGGCTTCTAAATTCTTGAGAAAATTTTGGGAAGTAGGGAGGGATGTTAGGAAGAAAGGGAAAGTGGAATTTTAGAGATTGAGTGAATGGAAGAGGTCCAAAAGGGCAAAAAACAGGCCTAGCCTAGAAAATTGTCAAGTTGTAGCAAGAAACTAGGGTTTGTGCGAAAATGAGGAATTTGAGGGATATCAGTGATGGGAAGTTACATTAAGGATAGGGGAAGGTGTATGAACATCAAGATACAATTTTTGCTGATGATTTGACCATCCAAGAGAAATTACCTTCAAAACCCTAGGAGAGAGAAATGAACCTTACCTAGGCGCAATTGAAGCATGAACAAGGTGTAAAATGACCCATTGGAGCCTGAAATGATGATGAAAACCCTCTGAATGATGGTACACTCATCTGAATGGTGACATGGACCGACATTTGGACAACTTTGACAGGAGTAAAAGAAAACCCTAGACCTAATACCTAGTGACCAAATTTTGCTTGAAGACTCACTGAAATGACAAAATTTGACCTCGACACCTTAAAATCACTTTGTTAGAGCATGTTTGATCACTGGAGGAAGGCTGCAAAGACTGACACTAACACAACCAACCAAAGCACTCAACCAAATTCAAACAAGCAAACCATCAAGCATAATTATAACTAGCCTAAGATCATCTTAAAAAACAAAATTAAATCATAAAGATATATCCCTCTCTAGAGCTAGCAGGGCTAGATCCCAACTTCAAAAGTGGTTTGATGTTGTTCTCTATAGTTATTCTGCCATTCTTACAATTATAGAATGATAACATAGTGGCGACCATACTGGGGAGCGATACATTTTAATCCAAAACATTATTATTCCTTGGTTTTAAATCAGTATTTCAATAAGCAATTGTTGTATCACTATGAAATACATGGTCTGAGGTTGTTATTTTGTATATATTTACTATATCATTGATTCTGATTTTAATTTTCTGTGATGATTTTTCATAGCCCCGACTTTCAAAATAATTTACACTAGATCTCACCCTGATCCCAACCCTGCTGAATTCATAGATAACCCTGAGAAGTTGGTGAGAAAGAAAAGTTTTACTAAGAGTCAAGGTAGTAATAGTCCCTTGTCTAGATTCAATTCTCCTCTGGAAAATATTCCTTTGTCAAGGTCTAATTCTCTTCCAGAGAAATTTGAAACTTTACAAGACATAGAATTTGATTTTCCTTTCCAGCAAAGTTTGTTTAGATCAAAGTCTGAGGCTTTTGTAGATCAAACTCTCATAGATAAAGACATACTGTAACCATATGTACCACAAACCCAATTCCTTGAAACAGATCCTGATCTTGAATCTTTAGAGCAATTTGACAAATTACAGGGTCTAGTTTCAGTCTTGGACCAAGCTATTGAAGAATATTTTATTTAGAAATCTGTTGAATTCCCTGCTTTAACTATTATAGCAGCCTATTTGTCTAGTCAGTCTTCCCAGTCTGTACATCTACAGCCTCCCAGTCCTACTCATTCCATAGTTTCAACTTCCCTACCTGTGATTTCTCAAACTAATATCCCTATTATCCATGTAGTTATCAAAACTGCACCTCCATTAAGTCCATCCTCAAGTAAATCTACTAGGACAATTATGGCAGGAAGGTATGAACCCTTGGTCTTACCAGACCAACTTAATGCTATGCCTGTAGATTATCCGTCCAAAATTGTGACCTTTGATAACACTAATGCTAATACTTCCCAACGGCATGTGGATAGGATGAATGATGTGTTTGACCTCCAAGAAGTAGATGAAGCTGATGTTAAAATGATGTCAAGAAATGGTTTAGGGGTTTACATGCAGGAAGTTTAGCCAACCTTGATGCTTTCCATCAAACTTTTTTAGCAAGATGGGAGATCAAGAAGAATCCACTTCAACTCCTAAATGAATATAAAATATTGAAAAGAAAACCCAATGAAACTGTGGAAGAATATTGTGAATGATTCAATATTGTTTACAACACCATTCCACAAGACATCAAGCCCTCCCCTAGCCTAGCTCTAATTGATTTTCTAGATGGTTTCGATGTAGACATGGAATATCAACTTAGAGAGAGAGACCCGACAACTTTGGAAGAAATGCAAGCAAATGCAATTAAAGTTGAAGCTAACATCTTGGCCAAAAAATCCAAACTGAAGTCTGAACACAGAGTAACCATAAAAGAAGAACCTTCTACTTCTGTTGTTGATCATAAGATTGATAACTTAGTTAGAGTAGTGAATCAAATGATGCAAAGAGTGAACATTAATGACCAAACTCAAGCAAGAGAAAACCAAAATGTCCCTCAAACTAGAAACCAAAACTTTAGAAGGAATGTTCCCCAAATTAAACAAAGAGAACAAAAGGGTCCAGACCAGCAGGTTTGGCCTCCTTTTCAGGAAAATTACACAGATGATGAGGGGAATATTGTGGAATATTTGGATGATAATCAAATAAATTTGTTAGGGATAAATGATGATGAAACAATTTTCCTCACTCAAGAGGAGCAGGAACTTTTTCTCATAGCCCAAACTGAATTGGATTCTGAAGAGTCAGATGAATACAAACAAGGGTTTGAAAATTCCATAATGGAAGTCCATAGGTAGTATAATCTTAGAAGTAAGAAAAATCAAGATACTGCAAATAAAAAGAATGTTGAAAATCCTGTCAAAAAGGTCTCTGATTCTGATTCCAAGAAAACAACAGAAAATCTTCCTAAGAAAATCACTGAAAATATTGGAAAGAAGCCAACAGAAGCTACTACAAAAAAGACGATTGATACTCCTTCCAAAACTACTCAAACTGATTTCCCTTCTACCAGCCAACAAACAAAACTTGCCACAAAAATAGTTGCTGATAAGTCTGATTTTCCAAATTTTCTTAAGAATCAAACACCGTTCAGTATTGAAAATGATCTTGCCAAGCTGAAAATTTCTATCCCCTTAACTGAATTAATGAAAAAAATCTATACAGGACACAGGTCATGAAAGAATTAAACATTGGGGAAAACACTGACTCTGTAAATTTGAATGACGATTAGCCTGAACTCTTATTTGGGCCAGAAGTTGAAGGGAAACCACAAGGAGGGGTCCCTCCATTTTATGTTAGTCTGAATATTCATGATAAAATTCTCCATAATGCTATGCTAGATTTAGGTGCATCCCATAACTTAATGCCTAAGACTGTGATGGAGAGACTAGGACTTGACATTACTAGACCCTACAAATATTTGTACTCCTTTGATTCTAGCAAAGTTAGATGCCTAGTTCTTATCAAAGACCTAGGTGTTACTTTAGCCAAAATCCTTGCTAAAATTATAGTGATGAATATAGTGGTTGCAGACATTCCCCCGAAGTATGACATGTTGTTGTCACGTTCATGGGCAGAAAAATTATAAGGGACCCTAAAAATGGACACGACTTACGCCACTATACCAGTGTTTGGTCAACAAAGATGACTGTATAGGGAAACTTTAATGAAGTATATGGTGAGTAACTAAGAGAAACCACATAACTACCCTCTCTACTCTATTCAGTCTGATCTTGAATCTTTCATTATTTATAATGATGAAGACATTGATGTACAGGTTACCAACGCAAAAATTGATATTGATGAAAAACATGAAAATAAAACACAAATTGTACAACAAAACATTGAAACTGAACCTTTTTGGAATATGAGTTTTGATGGCTCTTGTAGCAAAGCAGGTTCAGGGGCAGGTGTTTGGGTATCCAATTCAGGGAAAAATCATGCAAAAGGTCATTCCTATAAAATCAACTTTCATTGCACCAATAATATAGCAGAATATGAGGCACTTCTCTTAGATTGAAATTATTTAAAATGTTAGGTGCTAAAATAATTTCTGTTCATGGGGATTATGAATTAATTATTAAACAGATCAAGGGAAAGTATGCTTCCAAACATCCTAGGTTGAGAGCCTACAAAAATGTTGTGCTTGAATTTCTAGGAACTTTGGTAGAATACGATTTGGTTGTCATTCCCAAAAATCAGAATAACCTGGCTAATGTTTTAGCTTTTTCAACTAGAACATGTAAAATGCCTCATCCCAATAGACAATATACAGTGGAAGTTAAACATCGTCCAGCTATACCCAAAAATATGAGATATTGGAATGTATTTGGAAGTGATAAGCAGATTGAAATTTTTTTCAATCCAAGGATGAGTATGAAGATAGTAGCATAGATTTAGAGTGTGAAGTAGAAAATCAAATTGCTGAATATGTTAGTTTAGATAAACAGTTTGATGATTTTGATGTAAATATTTCAGTCAATAAAGTTCTACATAAATTAGAATTACACGAAGTAGATCCATAAAAAGAAGAATTTGAAGTACTTCGACTTAAGGATAATGTTCTTCTTAAGGGTTTAGTTCCATTAGAAGAACTTTTTGATTTTAATGATGTAGCAAAAAAGCCAAAAATAGAACCCATAGGGGCAAACATAAAAGAATGCAATATAGGTAGTGTGTAGAATCCCAAAATGATAAAACTCTCAAAATCACTTCCTGTTGTCACAAAACAATGATACATAGATATTTTCAAAGAGCTCATAGATGTCTTTGCCTGGACCTATGAGGATCTAAAAGCATATGACACTAGTATCATACAACATAAAATCCCAATCAAGGAAGATAAAAAACTATTCAAACAAAAACTTCGTAGGATAAATCCTGTGCTAATGCCTTTGGTTTAGAAAGAAGTGAAAAGGATGTATGATGCTAAAATCATACCTCCTCTTAGATACTCTAAATGGGTGTCTAACATTGTGCCTACTAGAAAGAAAACTGGACAAATTAGATTGTGTATTGATTTCAGAAATCTTAATAAGGTATCCCTTAAAGGCAACTACCTCTTACCTAAAATGGATCATATATTGCAAAAGGTAGTAGCGTCTAGTAGAATTTCCTTATTAGATGGCTTCTCATGTTATAACCAAGTCTTAGTGCATCCTAATGATCAGGATAAAACTGCCTTCACTACTCCATGGGGAACTTTCATGTACGTGAAAATTCCCTTCAGGTTAATGAATGTTGGAGCCAGTTTCCAAAGAGAAATGGATATTGCCTTTACTGATGAAATTGATCGTTTTATTGTGATTATCTAGATGACATTAGTGTCTATTCTAAAACTAATGAGGAACATTTATCACATCTGAGAAGAGTGTTTGAAAAATGTAGAAGGATTGGCATCTCACTAAATCTAAAGAAAACATTGTTTGGCCTTGAAGAAGGGAATATTCTTGGTCACGTTATTTCCAAGAATGGGATTAGGATTGATCCCAGTAGAATTGAAGCAATATTAAAAATCAGTCATCCAAGAAACATCAAAGAGCTTCAATATTTTATTGGAAAAATAATTTTCCTAAGGAGATTCATTCGTAACCTTGCAGAACTTCTTAGAAACATAACAAACATGCTTAAAAAGGATTCAGAAATCAAGTGGAATATTGAGGCTAAACAATCCTTTGAATTAGTTAAACAGGAATTGACCAAAGCACCAGTGTTGATTAGCCCAGATTTTACAAAAGATTTCATAATCTTCTCTTTTGCTTTTGAACACACAATTGCAGCAGTCTTACTACAGAAAAAAATTAAGGTTTTGAATAGCCTATTGCATTCTTTAGTAAAGCTTTAAGAGATGCATCTTTGAAATACAATATTATGGAAAAATAGGCCTTTGCATTGGTTAAAGCAATAAAATATTTTAGAGTATATATTTTGCATTCCCATATTATTTCTTATGTACCTAATTTAGTGGTTAAATTCATTTTGATGTAGAATGGACTTGATGGAAAACGAGGCAAATGGATTGTTGTCATTCTTAAGTATGACTTAGAAATCAAGCCCACCAAGTTAATCAAAGGTCAGGGACTAGCCAAATCTATGCCTGAGACAAATTTCCATGAATTATACATTAATTTGGTTGATTCATTAGATAATCAAGAGGAACAGATGACTCCACAAATTGATGAGGCATTTCTGAACTCACCCTGGTATGTGTTGAAGCCCCGAAAATCGGGTCGACAACAAGGAGGATACCCACCCGGTCCGGACCTTGGTTGGCAGCTCCTTATCCGTTTGGTATAGCGGGTCCGAATGGGGATAATGGGACCAATTTCCCAATTTAAGGGTGTGTGTGTGTGCAGAGTTGGATGATGTTGATCTAAGAGTACTTAAAGCTAATTTAATTCAGACTTTTAAACTAACTCTATGCTATTGTAATCTAATGAGAAACAACACATCTAATCTATGCTAACACGGGGTGTATTTCTTCTATTATGCGATCTAAAGAGATTTCAAACAATAACTGGTAATAAAGATCATTCAGCTATCATAATAATAGAAATCAATTAAGATAAACCACTTTGCATAAGAAGTTAGGCAAAACAGTTGTGAACAACATATCGCATAATAAGTTATTCATACATCAAACATAAATGAATGACTCCACCGTACAAAAGTGCCAAATGGTAACTCACACATTCATGCAGTAACATATAAACAACTAAAGACTGTATATCACTTTAAGAATATAAACAGAAACGGTCAAGAGATAAAAGTACCATTTATGACTGGTTCCATTCATAAGCTTCAAGAAACAATGATTTATCTCTCCTTGCTCTAACATCTACTAAGAGTACAGAAGTGCAACATCAGTAGCAGATATCAAATGCAAACATTAATAAACCTTGATCCATCCATTCATCAAAACCCCCTCCGAGGGTGCAAAAGTGCATGTTCTAAGGACAAGTTTTTTGACAAATTTCTGGACCCTTCTCCTAATGCCTGAGAAGGGTTTAAATACTGCTAACTAATTAACTTAATTACATAAATTTAGGATACGGTTTTAAATGACCGCCCTTCTGCTAAAGCAAAACTATTTCTAAAAATTGAATCTAATTCACCATTTCTGTATTTGCTCCTTAGTACTGCAAGCATGCAACATTCGCCTAGGAAGAGTCGGTTGGTCGCCTTCTGCTTTCGTTTGAGCTATGAAAATAGAAATAACAAGCGCTGGCACCACTTTCTAGTAAACTAGAAGATATTTTCGAGAATTTTCCTCTGGCTGGGTATATTCACTGCGTGTATACTTGGTAATAACCCAAATTTCTCTCAAACTGATTCTGCTTTTGCTATTTCGGTTTCCGGCCTTGCGAATGACTGAATAAGTTAGGGACTTTGCTCTCTGAACAATTTTCTGCATCAAAAACTGCCTCCGTTCTTTGTTCCGGGCTTTTCTGGTGCGTTTTCCTTCTTTAGCGCCTTTTTTTCTTTTTGCTTTACCGGGCATAAGCTTCAGGATCTTTTGTAAACATGCTGCTTTTGTGCGCCTTTGACTCTGAGTTTTGGATGGCCTATTGACATCAGCATCTGTTGAGTGATACTCTGGAATCTGTGGTCCTGTTGCATGCGGCATCCGTTTGTGAAGGCATCTCTTCTCTGTTCTCCGAGCATTGACGCTTTCCCCTTTTCCTTAGATGTTTCCTGCACATTGCTTTATGTTATTTCCTGTCTTACAGTTTACGCAAAGGAAAAGAGTAATGATAATAAAGATTGACATGAAAGCTTTAAGCTCTTATGAATGCATAATCATGACACCCATAACGAACTGACTCTTCGAAAAACACAAAACTGTCCTTCTTGAATACTTTGGCATACAATCATTAATTTCTTTTAAGGCGCGCACCCAATTTTGGTCTACGGACAGCTTTCCTTGAATACTGCGCCGAGGAAATTTTGCGATGGGTGATTTCTGCGACTCGCATCGCAGCATCGCGGATCGCGTCGTCAAGATGTGTCATCGCAGAAATTCATGATCGCATTTATCGCAAATCACATTCATCGCGGATCGCAGATCACGCTTAGTCACTCAATCATTGTGTGTTGCTTACGCGATGTTGCGATATGCGACGTCGCATATCGACCGTCGGAGATTCCTTAAGTTTTTTCATTTAAGAGCGCTTCATAATGTATGCGATGCGATGAATTTCGCGTCGCTTCTTCGCAGCTTATTATGCTCATAATTAAACGTTTCATTCTCTTCTCACGATGCGATACAGTTTTAGGGAGTTAAATACAAAAATTTTCATAAAAAAAAATTTGGATTTTTATTAAGGGTCCCCCTTTGCTTGGTGTTATTGCTAATACCGAACAAAGAGGGGGGTTGTTGGTGGCCACAACAATGGCGATTCACTGGGAAGAACCAGTTATCTCTGCTTTTCTATTGAATTTTAACTTCCGAAGCAGAAAAATTTTTATAAGTCTAAATTTTGTTATGGACAGATAGAGTACATTATGCCTTATCCTATCAATGATATTTTGTTTCAACCTTTTTCTATTCCAATTGTTTGCTTCCTTAGGCTTTGTCCTTGTATTTACATCAGACATTACTTGGTCTTTTAAAGATAAAATAAGGTATTCTCTGCGTGCTGGCTTTTAAAATATGCTCATTTGTCGTAGGTAGAGCCTCTGCTGCCAGCAAGCGTCCATAGCCTCGACAGGGTTACCTGTTACCCAGCAATGATCCTTTATCCTGCTTAAGGCTATTTACAACTTTTCAGAGAAAAACCCATTTTGACACTTTTTTCCTTTTTTATTCTCTAAATAACAATGTCTTGGTTTGGTGGCCAAATTATGACACAGTCATTCACTTGATTTACACTTCTGCTGAACAAGCTGGCTCGTGATGAGACCCCTTGTCTTTTGATTGCAACAATCTTGAGTCGTTGCCCTGTTTTGGTGGACAGTATTGGAAAAGTCAGCAAGTTATAATATCTGTGATCATGATAAGCCGGCTCGTGATGAGACCTCTTATTCTTTGAGATATAGTGTTTTCTTGGATTGTTCCTCTAAATGCTGCAATTTCCTTTAGCAGGGAGGAAGTCATTGTTTTTCCTTAAGAAAGCTCTGGATGACAATAATAGAGTTTGAAAACAGCAGTTTTACAGAGAATATTTATTTTATTATTGATACCTTCATTGTGCTGATATAAAACAATTTTTTGCCAAAGGTTGCTTTCATCAAATTTTTGAAGTTGAAACTAGTATCATATCTAGGCTAAAGTTAACTCTATCTGTCAATAATAAAGATCAGATTTTTCGAAAAATTTTACTATTTGTACAAGCGAAAAAAAAAAAATCAAAATCTGATAGAGAATTGGTGTCCTTTTTTTTTGTGAACCCCTGTAGTAACCATCTACAACTGGTTTTATTTATAAGAAAGAAAAAAGAAAAAACTAAAACTATCCTACAAAATAGAAGAATAATCTTCTATGGAAAATATATTTTAAGGATCTGTCCATTAACAGGCAAAGAATCCCTTCTACCTGCTAAATCCTGCAACACAAACATTGATGGGCCTATGACTTCTACAATCTGAAAAGGACCAAGCCACATCTTCTGAAATTTTTTATGTTTGCCCTTTTCTTCATGAGCCTTATCCCATTTCAAAACTAAATCTCCCATCTGAAAAAAATTTCTGGTCATTATGCTCAAGTCAAAAGAGGATTTTATTAGCACTTGGTGATGAGCATGGGTTTTCTTAGCTTGTTCTCGTCGTTCTTCTAATTTAATTATTTCCATTTGTCTTAATTGTAAGGAGGAAGTAGATACTTCATCGATGTATTGTACTAAAGACAAAGAGGGGATGACTAAGTGAGTTGGAAGAACCACTTCTTTCCCATAAACTAAATTAAAGGGAGAAGTGCCAATTGAAGCTTTCTTCGCTATTCTATCTGCCCATAAAGCATTTACCAAAGCTTTGTGCCAATTCTTTTGGTTCTGGTCAACTGTTCTTTTAATAATCCTGATTAGGTTTTTATTTGTTGATTCAGCCAATCCATTACCTTGCGGATAGTAGTTGGCCGAATATTTCAGTTTGAACCCTCTTTTAAGTGCAAACTCAGTCATTGCATTCCCAGAAAAGTATGAGGCATTATCAAACATTAAAGCCGTTGGCAATCCAAACCTAGTGATTATAAATTGATCTATGAATTCAATGATGTTTTCAGAATTAGTTGTCTTGAGAGGAACTACTTCTACCCATTTAGTAAAATAATCTGTTGCCGCGAGGATGTATCTATGTTGCTTAGAAGATTGAGGAACGATCTCACCTATTATGTCCAAGCCCCACTGACTGAATGGTTGCTCGATGTTTACCGGCTGTAGTGGCATGGACGATTTCTTTTGTCTCCCTGCAGTAGTTTGGCAGACTTGGCATTTCCTCACGTAACTGTGTGAGTCTTTGAACAGCGTGGGCCAATAATACCCTGCACGTAAGATTTTATGTGCAGTAGCATCTCTAGCATAGTGTCCGCCTGCTGGTCCATCGTGGAGTTCCTGCAAAACCTTTTCGGCTTCAGTTTTCTCAAGACACCTAAGAAGAACAGAATCATAATTCCTTTTAAACAGAACATCATTTATGAGCTGATATTGTTTAGCTTTCAATCTCAGAGCTCTTTTCTTGGTGTGATCCAGGTGTGATGGAGCATACCCGTTCTTAAGATAATAAATGGTGTCAGCATATAATGATTTTGCATCGTTTAGGCTTACCTCATACATTTGTACCTCTTCAGATGAATTTTCAGGAATTTGGGATGCTCCAGCCAACATTTTGCAGAAGCCTTGACCTCTCACAATGCTTGCTGGTTTGATCTCAAGGTCATATTCTTGTAAAGCGGTGATCCAATTTGCTCTTTTTTCACCCACATCCTTCTGTATTAGAAGATTTCTTACCGCTGGAAACGGTACTATGACCTTAGTATGGGCTTTAAGTAAGAAAGGTCTGAAATATTTGATCGCTTTGAAAACAACATATGCCTGTTTCTCCATGTCTGAATAGTTGAGTTCAGCACCTTGTAAATTCGAGCTAAAAAATGCGATTGGAGCTTCCGCTTTCTCTTGATTTGCTTGAGTTAGAATCGCAGCATATGATTTCTCTGAGGCAAATGTGTATAAGATAAAAGATTCTGAAAAATTCGGGGTTGCTAAAGATGGAGCGTTAATGATAGCTTGTTTGATCAGGTTAAATGCTTCATGCTCATCTTGACCCAATTTAAAATTTGAATTCTTTTTAATCATGGTTTGCAAAGGAGAAACAATTCGTGAAAAATCTGGGACAAATCTCTTCACAAAATTGATTTGACCAAGGAAAGATTGCGTGGCTTTTTTGTTATGAGGTAGGGATATTTCAGAAATTTCTTTGATTCTGTCAGGCTCAATGTGAATACCAGATTTTGACACTATGAATCCTAGAAGTTTTCCTTCACTTAATGCGAAAAAAGATTTCTTTGGGTTAAGTGAAATCCCATACCTTAAACATCGTTGAAAGATTTGTTTCAAGTCTTTGAGATGGTCGCTTTGCTTGTTGGAGTACACTGTTATATCATCCAAATAAATTACTACAGATTTATTGACTAAACCCTTGAATGCGATGTCCATGGCTCTCTGAAATGTAGCGTCGACATTTATCAAACCAAATGGCATCTTCCGATATGCGTATGTGCCCCATTTAGTTCGGAATGTGGTCTTTAACTGATCATTGGGATGTACCAGCACTTGATTGTATCATGAAAATCCATCCAAAAAAGACATTAGTTCTGAGCCTGCTACTGCCTGTAATATCTGCTCCATAGGTGGGAGGGGAAAGTTGTCTTTTTGACAGGCTTTGTTGAGATTCCGAAAATCGATGCAGATTCTAATATCTCTGTTTTTCTTTCTAACGGGTACCATATTGGAGACCCATTTGGAATGTATGACAGGGAAAATTATTCTGGCCTTTAATAACTTATTTAGCTCAGTTTTTATCTGATTTTCTAAATTGGGGTGGATTTTTCTGAGTTTCTTTTGGACAGGTTTTTCGTTGTCAATCATAGGGATAGTATGTTGAATGATAGAAGTGTCGTATGTCTTCAGCTCATCGTAATTCCAGGCAAAAACATTTTTGTATTGTCTCAAAAGATGAATATATGCTATTTTTTCTTCAGGGGCTAGGCCGTGGCCTAGATTAACGTTTTTTGGTTTATCATCGGTTGCTAGGTTTACTAATTCGTAGTTCAGAGTTGAACTGTAGAGCTTAGAATTGGTAGACCTTTTAAACCTACTTTTCAAATCGTATAAGTCTTCCAACTTAACCACCGATTTAGGTATAGCATTATCAGTGCTATCTTGTTGTATTTGTCGATCGTGATGGTCTTCGTCAATTATCTTATTGGAGTAGGATCCTTCAGAAGTGAGGAAATTTACAATATCAGGATCGTCATTGAATACTCTCCAGATTGTAATGTTGTAAGGGATGGACAGTCTAAAGATTAATTCTATTGAGAATCTATCTAGACTAAAATCTTCGGAGGGAATAAGTCTAGAGGCTACGTTAGCTAAAAGGTCTGCGCTCGCGTTTTGGAGTCTTGGGATTGACGAAATATTGAATGCTATGAAATGCTCAGTCAGATCTTGTACTAAAGATTGATAGTGTTTCAAATGACCTGATAGGCAATGTATGGTGTTACGTACCTGTTTGACGACAATCTCAGAGTCTCCGAAGACTTGAAGATACTTGACGTTCAGCCCGATTGCTTTGTATAGGCCTTGCACCAAGGCCTCATATTCCACTGTATTGTTTGTGCAATCGAATTCAAGTCTGCACGTAAGCATGATCTTATTTCCTTCTGGACTAATCAGAACGCATCCTGCTCCTGCTCCTTCGTTAGATTTAGAGCCATCAAAATATAATTTCCAAAACAAAGATGTATTTACAAGTTTATCTAAAAAATTAACACACTTTGAATTATCAGTTTGGGAAAAATTTTTGACTTGGGACAAAACTGAATTTTCTAAGTAAGGTGATGTATGAGCATTGAAATTGCCGAGGAAAGAATCTACCGAGTAATTGCCTATGATATTGTTGTTGTATGCTATTGCTTCATTTTCTCCCTCCAATTCCGTTACTATGTACTTCTGGTGTAACTCTCGTTCAACCTTTATTTGATTCGGTTTACCATTGTAGGGTAACCACATGTGCGACCAGTCGGTTGAGAAGCATCCATGGAGTTTTTCGGACTAATCCCTGCTAAGAATCAAGCCATAGAATTCTGGGATATCAGCTACTAGAATGTCAATAACCTGACATACCTTCGGGTTAGACGACAATCTTATGGTCACTTGATTAAGTTCACCAATCACTTCAACTTGAGATCGATCAATATGAACTATGCGCACTGTGGATTTTTGTGGTTGAACATTCAACTTGGCACATATTGATCTGGGTAAAATATTCGTTGAAGCACCAAAATCTACCAAACAATTGTGCACATTTTTATTGAAAATTTCATAAGTGAGAAGAAAAGGGGGAGTGTGATACCTTTATCTTCCTCCAATCAAGGCGATGTCATTTGGATCAATCTTATTGATCGTGTTGGTTGGAGGTCTTCCCATGTTGTGGGAAGCTACAGCTGTAGGCAAAGATGTAGTAGGCACGACATGTAATTCTTTCATTATTATCTCCTGTTGATGTTTCAATTTTCTCAATTCATAAAGAGTGATATTAGCCCTAGTCTTTTTCAAGTCATCAATAATATTGTATTCCATTTCATCCAACACTATCAGTGTTCTTCATGGAGGTGCTTGATCTGATTGGACTGGGCTAGATTGAGTTGCTTTAGCGGTCATTTTCTTTGTTGCGACTTTATCTTTTGCTGCAGGGCTTGCGCCCTTCTGCTTAGGGGTAGTTTGGGGAGGATCAAGTTGATTTTTGCTTCGTGTGCTAACCGGAAATGCTTCTTGATCTTCTTCTTGTGGGAGGATGAAATCCCACATTCCTTGTAGTTCCACAACTTCTTCGTCATCGGTCTGCCCTTCAGTGGTACTCTCTTCTTCTTCCTCTTCTTCGGATTCGACATTTGACATAGCGTTGGGTGGTTTCACATCCATTGAAGGGCCTCTTTTAAAAGCTCTGTAGGGCTTTTTTGAAGAAGTTTCTACTACTTGTTTTTTTATGTCAATCATCTCATTGGACATGGTTTTTAATACTTTTTGTAATCCTTTCAAATCGAAAGGGTCTTTCGTTTGTTTCTTCTTGGAGTCTTCCTTGAAGGTGACTTTCTTAGATTTGCGTTCCTCTATCGCAGATCTCTTTTCCAGGGCTACTACGCGTTTCTCTACTGCTATCACCTCTGTTAGGTTTTCAACTAAGGTTGTTTTATTTGCCCTATCCATGAAGATTGCTAAGTTTGATGGTAAGGCCGTAATATACCATTCACATTGTACTTCTTCGCTGGGTTGGGAAGCAGTGGGAATTTTGTTGAGGATTTTATTGAACCGTAAATTGAAATCTTTGATGGGTTCTCTAGCCTCGGCTTTAAGATTGGATAGGTCATTGATTAACGTTGTCGTTGATCTGTCATCACCAAACTTGGTAAGGAATTGACTTTGAAAAATGTCCCAACTTGTGATAGACCCGGAGGGTAATGAAAAGTACCATGACCCGACTGTTCCTTACATTGTATAGGGAAAAAGCCGGACAACAACATCCTCGTTGGTAACTCCGTTGAGATTGACAGAAAGCATGAAATTATTAATGTGCTCTTTAGCTAGCATGCCTGCTTCTATATTGAATTTGGGTAGCCATTTCTCAGGATGGGCCGGTATTTGGCTCAGGGGTGGAGGCATTAAAACTGCCCCAGGATTGTTCCATGGAGACTGGGCCATCGTTGAGCTGCTAGTAAATGAAAGTGCAGAGGATGTTTCCTGAGGCTGGGAAGATGAAGATATTATGATCTTAGATGATTGAAGAAGAGAGGTTGTGGAAGATGGATGAGTGGTTTGGAATGAAGATGTGGGTGGCTGACTTCACGGTGAGGGAGTTGAAATGGACGATGTAGATGAAAGAGTCTCACTGTTAGACTCTTGTGGTGTTTTCCTTGCTCTTTTCCTGGTGGGGAGAGGGAATTCAGTTGGCTGGATGCCAAATTTTTCACTCTTTAATCTGGTCAGGGGATGAGCAGGATTGTACTGCGAAGTCACGCTGCTTTGAGATTTATCAGACCTCTGTGTAGAAATAGAAAATCCCTGGAGTTTGCGAATCAGAGTTTGAACTTCAGGGGGTTCAATGGTAGATTGGTCTGAAATATTAGGGTATGTAGCAGCGGTTAATACTCGAGCGACTTCTGACTCTGGATTTAAACATACTGGGGAAGTCGGGGAAGTTGATGAGGGCGATTTACTCTCAGAATGGTATTTAGATTTTGATTTAGGTGCCATTCATAGTTCGGGCCCTCCTTCTAGCGCCAAATATGTTGAAGCCCCGAAAATCGGGTCGACAACAAGGGGGATACCCACCCGGTCCGGACCTTGGTTGGCAGCTCCTTATCCGTTTGGTATAGCGGGTCCGACTGGGGATAATGGGACCAGTTTCCAAATTTAAGGGTGTGTGTGTGTGTAGAGTTGGATGATGCTGATCTAAGAGTACTTAAAGCTAATTTAATTCAGACTTTTAAACTAACTCTATGCTATTGTAATCTAATGAGAAACAACACATCTAATCTATGCTAACCCGGGGTGTATTTCTTCTATTATGCGATCTAAAGAGATTTCAAACAATAACTGGTAATAAAGATCATTCAGCTATCATAAGAATAGAAATCAATTAAGATAAACCACTTTGCATAAGAAGTTAGGCAAAACAGTTGTGAATATCGCATAATAAGTTATTCATACATCAAACATAAATGAATGACTCCACCGTACAAAAGTTCCAAATGGTAATTCACACATTCATGCAGTAACATATAAACAAATAAAGACTGTATATCACTTTAAGAATATAAACAGAAACGGTCAAGAGATAAAAGTACCATTTATGATTGGTTCCACTCATAAGCTTCAAGCAACAATGATTTATCTCTCCTTGCTCTAACATCTACTAAGAGTACAAAAGTGCAACATCAGTAGCAGATATCAAATGCAAAAATTAATAAACCTTGATCCATCCATTCATCAAAACCCCCTCCGAGGGTGCAAAAGTGCATGTTCTGAGGACAAGTTTTTTGACAAATTTCTGGACCCTTCTCCTAATGCCTGAGAAGGGTTTAAATACTGCTAACTAATTAACTTAATTACATAAATTTAGGATACGGTTTTAAATGACCGCCCTTCTGCTAAAGCAAAACTATTTCTAAAAATTGAATCTAATTCCTAACCATTTCTGTATTTGCTCCTTAGTACTGCAAGCATGCAACATTTGCCTGGGAAGAGTCGGTTGGTCGCCTTCTGCTTTCGTTTGAGCTATGAAAATAGAAATAACAAGCGCTGGCACCACTTTCTGGTAAACTAGAAGATATTTTCGAGAATTTTCCTCTGGCTGGGTATATTCATTGCGTGTATACTTGGTAATAACCCAAATTTCTCTCAAACTGATTCTGCTTTTGCTATTTCGGTTTCCGGCCTTGCGAATGACTGAATAAGTTAGGGACTTTGCTCTCTGAACAATTTTCTGCATCAAAAACTGCCTCCGTTCTTTGTTCCGGGCTTTTCTGGTGCGTTTTCCTTCTTTAGCGCCTTTTTTTATTTTTGCTTTACCGGGCATAAGCTTCAGGATCTTTTGTAAACATGCTGCTTTTGTGCGCCTTTGACTCTGAGTTTTGGATGGCCTATTGACATCAGCATCTGTTGAGTGATACTCTGGAATCTGTGGTCCTGTTGCATGCGGCATCCGTTTGTGAAGGCATCTCTTCTCTGTTCTCCGAGCATTGACGCTTTCCCCTTTTCCTTAGATGTTTCCTGCACATTGCTTTATGTTATTTCCTGTCTTACAGTTTACGCAAAGGAAAAGAGTAATGATAATAAAGATTGACATGAAAGCTTTAAGCTCTTATGAATGCATAATCATGACACCCATAACGAACTGACTCTTTGAAAAACACAAAACGGTCCTTCTTGAATACTTTGGCGTACAATAATTAATTTCTTTTAAGGCGCGCGCCCAATTTTGGTCTACGGACAGCTTTCCTTGAATACTGCGCCGAGGAAATTTTGCGATGGGTGATTTCTACGACTCACATCTCAGCATCGCGGATCGCATCGTCAAGATGTGTCATCGCAGAAATTCATGATCGCATTTATTGCAAATCGCATTCATCGCAGATCGCAGCATCGCAGATCGCGCTTAGTCATTCAATCATTGTGTGTTGCTTACGCGATGTTGCGATATGCGACGTCGCATATCGACCGTCGGAGATTCCTTAAGTTTTTTCATTTAAGAGCACTTCATAATGTATGTGATGCGATGAATTTCGCATCGCTTCTTCGCAACTTATTATGCTCATAGAAAAACGTTTCATTCTCTTCTCGCAATGCAATACAGTTTTAGGGAGTTAAATACAAAAATTTTTATAAAATGTTTTTTGGATTTTTATTAAGGGTCCCCCTTTGCTTGGTGTTATTGCTAATACCGAACAAAGAGGGGGGTTGTTGGTGGCCACAACAGTATGCAGACTTGCTTTATGTCTTATTTCATTTAAATTCTTCTCCTGGTTTGACAAAAACAAAGGCAAGATTTGTGAAGTTAAAAGAAGTTAAATTTTGCATTATAGAAAATGTTTTGTATTGAAAAGATGATGGGGGTATTTTACTTAGATGCTTGTTAAAGGATGATGCAAAAAAAGTCATGCAGGAATTCCATGAAGGTGATTGCAGTGGACATCTTTATTGGAAAAACATTGCCAATAAAATCCTTAGAGTTGGTTTCTATTGGCCTGCTCTTTTCCATGACATTCACAAACAAGTCACCTCATGCCATAAATGCTAGATTTTTGAGGGAAAGTGAAAATTTTTGCCCTTGCCATTAAGGCCTATCTCTGTTGAAAGCCCCTTCCTACAGTGGGGATTGGACTTCATTGGTGAAATTAATCCCTCTTCCTCTACCCAACATAAGTGGATTATTACAGCCACTTATTACTTTACCAAATGTATAGAGTCCGCCCCTTCTAGAGTTTCTACTGATTCCGTCATTATTAAATTCCTCGAGACTAGTATCCTCTCTAGATTTGGTTGTCCTAGAAAACTCATCACTGATAATGTTGCAACCTTTAAATCTAAGAAAATGGTTGAATTTTTTTGTAAATACCACATTACTTTGGGACATTCAACAGCTTATTACCCTTAGGGTAATGGGTTGGTTGAATCCTCAAATAAAAGTTTGGTAAACATCATCAAAAAGATGTTTGAAGACAACAAAAAATCTTGGCATAACAATCTAGTCAATGCACTTTGGGTTGACAGAATTACTACTAAAAAATCAATTGGCATGTCACCATACCAATTGGTCTATGGAATGGATACAATTTTTCCAACATCTTTAGGAGTTCCAGTCATGAATATCATTTAAGAAGTGCAAACTGAACCCAATGATGTACAAAGAAGGATCAATCAAACTATCCAGTTACAACAATCTAGGGAGGAAGTATACAACATGACCCAAGTTATTCAAGAAAATATTAAAAATATCTTTGATAGAAGAACAAAAGCTAATGAATTTAATATTGGGGAAAAAGTTTTGAGACGAGATTCTAGGAGAGAGGACAAAGGTAAACATGGAAAGTTTGATAATATTTGGAAAGGGCCATATATTATTTATGCTTTCAGGGGAAATATTGCATTCTTCCTTAAAGAGCTAGATGGAGCAAAGATAATCAGAGGTCCTGTAAATGGCAGGATACTGAAGCACTACTTTTCTTAGCTTACAGATTTTTCTTACATCATTGTAAATATAATAGTCTTTATGGTTTTGATTGGGTAACTTATTAACAAAGGTTTAAGCCTGCAACGAAGGCCCTTAGCTTGGATTAATGAGCTACCAAAAGTATCTTAAAACAACGAAAGAAATTGGATGAAGACATTACAGACATGGAGTACTCAAGGTTACTGATCATATGTTCTTGACACTTCACTTGGAGAAGTTCCATCCCCCGCTAGAGCCACTGTTAGGGTCCTATAAATTATAGGATCTCAAGGTGATGGAGTATTTTTTATTTGTAATTTCATATGGTACATAAATTTCAATATTCAAATGATTTCCAAAAATATATGAAAAAATAAAAATGAAAAGAGGGTATGTTAAAAAAAAAAAAAAGGAAATAAGAACCCCACAAAAGAAAAAATAGAAAATAATACGGAAAGTGTTGCAAGTTTAAATGCCATTACTGATTCCCGGATGTGGGTGAGTAGTTCGAAGCGTAATACGAAGATGACGTGGAGGGTGGGCACGTGGCTACTCACCGCCGCCAGATGGAAGCGCAGGAGGCAGGAGTTATTGTTTCATACAATCATCTTTAATGCTGCATTAACGCAGCTCTCTCTAGCACGTCAGTTTGACAGCTTAACTGCAATGGTGCTCGGCACGGTCCTCACTTTTGTTCTCCCCATTCGCTCATGCTGGCATAGCAAGGTTGAAGCTTCTTGTTCTCGAGACAGATCAGGGCACTGTCTGGCTCTGGATCGAGGAGCTAATACTTATCCGTGCTTTCACGCTCCAATTCATCCGTTTAGCATCTTCCTCTGTCGCCACTTCGCAATCCCCTCTTTGGCTATTTGTTCTGCTTCTCCAGCTCAATTCAACATGCCCAGAGAGCGCACAAGGATGGGTTGCAGAAGAGGCAACTCTCGTGGCCGAGTCCCCCGCCAGGCATCCTCAACAACCTCGGACCCTTCGTCTGAGGCTTTGGATTTTGACTTTAACAGCTATCCTGCGACCAGAAGTGGTCATGGCAGAGGAAGGGGGCATTTCATGTTAGAGGTGCACTCTCACCACTCCGGTACGCACACGGCTCGCTTTCACTTCCCTTGTAGTCTTAGCAATTCCTCCTTCATTGCGTCAGTGATCGTAGAATTGAGTGAGGATGTTGGGGGTTCGGGGACAGTCAGTCCAAGGGCTCCTCAGTACCAGCGGATGGAAGACCAGAACGTTTCCTCGCCGATTGTGACTTCTCAGAGAAGGGACACTGGGGGCTCTGCTATTCAGGATTCGACCACCCATGCTGGCCCGAGCGCTCCTGCAAGAGAAGGTCCTTCAAGTAAAGAGGGCCAATCCTCGGAGTTTGAAGAGCCAGATCAATTCGGGTGCCACATTGTTGAAGAGTAGCATCCAACATAGCATGAACACTGAATAGGTTTGCGTCTTTTGGTTTTGTTCAAATGCTGAAGGTAGTTGCTCAATCCCCTCAGGATACAAGGTCATCTCATGTTTTTAGCTCCCAGAATCAGGTTTTTCCAACTTTTTACGAGCCGGTTTCCCCTGCGTGGGCAGCATTTCCATGTTTGTTGATTACTATCTTGGTTCATGTTGTTTACAGGTCAGATTTTGGTCACTGTCCTGGTACTGAGTTCTCCGTTATGGTTTTCAGTTATTCCAAGTCCTGAAGCAAGTCTTTATGTAGGTCCTCTGGTCAATCTATCAAACGTTTTTTGTAAGCATGTCGTCTCGTGGGATAGAACTCTTAAGGCCTCTGCCTTGCTGTAAGCATATTTTGTATCAATATAGGAGTAGACCAATTCAAAAAAAACAAACATGCCACGACTGAAAATTTTATCCTAAGTTGAATTTTAAAGATATTTTCATGCACACGAGAAAAGTAAAGGGATAAAGGTTTTATTCTAAGATTCAGTATATCAAGAGACATTTGGTCCATAATTCCACTATTCCTATGTTTCACCACCCAAAAATCATTCCTTCACTTATATTTTTTTCACTCACCTACTACACCATGCACCCAATCATATTCAATTGAATTCTACCCGTACCCCACCACATGTCGATCGCATCTTAGTAAAGCACCACCACCTCTCACCTCATCTGAATTCCCCTTTCCATATCTAATGGATGATATTATTTTTCGGCCCCCCCTCACCATCCGAACTTTATCGTCGGGGGAGGGGGGATTGAAATGGGTTGTAATGAAGCCCGTACCCACAAAAACGTTTCACCATGTCATTTTTCCGCACGTCCTTTACCGAAACCATTAACCACCTCAAGCCACCTTGCGAAAACGGTTTTTCCCCACCGCACGAAACCACCATCTATCCATTACACTTCGCCAATACCATCTTGCCACCTCATCTATTTGTTTCTCCTACCAATCACATCCACTCCCTCAAAATCAACCCATCAAGTAATTTAATTACTTAATTGTTAACCTAATGGTCTCGCACCACCATTGACGGAAATACTGAAAAATATAAAATCCCTCCTTCTTCCCGTTTTTTAGTTACCAATATCATACTCTGCCTATACCTTTTTCTATGACAGGTTTACCAATTCAAATCGTAATAGTTTAATACCATCGAGGATCACACCAGTGAACTATCATTCAAACCAATGCCTCTATATTCCTATCTTCTCGAATCCAATTCCATTTTTGCACCCTATAAACCTGCACAATCAAGATTTTACCAGTGTTCTCAGCCTAATACAATCATGCCTCCTAAATATAAGGGATAGGAAGAACCTGTAAGTCCTATGATCCACCCTTCGATTGATTTTCATCATATACCTTTGGTAGATAGGGATTACAAAATCCATGAAACCCTATGTGAGTTTGAATTATTTGAAATGTATTGTTGGCTTGAAGACAAATTCATTGATAAGTCTGACGATATTGGACTGTGGGAATCCAATTTTCCCCATTACATCTTTCCCCTCCTGTATTATTTTATCCTTTTAGCCGAAAAAGGACAAAATAATATAGGAGGGATGACATTTCCAATACTTTAACGAGCTGGAAAAGACAAGTGCTCGACAATCTTTTCATATTTAACGAGTCTGAAAAGGGTTTAAAGAGGACTATATTGACCGTAATTAGTCAATGTATACCTTTTTCATAAATAGTCCATTTCAGTCTGTAAAAGGGGTAAAAATATACTGAAGGGACGATTATTCATTTATTTTAACGAGTTCGAACAATCAAGTGCTCGGTAATCTTTTCAATTTTCGAGAGTCTGAAAAGAGCTTAAAGAGGACTCCAATGTTTTACTTTTTCGTAAATTTTTGAAAGACTCCGAAAAAGTGATAAAAGTATGCCCTTTGTTGAAAAATGATCAATTTCCCCAAAAAATCCAATATTCTGTACAAAAACTCAAAACATTACACATACCTGTTTAAGATAAATAAAAATGTTTTAAAAATTTACCTTTTTAAAGTGAAAAATAAATAAATTAAAAATTCATTTATTCGAAAAAAACTTATAAAAAGGGCCTTTCTAACTTCACTTTTACCATTTGAGTTCAGAGTGAGAAGTGAGAGCTTTTGGTAAAAAACGTTCCTATGAAGATTCTGGAAAATCCGTCCGTCAGAATCGAAAACCATCAGCTCCAGGTAATCCATGTCCTCCTTAACTTGCATTTCATTTGTTTACATTTCGCTTTTAGGCTTTAAATTTGATTTTTAAAGGAAAATTAGTTTTAAAATCGCTCGCGGGGGTCCGCAGGTGCAACACGTGGGCCCTGCGGACCCCGACCTTTTTCTATAATGAAAAAGGTCGTGGGTCCACACCTATTGCTCACAACCCGTGCGGACCTACGCACTGTTTGTAAGCAGTGGGTGCAGACCCTGCAGAATGAATTTTAAAACTTAAATTTCTCCAAATTTGCCCAAAATTTTTCGAACAAGCTTGTTCTAATATGTCTTTTTATGCATTGTAGGACATTCAAAATGCTTATTTGGCGAGAACGCGAGCATGAGGATGTAGATTATGCCACAATGAATGATATGCCCACATTGCAGGCATTGAGAGCATGTGGATTGTATAAGTTTTGGGCCATACAGGGCATGAGGGCCCAAGTAGACCTCTTGACATGGCTGGTAGATAGATGGAACACACAGGACCAGTGCTTTGTGATTAGTGGCCACCAATTCGAAATTGAGCTGGAGGACATATACTTTTTGACTGGTTTGTCCAAGAGGGGCAAACAATTATCTCTTTTCGGGACTATGCTAGGTGGCCAGTTTGTTGCTAGTCTCCGATTGGAGTTTTGCGATGATTAAGCAGACCCCAAGGATAAACGGATTGATATTAAAACTATCAGCCGTCCTGAGCTTAAATTTATTGCATTCACTGTTACTAGACTATGCAAGAGTGCAACATTGCATGTGGCTACTAGATCCCAGATGCAAATGGCTGTAGATTGTTTTCGAGGCACCATATACAACTAGTGCGAGGCTGTGTTGGCAAATGTGAAAGGCCAACTAACCAGAGCAAAGAATGGAAACCTGAAAAACTTTGGATATGGATTTATCGTAGTCACCTTTGCTCTAGAGAGGATCCCCATGTTAGCCCCGCAACATATTCCTGTTGATGCTGGTCTTCCTCGAGAGCCTAGAATGGTTCGATGGGTTGCTTTGATGGCCCGTCACTCTGAGGGCACAGAGGTTGTTCGATTTCTGCCTGAATATTTTCGTTGGTTGAACAACCAAATTTTTATGATTCAGGACTTTCCATACGGTGGGATGGATTACCACGGCGACCGAGACATGATTCTTCCACCAAGAGAGCAATGGGATGATTCAGGTAAAAACCATTTTCAACACTTTTTAAGTTTTAATTTTTTTTATATTTTAAATCATCCAAAACTGATAATCAAAAGTTTAAATGTAGATGTGGGTCCACGAAGACCAGCCGCTCTCCAGACTTACAAGAGGAGACACCCAGATGCAACAGAACCAGCCCCATAAGACCAATCAGTAGAGATCCTAATCGACTTGGAGCATCATCTAGAGCGCTTGACACTAGATATTCCAGAGACTGATATAGATGATATTCCACTTAGGTTACAGAGGTATGTGATTGGGGTCCCAGGACCTTTTAGGAGGTTCCTATGTAGGGTGGCCCAAGCAGTAGTTTCTTATCGTGATCATCTCCAGGGATAGGATGATCAATTTTGTAGACTCGCGACATTTTTGTATTTTTGTATTATAATTTTTGCCAATCATAAGGTGTTTTTCAACCTATGATCGAAGACGATGTATATTTTGAAACACACTTCTATGCTATGATATATCATTATTACCGGCTATCTCGTGTAACATGTTATCAAATGTTATTAAATTTACTATTTTGATTATTTCAAATGTCTATTTATCATACCAGAAGCAACTGCATCTGCTAATGTATTTAAATGTCTTGGAATATGCTGATATTCAATGTAATCAAATTCATGTTCCAAGAGATGAACTCTCAAAAATAACCTTAATAACACTGGATTTCTAATGGCATAAACCCTGTTAAGCTGTAATACAATGAGTTCGGAATCCAATCTAATAATCAAACTCCAAATCCCAAATGAGATGGATTCAAATAATAACTCAATCACTGCACTATACTCTGTAATGTTATTCGTTGTTTGACCAAGGCTTACCCCATGCATAGACACTAACTTATTAGAGGGTGAATAGATAACCCAAGCTGCGGAAGAAATGTTCCATGTACTACAACAAGCACCATCAGAGAAACCAATGTATGTTTGAAGAGACGTCGACATCTTCAATATCAAGAGTAAATCAATATAAGCAAGAATAGTGATAAGAGCACTCTCTAAACTAGGCACACTTTTCTAATCTAAAACACACCAGTTGTAAAGAAACTAATCTAACAAAAAATCTCCACATAGAATTTAAGCATAATATCTCTTCAGATAAAGTCCATTTCTGGGTTTATTCAAAGAGACACTGTTAAAATCTATCAATTCATAAGCCCCTTTTGCCAGCTTCGCTTAAAAATGTAAGGACCATGCCACATAGTTACAAATTTTCTAGCCCCTAGCTTATCGTTCACTTGATCATATACTAAAACTAGGTCTCCTTTTGAAAAATTACGGGGTGTAACACTTCTATCGTACTGAGCTTTCATTCATTTCGCATGAGTCTCATTTGCTATTGCAGCAGTGCATCGATTCTCATCTAGTTGAGCTAAGTACAAAAAATGATTCTCTTCTTCAGAAGTAGTTGGGAGTAATTCTATGGCTAATTGTAATGACAGAATTTTGCATTCAATAGGTAACACTGCTTCCAAACCGTAGACCAGTTGAAAAGGAGTGAAACCAGTCGATGTTTTCACTGAGGTCCGATATGCCCAAAGTGCTAAAAATAGCATGGTATGCCAATTTGACTTATGAATACCAATGATTCATTTGATCATAGTGACTAAAAATTCATTGATAGCTTCAACCAGACCATTAGCTTGCGGGTAATACAAAGTAGAACTATCGTGGCGCAGGCCAAGTAGATCTGTCAGTTCAGTCATCATGATATTTCGAAAGTGACTTCCATGATCAGATATAATAGCTTGAGGAACACCGAATCTAGAAATTACCCCACTTTGTGAAAGGACCGACAACAATTATAGGGTGAAGAGGAGCGGGTGGAGCATGCATTTTACAATCAAATATTTGACAATTGTGGCATTTCCAGATTGCATAGATATAATCTTTGAATAAGGATGGCCAAAAATAACTAGCGCGCAATATATTTTGGGTTGTGGCATACCTGGACATATGACCGCCACATGCTCCAGAATGACAGTCATTCAGAACCTTTTCAGCTTCTTCATGAGTTAAACAACGTCGGAAAATAGAATCCACTCCACGACGATAAAGTGTATCACCAATAATATTGTATTGTTGGGATTGGAAATGTATTTTCCGTTGCTGAGATCGTGAGATTTCAGGCCGAAAAGATTGGGTTTGGAGATAAACAATAATATCTCCATACCAAGGATCAAGAGTACTGATAAGAAACAAGGATTCATCCGCAATGGGTTGTTCTGCCACAGTTTCAGTATCAGTACGCGGGAAATCACACATCAGTTCGGCAAAAACCAAAGATTTCTTTGCCTTGGATTTTTCAAATTCCAAGTCAAATTCCTACAGGGTAACTATCCATTTGGAATACTTGCCCCATAGCAATTGTTTAGTCAAGATATACATCATAGGGTTACAGTAAGAAATTACTATGGTTTTGCGTAATAATATGTAGTGACGAAATATTTGGACAACTTGGACAGCTGCCAAGGTCAATTTCTCCACATGCGAATATTTAAGCTCAGCCAGATGTAGAGTTCGACTAAGATAGTAAATCACATGTTCATTGTTGAATTCATCTTCCTGAAATAAAACCATGCCAATGGTGGAATGAGAAGCGGCGAGATACAAAAAGTAATCTTGGTTGTAATTAGGAGGATGCAGTAACAACGCATGGGTTAACGCATGTTTAAGTGCATCAAAATATTTATCAGTGATCTCATCCCAAAAGAATGGAATATTTTGTTTTAACAACCTGGTAAAACCTTTTTTTATCTCGGCGTAGTTAGGAATGAAACGACGTAAAAAGTTTGCTTTCCCTTGCAAACTTTGGAGTTGGCGAAGATTCGAAGGAGGAGGTAGATTGACGATAGCTTTAACCTTCGAGGGGTCAACACGAATGCCAGCCTTTTACATGATAAATCCCAGTAAGCGACCCATTTCTACACAGAAAACACATTTGTGTGGATTGAACCGAATTCGATAATGCCTACATCTCATAAAGATAGCTCGTAAATGAGTGATATGATCAGCTCTACGCGATGAATGGGCAGGTAAATCATCGAGATAAGGTTGCACAATGTTCTTGATGTCATGAAATGCGTATGAAATAGCCCTTTGAAAAGTTTCTCCAGCGTTCTTCAATCCAAAGGGTAATTTTCAATAAGCAAATGTCCCCCATGGGCAAATGAAAGCTGTTTTAGGTTGATCAGTAGGGAGTATGTTGATTTGATTGTAACCGGAAAAACCATCCGTAAAGGAGAACATTTCACTGCCGGCACAATCATCAATAATTTGATCAATATAGGGGGTTGGATAATTGTCTTTAGGACAAGCTCGATTAATATGCCTATAGTTGATACATACTCTTATCGTTCCTTGTTTTTTGTTGACAGGAACAATATTTGATACCCAATCGGTTAAAGGAATTGAATAAATGAAACCTGTGCGAAGTAATTTCTCAACTTCGTCTTTGATAGTAGTGACTTTTCTCGAATGTATCTGATGTAAGTGTTGCTGGACAGGTTTAGCATCCGAGTAAGTTTTAATTTCATGGACAACAATTGATGGATCGATTCCTGGCATTTCTTCATATGACCAGGAAAAAACTTCACAGAATTCTTGAAATAGGGCTTTATAAGTTTGGATTTCATCGTCCATACAAGAAGCACCTATATGAATGTTTTCAATAATTCCTGGCTTAACTAAAATGTCAATAGGAACCGTTCGAGAGATATTTTCCAAATTTAACTCAGAATCAGAATGTTGCAATGGATTCTGTGGTTCTTTGACATAGTCAGTAGTAAAAATAGAAGAAAAATAATTTTCAAAATGATCAATATTAGGTAAAAATGAAGATCGGTGATGAAGATCTTCCCATGGTAAATCATCAACAGACAAAAGTTCACGAATCTGCTCATCAGTATGAACAAGATTAGAAAGTGTTGTTGGAGCTGAGGTTGATATCAAAAGTGATTCCCCATGGACCACATTCATTGGATCAGTTTCAGTTGAATAGGAATCAAAAAATGACTGTACAGCCTGATATGCAATTTCAAAGGGACTCAAAGGCATCACGCCATCAAATGAATCCACCTCAGGATCGGAAGGTACGATCCAAGGATCATTAAAAGTAACAGTATTCGATGAAAACATGTGAATATTTGCAATAAAAGGTGAGACGTTAAGGGGAGGGAAGGAAAAAGCTCCCAGTAAACCAGAATCTTTAATCAAACCTACGCCAACATCCTTGTAAGGGATAGTCGTTTTACCGATGTGCTGAATACTATCTGTAGAGGCCGGGTCGGATGAAAAATAAGTCAGCTGGTCTATTGTAACGATCTTTCCGTTATGAGGAAACTTGATAGGCCAAAAGACCGATGAAACAATAACAGTCATAGCATAAGACCAACTGCGACCGAGGATAAGCTTGTAATCTAGAGGGGCATCAACCACTTCCACATCTAGATTTATGGTTTTTCCTTCGATCCCTATAGGTAAATACTGCAAAATACCAAAAGAATGGAACCCTCGGCCATCAAAAGCCTTTAGAATTATCGGAGACTGATTGAGTGTGGGAGAACCAGGTGATTTCCAACATTGGATCAACATAATACACGTAGGATCCCCTTCATCAATCACATTCTGAAAGCAAGGTCTGTTTTTGACTAAAACTGGAATCTGGAAACCCATTTGATGAGGTAGGCAGGGTGCAATATTCTCTAAATCGAAGATTATTAGGTTCGAATCTTGAATATCAACAACTCCTATAGCAGACAATAGTAATTTACGTTGTGTTGGGCACGATTGCAGCACTTCCAAAGCTGACATTGCTGAAGGGGAAATAGCTAAGTCTTCAACAATGTTGTAATTCTGAGCAGCTCGCACATGTGGATTGAAAGCTGATTTACGAAGTACACCTTTAGCAGGCGGTTTGATTACTAATTTAGGGCGGGGTTTCTCGACCTGTAGTGGATCAAAACGAAGAGGAGGTGTAGTTGATTTGTTTGAATTAGAAGATTCTGCTTCTTTACCACCAACAGGATTTTTACTACCATAATATTGCGATCGCATCACAATCCTAACATGAGACATCATCATAATGGGTTCTTCTGAGGCATTCGAGGAAGAACCAATCATCTTACTATCTTGAGTAGGAAAAGGATCCTTCAAGACAACAGGCGTTTGAGAACCTTTAATGAATTTCGAAACCTCTGCTCAATGTGGGCATTCTTTGGTAAAATGATCCTCGTTGCAAATGAAACAAGGATAGCGAGGTTTCCGTTTTTCATCAGTAGATTCATTTTTATCCGTTTTATCTTTTGAATTTTGTTTTTTTTTCTTCTTCCCCTTATTTTTATTACCGGATTTTGATTTGGTCGTAGATGATTCTATGACATGGATGTTGGCAGAAATTTCAGCGGAAGAATCTCCTTTCGGGGAATCAGGTAAAGTTATTATAGGAGAAGAATTCTTTGAAGATTTCTTCTTACTTTTAGTACTAACTGAACCAATCATACCATCAGCGGCATGAGACCCTGAAGGAGCTGCAGTTATTTGACTGTGTTTTGGAAGATCAGGGATTTTTTCATGTAAAGTACCTGACTGCATATAAACGAGGTCAAGGTACTGAGCCTGAGC
Organism: Pinus tabuliformis; assembly: GCA_031772625.1. Classification (NCBI taxonomy): domain Eukaryota; kingdom Viridiplantae; phylum Streptophyta; class Pinopsida; order Pinales; family Pinaceae; genus Pinus; species Pinus tabuliformis. The sequence goes on from CM062813.1 coordinate 1,089,165,212, forward strand.
AATGAATTGCTCTTCAGTGACAATTCCTCCCATAGCTACATCTTCAATGATTTTGGGTAAAAATTATTTAATGAACCATTCCACTAAAATTTGATCTGGAATGAAAACTTTCACTAAACGCCTTCTACATCGCCATTCATGAATGTGATCAGAAATATATGTGGATGTGGATTGTTTCAGTGAAGTTAACAGTTCTGTGCCATTTTCGTATCTGACAGGCAACTGAAAATGAGTTAAGAAAGCAGTGGCTAACTGATTGAAATTATTAAAAGAGCCTCGTGGTAACTCAATGTACCATTTGGCGGCAAGACCAATAAGAGTTCGTTGAAAAATACGCAATCAAATTGAATCATCAATTATTGAATTAGATGCACACCAGAGGTGATAAGTCATAATGTGATTTGACAAATCTTCTCCTGACTTACCCTCAAATTTCAGGATAACACTGGGCAACTTACTAGGCATTGGTGGCCAATACGGAAGATAGTAAATCAGATTATTTGTAAGGCGTGACAAATCAGGTAAATCCAAAGTTGCAATAAATGGTAACTGATGGTTAGGGTCGCGAAAGCCTTGAGTATTGAGAACAGTTCCAGGAGGAGGATATCCAGGATAACCTGGAATCGGATTTGCATTAGGAATGTTATAACCTCCTAGAAAACCAGGATTAACCGGACCAAACCAGGGTTGTTGAGGCGGTTGATAAGTATAGGTAGGATACGGTTGATACTGATAAACTGGGTTTTGTATAGTAGGACCAAATTGATACTATCCCTGGTACGGTTGATAGATGAATTGCGGTTGACTTGTGGCAATCGTACATGTACCAGCTTGTCCTGCAGGCATCTGTACCGAAGTCTGAACTGTAGGTCCTAATTGTGGCACAGAGACTTGAGGAATTTGCACTGATGCAGGGATAGTAGAAACCAGAGCTACAAATACTCCAAAAACAAGTGTCATAGGTTGAACAAAAGTTGCAGTAGTTGCAACAGTTTGAGGTGGGGTGCGAGGTGTGCTAGGTCCAGGTTGTTGAACTAAACTAGGTGTAGGGATTTGTACAGTAGGTTGGACAGGTTGTTGGGTTTGACTAAAAACCAAAGGCTGTCCAAGTTGGTTAGGTAACTGCACATTAGGTTGCATAGTTTTTTGAGTTTGAGACGGATTCCACACCATGTTCATTCTGGAGTATGGACCCATAAAAGGTTGTGCATATGGAGGACCATAACCTGGCTGAATGTAGGGCTGATAATTAAGCGGTACATCTCCATCTCCTTGTAAAAATGATTGATCAGAAGGCGGTTGGAAACCTTGAGTTGGGTACTGACCTTGAGGTTGATAACCCTGAGGCACGTACTGAAACTGGGGTTGACATTGGGGTATGTACTGAGTCTGGGGTTGACCTTGGGGTATGTATTGAGTCTGGGGTTGACCTTGGGGTATGTACTATCTTGAAGGTTGAAAACCTTGAGGTAGCCCTCTAGGTGGTAACTGACTACCTTGAGGTTGCTCCCCAGGTGGTAACTGACTACCTTGGGGTTGCCCCCCAGGCGGTAACTGACTACCCTGGGGTTGCCCCCCAGGTGGTAACTAACTACCTTAGGGTTTCCCCCCAGGTGGTAATTGACTACCTTGAGGTTGAGGATTTGGAATACTACCAGACATCATAAGGATTTTCTCTGCGTTTAATGTTTGAGTTCCATGACTACCAGATGATAACTCTTGTTCAGTCAGTCAAGGAGTTGCTCTTGACAAAGTACCAGAGAGTGACTGGTACCCCAAAGGAACAGAAAAAACCGCCGGATAAAAATGTTTCTGGTGATTGGGAAAACATAGATGACTGTCTTGACATGATCGATGAAGGATAATAACCTCTTGGTGTAGGATGGAAAGGAATTCGAGGTGGTGAAAAATTAAGACCTGGGTTTTCTAAAAAAATTGTCAATGATAAATACCAAGCATCACTCCTAAAAGGACTATAGAATATTGATTCACGCTCCCTAATATTTAAAGTCTGTTGGTTTTTGGGAAGAGTTACGTCTTCGTCTGGACTAACAAGTTCTTCAATATAAATGAGGTCGGAAGGAAGATTTTGAGTAATGATATTTCTTACCCCAGGTGAACCAGGATCACTAGAGGTTGGAGTAACAAGTCCTGAAGATGATTCCAAAATAGCAAGTTCAGTGTCAGGCTCAGAAATTTCAGGTTCTTCAGCTAATTCACTGGAAGGAGAAATACTACCAGTAACTTCAGAAAATGAAATTGGCACTTGAATATACTCTCCTGCTTGTAATTGATAATCAAGATGAAGAATTAAAGATGACTCTCCGGCTTCTGGTGATCCAACTCTACTGTCACTGGGTGATACGAGAGCTCACAGCCCTTCAAGTTGGCTTGGTGTATACTCAGGAGGTTTCCCTTGAAGTCTACAAGATTGTCTCAGTAATTCAGCCACGATTAAATATTAATTAATCACACGCAAACAAAGAAAATTTCAATAAAAACACCTAAAGTCTCTAAAGAAACAAATAGCTGAATCACACACCTAAAAAATATAAGAGTTCAAACCACACACAAACACTTCCTGTACTAAAAACACTAGTTGGTGATGAAATCCAACTTAGTAGAAGTTTAATACAGAAAGGGCGGTTGTAACAGTTACCCTGACAACTTGCTTAATGAAACAGACTGGCACAAGTTTCTTCACAAAACCATCTTGAGTGAAGAGAACCCCCTTGTTACAGGGAAAAGTGTCTATGCAGAGCTGCTAATCCCACTAAGGCTGGTAGCTACCTTAGAAACAAACAAAGTAAAACTACTTTCATTTTCCTTTATGAGAGATAGATGAGAGAAGAATAAAGGAGACCAACCTCTGTCTTGCGCTTGGTTCCCTTCTCGATTCCTCTCTCTTTCGATAGTTCTTTGCTACTTGCTTTCTTGTATACCCAGCTTCACAGAGTACCTGTAGAATCAAAGTAGCATAACACTATACGAGAACATGGATCTATTATCATAAACAATCTAGGATCAGATGTAAATTGACCATACAAATGCATAAAACATAAATCACACAAGAGTATGGAGGAAAACTTGAATAGCTTTATTGATAATTAAGAAAGAGCCAAGAGAGTTACAACCAATTGTTCTGACCCAACATCCTCCTCTCAGCAAGTAAGCCCTTCTTCACCTCATGAAAAGCTTAGATCACCCAACACTATGATGTTGCCTCAAGAAACCAACAACAATTCTTTACAAGATGCAAAATTCCAGCCTCTGGATCTCTAGGATGAGGGATCCATATATAGATGTCTGCAAGGGAGATGAGTCAGCTTGTGATTTTATTAGTGTCTTCCCTCTGATAGTTCTTGATTCCACTTGGAGATTGATGATCTCTTACTCATCCCTGGTCGAACTCAGATAGGCAAGTGTCACAGGAGAAGTTTCTGGAAGATTCCATGCTTCTCCACCTTGCGGATTGACCCTGCCATTTGTCCCTTCTCGCCCATCACACCCCATAGAAGGGATTTCTGAAATGCAACGCACCTACTGTGTGTATTTAGGTGGGATGCAACGCACTTTGCCTATGGAGCAGGTGAAATGGTCCAGTTTTGACCAGTTCTGAGTAGTTTTTCATGGATAACTTCTGGGAGATGCTGTAATCAGTTGACCTTATTCTTTTAGGGGTTGGAACAACACCTTTAGGGACTTAGGAGCCCTTGGTTTATGGACATTTTATGCTTGGGGTTGCAGTGCCCAAAAATGTCTATAACAGTTGCCCCCTAAAGCATGAGGTCGTTAATCTTTTGATGTCGGGTGAAATGCTTTATCATGAGGATCTGAAGTTCTTTCAAGCTGGAAGGAGACCTGTAATAAGATACAATACAATACATTATCTTCATAATTTTTTCATGATCTAGCTGAGGCGGGCATTCCCATGCTCAGCTTTATAGATTCATTTTTCATGTACATGAGATAGACAATCATCTAAGTGTAGACTGATGATTCTAGTAGAGCCATCATCCCTTAGATTGGATGATTATCTGTGCAGCAATGATGTACATTTGATGTCTTTATTTTCCTGAATATATATCGCAACCCGGATGGATGAAACTAGATTCAGGTTCTTCAATATCGTTCAGTCTTCACTTCAAAGTACAAGTCGATCCATGTGAGAGAAGTTCTGGAGTCGAACATGGAAAGACATCGTCTGATTACCAACCAATGATGTAAGTTGTTAACAGGCGCGAGAGGAATCACCGATAATGATAATGATCCTCAAGGTACTGCAGTACAATTCACGTGGTGTGAATAATGGACTTGCCGTCAAACACCACGTAAAATATTTCGGTCGAAGGCCATTGATGTAAACCTGTCGCCGGAAGTGAGAAACTTGCCATTGAGGCATGCAAGCTTCAAAGTACTGAAAGGGTTGTTCCTAGACCACCTTCTTGGATAATGAGCTGATGTCAACAAGAAGCGATCCGTCATAGGAGGGCATTAATGAATCCCACATCAATGACACGGAACGGAGCAAATGATTTTAATGGATGTGAAAACAATCTGGTGATATATGGTTCAGGGTGGCGGTCATGAAAGAATGGAGCGTAAATGTATTGCAGTGGGTGAGACACAGGTGAATTCTCTGAATGAATTCTCTTGAACATATTGGCAACACTGACATGATGGATCGGTAGCATTAACCCCAAATGTGGATGGTGTGATGGAACCATGTTGATGTGACCAGTGAATGAAACAACCCAACCCGACTTGGATGCGGAGTGAAAGTGTCATGTTCAAGAGCGACTTGCTACCAACAAAGCTTTTCAAGTTTTCTTCCCAATTTTTCCCCAGTCATTGTTGACCAGTACCTCTTTATTTTTGTCAAGCTTGAGGAGGATAACATATGCTTTTTCTATAATTTTCCCTTCGGGCAAACCCATCGCTATGTTTTAACGAGCCTAGCGATAGTGAAACTCGTTCTTGTCTGTTATGGACAAGTTTGCCACTATTAGGTTTTAATGAGTTTAATGAAAAAGATAACTCGGTCCTTTTTAATTTTAGAGAGTTTGAAAAGGGACGTAAAGGAAACTCCAAAAATCCTTTTTCATCATCTAATCCCTTAGGTCCGAAAAAGTATAAAACAATACAGAAGGGATGAATTTTCGGTACTTTTAACGAGGCGAACAAAACAAGCGCTCGATCTTTTTGTGTAATAATCCCTCAGGTCCAAAAAGATTAAAATCTAAAGGAGGGATAGCACTTCCAGTCACTTTAACGAGCTGGAGAGGCCAACGGCTCGGCAATCTTTTCATATTTTACGAGTCAGTTGAAAAGAGCTTAAAGGAGACTCGTTTTTGAGGAACGAGTGATAAATTCGGGTAGCAGCTGATTCTAGGTAAGGTTTGGAATTTTCCAATCACGGTAGTGTTACAAGGATGGCTAATAGGATCACTCTTCGCAGCTGTTCCTCAAAAGGGGTAAACAATCAAGTGGAGGTGAATGATTGGCCAATACAGAGTGGAGGTGATGATGAGAACACGACCAAGGCTTCAAAGGCTGAAGTACTACATTCACAATGGTTATTTACCGGAAATTGGTTCATTTTTTAATGAGCTTAAATGCTGGGGGAAACATTTGCTCATTTCTTATGTTTATTTTTTAACGAGCATGAAGTCCGCGTTAAAACTACTCAATCCAGTCATATAATAAGAATGTCTCATCTAAAAACGGCATTATTTCAAAGCTTTTCCCCGCATCATTTCTTTATGCAAGTTAGGAAACGACCAATCCTACGAGTTTAAAGGGTTAGAGGACCTACAAATTTAAAAAATAAATGGTCTCTCTTCACTTGCATGCCCCCAGGTATAAAATAGAGTTTCGAGATTACCCCTCAATTTGCAGACAAAACATTTGTTTTATCAGGAAAGGCTTACCTCTTTCAGGTTACCAAAGATTGTTCTATCCGTGTCACAAACAAAACACTTCTTCGGCGATGTCTACCGAAATAGACAAAGGCGAGTGGCGCAGACGCCTCCACCCACATAACTTTGATGAGGGAATCTTATTCCAGTCTAACCCCCTTTTCCAATTACGAGCGGGAGTGTCAGACTAGTCATATATCTCTCGCAGAAACCTACCCTATACCTGAAGTTTTCCTGCCGAAGCAGACTAGGGTGCATGCCCCCTGGGTTTCAGTCATGTCCACGAATCACTTGCACTCATCAAGAGGATGGACTGGGGATTGATGAGACATTCCTTGCGTGAAAAGACCATTGAGGGCGGGTGTATGACTATTTGCTATGTGTGAACCGGGAAATGAAAGCTGGTCTACGAGCTTGACCACTCTTCCTTCGTGTGGAAAACACATTACTCTAAAGAGTGATGAGACAATGGCTCCCATGCAATAAATATAGTCTCGTCCAAGGAGTAGACTATAATCCAGGAGTCCTTGGACTACCATTACGTTCAGGTGAACGATTTTCCCTCTCAATGTTATGGGCACATCGGGAAGGATCCCTGACGGTCGACTGGTTCCTTTGTCAAAGCCTGTTATATTTCTCATCTCAGGCAAAAGCGATGGCAAACCAAGCGCTTTCGAAGCAGTCGAGGAAAGGATACTCATAGAAGCCCCTTCATATATTATGGTACCGGCCATGACCATTCTATATATTTGAGTAATGATTCGAAATGGTACACTAGCTGGTAAACGGGGTCTGCCTAGTTGATTCCAGTTGAAGGAAATAACCAGGTTGCTTGGAGGTGGGACCGAATAGACGGCCGGATATGACTCTGATGAACTTCCTTCCTGCGGTAAAGGAACGGGTAGACTGCCCCCATGTTCTTCGGAGTCTATGATTACGAAAAGAATTTGGACGGTGTCATCCTTGTTCTCTTCGATGAGTGTATCATCTGAAGATGGAACCTCTAAAGGAAAGACCGGGTCAACTGCCACCTCGACCTTTTGACTTTCATCTGGCATGGATTCAGATGGTTTTTCTTCAGTGATAGTTACTTCGGCCGACCACAAGGGCGTGTCAGCCGGATTTTCAACTAGTGATGGACTTGGCAAGAGTTTCTTATATCCAGGAGGGAGCCGTAATGGTGAAACCGGACGGTCGTCCAAAACTCTTTTAGCCTCGTCTAAGAAGGGACAACGGTGGACGACGTGATCGCCTTCACACAGTTTACAAGGAAATTTGCATTTTTCTTTTTGTCCAGGGGCTTCACTTTCACTAGTTGACGATGTATTTTCAACATGATCATCAGAGGTTGATGACACCGAGTTGTGCAAACGAGGAGACCAGTCCCTTAAGATCCGAGGGATGCAAGGACAATCTCTATGATAGTGGTCTCCTTTGCAAATGACACATGGTGATTTAGGCCTGGTCAGTGCAGTGTGTAGATTTTCGCTAGACGACGCTTGGTTGCCCCTTTTCGTCTTTGGCTCTTTCTTCTTCTTCTCTCTCTTCTTCTTTTCCTTCTTTTTCTCAGGTACTTGATTTTTGGCTTTACCAGCATCATCAAGCGAAGAGGAAGGAGGAGAGGAAGAATTGGACGAAGTAGAGGGTTGGGGGGTAACTCTGGAATCGTTTAGTTGCTGACTCGATTGTTCAGGAATCGCAGTGTTCTGAATGACGGAGGTTGAGAAAAGCCATACAGGCAAGCCTATTGTCAATGCTGGAAGTGACAATGTGGCCATATGGGGTGCACTAACATCTCCCCAGGAGGAGAAGGGACTAGGATTTCCTCCAAGGGGAACTCCTTGGTTGGTGGACTCCATTTTTCTTCAACCTAAGACCAACATAGGAAAGGTGATAATTATTCCGTTTAAAATAAATTTTAGACGCTTTGACACAACTTGTTTTTTCAATTTTTAAGAGTCGAGAAAAAACAAAAGATGACTCTAGTCGCCTTCGATTTTTAATGAGCTGAAGTGACAAGTGCTCAGATGGACCTTTTCCGTTAAGGAGTCTGAAAAGGAATGAAAGGGACTGCTCTAGAAATCTAGGCAGAGGGATTACCAAACCAATTCCAAAACTGCAGAATACTTTTTACGGTACGGCAGTCAATCTTCCTGAATGTTGTGTTCAGTGCATTGCGATCGATAGGGCGGCAGACACGGCTTCCTATGGATAAAGGATTAAGCCTATTATGGTCTCCCAAAATATACTCGACGGTACGTGGGAGCACAAGTCCGTACTGGCACTTATCGTCTCAAAGTGGAGGAATCACCCAACCAACAGTGAAAACAACAGTTACCAGGCTTTACGACGCCAGAATATGTCTCTAGCCTAGACTTCTAGATGTTGTGCGTTAGGTTCCAAAGCGTTGTTAGATTCATTAAATTTATTTTATAGTTGATCTTGCTTAAGAAATTTTCCTTTCAGGTTCACCGCGTGATGTAGAGGTACAATTCCTAAAATGCAATCTAAGATGATAAACAGTCGTTTTATCTTCTTTGTGCAATGAAAATCATAGCTACTAAGGAAAGAGAGATGGCGTTCTTTCAACAAAGAGCAAAGAGCACACACTATATGCACTGTCCTAAATCAAACCAACAAACAGTATAAATGCAAATGCACATGCATGTATTTGTTTTCAGCCTTCTTAATGTGTAAATGATAAAAAGAAAGCTAATGCGCAAATCCGAATTATTTTCAAAGTGACAATTACTAACAAGTTTCTTTTCAAAACAAAATGAGGACAATGACAACACTTTGTGATTTGGAATTGAAAACTTGCTTTCGACACTAGAAAAACTATAATTCAGATCAAATACAATAGTAACAGGGTAATCGACTATCAAGAGAAATAAGACTCTCTCCTATGACTGAAAACGACAGTTGTGACACTCTCAAATCAAGAAACGGCAGTACAATTACATTAATTCTTTGTAAAGGAGAACTGAAAATGACTCAAAAAATATATAAAAAAATTTACAGTTCTTTGCATAATGGAGGCGGAATAACATCAAGGAAAGGGTTTCAAACAGAGGTGTACTGACTATAGGTAGAAAAACTCTTGAATAGATCTGAAAAGAGTGAACACAGAAACCAAAATTTAGGAACAATGCCTAGTCTGATCAGTGCACCTGTAACACAGTGAAACTAAAATGCAACGCACCTACTACACTCGGGAAGTGCGCTGAATTTGAGATTCACAGAACAGACAGTGCGCTGGACCAGGGACGAGACTTTGATTGGGTTCCGGGTCACAGTTTGCAGTTCAGTTCAGGGATTTTGGCCGAGCAAGTGGTAATCAGTAAATCAATCACAGGGGTAAATCTAATGAGGTTACTAGAGCCACCATAAGGGCAATTAGAGAGCTTGTAAATCAGTTGTTTAAATCATAAACAAAACCCAGAGATTGACTGAAGCAGCGTTGATCTACTTTACACTTGCATAGAAAATGCAGTTCAAAGGCTAGCTGGCTTGAATTTAGGCTCCGTCTGTAAGTTTATAAAGTAAACAAATGTAGATGAACAAACAATCTACTCGCTCCCCAGCGGAGTCGCCATTTTGTTACAAGGAAAAGTGTCTATGCAGAGCTGCTAATCCCACTAAGGTTGGTAGCTACCTTAGAAACAAACAAAGTAAAACTACTTTCGTTTTCCTTTATGAGAGATAGATGAGAGAAGAATAAAGGAGACCAACCTCTGTCTTGCGCTTGGTTCCTTGCTCGATTCCTCTCTCTTCCGATAGTCCTTTGCTACTTGCTTTCTTGTATACCCAGCTTCACAGAGTACCTGTAGAATCAAAGCAGCATAACACTATACGAGAACATGGATCTATTATCATAAACAATCTAGGATCAGATGTAAATTGACCATACAAATGCATAAAACATAAATCACACAAGAGTATGGAGGAAAACTTGAATAGCTTTATTGATAATCAAGAAAGAGCCAAGAGAGTTACAACCAATTGTTCTGACCCAGCATCATCCTCTCAGCAAGTAAGCCCTTCTTCACCTCATGAAAATCTTAGATCACCCAACACTATGATGTTGCCTCAAGAAACCAACAACAATTCTTCACAAGATGCAAAATTCCAGCCTCTGGATATTTGGGATGAGGGATCCATATATAGATGTCTGCAAGGGAGATGAGTCAGCTTGTGATTTGATTAGTGTCTTCCCTCTGATATTTCTTGATTCCACTTGGAGATTGATGATCTCTTACTCATCCCTGGTCAAACTCAGATAGATAAGTGTCACAGGAGAAGTTTCTGGAAGATTCCATGCTTCTCCACCTTGTGGATTGACCCTGCCATTTGTCCCTTCTCGCCCATCGCACCCCATAGAAGGGATTTTTGAAATGAAACGCACCTACTGTGTGTATTTAGGTGGGATGCAACGCACTTTTCCTATGGAGTAGGTGAAATGGTCCAGTTTTGACCAGTTCTGAGTAGTTTTTCATGGAGAACTTCTGGGAGATGCTGTAATCAGTTGACCTTGTTCTTTTAGGGGTTGGAACAACACCTTTAGGGACTTAGGAGCCCTTGGTTTATGGACATTTTATGCTTGGGGTTGCAGTGCCCAAAAATGTCTATAACACCCCTAGAGATTCTAAGTGACTCTAGTTGACGTTTCCTCCAGGTACAGTGAGATATTTCCTTCACCATCGCCTTAGGAAATAATCTTAAGTTTATGGAAACTAAGGTTACCAACAATAAAAAATACAACTAGGGGGACAGTCTACGATCCGATCTACGCGCAAGGGCAGAGTAACAAAGCTCAATCCCCTTGAAGGCTCCTTGACATGGTCAATCCGAGGTTTACCAACAAGTGACCCCAGTCTCCTCGACAATGGTTAATCCGAGGTTTACCATTTATAATACGCGCAAATATTCTATATTTCCCAATGAAATAGAATTGATTGTCTCAAAGGTTCAGACATGATCTCGTGATTAACTCCTTTAAGAGAAGCTTCCCAGAATATATGAATTACAATTGGATTTATTTCCTACCGCAATATGTATCTACTTGTTTGTTTTAACTATCTTGGAGAGTTAATTACTCCCTACTCCAAGATACTAGCCTAAGCTATATTGGTGATAAGAGCCCTAGAAATAGAAAAGATTACTAGATCAATTTTAATTAAGCATTGCTTTTATGGGTTGTTCTTTAAGTCGATAGGTATGGAAATGAAACTTTTATGGTGTGAAGACTCGACTCCAAACACACTAAAAAAATGCACCTAAAATGATAAGCAATTCGTTTTTCTTTTAATGAAATTCTAGCTAAATAAAGAGTTCAAGAATGCAATTCTTTAAGAAACAATTCTTTCTTTCAACATGTAAATGGAAAGAAAATCTTTTTGTTTTTTTAATAAGAACTCAAAATGAGACAAATAATTAATGCTCACAATAAATCCCTTTCCCTTTTTCAAAACTGGAAACTACAAAAAAAAAAATATTGCTTCAAAAGAGATCTACAAGTTCTAGAAAAACACTCAAAACTACAAAACTAATTTTGAGATCTGAAAACTTTAAAAATCTAATTGAATAAAAGCTTCAATTATTTTTTAGGACTTTTACTTAGTTGTTCAGTAAACTAAGGATTCATTTTCACAGAATAACAAACCAATCAAAAACATCCAGATATGTTTTCTTTCGTAAAAATGAAATTCAAAAATTATAACAAAGTTTGTTCAAAGATTTGCAACGAGAAAACTAAATCTATTTCTCACAAAGGATAGATTTCACAACCAAGTCAGACTCATCAAGAAGACGAAAAGACACCAGGGTGATCTAAGGTTTCTCAAGCTTCTGGTCTTTGAGTCACTACAGAGACAAAGTGAAAACCACTCCAAGCATGCAAAACTTCTAGAAAATCATTCAAAACAAAAATACTATCGGAACTCACTCACAAGAGATTTTTGACAGGAAAAATACAGATCTGGGTAGACACTAAAAATCCTAAATCAAACCTAAACTTAACTGGAAGAAGATATCTTAAGTTTTTCAAAAAAAATTTACAGGGTCCGCAGGCTCTAGAAGCAACAGGTGCGGTCCCACACTGTTTACTGAAGGAAAATGCGGAGATGTCTGCACATCCTATAAAGAGAAAGTGCGATCCCCAGAAAAAACTTCGAAAAAAACAAAAACCGCACCATTTACTGAAGGAAGATGTGGAGATGTCCGCACTTCCTGTAAATAGAAAGTGCAATCCCCAGAAAAACTTTGAAAAAAAAAATGCTTCTAGATTTTGAAAGCTACCCAAGCCAGTATACATCAATCAAAAACCAGAAAACAAAACAATTTTCTAAAGTCAAAACAAAGGAAAACCAAAAATCAAATACCCTTCCCAGTGAAGTCACCAATTTGTTGGCTGGATAAATTGATATTGTGGACAAGACCGATCTCCCTAGAATCAGAAGATAGTCTAGCAACAAACAGACAAACAAACCTATCTTTCTCTAGACATATGCGATTTATAAATAAATACTACAAAGTTGTTAAGATCCTACCTTAGATCCAGTGCTTTTTCGTAGTAGTCATCCTCTAGTCGTTCGAAAGAGTTACCTTTGAAGCCCTGCAATCACAAACAAGCAAACATTAAATAGCACCTGCGTAGAAAATATTATAAATCATGTTTATTATGGTGATCAAGGAATCCATAAAATAAACCATGAATCAACAGCTTATTGAGAAAAACAAATATATTTTTATTAACTTGGAATAGTAGAAGAACCTTACAAACTTTTCAGTGTTGATGTTGAACAAGCTCTTCCTGGAGTCCAAAATAGGAATTTCCTTTACTTTGACAAGTCTTGCACTCTTCCAAATGAGATACATAGAGGTATGTAATCTCTGTAGAAATTTTGAATAATAAACACATATTCAATAGAGATTATCTCGATTATACACTATTTCGGAATACATGCATAATAAATAAGCTCCTCTACGTTGATCAACAATTTAGCAGCATCAAAAACAATGAAACATCAATAGCATGCACACATTAACACAGTATGTAACCCGGGGAAAGCTTTCAGCTGAAAACCCCACACTATCTGTATATTAATTATTGAGAACATGTAACAATACATAGTACAATACTCCTCACAAGTATCTAACACTATCTCCACCTGTTACACACAAAACTAGCTCAGATCCGAACAAGTCACAGGTTCAAATCTCCTCCGCTACTTTGCCTGCCTCTATTGCACAATACCTGCTGAGAATCACTCACACTGGAAATCACGTGAGCACAGGCTATTCTACTGGGCATATACTATGCAATTCTCATTGGCATACTCAATACATTGCTTGTGCAAAGTCTCATGCACAACTATAGTCACAACTGATAGCAATCTCAACCTCTAACACCTGTCTCCACTGAGTTGTACATGCACTGAGTTAACTAATGTATTCTTCAGTTGCATTATGAGTTAATAATTAGTGAATTAATTTAATCAATTAATTCACATCACTCATCACTAGTCTATTTGCAGTTAGACTAATTACAAGTAGTTTAACAAAGTCAAACTGAACACAACTCCATCAACTCCACATCCAACTCCACAGAACTCACATGCATGAATTCTAACTGATGTCATGCATGCAATAGCTCAACTGAATCATAAAGAAAGCGTATTTCCTTCTGACAGCTGCATGTGCCACATCTGTAGCTCAAACTGAAGTGCTCCAAGAGGATAAGATAAAGTTTATAGTCTAAATATTATTATGAGACAATAATATTTGACTTTTCTATTTTTAACCTCGCAGTCTAAAAATAGACTTTGATCACTCCTGCTGTGAACTAGAAATAGAAGTCCATCTATTTTTCCCAACATGACCAATCATCCATAAATAGCATCCTGCAACTCATAGACCATGATCCATATGTCTAAAAATAGACATAGTCTAAAAATAGACTTTGCGCCATAATTTGCCTGCGGGCCCACTTAGTGAAGGTGACTCTTTTCCACTAAGCTCCATCATCTTGTTGCATTCTCAACACTCCCTCTCAACAAGATATGGATTATCAGCAACCCCTATCCTGCCTCAGTGGTATTCAAATTTGCTCCTGGTGAGCGCCTTCGTCAAGATATCAGCATCCTGATCCTCCGTTGGAATGTATGAAAGTAGCATGATTCTCTACTGCACACAATCTCTGATATGATGGTACTTGATGTCAATATGATTAGATATATCATGAAATACAGGATTATCTGAGAGTTTAATGCAACTCTGGTTATCACAGTAAATCACAGTAGGATCCAAGTGAGAACCGAACAAACCAACCAGAATCTTCCTCATCCATATAGCCTCGCATGCAACCAAAGTTGCTGCCATATACTCGGCCTCTGCTGAACTGAGTGCCACGAATCTCTGCTTCCTGCTGTACCAAGAAACTGCTGTCGACCCGATACTGAAGACCCCTCCTGATGTGCTCTTTCTGTCTGTTGGGCTCCCTGCCCAATCTACATCCATGAAGCCACATAGCTTCACCTCATCCTCCTGTCTGTACCACAATCCATATCCCGATGTGCCTCTCAAATAATGCAATACATGCTTGCCCGCTTTCCAGAAGAGCTTGGTAGGCTTAACCATAGCTTGTGAAAGATGGTTAACAACATAGCATATATCGGGTCGTGTATTGACCAGATACATAAGCGACCCCACCAACTGTCGATAAACAGTGGCATCCACTTCTTCTGCCGAAGTGGCATCCTCCTTCCTCCAACCTCCAGGAAGATGAGTATCAATAGGCTTGCAGCCATGCATGTTGAACTTCTCCAGTATCTCCCGAGCATACTTACCCTGAGAAACAAATAGTCCATCACTGCGCTGCCAAATTTCCAATCCCAGGAAATATTGAAGGAGGCCCAAGTCCTTCATCTCAAACTCCTTAGCAAGATCATCCTTGCGTGAAAGTATCAATAGCTCATCACCCATTAGAATCAAATCATCTACATAAAGTACAATGAGAAGCAACTTACCCTCCACCACAATCTGGTATAGGTTAGGATCCACCTCACTCTTGGAGAATCCAAGTTTGGTGAAATAAGTCTATCCGTGTGTACCAAGCACGTGGTGCTTGTTTCAACCCATACAACGCTCTCTTAAGCCTGCACACATGTGACTCGCTGCTGATGATCTCAAAACCTTCGGGCTGCTCAATGTACACCTCCTCCTCAATGACCCCGTTGAGGAACGTAGTCTTCACATCCATCCGATGAATGTGCCATCCCATCTGCACTGAGAGAGCAAGAATCGTCCGTATGGAAGAATACCTTGCGACAGGTGCAAAGGTCTCCTCATAATCGATCCCCTCTATCTGTGAAAAGCCTCGGGCAACAAATCTTGCCTTGTAATTCTCCACACTCCTGTCAGCTACCTGCTTAACTTTGTAGATCCATATCGAACCCACCTCTGATTTCCCTTCCGGTCCAGGAATAATCTCCCATGCACTATTTCTGAAAATTGAATCATACTCTTCCACCATGGCGTCTACCCATGCAGGATCCTCCACAACTTCCTCGAAAGAGGATGGCTCAGTCACGACACATTTGCTCACAAGAGCCATGTATCCAATGTACCAATCAGGTGACTGTCTCTACCTGCATTGGGTTGTAGGTGGTCCTACAACTTTCTCTGCATCTTGAGCCAGTTGTTCAGCTTCTGTCTAGCGCTTTCACCCTCTGATGGTTGGCACTACATGAGTGGTCTCTTCCACTCCATGAACCTCGTCCCGTGGCTGATCCACGTCCTGAAGCTCATCCTTAGGAACTAATAGCTCATCATCTGCATGCAAGTGTAGCTCCATCTCAAGCGAACACTTCATGGCTTTCTCCTCCTGAAATTTTATATCCCGTCACACAACAGTCTTCCCACTGTCTTGAAAATACACATGATAGTTGTGGGGCGTATCAGTGTACCCCACAAATATCTCAACCTCTGCGGTCGGCTCCAACTTCTTCTTGGCATCCTTCGTCACATGCATGTAAACATTAGCACCAAAAATCCTCAAATGAGAAAGATCAGGTTTCTTACCAGAATAATCCTCCTCGGGTGTACTCATGCCAAGTATCCTATGAGAACAACGGTTCTGCACATAAACTGCTGTATTGCATGCTTCCGCCCAAAAGTGAAGGGGTAGGCCCTGATCATGCAACATTGCCCGTGCAGCACCCACGATCGTTCTGTTCTTCCACTCAGCAACCCCATTCTGCTGTGGGTTATGGGGAGCTATGAGCTCTCTTCGAATGCCTTCTGCACTGCAGAAATCCTTGAACTCGCCAGAGATGTATTCACCATGATTATCGCTCCTAAGAGCCTTCACCTTCTTCCCCGACTCCTTCTCGACCAATGCTTTGAACTCACAGAACTTTGAGTATGTCTCGCTTTTCTTCTGCATGAAGAAGATCCAGCACTTACGAGAGAAATCATCAACAAAAATCACATAATACCTGTGTTTTGTTGTCGAAGCTACTAAGAAAGGTCCACACACGTCTGTGTGAATTCTCTCAAGGATCATCGTGGCGAAACTATCCTTTTCATGAAAGTTGGCTTTCACAAAATTTCCCAAGGTACACCCTTTGCACTAATATGACTGCGCAAGAGTGCCTTTAGGAAGCCTTGTAGTGATCTGTTGCAGTATCTTCAAGGCTCCATGGTGAAGGTGACCCAATCTCCTGTGCCACAACTCGCCATCATCCCGGCTCACCAATCCTTCTGCCTTGCATGCCATTGTTGCACATCCATCTACATGCAACTGATAAAGGTTCCTCACTCGAACCCCTATCTTCTGGGTTTCTCCAATTGTCTTGCTGTGCAGGAAAGCCTTTCCCTCGCTGAAAACAACATCATATCCCTTGTCTTATAACATCGCCACAGAGATAAGATTCTTCTTCAATCCTGGAACATGCATCACTTCCTTTAATATGAATGGTTTACCAGACTCCCTCTCAAATGAAATGGTACCAATACCGGTCGCACTGTATCTACCATCATTGCCCATCTCGATGCGCAATCCAAGATATTTGTCCTCCAGATCAGAAAACAAATCTCGATCTCCTGTCATGTGAAAAGATGCACCACTGTCCAAGAACCACACCGATCCCATTACACTTGAAACCAAGCATTTGATCAATGAAAAATCAAGCTCAAACTGCAAGGCTAGAGCCTCTCCTGCTGTAGATTCAGCAGCTTGCTTGTTCTTCTTCTTCTACGGGCAATTAGTGGCATAGTTTCCGTGTTGGTGACAATGAAAGCACTTCACCTTGGACATGTCCTGCTTGTTGCCTTTCGTACCAGACTAAGAAGCTTTCTTGCTCTTCCCCTTCTTTTCTTTGGCAGCCAAAGCACAATTTTCTTCATCAGGTCCAATTGATGAAGATCTGTCCCTTGTATTCCGCCTGATCTCCTCCTGCACAAGATCTGACCAAAGTCTCTCCCATCTTGGCAATTTATCCTGACCATTGACAGAGTCCTGATAGGAATGCCAACTCTTCGGAAGACCAAGGAGAGCCAAGCTCACCAAGTCCTCATCATCGACAGTCACCCCCACACTTCCCAGCTCATCTCTACACTGAGTGAACTTCGTGAGATACTTGGGCATACTGTCTCCCTTCTCACATTTGATGTTTATGAGTTTATCTTCAAGCGCCAGCTTCCTCTGATCGCTCTTACTTTGGAATAGATTTGTCAACGCTTTCCACATCAAGTATGAAGAAGCCTTACCATGCAGGCTGGACACAATGTGATCCTTCACGCCCTCTAACAGAATGCTTCGACACTTTGTTGTCTTCTTTTGCCAAGCATCAACCTGCACAGCATCAGTAGGCTTTGGGACATCAGCCTCTATGAAATCCTTCAGTCCATTATCATCCAACACTACCTCCATCCTGTCCTTCCATGCAATATAGTTCGAGCTGCCCTCAAGAGCATACTCCAATCCCAACCCGTTGAAAGACATTGCCACGTTGATACCAAGAATACACTGCTGCAAATTCGAACTCCACTAGCTCCAAACTCAACCGCCTCAGATCGAAGATTCGTGAGAACAAAGTGTTTCTCGTACAGAGATTGACTGTATGGGATTTTACCAGATATCTCACCTTCCAAAGGAAGGATGAATCCAGAGGCTACTTGGCCTGATTACAGACTCCACCTGAAGAAATAATATGCAAACACTTTATGAATAATAGATCTGATGATCAACAGCTACGATACCATGTATAAATTTTGAATAATAAACACATATTCAACAGATATTATCCCTATTATACACTATTGCAGAATACATGCATAATACATAAGCTCCTCTACGTTGATCAACAATTTAGCAGCATCAAAAACAATGAAACATCAATAGCATGCACACATTAACACAATATGTAACCCGGGGAAAGCTTATAGCTTGAAACCCCACACTATTTGTATATTAATGATTGAGAACATGTAACAATACATAGTACAATACTCCTCACAAGTATCCAGCACTATCTCCACCTATTACACACAAAACTAGCTCAGATCCGAACAAGTCACAGGTTCAAATCTCCTCCGCTGATTTGCCTGCCTCTATTGCACAATACCTGTTGAGAATCACTCACACTGGAAATCACGTGAGCACAGGCTATTCTACTGGGCATATACTATGCAATTCTCATTGGCATACTCAATACATTGCTTGTGCAAAGTCTCATGCACAACTATAGTCACAACTGATAGCAATCTCAACCTCTAACACTTGTCTCCACTGAACTTTACATGCACTGAGTTAACTGATGTATTCTTCAGTTGCATTATGAGTTAATAATTAGTGAATTAATTTAATCAATTAATTCACATCACTCATCACTAGTCTATTTGTAGTTAGACTAATTACAACTAGTTTAACAAAGTGAAACTGAACACAACTCCATCAACTCCGCATCCAACTCCACAGAACTCACATGCATGAGTTCTAACTGATGTCATGCATGTAACTCAACTGACTCATAAAGAAAGCGTATTTCCTTCTGACAGCTGCATGTGCCACATCTGTAGCTCAAACTGAAGTGCTCCAAGAGGATAAGATAAAGTTTATAGTCTAAATATTATTATGAGACAATAATATTTGACTTTTCTATTTTTAACCTGATAGTCTAAAAATATACTTTGATCACTCCTGCTGTGAACCAGAAATAGAAGTCCATCTATTTTTCCCAACATAACCAATCATCCATAAATAGCATCCTGCAACTCATAGACCATGATCCATATGTCTAAAAATAGACATAGTCTAAAAATAGACTTTGCGCCATAATTTGCCTGCGGGCCCACTTAGTGAAGGCGACTCCTTTCCACTAAGCTCCATAATATTGTTGCATTCTCAACAATCTCTCCTCTTAAAAACTCAACTAAAGAAGACTAAGTTCCAGCAGCATTTTACCTCAAAAATACTAAGCTTCTAACTCCCCAATAACCAGCTCAATGCTTCTTTTTATAGTGCAGAAGAGGAGGTTACTGGTCCACCTATGAAGGGATAGAATCCTCCTTCAAAGGAATAAGCTCCTCACATCAAGGGATTAGCTCCTTAAGGTATAGGATACATGAACCTTAAAAGAGCGAACTTGCCACCTCAAGATTCCTTCCAGAAGCTTCTAGAAATAACTGAAAGTGAGTTTTTTAGAGTATACTCATGCCTTTTTAACTTTTAAAGGGGTCCGCACCTTTAACACAAAGACAGTGCGGTCAGGTGCGCAGGAGACATGTCCATTAGGTGCGGGCCCGCAAGTAAGACAAAGAGAATGTGCAGAACCAAAGTTTTAAAAACTTTTGAGGGCTTTTCTCTTATTTTCCAGGCTTGATATGAGGAACTGATGTTTTAGACTTGTAGAGGAGGAAAGTATGAGTAGTAATGAACTCACACAAATAGCAGAATGTCAAGGTGACAATTTTTAGTGCAACAATTCTACCCCTACCCTGCCACATGTCCATCGCATCTCAGTAAAGCACCGCCACCTCTCACCTCATCTGAATTCCCCTTTCCATATCTAATGGATGATATTATTCCCCCCCCCACCATCTGAACTTTACCGTCGAGGGAGGGGGGTCTGAAATGGGGTGTAATGAAGCCCATACCCATATAAACATTTCACCATGTCGTGTTTTCATACCTCCTTTATCGAAACCATTAACCACCTCAAGCCCCTCGAAAACGGTTTTTCCCCACTGCACGAAACCACCATCTATCCATTACACTTCGCCAATCCCGTTTTGCCACCTCATCTATTCGTTTCTCCTGCCAGTCACATCCACTCCCTCAAAGTCAACCCGTTAAGTAATTTAATTACTTAACCATTAACCTAATGGACCTGCACCACCATTGACAGAAAGCTTGAAAAATATAAAATCCCTCCTTTTGCCCGTTCTTTAGTTACCAATATCATACTCTGCCTATACCTTTTTCTGTGACAGGTTTACCAATTCAAATCGTAACAATTTAATACCATCGAGGATCACACCAGTGAACTACCGTTCAAACCAGTGCCTCTATTTTCCTGTCTTCTCGAATCCGATTCCATTTTTGCACCCTGTAAACCTGCACAATCAAGATTTTATTAGTGTTCTCAGCCTAATCTGATCATGCCTCCTAAATATAAGGGATAGGAAGAACCTGTAAGTCTTATGATCCACCCTTCAATTGATTTTCATCATATACCTTTGGCAGATAGGGATTACAAAATCCATGAAATCCTATGTGAGTTTGAATTATTTGAAATGTATTATTGGCTTGAAGACAAATTCATTGATAAGTCTAATGATATTGGACTGTGGGAATCCAATTTTCCCCATTACATCTTTCCCCATACCCACAATTCCCTTGAATTCGTCAAGAAATGTCATGCTTGTTATCTACCCAGCCAAAGAGATGTTATTGCCCCTATAGGAGAAATTTTGTTCACCATAACTCCCCAATATATAGACCAAATGATGCAAGCTCCTATAACATAAATTGCCACTCCTTTCTCTCATGAAGCACTCATTGAATTATATCAGAAATTAGACTTTGCAAAAAGTTCCAAAACCCTTTAGCTTTACTTGACTGAAGATGCCCCATTACCCAAGAAAAATCCTCCCTATCCATCCTCCACTTTCCCTGAGAGAGACAAGCAGATCATTACAATCATCTCCTACCTCCTTGGTTATTACTCAGATTAGTGGGTAGTTGAGACCATTATTAGATTCCTTCCATTTTCTCCACAAATTCTAAGCCTTCCATCTTGTTCAACTTCAACCAATTCCTTGCAAATTCCGTCCATGAATAATTTGTCAAATTCCAAACTGAGGAAGTGTTTAAATATTCTTCTGTGTTAGTATATATGTTTCTGTATTTTCAGGGAGACAAGCTGAAGTTTTCATTACAAAAATTGGATGACGAGGGAAATCAGCAATCAGTCATCTTTTGGATTACACTAATAATGAAGGAGAAAAAGGATTACTCATACAAATAATTCATAGAAATGGTAGCAATCCAGAGCTAAGAATCAGTGAAGAAATAAATAAAAAATTGTAGTTATCAGACCAAGTCAGAACAGGAGATTGGTATCTTTACCAAAATCACACATAGCTAAGGATAATGGGTGTGAAATCGCTCCTTATAAACTGCCAAAATTCCTCCCAATGAGTATTTTTTCCCTAGAATACATCAGGCAAATGCTCAAAGATGAGATTCATTTTGTTTCTGCCAAGAAGAAATATCAATTCAAGATCAAAAAAAAAATAGGACCTTTCATTTGCAACAACAGGGAATCAAGGGAAGGAGCAGACATATTGCTGAAAGAAATGCAATTCAGCCTCAATTTTACATGGTCATTGTTGGAGAGGTAAATTCCCTCTATGGATAGAGGCGATCCCTACTAGCCCAGCAGGGGTCTAGCAACAATCACACAATGCTGCTACGCATGTTCCTAATTACAATTAAACAAGAGGTAAAGAGCACCTACTTGGATTCCTGCGCTGTCGTTTTGACGAAGAGATGTTGCCTTCGCTCCTCCGCTTCGGTTGGTCACAATCCTCCGCGATCTCTGCGAATAGATACCTGCACACACGAAGGGGAAACAAACACAAGCGTGAAATCTAGTAAAAGCAACCATACATCAGTCAGAAAAGATGTAATTCACATTTAACCATTGCATAGACAAATGAGAATGGAACAATAATAGCAGTCATCTATTATTAATCAGAATAGAGAAGAGTACAACCAAATGTTCTGACGTCGGTAACCTTCTCAGGAGGGGCCAGTCAGCATATATCTCAAGCATTCACCTTTGAGGATGATTCTCCCAAGACAAACAACTCTCTCTCTCACACAAATAGCACAAAACAACCTTCCCTAAGCAATCAATCACTTCCACACCTAGCACACCAAACCTATAGCAGCAATCTGAGCACTACAAGCTCTGTACAATCCAAGCTATTCCAAGCTAAGTCTAACTATGTCCAACTAGCCGCTCATGGTAATGGTGGAAGTATATATAGGAGAAGGAGCCTCCTAAAAGGGTGGAAGGATGAGCTTATCTTCAAGGGAAGTGGTTGCAAAGGGTCGAACAGACATGCCATAGAAGGGAGTCGACATTCACAAAGCTAACAACCAAGCCTGGAGTTATCTAGAAGGCTGGTTGTTTGAACAAATTCGCCCAAACTGGATTAGCACGGATTATGAGGCAACTGACGCGATGTCGCCGCGTTCACATAACTAGGACAGTCATGTCAACGCGGAAGAACACGGGAAGGGCGCGCTGGCTACCAGCGCGGAAAAGTGATGTCCTTCCGAGCTGGCAGCGCACGGAATACACTATGGAGCGCCAGTCATCGCGGGTATTTTTCAAACAGACGCGCTGATGCATAAAACTTTAGAAAAATGGGTTTTTGGGTTAGTTCAGAAGGTATGAACTTAGTGATTGGCACAGCAGGGTGACTGACAGGAAGGCAGTGACAAATTACTGTGTAACAGATGCCCCCTAAAGCATGAAGACCGAGAGAGTGGGAGGGGTGAAATGCTTTACAACACATGCCGAACCGGAACACCACCAGGAAGGACCGAAATATCTCTGATAATCAAGTACATGCAGTCTAGGCATGGGCGCAGCCATCCAAAAGACATGCGAAAAGGTCTGTGGAATGGACGCAGCCACCCAGCTAAAGAGACCATAATAATGATAAGGTATGGTCGCAGCCATCCATGAAGACTCAGGTATGGGCGTAGCCATCCATCAATGAGTCATGTAATGATCATCCACAAAATCGCAACCTGGACCATAACAGACAGGGATCCAGGGTCTTGCGCTCCGTCCCGATCCGAACAAAGTACAAGTTCAAGCATGTGAATACATGAGTTGAAGTCGAACATGCATGAACATCGTCTGATTACCAGTCAATGAGGAAAACTGTTAACAGACGCGAGAGGTACCACCAATAATGACAATGGCCCTCAAGGTACTATAGGTACAATCCGCGGCATGTGAATCAATGAGCTGGTGTCGAACATCCACGGAATCATTCGATCGGAGGTCAATGATGAAAACCTCTCGTCGAACACGAAGAACCTGCCATTGAGGCATGCAGACTCTAAGGCACCTGAAGGGAGTCTCTAAGTCACCTTCCTGGATAATGAGCTGAAGTCGACAGGAAGTGACCTTGATCGAAGGTGGGCCATAATGTTTCCCACATCATCGACGCGAGACAGAGGAAAGATGATTCGTGTGAGATAGCAGATGAGGTTGTATTATTGTAGAGGTCAACTTCTCTTGAACATATCGACGGCACTGTAGTGGGTTTGGCAGTATTTGACATCAAATGAGCAGAGGGTATAGAAATAATGGCAATGGGCAGATGAGAGGTCGAATAAGATAACCCAAACCCACGGAGGCCAGTGAAAAACAAGATGAGATGGTCCCACCCAGACACGAAGCAGAGGAGTGCCATGTTCAAGAGCGACATACTGCCGACACGACAATTGCAGTTCCATTTTCCCCACCATTTCTGGCAGGTACCCCGGTTATTTTTGGATGACAAGCTTGACGGGGATAGCATATGCTTGAAAAGTGTCATTTCGACAACGCCCGATGTCATCAAGTGTTTAACGAGCCTGACAAAGGAAAAACTCGGCGTCTTTTCTTATTTAGAGAGTCTGAAAAGACAGCAGAAAAGGAAACTCCAGGGGGGTCCTTTTTCGTACAGTTGTGTCTCTCGAGCCCGAAAAAGTATAAAACTATGCTCGAAAGAACCGCCCGATCATTACGATCGAGGAGTACTTTTCATGAGTAGTGATATCGATCTGAAAAAGTAAAAAAGTAATCGGTATCACGTCGTTTCGTAACCATTAACGAACCGGAAACGACAAGGGTCCGACAATCTTTTCGTTTTTACACGGTCGGAAAAGGGTTTAAAGACGACCGCCTCTTTTTACTTTTAACGAGTCAAGAGGGATAACTCGGCAATCTTTCCATCTTTAAACGGTCAGAAAAGAGCTGAAAGCAGACCTCCATTTTTATTCTCTTTAACGAGTCAAAAAGGGAAAAATACTCGGCAATCTTTTCATATTTTACGAGTCAGAAAAGAGCTTAAAGGTGACTCGTCTTAGAGGAACGAGTGGTATAAAGGGTAGCAACTGGTTCTGCCAATGGTGGAACTGCTCAAAACATGTAATGGTCAAGAGGCTGGCTAATAAAACCACTCATCGCTGCGGTTCCTCAGGAAAGGATAAACAACCAAGTGAGAGCATATGATCGGCCAAAGAGATGGCGATGATGGAATGAAAACAACCAAGGCTCATCTAGCAGAATTCGGCGGATAAAAATGGCAATCACGAGATGTAAATCGGGTATGGGTTCATTTTTACACAAGCTTGAACCATGGAGAACTCTGCTTGGATTCGGTTTCATGTTTACACAAGCTTGAAACGAAAAACTATGCTTGTTATAAGTTCGCATGCCCCCAGCATAATAACGCAAATCGAGGTACATGCCCCCCAAGCTTCATTGCGTGCAACACAGTGGATGGAATGAAGGTTCACTCTCGAGATCTAGGAAAGACTCGACTTGTATTTTACGAGATCTTAATCAAAAGACTCGATTTGGAAAGGGAGTTGGTTCATTTTTTAATGAGGTTGACACAGTAAAAGAACTATCCTCATAACCCTTGTTTCATTTTTTAACGAGCTTGACACAAGATCAGGAACTATGCTCCGGACTAAGCCTAGTTTCATTTTTTACGGAGCTTGACACCGGAAAGGAACTATGCTCCAACCAGACCCAATTTCATTTTTTAAGGAGCTTGACATAGGAAAGTGAACTATGCTCCGACCAGACCTAATTTCATTTTTTAGGGAGCTTGACATAGGAAAATGAAACTATGCTCCGGACTAGACCCAGTTTCATTTTTTAAGGAGCTTGACACCGGAAAAGAACTATGCTCCATCCAGACTTCATCATAATGAACGGGAAGTGGAGGCCCCCAAGAAAGTGGCTCCGGAGGGAAGGCCGACATCTTGGAAATCAGGACCTAATGCCCCCAGGACACTATGCATGATGGTGTCATCACTGGGTACGGGCACGGGGTAGGTGGCCACGTAGTTGATTTGCGGCGAGGCAGATGCAACTTGTGGATGAAAGCCAGGTGGGAAGGACGAGTGCGCCGGAGGGGCTTGTGGACGAACGAACGATAATTGATCGAACATCACGATTCTTCCATCGTGTGGAAAACAAACCACACGGAAAAGTGAAGAAACAAGGCCCCCCATGGCATACACATAATCACGACCAAGGAGAAGACTGAAGTCTAAAGAACCTTGGGTAACTGAGATGTCTATATAGACAGTCTTGCCCCCCAAAGTAATAGGAAACTTTGGAAGGATCCCTAATGGCTGATTTGTTCCTCCGTCAAACGTGGTGAGATGCGGTGCGACAGGTACAAGCGATGGGGAACCCAAAGCTCGCCAAGTAGTAACGGGCATAAGACTAACCGATGCTCCTTCGTCTAACACAGTGCCAGGCAGCGCCTTATTGCAAGCATAGGCGGTGACCCAGAAAGGCACATGGGACGGAAGGGGAGGGGCAGTCAAACGACTCCAATCAAAGGAGATGACCGAACTACTTGGTGGGGGAACCATATGGTTGCCCCCCTGCTCGGAAAGAACCGAATCTAAATTCTCCGGAGAGGTTTCAGGAGAACCTTTATCAAGATCAAGATAATCCGAGGAGACGAGAAGAACATGAGAATTTTGCTCTTCCGAAATAGAGTGGTTGAGAGGAGGTGAACTCGAATCAACACCCTTTCCGACCAACGGCGGGTCTAAAACAGGCTGGGAACAGCCAGGTTCGGGAAGAGGGGTCTGGACAAAAGGGGAATCTGAAGTGATCTCTTTGTGAACAGGGGCGCGATCTACAGCTGTAGAAAGACGTTGATAACCAGCGGGAAATGGATTCGGAGGAGCAGCAAGACTTTCCAACACAGCAGAGGCTTTATCCATGAGTGGACAAAGGTGAAGGGGATGTTTGCCTTCACAAAGTCGACAGGGGATTCGAAGCTTCCCTTTCTCCTTACCATTCCCAACTAATGAGGTAGCATCGCCATGATCATCAGTGGACGATGGAGGGCAGGCCGAATCGTGAGACCAAACTTCTAATACCCTGGGGATGCCAGGACAATCACGAAGCAGATGGTCCTCCCTGCATAATCGACAAGGAAACTTAACCTTCCGCGGAGGAGCAGAAGGCGACCCGACTTCAGGTGTACTGGAGTGGATAGATGGACTCGAGAGGAGGACTATGTGTGTAGGCTCTCCCTTAGGGGACTTCTTCTTCTTGGTCTTCCTCTTCTTCCTCTTAGCCACCTGGTTACTTACATCAAGAATTTCACCAGGCGAAGTACAAGAGGACGATGTAGAAGTAGGCGTCGAAGGGGAGAGATCCACCTTAGGATCAACATGATGTCGTTCAAGTGGAGGGACTGATGGACTAACAGCCGATACGGTAGGAACCAAAGAGGTTGAAAACAACCAAACAGGCAACCCAACAGTTAACCCTGGTAGGGATAACGTCGCCATATACGGAGCACCAACATTCCCAAGAGGAGGGAATTGTCCTGGATTCCCATCAGAGGGGGAACCTGGGTTAGTGAATCCCAGAAAATTTGCCATAGCAAACGAAAATGAAACCTACTCAAACTAACGCACACAAGATCTAACCAGGTGATGTTATCGTGGCCGAATTAATTTTTAGACACAAGAACCAAACTTGACCTTTTCATGTTTCAGGAGTCGAGAAAAGGACGAAAAGATGACTCCAGTCTCCTTCGAATGTTTAATGAGCACGAAGTGACAAGACGCTCACAGGCACCTTTTCATTTAGGGAGTCCGAAAAGGATCAAAAGTGACTGCTCTGGAGACTCTAGGTATAAGGTGTGCCAGACTTTTCGCAAAACCACAGAATACTTTTTAGGGTACGGGTGGTCAATCTTCGTGAATGCTGTGTTCACTGCATTGCGAATCGTAAGGCGGCAGACTCGGCTTCCTATGGATCAAGGATAAAAGCCTAGTGGGGTCTCCCTATATACGCGACGATACGTGGGAGCACAGTCTGTGTTAGACCACTATCGAGTCACAGAAGGAGGAATCACCCAACCGTAATGTGAAACAACAGTGACTATGTTTAAAGACGTCGGAACACGTCTCTAACCTAGACCTCTAGATGTTTGCGTTTAGTTCCAATGCGTTTTTAGATTCATTCGGTTCATTTTATAGTTGATCTTGAGATTAAGTTTCGATTTCAGGTCCTATCGTATGTTCTCTCACAATTATCTAGATGCAAACTACATGCCAAAGAGAATCATTTTGTTCGATGAATTCTAGCTATGGAAGGGTAAAGAGATTTCAATCAAACAAAACGAACACAATCAATCAAACAGCCTAATGCAACTAAAAGCGAGGAAAGGAAACTTTTTCTTTTGAAAATGCAAATCAATGAAACATTCTTTTCCTTTTCAATTTTTAAAAGCAAAACCACTAGTTTGATTTCTTTTCAATGACACAAAGCACCTAAATGAATTTGGAGGAACCGGAACACCAAGTAAACTACTTAATGAAAGCACACAAAGTTCCCAAAACACTCAACCAAAGCTTCCAAATCAAAGGAAAACAAAATTCCGCACGAGCTATGTGATCTAAGCTCTTGCAAGACAAGCAAGGACTGCAAGCAAGGCGGAAGCGAACAGAAACCACTCGGAAACACAATCCAAAACACTCCAACAATCACTGAACGAGTGTGAAAACAAATCTGAAATCAGCTGGTCAAACAAGCAAACAAGATTCCTACGGCAGGCTTGACACACACACGGCCTCTAGATGTCCTAGGGCTAGAGTGCGAAATCAATAGAGAAAAGCGAACACCCGAAGGATGAGAGCCACAACCAGTCAATTAGAGACTCAACACAATCCGGCAATTGCAAAAGTAATGATGGAAACACGAACCAAGCAGCGAAAGCAAAAGGGAAGGTATTTGCAAACTTAAAAACTGAGCAAAAACGAAACCCTATGGAACCAAGCTCCGCAATCAAGCAGTTCAGAGTTCAGACAGTGAAAAACAAGTCATCAGACAGGTGGAGAGAAGAAGGGAAAGTCACAGCAAGAGGTTCAGGAGGCCAATTTGGTCAAGAATGAGTTTTACAGGATCAGCGCGGGTAGCCTTCAGCAACTCGGCGCTGACAGGGGGAGGCCTGTAGCAACTTTGCGACGTCAACGCGGAAGAACAGGGATAAAGCGCGTTGTCTTAGAAAAACGAGGTCAGCGCGACTGTTAGACGTACAGGCGCGATGGAAAGAAAACCAAAGAACAGGGTCGCGATGTCAGCGCGACTGTTCGGAATTAAAATGCGCTGAGAGCAAAAAACAAGGAAGGCCAAAATAAAAACTTCCCAAACCAAAGGCAAGAGCCTTTTAACAATAAAGATGCTCCCAAGAAACACCCAGAAAGTTCATAAGCAAAAGAGACAATCCCAAAAACTCGAAAAGAGATCAATCAAAGCCAAACACAAAAGTGGACTCAAGAGACAAAAAGGCTGATCCCCAGCGGAGTCGCCAAATTGTTGGAGAGGTAAATCCCCTCTACGGATAGAGGCGATCCCTACTAGCCCAGCAGGGGTCTAGCAACAATCACACAATGCTGCTACGCATGTTCCTAATTACAATTAAACAAGAGGTAAAGAGCACCTACTTGGATTCTTGCGCTGTCGTTTTGACGAAGAGATGTTGCCTTCGCTCCTCCGCTTTGGCTGGTCACAGTCCTCCGCGATCTCCGCGAATAGATACCTGCACACACGAAGGGGAAACAAACACAAGCGTGAAATCTAGTAAAAGCAACCATACATCAGTCAGAAAAGATGTAATTCACATTTAACCATTGCATAGACAAATGAGAATGGAACAATAATAGCAGTCATCTATTATTAATCAGAATAGAGAAGAGTACAACCAAATGTTCTGACGTCGGTAACCTTCTCAGGAGGGGCCAGTCAGCATGTATCTCAAGCATTCACCTTTGAGGATGATTCTCCCAAGACAAACAACTCTCTCTCTCACACAAATAGCACAAAACAACCTTCCCTAAGCAATCAATCACTTCCACACCTAGCACACCAAACCTATAGCAGCAATCTGAGCACTACAAGCTCTGTACAATCCAAGCTATTCCAAGCTAAGTCTAACTATGTCCAACTAGCTGCTCATGGTAATGGTGGAAGTATATATAGGAGAAGGAGCCTCCTAAAAGGGTGGAAGGATGAGCTTATCTTCAAGGGAAGTGGTTGCAAAGGGTCGAACAGACATGCCATAGAAGGGAGTCGACATTCACAAAGCTAACAACCAAGCCTGGAGTTATCTGGAAGGCTGGTTGTTTGAACAAATTCGCCCAAACTGGATCAGCGCGGATTATGAGGCAACTGACGCGATGTCGCCGCGTTCACATAACTAGGACAGTCATGTCAGCGCGGAAGAACACGGGAAGGGCGCGCTGGCTACCAGCGCGGAAAAGTGATGTCCTTCCGAGCTGGCAGTGCACGGAATACACTATGGAGCGCCAGTCATCGCGGGTATTTTTCAAACAGACGCGCTGATGCATAAAACTTTAGAAAAATGGGTTTTTGGTTTAGTTCAGAAGGTATGAACTTAGTGATTGGCACAGCAGGGTGACTGACAGGAAGGCAGTGACAAATTACTGTGTAACAGTCATATGATCCATTTGTTAATCTAGGTTGTCATTTATGTCAATATAGAAGTGTTTGTGATGGCAAATTTTTTGATACATGATTGCCCATTGATGCCTCTTGATCATAATGCTCATAGTGATGAAAGTTTGATATATGATGATATGATGAGATGGAGGACCCAAGTGGATTGAATATATATATACAGACAAAATAGAAGCAATAGATCCATGAAGCAATAGGAGCAAGAAGCCAAAGAGTAAGATGAAGAGTTTATCGAAAGCCATCAAAGAAGCAAGTCATCAGAGCAAGAGAAGTAGGTTATCGCATATGCCCAAGGGTAAGTGTTATCAAAAGAACAAAGAGCAACAACGATAACAGAGGAGTAATGAAGAAAACATCGGAGGTGCCATATCAGAAGTATCACATGAAATATATGCCCAATAAGAACCGATAGGAAGAAAACAGTGGAGGAGCATAAACAGAGTTATTGGAGGTCACAGGAAGATAAGCCACAGGAGAAAAAACTATCGGAATAGCGGAAGAGTGAAGAGAAGTCACAGGAGCAACAGTTATGGGGGTAGGAAAGTACGGACTTCTTGATCATGGCTGAAGTCCTGCACTCAATCCTAGCCGTCGATCTCATAGTCAACCCTTAGATCACGGTCAACTGCGGGGGTTAAGGTTGTTTTTAATCCATGTGCCAGTCGAAGTCCCACAAACCATTGATTGTGATAAGGCTGTGGACCCGACGGATTTATTAACAATTGTTTAATGTAATATCGCATCCGCAGTATCGCAAGTTTCAAAGGATGTTAAAACCTCTAATTGCGATAGAGTTGTGGACCTAATGGATTCATTAAAAACAGTTCATTGAATATCGCATCTGCTCCATCGGAAGACAGAGCATGTGCACACTTGTAAAACCTCTGATTTTTTATGAAGTTGCGATTACGAGATTAAAGGAATGACTCCGATTCTCATGAAATTGCAATTGTGGGATTAAAGGTGATGACGTGGCATGTGGGACCTCCATGTGGAGAAGAAGGATAGTTCACAACTCGTGAACGTGAATTAGCATAAGAAAGGAAGCCAAAGGTCGAGCGAATGGTAGAAAGAAAGCCGAAGGTCGAGTGAGCGCAGAGGAAGCTGAAGGGCCAGTGGAAGACGAAGGTAAAAACATTCTATTGATTGGGTTAATCTTTAAAAAGGCTTAGACCTGTGATAAATTGATTGATGGAAGAAGTACAGAATGCAATTTTGAAGAGCTGTTCTGTGGAAGGAAATAAGGTCCCATCTGTCATTGATTGAAGGGAGCAGTAGATAACACCAACATTGAAGTGTTTGTGAGTTTGTTTCTTGGAAGTAAGATATCGTGACAATAAGAAGCAGTCACTCCATAGACAGTTACCGCAGCAGTAAGAACAGAGGGTTGAAAAAAAAAAACAAAGAATTGTTTTAATTGTGCAGACATTGAGGCTTAGCACAACTTATCAAAGATATCTTGTTGAAAAACATTAGCAGGTTTTGGAGACATTATTGGAGATCATGATGGCTATTTGAAATCATCATAAGGTAACTTTCCAGACTCTGTGTGGCAATATGAAGAATTTTGAAGACTCCTTCATATGAAGACAGGTTGTCATTGATCTAGCAGTGAAGCTGTAGATTGACAGAACATAGTGAAGAAGATTTTGAGAGCAGTGTAATACAATCAAAACATTTCTTGACAAAGCAAAACTATAGGCTCATAGCCCTTGGGGTTGGTGCCTAAGAATTAGAAGGATTGGTGTCCTTAGAGTTGGTGCTCCTAAACACAACGTTGGTGCCTTGAGAAGATAGGGTTGGAGCCCTAGAGGTTGATGCTTCACAAAAGACCAAGTTGGTGCTTGGAAATAGATTGGAGGCTTATATATATTGTACCTGATTTATTGTAAAGATTTTATTAATAAAATCATTTATTCATATTATTCATTTTGTGTTCTAAATATAAATGATTTAACTGGTAAAAATAACAATTGAAAATAAATAATGATTCACCCCCCCTCTCAATATTTCCAACAATTGGTATCAAAGCCAGCTTCTCCATATCAGCCTAACAACTAGAAGAAGGATTCTTAGTCACAATGAGAAATCAAGAAGTTTCAGGAAGACTTCCTCTGTTCGATGGCACAAATTTTGGTTTTTGGAAAAAAAGAATGTCCTACTACTTAATGTCCCTTGGACCTGAAGTTTGGCATTCGGTTTTAAATGAGTACACAGCTCCTTCCACTCTTCCAACAGATCAAGACGAAAGGAAAGCTTACATTGCAAATGCAAAAGCCTTAAATTCCATCACTAGTGGAATCACTGATTCTGAATTTACAAAAGTCATGAATTGTGACTCGGCTAAAGAAGTATGGGATAAGCTAGTTAGCTTATATGATGGGGACTCCAAAGTTAAGAAGGAAAAGCTTCAAACTCATAGAAGGCAATTTGAAAGTCTGAAAATGGATGATGAAGAAGATATTGCATCCTAATTTCTCTGAGTAGCTGAAGTGGTCAACTCTCTTAAAGGATTGGGAGAAAACATTGAAGAAAGCACTATTATTCAAAAGGCCTTAAGATCTCTCCCAGACAGATTTGACTCCAAAGTAAGTGCTATAGAAGAAATGAAGGACCTAGATACTCTCAAGATGGATGAACTTCATGGAATCCTCATTGCCTATGAGATGAGAAAAGGAAGCCTAAGTTCCAAAGATGCAGCATTCAATGCCTCAAAATCAAAAAAGGGGAAAGAATGGAATACCAGTAGTGATGACTCCGATTGTTGAATCCGAATTGGCGCAATTTGTACGAAGACTAAAAAAAGGATCTAAGCTAAAAGGTAAGTACCATCTTATTTGTTTCAAATGTGGAATAACAGGTCATTATGTTGTAAAATGTCCTCTTAAGCATGATAGTGATGGTGAGGAAAATTATAAAAGGATGGTATACAAAAAAAAGGGTTCAATAAGAAGAATTTCTTCTCTAAGCAAGACGAGTCTGATGAAGGTGAATTTGTAGTCATAAAAAATAAATCAACTAATCAGTTCCCTCACCGCAAAGGAGGTAATGATGAATTAGATGAAGAAAATGACCATGTTGGAAGCCAAGAAGTATTATTCATGGCATTCACAAATGATGACGATTCAGGTCTGGAAGGAAATTTAGATGAATTTTTAATGAGTGCCATTGAAGAAAATGAGAAATTACGAAATAAAATCATCTCTCTCAAGGTAGAAAACGAGGAAACAAAAGGAAGGGGAGACCTCTTGAAAAATAAGCTAAAAGAAAAAGAAGAAATTTGTGAAGAACGTGAAGCCGAAATTGTATCTCTGAGGAAGGACTTGGAGCAAGTCAAAAAGGGTTGGGAAAGCTCTCAAATATTTGACATTATCCTAAATAATCAAAAACCTCAACATGACAAATTTGGGATAGGTTTTAAATGAGAATCATCAAGTACTAAGAATAATGTGAAAAGCTATGCCGACATACTTTCCAGCAACCCAAAAGAAGAAATATTATTTCATCAAAGGCCCATCTCAAATCCAAAGAATGAAGAGAGAGTAACTCCAAGGAAGAATGTTGATTTAAATCATGGCTATTACAACAGGTACAAAACTATCTTTTTTGGACATTGTTTTTATTGTAAAAATTTTGGTCATCAAGCTAAACATTGCATGGCCCATAAGAATGAAACACCAAAATTGAAGGATCAAACAAACAAACCATATGGTCTCAAAGGGCAAGGAAAAATCAAGACCTACAACTCTTTTGATCCCTTGGCCAAATTTGATCCAATTTGCTCATTATGTAATGATAATGGACATAATGAACAAAATTGCCCCCTCAAAAGAAGAAAAGAAAAAAATGAGAATCTCATCATGGATAAATGTGGCCTAGCTCTATGTGCTCACAGTGACGAAAATCATTGGTTTGTCGATAGTGGGTGCTCCAGACATATGACAGGGGAGAAAAGGAAGTTTGTCTTATTGAACAAAAAGGAAGGAAATGCATCCTTTGGAAGTGGATCTGGCAAAATTGCTAGAAAAGGAACTGTTACCCTTATTAATGGAAAAGGAAAGGCTCAAAATGCTTTGCTAGTAAACGGGCTCAAACACAATCTCTTGAGTGTTAGCCAAATATGTGGTCAAGGAAATAATGTTGTCTTTAGCACTAAATATTGTGAAATAAGAAACTATTCCTCAGGGGAACTTGTGGCGAAAGGAGTTAGAACATCAGATAATGTCAACATTCTGAACAAAATTCAAGAAGATAAATGTTATTTAAGTCAAACAGATGAAAGTTGGCTATGTCACAAGCGACTTGGACATACAAGATTCGATAACTTGATCAATATCAGCAAGATTAATGTAGTACGAGACATCCCAAAGTTATTCAAGCCAAATCAAGGAGTATGTGGTCCATGTCAACATGGAAAGAAAACTAGAACTAGCCACAAGACCAAGGAGTTTTCTACATCAAAACCTTTGGAGATCATCCATGCTGATTTATGTGGACCAACTAGAACCTCGACACTCCAAGGAGAAAGGTACTTTGCTTTATTTGTTGATGAATATACTAGAATGATGTGGGTCATAAAATATAAATCCAAAGCATTTGAGTGTTTTAAGAATCTTAAAGCTCTTGTATAAAATGAAAAGGATTCTAAGATTAAATGTCTTAGAACAGACAGAGGGGGAGAATTCACATCAAAATAAGTTGATTAATTCAGTAAAGTACATGGAATTGAAAGAGAACTCTTTTCTGCTAGAACACCCAAGAAAAATGGGGTAGTTGAAAGAAGAAACCGAATAGTTCAAGAAATGACAAGAACAATGTTAATAACAGTTGACTTGCAGCCAAAGTTCTGGAGAGAAGCAGTCGGGACAACTGTTTATACCTTGAATCAAACTCAACTAAGACGAAATAATGAGAAGACTCCTTATGAATTATGGAAAAGAAGACCTGCTTCAGTAAAATACTTCAAGATTTTTGGAAGCAAGTGCTTCATAAAAATCAATGATGACTCACCAGGAAAATTTGATTCTCAGGTTGATGAAGGGATATTCCTTGGATATTCTACAAGGAGCAAAGCCTACAAGTGCTACAATAATCAACTACGGAAAATAGTGGAAAGCATTGATGTGAAGATTGATGAAGACCTTCCAAAAAAAGAAATTGAAGATCATGAAGTTGACCCTCTCATTGAAGAAGAACCTGAAAAAGAGGAAAAAGATCAAGGAAAACACAAGGAAAAAGAACCATCTCAAACCCCTTCAAAGATGAAGTTTCTCCAAAAACATCACCCAGAAGAGTAGATTATTGGCAATATAGATGAAGGGATGCAAACCCGAAGAAGGATGACGAGTACACCAAAGAAAAATGATTTTGCTCTCCTATCTATGATAGAACCAGAAACATTTACTCAAGCAAGTAAGGATCCTCATTGGATAAAAGCCATGGAAGAAGAAATGTCTCAAATCGAGAAGAATGAGACATGGGAGCTAGTACCTTGTCCAAAGGATAAAAATATAATTGGAACCAAGTGGGTGTTAAAAAAAAATGAATGAAGATGGACAAATCATCATAAATAAGGCAAGGCTTGTTTGTAAAGGTTATTCACAAATTGAAGGAATCCAATCTGAAGAAACCTTTGCACTAGTAGCTCGTGTGGAAGCTATAAGGATGTTCTTGGAATTATATTCTTCAAAAGGATTTAAAATCTATCAAATGGACGTAAAATCAGCATTTCTGAATGGGGAACTCAAGGAAGAAGTCTACATGGAGAAACCAGAAGGGTTTAATCTAGCAGAAGGAAAAGACTTTGATTTTAAGTTGAAAAAGGCATTATATGGGTTGAAACAATCTCCTAGAGCTTGGTACGCAAGATTGGATCACTATCTACAACAATAAGGCTCCAAGAAGGGTGTGGCAGGAAGTAATCTCTACATAAAGATGGATGAGGATAAGTTACTAGTCACTCTTGTCTATGTTGATGATCTGATTTTTGCTAATAATAATGATGAGATGAGCCATGAGTTTGCTCAAAATATGTCAAAAGAGTTCAAGATGTTGATGATAGGAGAGTTATTTTACTTCCTTGGACTACAAGTATCTCAAACCACGACAGATATGTTCATATCTCAAGCAAAATATCTTAAAGACATAGTTAAAATATATGGAATGGAAGACTGTGCACCCATGAGCACACCTATGACCACAAATTCTAGAAAAGATGATGGCTCTCCTTCGGTAGATGCAACTCACTACAGGTCAATAATTGGAGCCCTCCTATACTTAACTGCTACGAGACCTGACATTATGCAAGCAATAGGAATGGTGGGAAGATTTCAATCAACTCCTAAACAATCCCATTTGTTGGATGTAAAAAAATTTCTCAGATACTTGAAATGAACTCTTGATTTTGGTCTTTGGTACCCTAAGAGCTAAACTCTTACTGTGACTGCATACACCGATGCTGATTGGGCCGGAAGTGTTGATGATCGAAAAAGTACTAGTGGAAATGCATTCTTCCTGGGAGATTGTCTAGTATCTTGGCTCAACAAAAAACAAACATCCATATCGCTATCTACAGCTGAAGCCAAATATATAGTTGCTACAGATTGTTGTACTCAAATATTATGGATGAAGGAAGCTCTGAAAGATGTCAACATAGGTACAAATCAACCAATCACCATCTATTGTGATAACACAAGTGCTATCAATATTAGCAAAAATCTAGTGATGCACTCAAAGACCAAACATGTACCAATCAAGTATCATTTCCTTCATGAACAAGTAGCTGAACAAAACATCATCTTGGAATATATCAATACTAAGGAGAAAATAGTTGATATTTTCACAAAACCTCTTCCTCGAGAAGCACTTGAACATCTTCGCCAAAAGATGGGGGTTATTTCTCTAGCATCACATTAATTTGATTCATAAATATGTTGCATGACAGGGGGAGCAGTTTGACAGAGGGAGTCCTTCTGCACTCCTTTGTCATTGATGTCAAAGGGGGAGAGAAGAAGAATATTGCCATCAACGACAAAGAGGGAGATTGTTTATCTAGGTTGCCATTGATGTCAATATAAAAGTGTTTGTGATGGAAAATTCTTTGATACATGATTTCCCATTGATGCCCATTGATAATAATTCTCATAGCGATGAAAGTTTGATATATGATGATATGATGAGATGGAGGACCCAAGTGGATTGAATATATATATATACAGATAGAATAGAAGCAGTAGATCCGTGAAGAAACAGGAGCAAGAAGCTAAAGAGTAAGATGAAGAGTTTATCGAAAGCCATCAAAGAAGCAAGTAATCGGAGCAAGAGAAGCAAGTTATCACATAGGCCCAAGGGTAAGTGTTATCGAAATAAAAAATAGCAACAACGATAACGGAGGAGTAAAGAAGAAAACATAGGAGGAGCCATATCGGAAGTATCGCATGAAATATATGCCCAAGAAGAACTGATAGGAAGAAAATAGCAGAGGAGCATAAACAGAGTTATCGAAGGTCACAAGAAGATAAGCCACAGGAGCAACAGCTATAGGAAGAGCGGAAGAGTGAAGAGAAGTCACAGGAGCAACAACTATTGGAAGAGCGAGGGTAGGAAAGTACGGACTTCCTTGATCGTGGCTGAAGTCCTGCACTCAATCCTAGCCATCGATCTCATAGTCAACCCTTCTATCACGGTCAACTGTGAGGGTTAAGGCTATTTTTAATCCATGTGCCAGTCGAAGTCCCACAAACCGTCGATTGTGATAAGGTTGTGGACCCGATGGATTTCTTAACAACTATTTAATGTAATATCGCATCTGTAGTATCGCAAGTTTCAAAGGGATGTTAAAACATCTGATTGCAATAGAGTTGTGGACCCGATGGATTCATTAAAAATAGTTCATTGAATATCGCATCTGGTCCATCGGAAGACAGAGCATGTGCACACTTGTAAAACCTCCGATTTTTTATGAAGTTGCGATTACGGGATTAAATGAATGACGCTGATTCTCATGAAATTGCGATTGCGGGATTAAATGAATGACTCTGATTCTCATGAAATTGTGATTGTGGGATTAAAGGTGATGACTTGGCATGTGGGACCTCCATGTGGAGAAGAAGGACAATTCACAACTCGTGAACATGAATTGGCATAAGAAAGGAAGCCAAAGGTTGAGTGAACAGTAGAAAGAAAGCCAAAGGTCGAGTGAGCACAGAGGAAGCCAAAGGGCTAGCAGAAGATGAAGGTAAAAACATTATGTTGATTGGGTTAATCTTTAAAAAGGCTCAGACCTGTGATAAATTGATTGATGGAAGAAGTACAAAACACAATTTTGAAGAACAGTTCTGTGAAAGGAAATAAAGTTTCATCTGTCATCATTTGAAGGTTGCAGTAGACAGCACCACCATTGAAGTGTTTGTGAGTTTGTTTCTTGGAAGTAAGATATCGCGACAATAAGAAGCAGTCACTCCTGAAATAGTTACCACAATAGTAAGAATAGAGGGTTGAAAAAAAAATAGAGAATTGTTTTTATTGTGCAGACATTAAGGCTTAGCGCAACTTATCAAAGATATCTTGTTGAAAAACATCAGCAGATCTTGGAGACATTATTGGAGATCAAGATGGCTATTTGAAATCATCATAATATAACTTTCCAGACTCTATGTGGGCAATATGAAGAATTTTGAAGACTCCTTCATATGAAGACAGGTTGTCATTGATGTAGTAGTGAAGCTGTAGATTGACAGAACATAGTGAAGAAGATTTTGAGAGCAGTGTAATACAATCAAAACATTTCTTGACAAAGCAATGCTATAGGGTTGGAGCCCTTGGGGTTGGTGCCTTAGAATTGGAAGGATTGGTTTCCTTGGATTTGGTGCTCCTAAACACAAGTTTGGTGCCTTGAGAAGATAGGGTTGGAGCCTCACAAAAGACCAAGTTGGTGCTTGGAAACATATTGGAGCCTTATATATATTGTACCTGATTTATTGTAAAGATTATATTAATAAAATCATTTATTCCTATTGTTCATTTTGTGTTCTAAATATAAATGATTTAACTGGTAAAAATAACAATTGAAAAGAAATACTAATTCACCCCCCCTCCCCCCCTCAGTATTTCCAACACCATTAGGTGTCACCTCCAAGTTAAGGGTAGAAAATAAATCTACAGCTTATCTTCATACATTCAGACCATAGATTGAGAGATACAAGAACTAGATAGAATGGACTGAAAACACTCTACAAGAGGCAGAGGAAAAATTGGTGTCAACTTCAACATTACAGACTCATGTCACACAGGAGAAAGCAGGAAAAAGAACCAGAGAAGAAGAGTCACCTCCAGTGATTGATACTCCCAGCAAAGACTTCAAAATCATATACAAGAAGAGGAATAAGCTCAATCCCAAAGTAAACCTAAGTAAGGATTTAGATCAAGAAGATATTATCACCACCAAAGAGACACCTACTTCCTCACAAGTAGGTGATCATACTACACTTTCTCCTACCACCTCGACAGCTTCACAGGATCAGTAGCAAGTTATGCAAACCAGTCCATCTACCATAGAGAAGAAAGAAAAGAGAATATTTGATACATTCAAATAAATTAAATTGAGAAATGAAGCTTTGAATATCAATACATATAATCAGTTCTGGAAGCAAACTTCCAGTTCTTAAAGTAGATTGTTGTTAGCCTTTGACTTTGAGAAAGGCAAAATGCAGATGGCTTTTCTCCAAGCACAGATCCCATAGCCCAAGGCAACATCATCTTACAAAAAGACTTCATTTGAATTTGATATAAAAGACATACATCCCATTGATCAAATGGAGATTCACAGACAAACTGGTCAAATGATTTCAACTACACTCACTAACACTGTTATGAGTTTGTCCAAATTGTAGGTTTCTTTAGCTAATGTTCAGTCACAATTCAAGATGGAGAAAGTCTCCTCACTTGCTAAAGAAACAAGAATCAAAGCTTTGTAGGACTTGGTAATCAAGGTAGGATATGATCCTTAAAATATAAATATTATAGAAGAGATCATAAGAAAGAAGAATGTTGACATAGTAGCATTGAGAAAACAGTTGAAATTACCAGCCACAGAAGATCCTCTAGCCAAAACATTGAAGAAACAGAGTCACAAAAGACAGAAATGATGAAGCTTATCATGGAGCAGAATGCACAGTTTAAACAAATGGAAACAAAGATGGAAAAAATAATCAAGAAAAGGAGAACGCTTCAAGAATTTCTATTTTCCCTTTGGAATCTATACTTCTTACAGTAATTCCTACATCAACATCTTCTACAACAAACACATGGAATACTGTACATCAGATGGATAGCGCAGTGGAGAATATGTATATACATACATAATAAATTAAAATTTTACAGTCTCATGTTAATGTTTTGCAAGGCTAGAAGGCAAGGATTGAAACTTCCATGCAGCAGAGCTACAGAGAGCTCATAAGCAAATAGAAATATTATACAAGTCCATAAGCGAATCCTCCATTGGCCACACACTAGGTCAAGTTAAGAAAATTATATGGACCAATATTATTGAAGCCATGGATGAAATATAGCCATGTATTCATATTATATTTGAGCAAAAAGAGTTGATTGAGAGATCTAATGAGGCCATTTTCACTATAAACAATGAGTTGGGAGATATGCCTGCCAAAACCAACAACATCATCAAGTTTATAAATTCCAAAAATAGATATGAATTGGATGATTTGGGAGTATATGACAGGATAGAGACAATTTTGGAAGTGAAGAAAGTTCTTACAAAGAAAAATTTAATTGTGTAGCTCAAAGAAAAATGTCACAGTTTGGAAATAGCAGTCAACATATTTTTTAGCAAAATAAAGTCATTAACAAAGAGGGGACTGCCTTCTTTATTTGTAATTAATGACAAACTGATAACCAGGGAATATTATACGAGGAAGATTAAATACATTGCAAGGGACTATTATAGACATTTTTGGGCACTACAACCCCAAGCATGAAATGTCCATAAGCCAAGGGCTCCTAAGTCCCTAAAAGTGTTGTTCTAACCCCTAAAGGAACAAGGTCAACTAATTACAGCTTCTCCCAGAAGTTCTCCATGAAAAACTGCTCAGAACTGGTCAAAACAGGATCATTTCAGCTGCTCCATAGGAAAAGTGCATTGCATCTCACCTAAACACACTGTGTGGGCGCATTGCATTTCAAAAAGCCCTTCTATGGGGTGCGATGGGTGAGAAGGGACAAATGGCAGTGTCATTCCGCGAGGTGGAGAGGCATGGAAACTTCCAGAAACTTCTCCTGTGACACTTACCTCCCTGAATTCGACCAAGGATGAGTAAGAGATCAATCTCCAAGTGGAAGCAAGAACTATCAAAGCGAAGACACTAATCAAATCACAAGCTGACTCATCTCCCTTACAGATATCTATATATGGATCCCTCATCCCAGAGATCCAGAGGCTAGAATTTTGCATATTGTAA
Source organism: Pinus tabuliformis (assembly GCA_031772625.1). NCBI lineage: Eukaryota > Viridiplantae > Streptophyta > Pinopsida > Pinales > Pinaceae > Pinus > Pinus tabuliformis. Next base: position 1,089,206,924 of record CM062813.1, read on the forward strand.
GGAATTGTTGTTGGTTTCTTGAGACAACATCAGATTGTTGGGTGATCTAAGCTTTGTATGAGGTGAAGAGGGGCTTCCTTGCTGAGGGGATGATGCTGGGTCAGAACAACTGGTTGTAACTCCCTTGGCTCTTTCTTGTTTATCAATAAAAGCTATTCAAGTTTTCCTCCATACTCTTGTGTCATTTATGTTTTCTACATTTGTATGGTCAATTTACATATGATCCTAAATTGTTTATGATTATAGATCCATGTTCTTGTATAGTGCTATGCTACTGTGATCTTACAGGTACTCTGTGAAGCTGGGCGTGCAAGGGAACAAGTAGCGAAAGTCTATCAAGAGAGAGAAGAATCGAACTAGGAGATTAGCGCAAGACAGAGGTTGGTCTTCTTTGTTCTTCTCTCATCTATACTTCATAAAGGAAAAACGAAAGTAGCTTTACTTTGTTTGTTTTTAAGGTAGCTATCACACCTTAGTGGGATAAGCAGTTCTGTGTAGACACTTTTCCCTGTAACAAAATGGCGACTCCGCTGGGGAAGAATTAGTTTATTTGTTTATCTTCCTTGTTGTCTATTTTATAAACTTACAGACGGGGCCTGAAGTCGAGCCAGGTAGCTTTCGAACTGCATTTTCTATGCAAATGAAAAGTAGATAAATGCTGCTTCAGTCAATCTTCGGGATTTGTTTATAAATTAAACAACTAATTTACAAACTCCCTGATTGCCCCTTGTGATAGCTCTTAGATCCTCCTTAGATCTACCCCTGATTGTTGCATTACTGATTACCATTTGCTCGGCCAAAACCCATGAACGGAACTGCAAACTCTGACCCGGAACCCAAGCAAAGTCTCGTCTCTGGCCCAGCACAGGTACTGTTCTGTGAATCTGAAATTTAGCGCACTTCCCAAGTGTAGTAGGTGCGCTGCATTTCAAATTCCCTGTGTTACAGGTGCGCTGATCAGACTAGGCATTTTTCAGTTTTGGTTTCTGTGATTCATTCTTTCCAGTTCTATTCATGAATTTTGCTACCTGTGATTAATATATCTCTGTTTGGAACCCCTTTTCCTTGCTGTTATTCCGCCTCCTTTGTACAAAAGAACTATAAATGTTTTTGTGTATTTGTTGAGTCATTTTCAGTTCTCCTTTGCAAAAGTAACGTAATCGTACTGTCGTCCTTTGATTTGAAAGCGTCGCAAGTGTCGTTTTCAGTCATAGGAAAGAGTTTGGATGCTTTAGATAGTTGATTATCCTGTTACTACTGTATTTGGTCTGAATTTGTAATTTTCCTAGTGTCGAAAGCAAGTATTCATTTCCAAATCGTAAAGTGTTGTGATTGTCTCCATTTTTGATTTCGAAAAGAAACTTGTTGATAATTGTCGCTTGAAAAGTAATTCAGATTTGTGCAGTAGCTTTCTTTTCTCCATTCACATACTAAGAAAGCCGAAAACAAATACATGCATGTGCATTTGCATTTAGACTGTCTGATTGGTTTGATTTAGGAAATTTCATTTAGAGTGTGCTCTTTGCTCTTTGTGAAATAATATTGTCTCTCTTTCCTTAGTAGCTAGGATTTTCATTGCACAAAGAAGATAAAAGATTGTTTATCATCTTAGATTGCATTTTAGGAATTACACATCTACATCTCGCGGTGAACCTGAAAGGCAAAATTCATAAGCAAGATCAACTATAAAATAAATTCAATGAATCTAACAACGCTTTGGAACCTAACGCACAACATTTAGAAGTCTAGGCTAGAGACGTATTCCGGCGTCGTAAAGCCTGGTAACTATTGTTCTCACTGATGGTTGGGTGATTCCTCCACTTTGAGATGATAAGTGCCAGTACGGACTTGTGCTCCCACATATTGTCGAGTATATTTTGGGAGACCACAATAGGCTTAATCCTTTATCTATAGGAAGCCATGTCTGCCGCCCTATCGATCGCAATGCATTGAACACAGTGTTCGGGAAGATTGACTGCCGTACCGTAAAAAGTATTCTGCAGTTTTGCGATTGGTTTGGTAATCCCTCTACCTAGATTTCTAGAGCAGTCCCTTTCGTTCCTTTTCAGACTCCTTAACGGAAAAGGTCCATCTAAGCACTTGTCCCTTTAGGCTCATTAAAAATCGAAGGCGACTAGAGTCATATTTTGTTTTTTCTTGACTCTTAAAGATTGAAAAAACAAGTTGTGTCAAAGCGTCTAAAATTCATCTAATTCAGAAACATACTTCCCCTTTATTTTTAGTTGATCGAGTAATCTACAATCGTGGAAGAAATTCAATTAAAACCCCGTCATTCGTGGAGGTTTACGAGTCAACCGTCTTTGTCTCCAGAATCGAAGCTTGTACGGACAAAGTGAACTTGTTTAACCAGTTCCAAATCTTCTGTTAAAGTTAGAACAAGTGTTCCAACAACATCATAGATTCTGGTTACTCCAAACATTTCTGGTATCCCTGCCTTTACAGAAGAAGTTCAGCAGCCACAGAAGGACAGTGGTACTGATCCTAGTCTGAGGGTAAACACTTGTATCACTGAACCCGTTCCATCTACAACCGGTTCGGAGAGTGTTGCCCCCCAAACATCTGTCGCTGCAGATTCCATACCTTCTTCGGCACCAGAAATATTCTACGGACCTGATGGTCTACCCCTTCCACCTGGTCTGATTGCTATAAAAGAGATTGTGGAAGATCCTCCATCTAGTACTCCATCGCAATTTGGAGTCGGGATCACTCTTTATCCTTCTTCATCAGAAGTTAGTCTACCGCCAGCGGAAGCTCCTGTAGAAACGCTAGGTAATCTTTTGGATAGACTAGAAATGTCTGAACAACCGTCAACATCTAGGACTGTGTCGTCTAACACAGCGACGGCAGAACTCCCTGCTATCACTCCAACGATGTTCGCCGGTATACCATCTGTCCCAACTAGCTCCCAATCGCTAGAAGGAGCCCACTCAGGGGCCATTTGACGGTATGGTTTGTTCCTGTTTGTTCATCCGGAATAATATCTGGAAACTCTTATGTTGAGTCTTAACAAATTGATCCATTTGGAGGTCAATTTGGGCAATCCGGCCCTCAAGGGAAAACCATTCCCTTAAGTATCGGATTACCACCGTATGGGGGGCAGTATGCCCTTTCATTATCCCCTCCGGGAGGACAGCCATACGGGAGTTCACAACAAAATTCGGGTTATGCTGGAATTACTTCAAGCGGTTGGGTACTGACACTACCTCAACAACCAAGAGTTGTATATTCGATGCAACAATGCTTACCTATGTCAAGTATACCAACTACACCAGCTATTGTGATGGTGTCGCACGTTCAAGCGCTGCCTGTTGTATGGCAACCTCGAGTTTCTCAGGTTGTAATGCAACAACCCCTTAACCCTACAACTCAACCATAATCGCCGACTAGTGGAATGACACAGGTTCAAATGGGTACAATTACCCCTCATCGTGGTCAAACAGTTAGTATCGGGCAACAGCACATGGCTTCACAACCATGGCTAGTGCAATACCAACAACCGCAGTTCCAACAAGTATACCAAGGTTCTGAACAACAAATCTTTGCGAATAGTGGGCAACCGTATATTCAAAACGGTCAAAATCAACCATTTTACAATGGTCATGCCCACCAACCTTACCAAAGTTACCAGCATCAAATGCATTATGCTGGTATGCAAAGACCAACTGCTCAGGCAATCCCATCTTATCCTGGGTATGCTTCACCTAACATGAATAAATAGTTACCCTTCGTGGCAACTTTAGAGTTACCTGATTTAAATCAGTTAACAAACGATCTAATCGCTTACGCCCCTTGGTGGCCAGCGATTCCACATAAACTTCCATCAGATATTCCTAAATTTAATGGAAATCCGGGTGAAGATCCATCGAATCATGTGATGACCTTTCATCTGTGGTGTTCATCAAACACCCTAAACAATGATTTGATTAGGCTTCACCTTTTTCAGAGGATGTTAACTGGTCCAGCAGCAAAATGGTATATCGAATTGCCTAGAGCTTCATTCAATAACTTCAGTACCCTAGCCACAACCTTTTTAACCCATTTTCAGTTACCGATAAGTTACGAAACAGGAACGGAACTTCTTACCAACTTCAAACAAACGACGACCACTCACATATCTGATCATATACATGAGTGGCGACATCGTCGTAGAATGGTGAAAACGTATGTTCCCGATCAGCTCTTAGCTGAATGGTTTATCAAGTCATTACTGCCTTCCATCACGGAAGATGTGGCAAAAGGGGGGGTCGTCACCGAAGAGCAGGTTATCGCTCGTGCACAATATTTGGACTTGATTTACACTCAGTCTGGCATGCTCTACGATAAAATACCTGACGCTCCTAGACCAGAATTCTCAGTTCCTCCTCCTCCTAAATCAAACGATGACTCTCATGCCGGCGATGGCGTGATTGGTGCAACAGACACGAAATTGACAAAGACTACATCTAAAAAGGCCCGTAAGATTTCCGATCAAAATGCAAATGAGGAACTTCTTGCCTCGGAAGTAAATGTCGTATCGACAGATAAAGGCAAAGAAACCAAGCAACCAGGGGGCAAGAAGAAAGGCAAAGGGAAGAAGAAGAAATAGGAAGAATCATCACCTGAAAAATCTTCTGCAAACCCTCCTGGAAATAGGAAACCAAAAATTCCATGTTTTATATGCGATGAGGATCATCAGACCACAGATTGTCCACACAGAACTGAGCTTAAAAAATTCTTCAAGAATTCAAAAACCTCAGCAGTATTAACTGATCCGTTTCCAAATCTAGGAACAAATCTGGTTGACAGTGAAGATGCTTCCCGGTGTCAAGTGCAAATGTTGTCGGTTTCCAAACAGCAAAATGATGCTTTGATATCGACAAGAAACAAAGATTATGGGAATCCACAGCTGTGGAACAACAAGGATAAAGATCAACCTAGTAGTTTGACAACGACTTCGACAGAAGTTGCGCCACCCGTCATTCCCGAGTTGACAATAAAACCGCCAAAGGGAGTAGTACACAAGTCGACGTTTAATCCCCGCGCTAGAGCGGCACAGCATTATAATATAGTGGAAGATTTGGCCCAATCGCCATCCGCTATGTCGACTCTTGAGGTACTAGAAAATTGCCCATCCCAAAAGCAGGCTTTATTATCAGCCATTGGTGGGATAGACCCAAAGGATTCCAATCTTGTATCCTTTGATCATAAAGGATACGATCCTTAGTTACCAGCTCAACTAGCTTTCCTCGTTCAAGTGAAAGCCCTCAACAAAACTATTCATCGGACAATTATTGATGAGGGGGAATCTACATGTATTATGTCGATGAGTTGCTGGAAAACTTTAGGATCTCCAACCTTGTCGCGATCTTCGACGACATTAAAAGCATTTGACGGACGAACATATACCCCATATGGTATTCTAAGTAACTTGAAGGTTGAACTAGGAGGGAAAACAGTAGAAATAGATGTTGAGGTAATCGATGGAAATTTCGATTACAACATCCTACTGGGAAGACCAAAGATATATGCCATGGCTGCTATTGTGTCGACCTATTTTAGGAAGATTGCATTTCCCTTTCAAGGAGGGATTACAATCGTCGATCAACAAAACTTCCTCCCCAATGGTTCTCAAGTTACGGGAAGCATTCCAATGATCCATGGAAGCCCCCATTCACTTCAAAATATCGGAGTAGGCCTACTAAAAGATCCTATATTAATGGGAACTTTCGCCCTTCCACCTCCAATCAATCTGGCGGAAGTAGTGTCGGTAGGAACCTGCAACATGATGTCTTCTAAAAAGATCTCAGAAAATGATATCGACATGGATCATGCGCAGGTTTTGCCTCCAAGCCCAACAGAAATATTGTAGCAACCAATGTTCCTAGCATGGGAGGCAAACCCAAATCAACGCTCATCAAGCGTTTGGATAGATAGGTTTGAGGAATATGGTACCCCTTCAGATCCTTGGTCGCGAGTGCATGTCACCGACGAAGGAATTGTTCAATCAATGGTAGTTGAAGGGGCACCATGGGATGATTACCACCATCGTTCCCTTCTTCCGGATTGTGAAGAAAATACTCCTGATGACCTTTATCATCCTTCAGTTTTTTATTTCCTATCAAATACTGTAAACACGGTGGATTCCGAGCGAAACTTGTCCAACATTGAAGAGACTATCGCCATAAATATCTCGACCAAAACAGATGTTGTAGAGAATATTTATGTTGGCAAATGTTGTTCTCCTTCAGAACTGGAAATATATAACGCTCTTTTTCGCGAATTTAGAGATGTCTTTGCTTGGTCATATAGTGAAATGCCAGGCATTGACTCGAGTATCGTTGAACACGAAATCAAGATGTATCCAAATGTCAAACCAGTACGACAATGACTACGGCAGGTGCACCCCAAGAAAGCCGCTGCCATTAAGGCAGAAGTTGAAAAACTTCTCCATGCTGGTTTCATTTACCCGATTCCTCTAACCGATTGGGTATCGAATATTGTCCCTGTTATGAAAAAACAAGAAACAATTAAAGTGTGCGTCGATTATAGGGATGTAAATCAAGCTTGTCCAAAAGACAGCTACCCTACACCCTTCATCGACCAGATAATTGATGAATGCACCGGATGCGAAATATTTTCATTCGTGGATGGATTCTCCGGGTATAATCAAATAAATATCCGCCCACAGGACCAGTCAAAGACTGCATTTATTTGTCCGTGGGGCACATTCGCATATCGAAAATTACCCTTTGGTTTAAAGAACGCAGGGGAAACATTTCAGAGGGCAATGAATTATGCCTTTCATGACATCAAAAACATCGTTCAACCATACCTCGACGACCTTCCGACTCATTCGCGAGAGCGGACTGATCATCCGCAACATTTAAGAGAAATATTTCTACATTGCCGACACTACAAAATACGACTCAATCCACACAAATGTGTATTTTGTGTCAGTTTTGGTCGTTTACTTGGCTTTGTAGTCTCGAAATATGGGATTCGTCTCAACCCATGTAACCTTCAGGGAATCATAAATTTGCCTCCACCTTCAAATTTGCTTCAGATTCAGAAACTCTAAGGGAAAGCAAACTTTCTGAGAAGGTTCATTCCAAATTACGCCGAACTTGCTAAAGGTTATACGCGTCTTTTGAAAAAGGAAGTACCCTTTGTCTGGGATCAGGTTGCGCAAGCTTCCTTTGATGCTTTAAAAGAATCCCTAATGAAAGCATCATTAATGTACGCTCCTGATTATCAAAAAGACTTTAACATGTATCCGGCTGTAGCGGATACAACCATTGCAATGGTTTTAGTTCAAGAAGACAACGGAATTGAAAATCCTATATATTATTTAAGTAAGAACTTAAATGACACAGAAAGCAGATATTCTTATGTTGAAAAGCTAGCGCTCACAGCTGTTCAAGCGATACAGAGATTTCGACACCATGTCCTCTTTCGAAAAACTACCATTCTATCAGATTGCAGCCCCATGACCTATATATTGTCGCGACAGTTGTTGGGGGGCAGATATTCAAAATGGATAGCAATTCTACAAGAGTTTGATCTGGAATTTGTAAAATCCAAGTCAAAGAAAGCTCTGGTTTTCATGGAATTATTATGCGATCTCCCATCGTCATCCAACGATGAAACATCCGAAGAAACAATCGTGGACGAAAATTTGTTTTTGATATCTTCAAGCAATCTATGGTATGGGGATATAATCATTTATCTCCAAACCCAAAAATATAGGCCAAAAACCTCTCGCTCCGAACAAAAATGTATTCGATACCAAGCAAAAGACTACATGATCGTCGGTGATACACTTTACCGTCGTGGTATCGATACGGTTCTAAGAAGGTGCCTCACCCATGAGGAGGCCGAAAAAGTCCTGAATGATTGCCATTCAGGCACGTGTGGGGGGCATCAACCCGGTTATGCTACAGCGCAAAAAATTTTACGAGCAGGATACTTCTGGCCAACAATGTTCAAAGATTGCATAACCGCAGTCATAAGTTGCCATGCTTGTCAAATTTTCGATAGCAAAACCAGAAGACCACCCGCACCTCTGCAGCCAATAGTTTTTGTCGGGCCATTCGCCAAATGGGGCATCGATTTCATGACATGTAACCCCACCTCGACTGGGGCGCATGGGTATATAATAGTCGCAGTCGACTATTTTACCAAATGGGTCGACGCGATGCCTACATTAGATAATACTGGTGAAACAGCTACCCTCTTCTTTTTCAATTATGTAGTCGCCAAATTCGGCGTCCCACAAGCTATAGTCACAGATCATGGATCACATTTTCGCAATCACATGATGGTCGAATTAGTTGCCAAACTAGGGTTGTCTCATGACAGCTCTACTCCATATTACCCGCAAGCCAACGGACAAGTTGAAGCAATCAACAAGGTCCTGAAGCGCATGCTACAAAGGATGATTGGAGTTCACAAAAGAAGTTGGCACCTAATCCTGTACTCAGCCTTGTGGGCTAACCGAACATCGGTAAGGAATGCTACCGGGTTTACACCTTTCCAACTGGTATATGGCCTCGAAGCAGTCTTACCAATCCAGTGTGAAATCTCGTCCCTCAAACTCGCAATTGACCTTCTCCCCGGAACTTCAGAAGAGGAGGTTCCTTTCTTGGAACTAATACAATTGGATGAAACCCTTCGTGATGCCGCTTTGGCTAACGAAGCCCATAAGAAACGAGTCAAAGCCCAGTTCGACAAGAATGTCAAACCCCGTGTCTTCTCAGAAGGTGACTTGGTCTTGCTTTATGACCAAGAATCCGATAAATTTGGGGCAGGTAAATTCAAGTCTTTATGGATGGGCCCCTATATTGTTAAGCGAGTGTTAGCAAAATGAGCCTACGAGTTAATGGATTATGACAGAATTCCACTGGCACAACCTCGTAACGGGTTGTACCTCAAGCGTTACTATGCGTGATTCAGTATAGTAACCTGTATGCTTTTGTTATGTTTTTGTTTTCACTAAAGTGTTTGTTTTGGTCAAGTAATCCACTTTTTACATTTATTGCAGATGTCAAACCTATTGGATTCATGTGTTGGATATGCCGACGGAGCGAGTCGTAGTTCACGGAACCTATCTTTCGCGGCCTGGGCCATTTTTTATCCAAGCAGCGAGTTAGTAAGTTTCAGAGGGGTATGTATTGGTCGATCAACGAATAACATTGCTGAATATAGCGCGTTGATAGAACTTCTCTTTGATGCCATCACACATGGTATACACCGACTGATTGTCAGGCTAGACTCACAACTCATCATACTACAACTCACTGGTATCTACTCTGTCCGAAATCCAGCTATTTATTGCATGTTCCTAAGGGTTAAGATTTTGGAAAGACAATTTGATTTTATTCAATATCAGCATATTTCTAAAACCTTAAACACATTAACTGACTCATTGGCAAATTATGTGTTAGATAGACATTTGCAACATTTATAAAAAGAAGCATACCATCAATATTTGCATTTGGATCATATAACTTAACCAAAATAAAGCTTCGAAAATAAAATATATATATATATATATATAACTGTTTATGGTTTACACATAATGTTCTGTAACCAAGACAAAATTGGTCAAATGACTAAAAACTCAAAATGCTAGGGGGCACCCTAGTCTAATGATGCTCGTGATAGCAAGTCACAGCCTGTGCGATCATGCGTAGGAGCTGAGTCCATCGTCTTGGCACACCAGTAGTATGCTGCTACAACCTCAAGGGCAGCTCATCAATCCTCACATCTGGAATACCAAGAGTGAGGCCCTCAACATGTTCCTGTAATGCTGTGAGAGTCTCGGCCACATCGAGGTCGCGAAGGATAACCCTTCCAACAACCTCTCCTGCTAGGGCGGCAGCTGGCACTCTCAGGCGTACTACTGGCCGAACGGGACCAACATCTACATGAACACATGAGTTTAGTTAAGTCTTGATAGAATAAAGCACGAGGACATTATAAAAGAAAAATGATAAATAAGGATATGGTCAAAGAATTTACCAATGGTGCCCCACTGTTCGCCAGCCGACAGTACTAAATCTGGATCACCCGAGAAGTCCATATCGGCATATGGATACTCAGAATAAACCATCTCCTGACGATCAAACCACCCAAAGAAGATATCAGAAAAGGAAATCTAAGGCTGACCAGCATGCCTAGACATATGGTTGACCCATCTCTGCATACGTGGTTCAGTAGGTGAAGGTAAACCGAGTGCAATATACTGCGGCTGCATCAGTGGTATCTTTTCCAAGGCAAAGGTGGTCAAGATAGAACCATAACCAAAGTTCTTCAACCTCCCACTCTTCACCTTGGTCAATTGTTCTTTCATCACAAGAAGTACTGCGTCGCACCAGTTGAACACCTTCGGTTGGAGACATTTCAAGGCATACTGTATATAAGATCGGTTGGCTACATGAAGAGCCGCACCACTAGCCATCCTACCAAAAGTGAAAAGAATAGTCTTGACAGACCTGTCAGAGACATCACGAATGATGATCTTGCCGTCCTTACTCAGCTGAGATCCCTCTCTGCAATACCGGCGAACATAATCTCTCACAGATTCACCTCCTCGGGCCGAACCTAATAAAGAGATGGGGGCACCCCGCCTCGACAAGCCGGTCAAGAAATAGATGTCCACTACAGTCAAGGGGATGGATTTGCCCCTAATCTGGAACACCTAGTTGGTAGGATCCCAAGCATTGAGAAAATACTGCAGCAAGTTGATCTGTTGTCTCATGCTAGAAATGCGGAAAAACTTCAGCAATGCCACAGTTCCGCAATGCGTTTACTGTAACTGGATCATGTAAAGCAAGCATGTCCTCTTCTTCATGCTCATTTTCTCGCCATGTAATAGTCATCTTGCTCCAAAGATCTCTGAAAACAAACAAGAGAAGAGTTAGATCCTGATTTTGGTAAGAAACAGGCAAAATTTCCATCAAAAATTGTGCATAAAATTCCTTCCTTGCGCCCATCGCACCTACAGTAGTGCTCTGGGTGCATTGCATGTCAGATGGCCAGTAGACAGGCCAACATCCAATGCACCTTTCGATACACAAAGGGTGCGCTGAAGCCAGGGCGAGTTTTTCAAACCCCAGAGGCTCAGAAAAACCAGGAATCAAGCTCAGAATGCAAAATGGAAAGCATGAAATGAAAGAGCTCAAGTTTAGCTCCTACCTAGTCCAGACGGCGCCGAGAATCATCCACAGAATCTCCCGAAATCAGCTGATGAAAATCAAGGGGGGAAAGCACCTCCAAAGCTCCAACAAACCAAAGTTCAAATGAAATGGTAAAATGAGAGGTAAAAGCACTTTTACATTACTTTTTATGTAGTTTGAAGTAAAATATTAGTGTTCTAACTCATTTTTCAAACATATATTGTTCATTTCTGACTAGTTTGATGAAGCAATTGAAAATGCAGTACAATCTTTGAAAGAACAAAGCTATTTATGGTAAAGTCAAGAAGTGACCGTTGTATCGAGTAGTTTTAGCGCATAGTTCAAGCTCGTTAAAAAATAAACATAAGCCATGAGCAAATGTTTCCCCCCGCGTTTAAGCTCATTAAAAAATGAATTATTTCTCGGTAAATAACCATCGTGAATGTAGTACTTCAACCTTTAAAAGCCTTGGTCATGTTCTCATCATCACCTCCACTCTGTATTGGCCAATCATTCACCTCCATTTGATTGTTTACCCCTTTTGAGGAACAGCTGCGAAGAGTGATCTCACTAGCCATCCTTGTAACACTACCGTGATTGGAACATTCCAAACCTTACCTGGAATCAGCTGCTACCCAATTTTATCACTCGTTCCTCAAAAGACGAGTCTCATTTAAGCTCTTTTCAACTGAATCGTAAAATATGAAAAGATTGCCGAGCCATTGGCCTCTCCAGCTCATTAAAAATACTAGAAGTGCTATCCCTCCTCTAAATTTTAATCTTTTTGGACCTAAGGGATTATTACACAAAAAGATCGAGTGCTTGTTTTGTTCGGCTCGTTAAAGTATCGAAAATTCATCCCTTCTATATTGTTTTATACTTTTTCGGACTTAAGGGATTAGATGACGAAAAAGGAATTTTGGAGTTTCCTTTACGTTCCTTTTCAGACTCTCTAAAATTGAAAAGGACCGAGTTATCTTTGTCGTTAAACTCGTTAAAACTTAATAGCGACAAACTTGTCCATAGCAGACAAGAACGAGTTTCACTATCGCTAGGCTCGTTAAAACATAGCGATGGGTTTGCCCGAAGGGCAAATTATAGAACGAGCATATGTTATCCTCCTCAAGCTTGACAAAAATAAAGAGGTACTGGTCAGCAATGACTGGGGAAAAATTGGGAAGAAAACTTGAAGAAACTTTGTTGGTAGCAAGTCACTCTTGAACATGACACTTTCGCTCCGCATCCAAGTCGGGTTGGGTTGTTTCATTCACCGGTCACATCACCATGGTCCCATCACACCATCCACATTTGGGGTAATGCTACCAATCCATCATGTCAGTGTCATCGATATGTTCAAGAGAATTCATTCAGAGAATCCACCTGTGTCTCACCCGCTACAATACATTTACACTCCATTCTTTCATGACCGCCACCCTGAACCGTATGTCATTAGATCGTTTTCGCCTCCATTAAAATCATTTGCTCCGTTCTGTGTCATTGATGTGGAATTCATGAAGGCCCTCCTATGACAGATCGATTCTTGTTGACATCAGCTCATTATCCAAGAAATCGATCTAGGAACACCCTGTTCAGTAGTTTGAAGCTTGCATGCCTCCATGGCAAGTTTCTCACTTCTGGCAACAGGTTTACATCAATGGCTTTCAACCGAAAGATTTTGTGTGGTGTTCGACACCAAGTCCTTTATTCACACCACGTGAATTGTACTGCAGTACCTTGAGGGCCATTATCATTATCAGTGATTCCTCTCGTGCCTGTTAATAGCTTACATCATTGTCTAGTAATCAGGCGATGTCTTTCCGTGTTCGACTCCAGAACATCTCTCACATGGATAGACTTGTACTTCGAGTGAAGATTGAACGAGATTGAAGACCCTGGATCTAGTTTCATCCATCCGGGCTACGATATATATTCAGGGAAATAAAGACATCAAATGTACATCATTGCTGCACAGATAATCATCCAATCAAAGGGATGATGACTCTACCAAAATCATCAGTCTACACTCAGACGATTGTCTGTCCTATGTACATGAAAATGAATTTATAAAGTTGAGCATGGGAATGCCCGCCTTAGCTAGATCATGAAAATGTTATGAAGATAATGTATTGTATTGTATCTTATTACAGGTCTCCTCCCAGCTTGAAAGAACTTCGGATCCTCATAATAAAGCATTTCACTCGACATCGAAAGATTAATGACCTCATGCTTTAGGGGGCAACTGTTATAGAAATTTTTGGGCACTACAACCCCAAGCATGAAATGTCCATAAACCAAGGGCTCATAAGTCCCTAAAAGTGTTGTTCTAACCCCTAAAGGAACAAGGTCAACTGATTACAGCTTCTCCCAGAAGTTCTCCATGAAAAACTGCTTAGAACTGGTCAAAACAAGATCATTTCAGCTGCTCCATAGGCAAAGTGCATTGCATCTCACCTAAACACACTGTGTGGGTGCATTTCATTTCAAAAGTCCCTTCTATGGGGTGCGATGGGAGAGAAGTGACAAATGGCAATGTCATTCCGCGAGGTGGAGAGGCATGGAAACTTCCAGAAACTTCTCCTGTGACACTTTCCTCGCTGAATTCGACCAAGGATGAGTAAGAGATCATCAATCTCCAAGTGGAAGCAATAACTATCAGAGGGAAGACACTAATCAAATCACAAGCTTACTCATCTCCCTTACAGATATCTATATATGGATCCCTCATCCCAGAGATCCAGAGGTTGGAATTTTGCATATTGTAAGGAATTGTTGTTGGTTTCTTGAGACAACATCAGATTGTTGGGTGATCTAAGCTTTGTATGAGGTGAAGAGGGGCTTCCTTGCTGAGGGGATGATGCTGGGTCAGAACAACTGGTTGTAACTCCCTTGGCTCTTTCTTTTTTATCAATAAAATCTATTCAAGTTTTCCTCCATACTCTTGTGTCATTTATGTTTTCTGCATTTGTATGGTCAATTTACATCTGATCCTAAATTGTTTATGATTATAGATCCATTTTCTTGTATAGTGCTATGATACTGTGATCTTACAGGTACTCTGTGAAGCTGGGCGTGCAAGGGAACAAGTAGCGAAATTCTATCAAGAGAGAGAAGAATCGAACTAGGAGATTAGCGCAAGACAGAGGTTGGTCTTCTTTGTTCTTCTCTCATCTATACTTCATAAAGGAAAAATGAAAGTAGCTTTACTTTGTTTGTTTCTAAGGTAGCTATCACACCTTAGTGGGATAAGCAGTTTTTTGTAGACACTTTTCCCTGTAACAGGGACACTACTAAATTTTCCAACGTTAAAGGTGCTATGATAGGGAGAGATTTTTTCAAAGTTATGAACAATTATATTTTCATTCAGCATGAGATAAAGCATATTTTCGTGGTAAAGCACACATTTTCTCGATATACCGAGGTAGATGATATCTATCGTAAGGCAACAAAAATCACCATCCCGGATGAGGAGCAATGGGATAAATTGTGCGAATTTCAAGAGTAAAGGAAAAAGATCAGCTACACCAATGCAACACCCAAATCGTGCCAACTCAGCAATTGTTCTCTATGAAAATGGTGTCAGACGTCCATATCACTTCACCAAATTCACCCCTTTTGGTCACATTAGTCAATTCTGTTATTTTGTAATTAATAATAGATTCCATGTTGATACGGCATTCATTGTAATCCTTTTGGAAAATTAGTTTAAATAGTTCATTCATTCGAAGTATTGATGTTTAGTCCCTGATCATTGTATTTTTTTCTTATTGAGCATTGTACTTCTTCCACGATGTTGGAGCATCATTAATACAAATACTTTCACATGATTCTTGTGTTGCAATTTACTGGTGATGTTTTTCCTATTGTAATATTTGTTTCCATTGTTTTTCTCTACATCATAATAATATTAAAATATAATTGTAAAACAGGAAATGTGAAAAATAAGATTTGTTAATTGAACACCTTATTCAAACTGTTTTTACAATTTGTGTGTTTTTCTTCTGAAGTCTGATTGAAAATTTCTTAAATTATTTTCGATCATTACTAAAATCACCACTTCTTCATTTCATAATTCACTTTAAAGATCCAGTAAACGCAACTAGCTTGCCTTGTGATTACTCTTTTAAACATACTGATGCAATATCCAGCTTTATTTGAATCCATAGCCTAATGGAAATAAAATAATTTAATCATATCAACCAACCAAAACACTAAACCAAATTCAAACAAATAAACAATCAATCATAATTATAACTAGCCTAAGATCATCTTAAAAAACAAAGTTAAATCATAAAGAGATATCCCTCTCTGGAGCTGGGAGGGCTAGATCCCAACTTCAAAAGTGGTTTGATGTTGTCATCTATAGTTATTCTCCCAATCTTAAAAGTATAGAACGATAACACCAACTAGGATCTTCCTCATCCAGATGGCCTCACATGCTACTTGACTCACAACCATGTACTCAGCCTCTGCCGAACTAAGTGCAATCGATTTTTGTTTCCTGTTGTACCAAGAAATTGTCACTAACCCAATACTAAAGATCCCTCATGATGTCCTCTTCTAGTCGGATGGAATCCCTACCCAAACTGGATCGGTGAAGCCTCGAAGCTTCACTCCCTCTGTCTATTTGTACCATAATCCGTACTTAGAAGTGCCCCTGAGGTATCTCAACACTTTCTTTTCCACCTTCCAATATAGCTTGGTAGGCCTAACCATCATTTGAATAATTGTTTAACTACATAGAACATATTTGGTAATGTGTTCACCAAGTACATGAGTGAACCCACAAGCTTCTTGTAAATAGTAGCTTCCACTACTCCCCTTGAAGTAGCATCCTCCTTCCTCCAGTTACCTGCTAGAGGAGTGTCCATGGGTTTGCTTCTCTCCATGCAGAATCTCTTGAGTATCTCTTTAGCATACTTTCCCTGAGACACAAACAACTCCCCATCTCCCTACCATACCTCCATGCCAAGAAAGTAATGCATGAGCCCCATGTCCTTCATCTCAAAATCTCTTGGAAGGTCCTCCTTGCAAGACTTGATCAACAGATCATCACCTGTTAGTATGATATCATCAACATAAAGTACGATGATCAACAATTTACCTTCCACCACTATGTGGCACAAGTTCACATCTGCTTCACTCTTCGTGAAGATTAATTCGGTGAAGTAGCTACCTATCCTGGTGTACCAAGCATGGGGTGCTTGCTTCATCCCATACAATGCTCTCTTGAGCTGACACACATGCGACTCATGGTCAAAGGTCTCAAAATCTTAAGGCTGCTCTATGTACACATCTTCCTCAATCATGCCAATTAAGGAAGGTTGTCTTCACATCCATCTGATGTATCTTCGAACCCATCTATGTTGATAGTGACAATATAAATCTGAGTGATGAGTACCTTGCAATAGGAGAAAAGGTCACATCATATTCAATCCCCACTACTTGTGAAAAGCCATGAGCCACAGATCTAGCCTTATGCTTCTCCACACTACCATCTACATCTTGCTTTACCTTGTAAAACGAAAGGGAGCTCACCATTGACTTGTCCTCCAGCATCTAGACCACATCCAAAACACTATTACGAACTTTGGAGTCATACACCTCCACCATGGCATCAACCTAAACCGACTGATGCACTGCTTCCTTAAAGGAAGATGGCTCTGTCACAACACATTTGCCCATAAGAGCCAGGTATCCATTGTACTTCTTAGGTGACCTCCTCTACCTGTACTTAGAAGTGGGTGCTCCCACATTCTCCCGTGCATCATCCAACAACCTGTTAGCCTCTCTGGTGCACTTTCTTCCCTCTCTGGAAGACTCTACCTGAGTGGATGTCTCCACTCCCGAATCCTCTGCACGTGGCTGCTCCACATAAATATGAGGCTCCTCAACCTTAGGAGCTAAAATATCCTCATCCGCATGTAGCTCAAGCTCCCTCTCAAGGGAAGCTCATATGGCCTTCTCCTCATCAAATCTGACATCCCTGAGAACCACTATCATCCTACTGGTCAACAAGTACACATGATAGTTTTGAGGTGTATCTGTTAAAATTGGCAACGAGGGAAAAACTTCATGTGGGTCATCTTATTCATGGCTGATAATATTTTTATTAGATTCCTCTCATCGAGAGGTGTAGGATTGATATAAAGATCATCCGATTCCGATAAGTATTCATGGAGATATGAATTTATTTTGATTATGGAATTATTATCAAGCCAACCTACATCTTATGTAGGCTTAGAAGCCCAACAGCCGCATCTATTCACCCACCAACGTTGTGTATAAATATAAGAGGACTTTTCCTCATTTGAACTTACTCATCTCATCACATCTCTCTCTCTCTATACTACGTAGAAATGAGTCTCTTCTCTACTGCGCTGAAATGGGTCTCTCTCTCACACATGTGAAGCCGGAAGCTGTTGAATTTGAAGCTGTAATTGCAGAAGTAAAGATTGAATTGTGTGGCCTAGAAGATCTCCTCATCTGAACTATGTTGTAGATTCATCTGAACCTCCTCTAAAAGCTGCAACTTTTGGTGGTGGAATGAAGTCAATCTGACGAACAGTTTGCAAGATATTGACTGCCCTAGTTTGAAGCCGGAAACTACTGAAACTGAAGTTGCAACTGCAGAAGTAAAGATTGACTTGCGTGGCCTAGAAGATCTCCTCATCTGAACCTCCTTTGGAAGCTGAAACTTTTGGTGGTGGAATGAAGTCAATCCGACGGTCGGTTTGTGAGATATGGTCTGCCCTAGTTTGATAATGAAGCAGCTAATGCTAATGTTGCTGATCTAGGGTTTGCTACTGCTGATATGAATCAGATTTATTGTACTATTTCTCTCTGCTGAATTATTGAAGATAAAAGAAGATTTGATCAAAGGGTTTCCCCACATATTGTGGGGTTTGTCCCTGGCTAGCCGCCACATCTTGTGTCTCTTGTCTTAGCTTTTTTTTCTGTCGATCGTTTAATGTTCTATCTGCACTTTACTTTATGTATATGTGATTGCTAATCGGTGGAATATAATAAGAAAAAGAAGTAAACTGTTATAAGCATAGAACATTCCATAACTTAACATGGTATCAGAGCTGAGGTGAAGACAAAGCTCAAGCAAGAGAAAGAGCAATCATCAAAGAGAATATTGGCAAGGCTATCTTAAAAGAACTATGGGGTCCTCAACACTCTTTTCTGTTGAAGACAAGCTCTGTGAGAAAGCTGACTATCACAGATGGAAGATGTCTATCGATCTAACCCTTGAGAATCAAGGAGTGTTGGATCATTTGAGAGGCAATATTGTTGAGCCTCAATCAAATGCATCTGCTACTGCCTGGAACAAATGAAAAAATGGAGAAGTCAAAACAATAGGAGATCATCCGGGACTCTATCGACAAGCACTTGGTGGAATACATCTCTGAACTGGACACCTCCAAGGAAATCTACGATAGACTGGTGAGTTTATTTAAATTTAAAGTTTTGTTTCTTAGAAATAAACTGAGGGAAATCAAGAAGGGTAAAGATGAAAGTATGCAAGCATACTTCTTAAGAATCACCGAGATCAAGAACGATCCCCTATCTATTGGGGAAACTATTACTGACAGAGAAATGGCACTCACAACTCTTGGAGGATTTCCATTTGAATGGTATGTGTTCAGGACTACCCTTTTGAACTATAATGTAATTCCTGGTTTCGAGGAATTAATGGCTAGATGCATTCAAGAAGAAACAAGGGTAGAAGAGCAGGAAATGCCCTTGCCTAAAGGTCCTCCTGCTGCTTTTTCTTCTCATGCTAAGAAAAGAAATAATTCTGGGTCTAAATCAAAAAGAAAGGCTGGATTTAAGGTGGAAGAAAAGGATGATGTTTCATTTGCAATAAAGCAGGTCACTATGCAAGGGAATGCTTTGATAGAAAGGACTCTCACCGTGACGATGATCAAAATCCCTCTCATGGTAATCGAACAAATGGAAAATTCAACAACAAAGGCAAAAGGAATGCGGGAAATCAAGGAAGAGGCAAACCATTCAAGAAGGCTGGAAATTCCAGGTATGAATCCAACACTGTTGACAATAAGCATGCTGAATATTATCTACCAGCTGCTCTATCTACCTCTGCTCCTTCGGACTCAATGGGAATTTGGCTCATTGATAGTGGTGCCTCAAGACACTTCACTGGTTACAAAGAAGTAGTCTATAATATGGTAGAGAAAGAAACTAACCTGGAAATTGTCCTTGGAGATGACATGAAATACCCAGTGAAAGGTGTAGGCAATGTTTCTCTTAAACTGAATTAAGGTAATACGATTCACTTACAAGATGTATTATATGTACCTGATCTCAAAAAGAACCTGGTATCCATCTCGGCAATGGAAGACAAAGGCTATAAGGTAACCTTCAGCGATGGTAAGGTACGCATATGGAAAAATAATGTTAAAGATGCTTTCACTCTTGGGTTTCGAGTTGATTCTTTATATCAAGTCGGTGGAAGTCCGCTAGGTGTCATGTCTTGTGACACAACTCTTTAGTCCGAACTTTGGCATTGGAGGTTTGCCCACCTTCATTACAAAGCTCTACCCGATGTAAGACAGATGGTAACAGGGATGCCCGAATTCCAAGTAGAGGTGTATGTCCGAGATGTGCCAAAGGAAAGCTCAAAAGGGGACCATTCCCCTCAAGTCAAAGCAAGACCTCCAATATATTACAATTTGTTTACTTAGGCATACCTGAGGTTGGCATTAAGAGGGAGACTACTACACCACATACTCCTGAGTAGAATGGTGTGGTGGGAAGGAAGAACCACACGATGATGGAAGCTGTCCAGGCCATGCTACATGATCGAAGACTTCCAAAGTTTCTATGGGCTGAAACTACAATCACCGCTGTATATGTACAAAATCGATGCCCTCATCAATTATTGGGTTCCTAAACTCCTGAAGAAATGTTCACCACCAGTCAAAGGGAAGACGTGATTAGTCATGATGTCACCTTTGACAAAGATATGGCTCTCAGCAAGGTGGACAATCCGCTGACTTTGAGTAGCTCTCAAGAAGCCGACACCAGGGAACCGAAAGAAAAGGATGATGAATCAATGCCTGATGTAGAAGAACCCATGGATCTGATTGATCCTCATCCACATGAGCCTTCCTCTTCTAGGAAGAGGCCTTCATGGCGTAGGGGGATACTTGATGATGCTGAAGGACATGTTGCACCCTGAGGAACCTTCCATCAAAGTAAGAAACTTAACAGGTATCAGGGATACCTGACCATCATGAGCACGATCATAAAAAATGAACCTTCATCATTCTCAGATGTCATCAAGCATTAACTATGGAAGGATGTTATGACCATAGAATATGAGTCTATTATGGAGAATTATGTCTGGGAAGTAGTTCCCAAACCCTGGACAAGACAATTGTTACTTCAAAATGGCTTTACAAGATAAAGCATGTAGCAAATGGAAGTATGGAAAAATATAAGGTTCATTTTGTTGCTCATGGTTTATCCCGGAAGGGAGGTATAGACTATGATATTTGCACCTATTGCCAGATATACAACCATCCACTTGATCATAGCCCTTGTGGCTTCACAAGGATGGAACCTACATCAGATGGATGTTAAGACCGCATTTATGCATGGTTCTATCAAAGAAGAGGTCTATGTGGAGCAACCAGAAGGATTTGAGATTTATGATTGAAAATCTCATGTATGCAGGTTGAAGAAGGATCTCTATGGGCTGAAGCAAGCACCCCGAGCATGGTATGAGAGGATCGAAAGCTACTTGATGAAGCTGGGATTCACTAGGAGTGAAGCTGATCCTAAGGTTGAAGATGACAAGCCTCTCATACTGGTGTTGTATGTGGATGACCTCTTTCTAACAGGTGCAAACCCTCTCATTCACAAAGGTAAGAGGGAGATGGCTTTTGAATTTGAAATGAAGGACCAAGGACTTGAAGTGTGGCAGAAGCCAAGGGAAATTTTCCTATCTCAAGGAAAATATGTGGTAAATATATTGGAAAGATTCGGTATGATGGACTACAATCCTGTGACTACCTCGAGGATCTTAACTTTTAGAAGTTATATGGTAGTGATGTCGGACCAAACTTGGGAAATGCCTCTGAGTTTCAAAAACTCATTCGCATTGATGTTCTTGGTGAACCTCCGTCCGAACATATGTTTTGCAGTTAGCATTGTGAGCTCATATTTGGTTGACCCTCACTGGATTGATGCCAGGAATCTTCTGAGATGTCTTCAGGACACAATCTCTCATGGATTAAGATACACTGCCGGAGATGTGAGACTACTTGGATATACTGATGTTGATTGGGCAGGCAGTGTGGTGGACCGTAAGAGCACTTCTGAGTACTGTTTCACCTTGGGATCTGCTTCGATATCCTGGATGAGCAGGAAGCAGAAGTCGGTGGCTTTGAGCACCGCCGAAGCAGGATATATTGTTGCTAGCATAACCTCATGTGAGGTAGTCTGGTTGCGAAAGCTCTTCAGTGAGTTGTTTGGATTTACATTGGATACCACTGTGATTCTCTGTAACAACCAGAGGTGGGATTCGATTATTGAGGAATCCCGTATTTGTCAATTGCTCCAGCAGACAGACATCATCTGGGATACGGTAAGTCGATGAGCAAGGAAGCTCCATCAATTAAGATGATGTACAGGTTGATACACCTTGTCAAAGCCCCGAGGAAAGATCTAATCTATGATTGTCCCAAACGACTTGGAGTCGGCAAGAAACCCTTGTACAAGGGTCCTGCATGTTGCATACATTGAGCTCTAGGAGCTCTAAGGGCTTGCGGTTCCTACTGGAGCAACATATGACCACAGGGTGACTCACCCTCCCCTGATGGTGCACACTGGAACAAGATGATTCGCTCTCTTGTGGGACAAGATGATTCGCTCTCTTGTGGAACAGGATGATTCGCTCTCCTATGTAGCAGGATGATTAGTTCTCCTGTGAGGCCTGGATTGATGTGTTCTCCATGGCAGCCTGGATTGATGTGTTCTCCACGGCGATTGTAGCAGGATTGATGTGTTCTCCTGTGAGGACAGGATTGATTAGTTCTCCTATCGAGGCATCCTACCCATGCAGTTTGGGACTCATGGGAAGTACCTCTCATCTGATCAATGAGCAGGGAAATGAAGTTAGGGACCATAGTAGTACCGATGGACGCATCGTTGTATCTACCGTACTCCCTACGCTAGGATGACCTCCATTGATTTGGGATCAATGATACTGGTATGGGACCAGTGGTAGGAGTTGTACCATACTATGACACTGACTTCGGGTCGGTTGAGACTGGTCTAGGACCAGTGGTACATACTCCGAGACTGACTTCGTGTCAGTGCAGTACTGGTCTGGGACCAGTGAGAGTGGTACATACTATGACGCTAACTTTGGGTCGGTTGAGACTGGTCTGGGACCAGTGGTACACTCTCTGAGACTGCGATACTGGTCTGGGACCAGTGGTAGGAGTTGTACCATACTATGACGCTGACTTCGGGTCAGTTGAGACTAGTCTGGGACCAGTGGTACATACTCTGAGACTGACTTCATGTCAGTGCAGTACTGGTCTGGCACCAGTGAGAGTGGTACATGCTATGACGCTGACTTCGGGTCAGTTGAGACTGGTCTGGGACCAGTAGTACACTCTCTGAGGCTACGATACTGGTCTGGGACCAGTGGTAGGAGTGGTACTTACTATGAAGCTAACTTTGGGTCGGCTGAGACTGGTCTGGGACCAGTGGTACGCACTCTGAGATTGACTTTGAGTCAGTGGAGGATGATACTGGTCTAGGACCAGTGGAGCTGTACTCACTATGATGCTGACTTCGGGTTGGTTGAGACTGGTCTGGGACCAGTGGTACATACTCTGAGACTGATTTTGAGTCAGTATGATACATCCTCGATCATTTCTTCTTCTTCATAATTCGGACAAAAGCAGAGCAGAACAAAACAATGCAAGAGGAGAGCAGAACAGAGCAAAACAATACAGATCAGTGCAGGGCAGAACAAGTCAAAGCAGAATAGGCAGAATTGAGCAAAGCAGGGCAAGGGTCAGACTATATAGGGCAGTGCATTTGATGGATGAATAGTCACGACTGATAGACAGATTGCAGATGAAATTCTCCATGGTTGAGAGGGAGTGTTAAAATTGGCAACCAGGGCAAAACTTCATGTGGGTCATCTTATTCATGGCTGATAATATTTTTATTAGATTCTCTCATCGAGAGGTGTAGGATTGATATAAAGATCATCCGATTCCGATAATTATTCATGGAGATATGAATTTATTTTGATTATGGAATTATTATCAAGCCAACCTACATCTTATGTAGGCTCAGAAGCCCAACAGTCGCATCTATTCACCCACCAACGTTGTGTATAAATATAAGAGGACTTTTCCTCATTTGAACTCACTCATCTCATCACATATCTCTCTCTCTACTTTGCATAAATGAGTCTCTTCTCTACTGTGTTGAAATGGGTCTCTCTCTCACACATGTGAAGCCGGAAGCTGTTGAATTTGAAGTTGTAACTGCAGAAGTAAAGATTGACTTACGTGGCCTAGAAGATCTCCTCATTTGAACTACGCTGTAGATTCATCTGAACCTCCTCTAAAAGCTGCAACTTTTGGTGGTGGAATGAAGTCAGTCCGACGAACGGTTTGCAAGATATCGACTGCCCTAGTTTGAAGCCGGAAACTGCTGAAACTGAAGTTGCAACTGCATAAGTAAAGATTGACTTGCGTGGCCTAGAAGATCTCCTCATCTGAACTACATTGTAGGTTCATCTTAACCTCCTCTAGAAGCCGAAACTTTTGGTGGTGGAATGAAGTCAATCCGACGGTCGGTTTGTGAGGTATGGTCTGCCCTAGTTTGATAATGAAGTCGCTAATGCTGATGCTGCTGATCTAGGGTTTGCTACTGCTGATATGAATCAGATCTATTGTACTATTTCTCTCTGCTGAATTATTGAAGATAAAAGAAGATTTGATCAAAGGGTTTCCCCACACATTGTGGGGTTTGTCCCTGGCTAGCCGCCACATCTTGTGTCTCTTGTCTTGGCTTGTTTTCTATCGATCGTTTAATGTTCTATCTGCACTTTACTTTATGTACATGTGATTGCTAATCGGTGGAATATAATAAGAAAAAGAAGTAAATTGTTATAAGCATAGAACATACCATAACTTAATAGTATCAGTGTACCCCACAAATATCCCCAACTTTGTTGTCATCTCAAGATTCTTCTGTGCATCTTTGGTCACATGGAAATATACAGATGACCCAAAAATCCTGAAGTGACCAAGATCTGGCCTCTTACTGGAATAAGCGTCCTTTGGTGTCTTCATCTCAAATATCCGATGTGGGCTATGGTTCTAAACATAAACTGATGTGTTGCATGCCTCATCCCACACGTGTAGTGGTAGGCCCTAATAATGAAACATCACCCTTGCTACCCCTAATATGCTTCTATTCTTCCTCTTGGCCACCCTATTCTGCTAAGGGTTATGGGGTGTCTTCAACTCCCATTTAATCCCTTCCACTGCACAAAATTTCTTAGACTCATTTGAGACATACTCACCACCATTATCACTCTGTAGAGCTTTAAACTTCTTGCTCGACTCTTTCTCCACCAATGCTTTAAACTCACAAAACTTTGTGAAAGTTTTATACTTTTTTGCATGAAAAATATCCAACATTTACGAGAATAGTAATCAACAAATATAACATAATACCTGTGTTTGGTCATGGATGTTGTCGATAATGGTCCACACACATATGAATGGACTGGCTCTAGAATAGCCTCTACTGGACTATCTTTGTTGTGAAAGGAAGTGTTGGTGTATTTTCCCAAAGTACACCCTTGCATGTATTACCTTGCTCAAGCATACCTTTGGGAAGACCGGTAGATATCTGCTGCAATATCTTCAAAGCCCCATGAATGCAAGTGGCCCAATTGCCTATGCCACAACTCGCTAACGTCTCAGGTTTACACCCTTTCTGATTTTTTTTCAAAGCAGCACACTCCTCTACCTCCAGCTTATAGAGATTCTTCACTCGAATACCTATCTTCTTTACTTGACCCGTGACTATGTGTCAAAGGAACGCCTTTCCTTTCGAGAAGATCACATCATAGCCTCTATCCTCAAGCATGGAAATGGGTACCAAGTTATTCTTCAACCTGGGCACATACATAACATTCTTCAAGGTGAGTGGAGCCCCATGGTCCGTCTGAAAAGTAATTGTGCCCAATCCAATAACACTATAATTCCTCGTCACCCATCTCGATATGCATTTGGAGAGCTTTCTCCTCTAGGTCACTTAATAACTCTTTGTCACCAGTCATGTGGAATGAAGATCCACTGCCTAAATACCATACACTTCCCATCATTAATGACACCATGCATGTAATGAGGGAAATTCAAATTCGAATTGAGAGGCCAAAGCCTCACCCGTCGCTCCTCTTGAGGACTTCTTCTTGGACTTCTTGAGTGGACAATTTGTATCAAAATTGCCCAAATCATGACAATGAAAGCACTTAACTTTCGTCATGTCTTTCTTCTTACCTCCATGATAAGAATATGATTTGTAATGGGAATCTTTCCCTTTCCCCTTCTTCACCTAAATCTCTAAGGCACAGTTCTCTTCATCATCAGTCATTGATGAAGAGCCATCCCTGGGTTCCTCCTGATCTCCTCCGACATCAAATATGACCACAGTCATTCCCAATATGATAGCTTCTCTCAATCATTGGCAAAGTCTTGATAACTATGCCAACTCTTTGGAAGCCCTAGAAGAGAAAGACTCACCATATCATCCTCGACAACCATGATTCCAACACTTCCAAGTTCATCACAACACTGAGTAAACTTGGTCAATTATTTTGGAATCGTCTCACCTTTCTCCATTTTGATTTTTCGAAGTTTGTCCTTCAGTGCCAATTTCCTTTGGTCACTATTGTTCTGATACAATTTCGTCAATGTTTTCCACATAACATACAGAGTTTCCTTGCCATGGAGACTCGAGACAATGTGATCTCGAACTCCCTCAAGGATTATCCACCTCGCCTTCGCCACACACTTATTCTATTTGGCCAAATTTTGCGCATCCGACGATGCTAGCTTAGGAATTTCTTGATCAATGAATTTCTTCAAGCTACTATCCTTTAGCACAACCTCCATTTTATCCCTCCAGGCTATAAAATTTGAGCTACCTTCCAAGGCATGCTTGAGCCACAAACCATAGAACGCCATCTGTTGATCCTGAAATATGTATTGCAAATTTGAATTTCACCTGTAACTCAAAACTCAAAACTTCGAAATCTCCTCTAGTATATTGTCTTCAGATCTGATACCATGTAGAAAATCCTGTAAATTCACAAGCTCATGCAATTTACAAAGTACAGGACAAGAATCTACTTCTACTTTCAACCAACGAAATCCAATAGATCGATGAAAACAATATGAAGAAGAAGAAGATAAATCAATGGAACATAACACAAGATGTATATGGGGAAAGTCACTTCTCAAAACCCCGCTATCTGTATTGGATATATCATAAATATGAATGAATATACAAAGATTGTTCTCACTAGAACAATTCCTCACAAGTATGCTCAACTCTCTCAGCTCACAAGCTAGCTATTGGCCAACACTTAGCCAATTCTGTAGCTCTCTAAGCCCCTAATATCTTGCATAATTCCTAGGATGAATAACCCATATTTAAAGGAAATTCATGCTTCCAAAACTACGCAATCCAAACATAGGATCAATCTCTGATGCATGCATGATATTTACACTCTAGTAAATAATACAACTGATAGTACATTGTCCTTGCACTCTAGTCTCAACTGGGTCTTTCTCAGAATCAACATGCATGAGTTTCTCATGAGGGAATCTTCAGTTAACTAGAGTAGCATAGGTGGATGCACTAGTGCACCAACTGACTGTTAGTCCTCTATTAGTTCCTCAAACAGTTCGGAACTAATTTAACTAAACTTAACTTAGTAAACTGAGTGATCTAACTTCCAACTCAATTTAAACTCATACTAGACCCCTAAAACTTAGGGAGAACATATACATGATGGCAGAAAGACTTAAATAGTTAATTAAACTTAATTAACTATTTACAAGTTTCTATGAGAATATAATTCAATTTTAATTCTCAGTTTAATTCAAGGACAAATTAAATTGGAATTTCTTGTTGTCATTTATCAACACGCAGAGTTTTCTTGGAGCACCCTTGGAGGATTGTGGCATACTTGGGATTTGGAGTAAGAAGGAAAAGGGAAAGCAGGAAATCGCAAGAGGACATCGGGATCAACATAATGGGTTTTTCTTGCAAGTAATGCGTTGCATGTATGATTTCCTTGCTAGTTTTGGCATGCATGGCACATGCATGTGGTTTCTTGGTTATGATCTATCATTAGCATGGAGGATTTCCTAGATTGACAATGAATTTTCTTATCCTTTCCATTTCATGGATAGCCATGGTGTTGTGGGTTTTATCTCTTTTTTCTAGTTTTTGCTCATGTTCCTTTGGTTGTGGGTCGAGTTATTAGTTCCTGGAAGCCTTGGTTGGAAAAATGCTCTGGAAGCCCTGCAACAGTTTGGGTTGAGTTACTAGTCTTGGAAGCCTTGGTTGGACACATTCTCTAGAATCCCTTGGTGGGTTGAGTTACTAGTCTGAGAAGCCTTGGTTAGAAAAATGCTATGGAAGCCCGAAAAAAGTTGCGGGCTGAGTTACTAGTCCTCGAAGCCTTGGTTAGAACAAATGCTATGGAGCCTTAGAAAATTTGGATAAATACCAATCTGGTGATGGTTAGTGACATCCGACCATGAGGTGGAATCACTGGTTGAATGTTGAGGTGGTTTGGCCTCTGGAATCTCTGTTTTGGTTTTGATTGAGTTCTTTTATGAGATCCCACATTCATGCTTAGAATATGGCACGGGGGTTATTGGCTGAAAGAAAGATTTGGTTCATCTAATTTATGGTTGGGTGGTTCATGGAAGTCCCATACGTGGTTGGCTTATGCATTCGTTAATAATATCTCTTTCTCCTTGGTTTTTCATCTATAAATATACTGGTTTATATGTGATTATTATGGTTTTTATATCTTTGTTATTTTTGGTTGTTATATGTTGGTTATGAGTATGTTTTATGACATATTTGATGTATGGATCTCATCATGCTTTGATTTTCAAATGAATGTGTTAGTGTCGGTCATGATGCCCTCCATCAGTGATCAAAAAACTCTTTGCGTATGCATAAGTAGGTGTCTCATCGATGTCAGTTTTGCATTCCATTAGGCATGCCATAAAACTGATGGAGGAGCTGGTCCTTGTCCCCTTCTTAGCTTTGCTGGATCAGGTCATGTCAGGTATGAGCTTGTGTTACACTTGTTTTATTTTTTGTCTTGAAGTCCCAAGTCTTAGGTCTAGGGTTTTGGTCAAAAATCACTGCAAGGTCATGAGTCAAAGGTCCATGAGTGCTCAGCAGGGCAGAAGGAGGTATGTACATATGTTCCATTGATATTTTTCATCAGGTACAGATCATTTATACCTTGGATTTAAAAACCTTGTTTTTAAACCCAAGGTCATGTAATATCTGTAAAAAATAAAAAAAAATTCAAAAGTCTTCAAAATGCCGGCAATAACCCTGGTCTCCTCGCCAGAGTCCATCAGATGGTCAACCTGCAAAAAGAATGAAGTTAAAGCGCCTCAAAAGCTAAATTCAGGGCAAAACAACTCAAAAAGCAGTGTTAAAAGTGAATGTCAAAATAGAACATTAGAGAGTGGGTTTTGTAAATTAATTTTTTCAAATTGAACCTACAAGAGGTAAATTTCCCTCTAAACAGCCTCATTATGCCTCTATGAGCTAGCAAAGAAGAGCAAGAGGGCGGAAAGGGAGAAAGAGGGCGAATTGCAGAAAAATTAAGGAGATTTCTGGTGCGCGACCACTCGGGCAGTGTGCGCGACCACCTGGGTGTGCGCGACCACTCGGCGCCTCCTCCACAGTTCAAATTTCTAACGCGCGCGACCACTCGGGGTGTGCGCGACCACTCGGAGCCTGCGCGCGACCACTCGGGCTCCCACTCACAGAACCTTCCTAAATCCACTCAAATCGCGTTTTGGTTTGCTAATTGCTTGAGGTAGGCCTCTCTAATGTATTGAATGTTTGAAACATGGATGATGAGCTCGTCTTCATGCATTTTTACCATCAAAAATATGAAGAGAAATAGGTTTAGTGATTATTTGTTCATGTAGGCAATTTTGCTAAGGTTGGTGTTTGCTTTCAAGGTTTTTAATTCTTCTTTATTCCCTCCATTACTCCTATTAGATTTACAATTGTCATAATGTGTCTCTATCTCATCACATTTGCAATGAATATCAATTCCCCATTCCCTATACCTAAAACCCTAATCCCTCTCTTATGCATCCCTAAAACCCTAATTCCTTCCCCACAGCAATATTATAAAAAATATATATATAAAAACACAGCAAGAATCAAAATAGTGATGTGTAAAAGGAAAGAGCAATTGCAATGGTAAAAATAATAAAACAAAAAAGACAAAAAACAGAGGAAAAGATTACTATGTATAGCCAAGCCATTGCAAGAACAAAAGAAACTTATTGCTGTGCATAGTCCTCACAAATACAGTGAAAAGAAGGCTGTGTTATTCAAAGCAAAAACAAAGCAAATACAGTTGTACATATTTATTAAAGGACATGCTGCTCTGAAATACTGTTTGCAAAAGAATGTTGCTGTGTCTCCAAAACCAAACCCTAGGCATCCTTTTCCCTTCTATCCCCCTAATACCCTTGATGCAATGCATCTCCTTTCTCTTTTGAATTTGTTAAGTAAAGCCCTCCTCCCCTTATGACAAATGTAAATTAATTCCTTATTTCCCCTTAGCATCAAAAGTACATCAATCCCTTGGAAAAACAGAGTATGCCTAATAATGTACAGTTCTATCTGTTGATGCTAGTAATCAGTGCTGCCCCATCTCCTGTATTACATGCTATCCCTTACCCCCTGTTGAAAAATGTATTGTCCTTTCCCTTGGTGACCCTATTACATGTCTTCCCTAATAAAGATATTTCTTTGCAAATGATTTCCCGATGATGAGAGATGAGATAACATGTTTGACATTTTGTGAATTATTCCTTAAAAGTTCCCTATTTTTATATATTTTCCCATTCCTTATGAAAAAGTCCCTCTCCTAACATTTCCCTCATGATTTTTTCCCCTTGAAAACAGCATACTTCTCATCATTTTGCAGGCAGGGCAGCAGTCAACTTTGTCTATTTTCTCCACCTTGCTCAATAACACCATGTCAACCACTGAAACTAATGAGCAAGGTGATTACCGGTCTTCTTCTACGGAGGTTGAGGCACAGCAGAGGCCTCGTAGGGGTGGCAAAGGTGGTCATCATAGGAGAGAAGAGCCCACATCTTTAGCAGAATTACAGGCTTGCCCATTGGCAGTGACTTGTTTCCAGTACATGTCATGTTTCCAGTTTTGCGAGAGGCTTGCCCAGATTCAGCACCACAGGGAGTTGGCCCGGCTATTTGTTTTGCGCCTTCATGATGGGCAGGTTACTCTTGCAGGGGTGAATTTTGTGTTTTCTCCTGAGATGATTTCAGAGGCTACCGGGATACCCAATGTGGGTGAGGTGTGGCCAAAGCGCAAATGGCTGGATTTTGTTTATTTTGAGCCATATGTCAGGCCAGCATTCGTACATCACTTGTCAGGGAACTTTCCTTTCAGATTCCTCCGAGAGGAGTATGCTCCGATCATGCGGCTTATCATGCATTACTTCACATGTGAGGGAAGGTTTTCACGAGTCTTTGCTTGTCACATTCACCTGTTGATGCACTTTACCCGAGTGAGGATGATGAACATCCCGGTTTACTTCTTCCAGGACATTCAGAGGATGGTGTCCGTGTTTCAGAGGCAGTCCCCAGCTCAGCAGCACAGGAGTTTGTGCCATCATGGTCTCATTCAGCTCATTGTTTCCCATCAGTTGAGTCAGCAGGGCATTCCATGGGCAGACTTCATTTCTCATGAGGTTTTTACAGTGCCACCACAGCCACAACCAGAGCCAGAGGTCATTCATGAGGCGGGAGGTCCATCACACCAGCCCGAGATTATTGTTCCGAGACATGTGGCTTCTTCACCTCGGGTCACCTATCAGAGAGGTCATAGGACCTTATTTGCAGCAGCTCGACGAGTATTTTCTCCACAGCAGGTGGAAGGGGTCTCGTCATCTTCTTCAGATCAGCGATTGTTATCTCCACACCAGGTGGAAGGGGCCTCGCATTCTTCATCAGCAGAGGCAGTACAGGAGGGCAAGCAGCCCATGATTGAGGATGAGAGAATTGGCGATACACATCATGATTTCATTGACCTTGACGCTCACTCTCCTTCTTCAGATTTTTATGAGCTTATCAGACAGAGAGAGGAGGAGAACCTCGTGTTGCAGCAGAGGCTCGAAATGTCTCAATGGACCATCACTTATCTGGAGCAGCGCAACAGACAATTAGAGGCGGAGAAAGAACTCGATGAACTATGGAGGATCCGCGGTAATAGAGGCTTGAACCGTAGGAGGCCTGGAGACCCATTGCCTGCTGACCGGGAGTCTTTGCTCATTCAGGAAAATGCTCGCTTGGAGAGACTGTTGGAGAAAGCCAACCAGGACAAGAGGCTGCTACGGAACATCAAAAATCATTATTGGGCGAGAATGCATGTTTACAAGGCAAAAATGAAGATACTCCAAAGGAAGTTGTCCGAGGCCCGCAAGAGGAGGAAGAAGACCAACCCGCTCCGTATTTTGGCTGAGGCCTCTCTCACTCACCATGATACTCATTAGCCTCCTCCTAGCAGCAAACCCAAGAAATTTTGAGAGTTTTGAGGCATTTTGGGCATTTTTGAGAATTTTACAGGTTTTGGCCGTTGGAGTGGTCTCACCCCGCGTGCGACCACTCATGGGGACAGCTCAGAACGGGGAAAACTTTGCATTTTTGGAATTGTCATGCAAAAATACACTTGCCTATGGATGGACTTCAAATTTTATGGAGATTTGGACTTCCAAAAGCTCAAAATACATGCAAATTTTGACTTTCTGCCCCTTTTTTGAGTTGCAGAAAGCTGCCTTGGGAGAAATGACTTTTGAGGGGTCAAATCAACTCCAAATTCAGAAATTCCAGTGGGGTTGGAAAGTAGACTCATAGACCTTTCCAACAAGCTATCTTGCACCTGATTTGGACACCAGAAAGGCCCTCAAACACAGCTGCCAATGTGCGCGACCACTCCAAGGGAGGGGCGCGACCACTCAGGGAAATTTCACTGTTTTGACCAGTTCGGCCAGCAAAACACTGTTTTTACTTTGGTTGACTTTTGAGGCATGTAAATGATAGATTTTTGTGTAATTCTCATAGCACTTGGACACATTTACTCTCCTTTGACACTTCTAGAAGTTTCTTTGATGTAAATAGTGAATATTTAATGCATGGATAGGTTTCCTAAGTTTTAGAGGCAAGTTGTTTTGACTGCCTATTATCTAGTGCTTAGTTTGGAATTAGTTGAAACAGCTCCTAGGAAGCTGAGCTCAACCCCTAGAGGTGGGGAAAGGAGTTAGATCATCTATAGTATGCCTTCTGTTGCTCATTTTCATGGTTGGACTCTTGAGGGAGAAGCTCTATTGTATATTTTACTTGTATCTCTGCAATTTGAGGAAAAGGAAGGCCAGGGTTTTGCAGACATCATTGTGGATTCTTGTGGATTATTGTGTTGATGGTGTGTTTCCTACTTGTCATTGTAAGTGTGTTTATGTGTTCCATCTCTTATTCTATTGCTGCTAATTAAACAAATGAAGTGATAAAGTTTGAATTCATGCCTGCCATGCTCAGCTTTCAATTTTGTTTAATATTTATGTTTTCCACTGTCTAAAGAGGATTCAAAGTCATTGTTTGCCCTCTTTAGCTCCCTCTCTTTCTTCCTTGATCATTCATCTCAGCTTAAGGCATCAGCACAAACTCCTTC
This sequence comes from Pinus tabuliformis, assembly GCA_031772625.1. Taxonomy (NCBI): domain Eukaryota; kingdom Viridiplantae; phylum Streptophyta; class Pinopsida; order Pinales; family Pinaceae; genus Pinus; species Pinus tabuliformis. The sequence goes on from CM062813.1 coordinate 1,089,240,148, forward strand.
CTTGCCCCAAAGACCCACCTGCAAAAACTGAGCTCAATCCCCACACCCTGAATTGCACTCCCTCCAATTGCCACCAAAAACCCCAAAAACTTTAAATCAACCCTCCTCATCATTTTACTAGCCTAATATCAGTGTTACCTTTGATTGGTCATCTCACCCCATTAAAAATTTGCCGAGATAGACCGGAGAGAGCCTTCTCATACCCCGTAGGGCTAGCTACGAGGTGAAATGGTTTGATGTTGCCTTGAAGGTTTACCTTCCTCAGCCTAGGGTGAAATCTCAAGCGCTAACATAGTGGCGACCATACTGGGGAGAACAAACTTGTTTATGGGTTGATGTGTTTGTTTCATAAGTCTTAGACGGAGCCTGAAGTTACGCCAGGAGCCTTCGAAAACGCTCTTGTTTTACATCAGCGTTAGTAGATAAATGCTGCTTCAGTCAATCTCCGTGAGCTTGTGAATACGACCACTTCGATTGCATTTCACCCCAGTACATGTATCGAATTTAGATCTGATGTTGATGGTGGACAGCAGTCAGACACTTACGCAGGCTGAACCATTCACCTGGCGACTCCAACTTGGTCCAGACAGTCCAGTGCATGCTGATCTGTTCATGCAATGGTGGGAGTTGGGACAGCCAACAGAGTCCGGCTTCCGCGATCCAGTGGCAACATACATGGACACATTTTTCACTTTGATTGACGGATCAGACTGCCTTGTACTTGACCAGGCTCAGTACTCACATGAAGGGCTGCCAGTAACTGCATCTGTGACTTCGTGGCAGCATTCTCAATCGGCTTCATTCTCAGGTTTACTTGAATGGTTAATTTGGCATTTTAGTATTACCTGATCTAGTGTTTGTACAGCAGATTAGGGTAGCTATGTAAATAAATAAGCAGCCATAAGGGCAGCATCTGGTTTTAGTTTGCTTGAAGATTGTTTCAGTTCAGTTTCAGTGTGAAAATTAAGTCAAGAGTTGTGTTGATGATGACTCCATTGCCCAATGGGTAGAGGCATTGTCTGCTCTCCCAAAGTTCTGCGGTTCTTGGCACCTCCAGGAAGCTGCAGCTGCCATCCCAAATGGAGCCGATGTTAGACTCCGTCTCATGTCAGAGATTGATTCTTCTTCAAAACCCTGTTTTGAAGAAGAAATCATTAATGTATTGATTTAAATTATGTAATTTATGCTCCAGCTCTTCAAAAGGGAGCAGCTTCCTCAGCTCCTATCTCTGCAAAAGCACAAAGAAAACAAATTCAGCATGAGGCTTATGAATAAACGACAGCCCTTTCAATCGGCATGCAAGTCTTTTTGGTTTTTTCATTTTCCTCCACTTCCAGAGCTAGAAAGTTTATATGATTCCCAGACAAGATCTTATGGAACTGCAGCTACGAAAATACAGAGAAATCCTTCCTTTTCTATGATAGAAGCTAGAGATATTCTTCATTTTCAAAATATACTTGGAGAGAAAAATGTCATTCAGTATAAAGATGAATTGGCTACGGCAAATCATGATTGGATGAGGAAATATAAGGGTTCAAGCCAACTCCTACTTCGTCCTAGGAACACTGAAGAAGTCTCACAGATCCTAAAATATTGTAATTCAAGATGTCTAGCAGTTGTTCCACAAGGTGGTAATACTGGCCTCGTGGGTGGGAGTGTCCTTGTTTTTGATGAGGTGATTGTTAATCTGGGGTTGATGAACAGCATAATTTCCTGTGATAAGGTTAGTGGCATCTTGGTTTGTGAAGCTGGTTGCGTCCTGGAGAATCTTGACACATTTTTAGCTGATCAGGGGTATATGATGCCCATTGACCTTGGTGCAAAAGGTAGCTGTCAAATTGGTGGAAATATTTCCACAAATGCAGGGGACATACGTCTTTTTCAATATGGGTCTCTTCGTGGAAATGTTCTAGGGCTTGAAGTTGTTCTTGCAAATGGCACTGTGGTTGATATGCTTGGAACCTTGAGAAAAGACAATACGGGATATGATTTGAAGCAGTTATTCATTGGAAGTGAAGGCACCCTCGGCATAGTCACAAAGGTTTCAATTCTATGTATTCCCTTGCACTATTTATGTGGATCGTATTTCCGAAAGAAATGGATTCACCACGAAACCTTGGCCCAAAATCCTGAAATGTGCTGGCCCGAATTCCTATAGTTTTCCTAGCAAAATTGTGGGCTGTTTAGACTTACGCGTGAAGGTAATGGCTAGTTTGTAAGGTCGTCTCAGTGAAACCAAAATATTCATTCCGACAAAGGCTTCAATTTGCCGTTGATGGAATTGTGAGCTCTGCACACCATAAATGGAGCAGAACATGGAGAAGCCAAAGAAAATGGGACGCCAGTGCGACATATGTGCACAAAAGAGAGCTGCTCTGAGAAGACCCAAGACTCAACAAGGTATGCAGGGAATGCTTTTATTTTGCCTTTGAAGAAGAGATTCACAAGGTTATTATCGAGAACCACCTTTTTAGACCAGGAGAACGTGTTGCTATTGGAGCTTCTGGTGGTAAAGACTCCACTGTTCTAGCACATGTCTTGACAGAGTTGAATAAACGACACAATTATGGTCTAGATCTGTTCTTGCTATCGATAGATGAAGGCATCACTAAACGACATAATTATGTACATTTTGTGGAGTTTTTCGTCGCCAGGCTTTAGATAGAGGGGCCGCAATGGTAAGAGCAGATAAAATTGCAACTGGTCACAATGCAGATGATATAGCAGAGACTGTACTATTAAATATTCTTCGTGGAGATATTTCCAGGCTAAGTAGATGCACATTGATAACAACAGGGGAAGATGGATCTATTCCAAGATGCAAGCCTTTTAAATATACATATGAAAAGGAGATCGTCATGTATGCATATTTCAAGAAGCTTGATTACTTCTCTACCGAATGCATTTATTCACCAAATGCATATCGAGGCTTTGCTCGTGATTTTATTAAAGATTTAGAACAAATCAGACCAAGAGCAATCCTTGACATAATTAGATCAGGTGAGAATTTTCGCGTTTCTTCTTCAGCAAAAATGCCAGAACAAGGTGTATGTGAGCGCTGTGGTTATATTTCCAGCCAGAAATGGTGCAAAGCATGTGTTTTAATAGATGGTTTGAACCGAGGCCTTCCAAAACGTGGAATTAATCGAACTAGGGGACGCCATGCTTTAAAAATTGATATGCCTGCTACAGATGGAGTAGCGCCCCTCCTCTGCACAGCTCTATAACAAGAAAGTCACTTTCAATGTAAACAGATGATGAGTTTCAGATCATGGGGAACCTGAGACAGACAGGATTCCGTTCCATGATTTCCGCCAGCGATTGATCCTTTGGAGATTTTGTGGGCGATGTGGCTCTTAGAAGACGGACTGTGAACTGTTGCCGATGCTACCATATAGCATGTGCTTGGATGTGTTAAACGCTGGGTGCAACCACGCAAACCTCTTTCAGTACAGTTGTCATCATAAGGATAGGTTTTTAGTTTAAAGTGGTTTTATTAAAATGGCAAATGCAACGTGGCAAATCGAACTTAAGTCAAGACCAAAAATGCGATTTGGTTTAAGATTCCAATCCTGATCCTATGGAGATCTGCGCTCCAGCATTCATCTTTTAATTAGCCAATGATCAGAGGATTTTTAGGGACATGGTTCTGTTTTAGGATAGAATGTAACGCTCCTTTCTATTATTGTACATTGCAGTTGAAACAGCGCAGAGGGCTTGGGGTCGATTTGTTTTCCCCCAGCTGTGTTTATTTCATATATTAAAAGATAAAATTTATGTAAAAGGGAGAGGGGAGTTTTTCTGAGCGTTGGGAGCTATTGGAGAGACAGAGAGCTTTTTATTGTACAGTCCATGAACAGGGATTTTTAATGAGAAAGACACAGCTCTGTTTTCTGAGATTCATGTGGTATGACAATTTAACATTAGTTTTTCCTCTGTTACATATGTAAACCGTTATGTTTCATTTCATTTCATGATCATTTCTAGCTGAACAAATGAAGTGTTTAGGTAGGAATTCATAGTATTATATGCTCCTCCTATAAGTTTGTTCACGTTCGATGTTTTCTTCTGTTTGACAAGGATTCATCTCCTATGCCCTTGTCAGCTCCTCACCAGTCTTGCCATCCCATTTAAAATCTAGATTTGGTGTTAAATTGCTTGCCTACCTTGCCTCAGTTGATAATCTGTGTAGTCATTATATTTCTATGTTCAAGTTGTGATTTTTCCCATGCAGCCCAGAAAAACCCCGTCATTAAAAACCCCAAATCAACCTTCCTAATCAGTTTACTAGCCTAATATCAGTGTTTCCTTGTTGGTCATCTCACCCCATTGAAAATTTGTCGAGATAGACCGGAGAGAGCCTTCTCCTGCCCCGTAGGGCTAGCTACGGGGCTGAATGGTTTGATGTTGCCTTGAGGTTTACCTTTCTCAGCCTGAGGTGAAATCTCAAGCGCTAACAGAATGGATAATGAATATATTACCTAATAGATGATAATGCAACTATTGTGATAAGGCAACAATTCTTCTTTACGAATCTCAGATAAGTATGAGACCCTTATGCTTAGATCTGTTGTTATGACCTATAGATTACATATTTGTGACATGTTCGACGAAATGCTTGTCATGGATAGTAGGGTTTAGATCAAGTACTTGTATCAAATATTACATTAGTATCATTATTCCATTGTTATTTATCATTTTTGAAAGTTTCATGAAGTTCTAGGCAGTGGCCTGAGTCCTGGCCCTTAAAAGTGGCACATAATCCGGGGTCACTAGCTCAGGATTGGCTAAAAAAGTCCATAGTTTATGGCATGCCTTATTGTGGGAGAAAATGGAAGGCCTCAGTCGCATGAATGGCTTTTCATGGGAGTGGTTGAGGGTCCATATCAATCAAATGTCAAGTTGTCTCAGGGGTTGGTCACTTGGAAGGGTTGGTTGTCTCCTGAAGGTTTTGTAGCATGTGCAGAAGGCCAGATTGGTTGTGTTTTGTCGGTTCCACTTCCTTAATTGTACATGGAGAGCTGAATCACATCATAGATGCCAATCGTCACATTTTTACCCTAGCGGACCAGTTAACTTGGGTAAATGTGGGAGGAGGGTGTTGCAACCAACATCCTCTAGTACTTATACCTGGTCTACCATGCAGGTTAAACCATAGAGTCACATAAAGGCAGTGGATCCCATACATAATATATTCATTAGGAATGGGATCATACTTAGGTATTTTATAGATATCTTATAGAAATAAGAGCTCTCATACATATGGGTGACCCTTCCTCAGGACATGATAACACTGATGCATCACATTGTCGATGTTAATAACCTCATCCATAGGTTGAGGTATGGCACCCATGATTCCTCTAAGGATAATGATGGTGGTCATCCACCTCATGACTCTCCACCAACTAGTCCCACAATAGACCAACCAACATCCTTCCATCCTCCTCCACTAGCTAGTCCTACACCAAATCAACCAAAATCAATATTGATCAATTTATTTATGCTTTAAATTATGCTACATTAAATTGTCAATCTGATTTTGTAAGCTTAACGTATACAACAAAGTATATGCAAGGTCTTAACTTCTAATTCTATCAGAAGTAAATTGATGTGAAAGGAAATATTAATCTATGAAAGCATATGAATCCATTCAAGGAAAGCAAGTAAATTTAATCTATGAAAGAATATAAATCCAATCTAGGAAAAAAAGTAAGTTTAATCTATGAAAGCATATATATCTAGTCTAGGAGAACAAGAAAATTTAATCTATGAAAGCACATAAATATTTTTCTATGTGGTTCATGGACGTAAGAGAGTGGTGACCTCTACATCTATGGAATATTTGTACTAAGCAGATCCATTCGAAGGGATCAATTCCTTCCATCTCAACCATAGAGCTTGACCCCGAGGGTATTGAGAGAATTGAACCCTTGACCTCTCAATAGTAAATGTGCTTTAACAATGGGGACTTGACTATTTGAGCTAACCTTCGGAGCTATGAAAGCACACAAATCTAGTCTAAGAAAGAAAGTACATTTAATCTAGGAAATCATTTGAAAACTATTTCTATGAAGGCATATAAACTTATTCTATAAAAGCTCATAAATCTTAATCTAGAAAAGCATGTAAATGGGCATGAGATGAGATCTGACTCTACAACTACAAGTAATAATTCCGCAAATCGAAATTCTCACTACAAGAATGAAAATGATCTAAATGTGACTTATTTTTACATATTTTTTCAAGTGCTTGTTTAAGGGTTGTAAAGAAAAAAGAAATGATTGAGAATTAGAACTCATAAGTCAATTTTGGAGAAAAGCATAGTACTATTGTAAAAATAGAGCATTCAAATCTATACTGAGAGATGAAAATAAATGAATACAAGATAGTAAGAAACATATACTACAGAACAACGTGGTATGTCCACAAGGGGTCCCTACAGGTGATCGCACGAGCCTTATAAAAACACAAGAACAACTCTAAATGATCTCAAATAAAAATGTATGCACAATGAAGGAAAAGTTCAATTGTCTGTGATATTATTAGAGAAAATAAGCCATACAACAATTTAGAACTTAAAATCTTTGTCTCTTTGGTTCTGCTAAGCAAGATCACTATATAGAGTTTTTGAGAATAACAATCTTTAGAGTTTGAATGCTATAAAGGTGATGACTAAGTGTTATATTATTGATATTGAGATTCATATTTGTATGACTTGCTGACTTAGCCCATGTGAAAAATCATCTCATCACATAGCTATTAACAAACTATTCTTTAGTATTTTCCAATACTGTAAAGATATTATGGTCGCTTGATGTTTAACATACTTCCATATCAAAATCCTCAAATATTCTACCTCTGCACTGTGTCACGCAACCAGTTGACAAAGACTTTGATTTTTCCATTGTGGTGACTCAATCACTTCTTTGGTGCACTAGAGACATGGATTATTATCCCGTTATCTTTTGTTATCTGTCTTTATGCTTGGTTTGACCAGGTTTCTTCTAAAGATGTGATAATCATTGAATTTGCTACAATTTTATAGAGGAGCTACATAATTTCTTAATTTCTACAATATTCACATATTAACCTATTTTTATACAGAAAAACATATAAAACTATAGAACAATGGAATCTTTACCTCTATGTAACCTTTTGTAGCTCAGATGGAAAATGTGCATATGGAATGTGACAAGATTATGTTGAAAGGATGATTATGAAGGTTCCTACGAGATAAAGATAGTAAAAAATAAGGTAGCAAGTTCACGAAAGGATGTTAGTTTCTTGGCCCATTGATCCCCTCATCATCCAACTAGACCATCCACTATCCCACCACCTAGACCATCCACTAACCCACCACCACCTCCTCCTCTTCCACCACAACACATCACCATTTGGACCATCCACCAACACCACCACCACCACCTCCTCCTCCTCCACATAAATCACCATCTAAACCATCCACATATCCTACAACAAATCCTCCTTCTCCTCCACATATGTCACCATCTGGACCATCCACATATCGTACAAATCCTCCTCCTTCACATACATCACCATATGGACCATCCACACGTCATACAACTCCTCCTCCTCCACATACATCACCATCAGTACCATCCACATATCTTACAACTCCTCCTCCTACTCCTCCAAATACATCACCATCTGGACCATTCATAGATCCTCCAACAACCCTCCTCCTCCTGCACATACATCATCATTTGGACCATCCATAGATCCTCTAGTAGCTCCTCCTCCTACACATACATCACCATTTGTACCATCCACAGATCATCTAGTAGCTCCTCCTCCTCCAGATGTGTCATTGACTACGACAACTTCTGGTGATCCACACACTACTCCCCCTATTGCACTTTTACTACACCTATGGCATGATATTTTATTCTTTATTTTGTACATGGTACAATCTAATCAAGTGATACACCCACCGATGAAGAGGCATTTCATGCTATAATCTCATTGTCATTTGATACAAACATTGATATACCTTGTAGTACCCTTGGTAGTGGAGGCATTGATGCCTCTAGTTGTAGTTGTAGACCTAGCTAATTGTTATGTATCATGGTATATTTGATTTTATATGTATATATGATATGTTTATTTATTTTGATGAGATGCATATTTAATGTGTATATTGCTTATGTTTATTTGTTTGTATATTTGATATGCATTTCATTCATGAATATTATGATTTTTATGTCATTTTGATGTTTTTTTCATTTGATTTATAAAATGTATTATGAGTGGGATGATACATAACATTATAAATGGTATCCATTTTTAAATTAAATTTGAGAGGTATCACTCATTAAAATTTAGAGTTGTCATACAATGTTTTTTTTTTGTTGAATTATTTTAATTTGAGTTGCGGTTGCAAATCCTATTATGGATGCATTGTGTATAAAAAATAATAAAAGGATAAATAAATTAAAATAAAAATGGTTTCATAACAAAGAATGTCATTAATGGTAAATGTTTGAAAGCACGAACTAAATTTTCCACATAGCGTCTTTAGTTGGTGGATAAATTTTTTATAGGATATTGGGAAATCTTGTGTCCACATTAATTTTATAGATCCTACTATGGAAATTTTATATAAATAAATATAAATAAAAGGTGGATGAAAAAAGACAACCTCAACCACCTACAACTATGTGAATTTTGTTTTGACACTTGTTATATTATTTACAAAGTTCTTTAAAATTTTGATGTATATTGTAAATTTTCATTATGTAATTAACTTGAGCATAAATTAGTAAGCCAAAATCTATCATTGCTCAAGATATTATTGTGGGTATAATATTAGATTGCAAATATAAAAAATATGTTCAGTGAACACCTTCGAATTCATATAAAATCCCAACCAAGTGTATTATATTTAATTGAGTTAATTAATTCCATTTACAAAATATACTTGTGATAAATATACCCTTTGTGTAGTTTGTATTCATTCTAATAATCTAAAAAAATTAAACGCAATTAATACAATAAACTATGTTCCTTGGAGACAAAAAATTCCATTTATACAATATCATCATTTTAAATTATATAAGAAAATAATTAAATTAAAAATAAATACAGTAGAGTATAATAAAAAATTATCAAACTATGTGTGCATGTTCTATAATTATTAACAATAATCAATTATTATTTATGATTATATTAGACCAACCATAATCAAAGAAAGTTTGAGATAAGCATGTAATGTTATTTCATTAATTAGATACACATATAAGTACATGATGCATGACCCTTGGTTTCATCTTCCAAGAGGTATCTTGGACTCTTGCTGACTCTTCCCATTCTCTTGATACTTTTCATGTTTTTCTCAAGAGAATAATGCATTTACTATAACCCTTATAAAATATGCTTCTAGCATTACTCCACTTAATCTGAAATGATATATGTGAGTCTTAGAAGAGAGTTGAAATCTCGAAGTCGATAGTAGCCAATGTTGAATGTGTTCTTTGAATCTTGTGATTTAAGGAAGAACACAAACCAAATGGGTAGCAAACTCCAAAGTCTTCTACTAAATGGTGGTTTAAAGATAACCACAACTTCTGGAACTTGGCTCGAGGTAGTTCCTGAAACAATTCCTAATTTAGTTAGAAGATTATGCCTTCTGTGAAATGGAAGTGCTCTCATATAGTGGTTTAAAGATGATCAAAAACTAATGAAATGGTAGAGATTGTGGTTTCAATATGATCACAAATTGTTTTCTAATAGAATCTATAAGTATTCTACTAACTGGTAGTTTTAGTAATACCAAAAAACAAATCATGCTCATGGAACATGGCTCTAGCTACAACTCTGACTCGGACTTTGGCTAACTCTGGTTCTAAGATCTATTTGTTAGATCTAGTTTAGGTTGTGGCATATGCTTGTTTGTTTCTACTTGATTGATAAGGTTTTTCAACTTGAAACTAACTATTAGTTCCCCCTTATCAAATACAAGGTGAGAAGATGAAAATATCTCCACTGTAAGATGTGTTAATACTAGAGAATGAATGATTTGATGTGATCGATATATTTTCTTGGTTGTTGATACCATTACCAAGAAGTGATCCATCCAAGGTGAACCTTTACTCTTGTAGTGTTCTTATTACTGGAACATTTTTCTGGAGGATGATTTTACTTTCCATAATGTTCACAGAGATAAAGATCAAAACATCGATTCTTCATGTGGCCAACTCAATGATAATGTTGGCATTTGGGAATCTAGTGTGGAGGTGGATTAAGTATAGATGAACTTTCTTGAAGAAACCAATCTCTCTAGAACTAGATTGGTTTGGAATAGTCTAGAAAGTCAATGGTCACCTCCTTTTCATATCCAAGACTAATTCTCTGCATATTTTTTATGATTTCTTCCCAAGGTCTAAGAATGGGCTTGGAAAGTATAAGTGAAACTTATCAATCTTCATTTGAATGTGCTCTTGAAGTGGCATCACTAACCTGATCATGTGTTATCTACTGATAGGAATCTTTCTCAAATCCAAACAAGGAATTTTTCTTAATATGTGTTATCAGGAAATCTAGTGTCCATGCATAGCTGCTAGTCCCACTAAGACTGGTAGCTATCTTAGAAACAAACAAACTAAAACTACTTTCATTTTCCTTTATGAGAAGTAGATAAGAGGGGAACAAAGGAGACCAACCTCTGTCTTGCGCTTGGTTCCTTGCTTGATTCCTCTCCCTTCTGATAGATCTTTGCCACTTGCTTCCTCATCTACCCAACTTCAAAGAGCACCTGTGGAATCAAAGCAGCATAACACTATCGAAGAACAGAGATCTACTATCACAAACAATATAGGACCAGATATATATCGACCACACAAATGCATATATCATCAATCATACAAGAATGTGGAGGAAAACTTGAATAGATTTATTAATATCAAGAATAGCAAAGAGGATTACAACCAATTGCTCTGACCCAGCGTCATCCTCTCAGCAAGAAAGCCCTTCTTCACCTCATGAAAATCTTAAATCACCCAACACTATGATGTTACACCAAGAAACCAGCAGAACTTTCTTACAAGATACAAAATTCCAGCCTTTGGATCTCTGGGATGAGGGATCCACATATAGATGATTGCAGGGAGGTGAGTCAGCTTCTAAGATTTGATTAGTATCCTCTCTCTGATAGTTCTTGATTCCACTTGGAGATTGATGATCTCTTACTCATCCCTGGGTGAATTCAGAGAGGCAAGTGTCACAGGAGAAGTTTCTGGAAGATTCCATGATCATCCACCTCGCAAATTGACTCTGCCATTTGTCCACTCTTGCCCATCACACCCCATAGAAGGGATTTTCAGTATGAATCGCACCTCCCATGTGAATTTAGGTGGGATGCATCGCACTTTGACCATGGAGTAGGTGAGATGGTCTAGTTTTGACCAGTTCTGAGCAGTTTTTCATGGAGAACTTCTAGGAGATGATGTAATTAGCTGACCTTGTTCTTTTAGGGTATGGAACAACACTTTTAGGGACTTAGGAGCCCTTGGTTTATGGACATGTTTGATTGGGGTCGTAGTGCCCAAAAATGCCTACAACAGTTGCCCCCTAAAGCATGAGGTCGTTAATCTTTTGATGTCGAGTGAAATGATTTATCATGAGGATCCGAAGTTTTTTCGAGCTGGAAGGCGACCTATAATAAGATACAATACAATACATTATCTTCATAATATTTTCATGATCTAGCTGAGGCGGGCATTCCCATGCTCAGCTTTATAAATTCATTTTCATGTACATAAGACAGACAATCGTCTGTGTGCAGACTGATGATTCTGGTAGAGTCATCATCCCTTAGATTGGATGATTATCTATGCAGCAATGATGTACATTTGATGTCTTTATTTTCCTAAATATATATCACAACCCGGATGGATGGAACTAGATCTGGGGTCTTCAATCTCGTTCAATATTCACTCAAAGTACAAGTCGATCCATGTGAGATATTTTCTGGAGTCAAACATGGAAAGGCATCGCCTGATTACCAGCCAGTGATGTAAGCTGTTAACAGGCGCGAGAGGAATCACCAATAATGATGATGACCCTCAAGGTGCTCCAGTACAATTCACGTGGTGTGAATAAGGGACTTGGCGTCGAACACCACGCAAAATCTTTCGGTCGAAGGCCATTGATGTAAACCTGTCGCCGGAAGTGAGAAACTTGCCATTGAGGCATGCAAGCTTCAAAGTACTGAAAGGGTTGTCCCTAAGTCAACTTCTTGGATAATGAGCTGATGTCGACAAGAAGCGACCCACCGTAGGAGGGCCTTAATGAATCCCACATCTACGGCATGGAATGGAGTAAATGATTTTGGAGGTGAAAACGATCTGATGATACAGGGTTCAGGGTGGCGGTCATGAAAGAATGGAGTGTAAATGTATTGCAGTGGATGAGACACAGGTGAATTCCCGAGCGACTTCTCTTGAACATACCGGCGACACTGACATGATGGATTGGTAGCGTTAACCCAAAATATGGATGGTGTGATGGACCAATGGTGATATGACCAGTGAACGAAACAACCCAACCCAACTCGGATGCGAAGTGGAAGTGTCATGTTCAAGAGCGACTTGCTACCAATAAAGTTTCTTCAAGTTTTCTTCCCAATTTTTCCCCAGTCATTGCTAACCAGTACCTCTTTATTTTTGTCAAGCTTGAGGAGGATATCATATGCTTGTTCTATAATTTTCCCTTCGGGCAAACCCATCGCTATGTTTTAACGAGCCTAGCGATAGTGAAACTCGTTCTTGTCTGTATCGACAAGTTTGTCGCTATTCGGTTTTAATGAGTTTAACGACAAAGATAACTCGGTCCTTTTCAATTTTAGAGAGTCTGAAAGGGACGTAAAGAAAACTCCAATAATCCTTTTTCATATCATAATCCCTTAAGTCCGAAAGAGTATAAAATAATACAAAAGGGATGATTTTTTGGTAATTTTAACGAGTTGAACAAACAAGCGCTTGATCTTTTTGTGTAATAATCCCTCAGGTCCAAAAAGATTAAAATCTAGAGGAGCGATAGCACTTCCGGTCACTTTAACGAGCTGGAGAGGCTAATTGCTCGGCAATCTTTTCATATTTTACGAGTCAGATGAAAAGAGCTTAAAGGAGACTCGTTTTTCGAGGAACGAGTGATAAATTTGGGTAGCAGCTGATTCCAGGTAAGGTTTGAAATTTTCCAATCATGGCAGTGTCACAAGGATGGCTAACAGGATCACTCTTCGTAGTTGTTCCTCAAAAAGGGTAAACAATCAAATGGAAGTGAATGATTGGCCAAAAACAGAGTGGAGGTGATGATGAGAACACGACCAAGGCTTCAAAGGCTGATGATAATGCATTCACGATGGTTATTTACTGGAAATTGGTTCATCTTTTAATGAATGAGCTTAAACTCTGGGGGAAACATTTTCTCATTGTTTATGTTTAATTTTTAACGAGCTTGAAATCCACATAAAAACTGCTCAAGCCAGTCGTATAATAAGGATGTCTCATCGATAGGTTCAATTTTTAGGGAGCTTGCACCATTTGAAACTATGCTCCGGTGCCTCTTGCATGCAAGCTAGGAACGACCAACTACACCCCTCTACTTAACTACCAAGATCACTACCAAGGTTAAGTAGGAAACTGTTTCCTTTACTTTGTCGGTGCCATGGTGGCCCCTGTGAAGATGAATGGTCGATTTGACCACTCACCCGACCTAGGCGGTTGAAGTCAGCGGAATCATAGAGTTAACGTTAGTTGGTCGTTTCTCGCTTGCTCACAAGAGGTTTGCATGCCCCCAGGTATAGCGAAGTAGAGTTTCTAGGTTACCCCTCAATTTGCAGACAAAACGTTTGTTCTGTCGGGAAAGGCCTACCTTTTCACGGAGGTATCTTATCCAGTCTAATCCCCTCTTCCTATATGGACGGGGATGGGACCAGTCATATATCCTTTGCGAAAACCTACCCTATACCCAAAGTTTCCCTACCAAAGCAGACCAGCGTGCATGCCCCCTGGGTTTCAGTCATGTCCTCCTGAATCACTCGCGCTCATCAGGTGGACGGACTGGGGATTGATGAGACATTCCTTGCGTGAAAAGACCATTCAGGGATGGTATTTGACTATTTGCTATGTGTGAGCCGGGGAATGAAAGCTGGTCTACGAGCTTGACCACTCTTCCTTCATGCGGAAAACACATTACTCTAAAGAGCGAGGAGACAATGGCTCCCATGCAATAAATATAGTCGCGTCCAAGGAGTAGATTATAATCTAGGGGTCCTTGGACTACCATTACGTTCATGTGAACGGTTTTCCTTCTCAATGTTATTGACACATTGGGAAGGATCCCTAATGGTCGACTGGTTCCTTTGTCAAAGCCTATTAGATTTCTCATCTCAGGCAAAAGCGATGGCGAACCAAGTGCTTTCCAAGTAGTTGAGGAAAGGATACTCACAGAAGCCCCTTCATCTATGATGGTACCGACCATGACCATTCTGTATATTTGTGCAATGATTCGAAATGGTACACTAGTCGGTAAACGGGGTTTGCCTAGTAGATTCCAATCGAAGGAAACAACTAGGTTGCTCGGAGGTGGGACCAAATAGACGGCCGAATATGACTCTGATGAACTTCCTTCCTGCGGTAAAGGAACAAGTAGACTACCCCCATGTTCATCGGAGTCTATGTGTATGAAGAGAATTTGAACGGTGTCATTCTTGTTCTCTCCGGTGACTGTATCATCTGAAGATGGACCTTCTGAAGGTAAGACCGGGTCAACTTCCGCCTCGACCTTTTGACTTTCGTCTAGTGTGAATTCAGATGGTTTATCTTCAACGATAGACGCTTCGACCGACCAATATAGCGTGTCAGTTGGATTTTCAACTAGTGATGGACTCGGTAAGAGTTTCTTATATCTAGGAGGAAGCCGTAACGGTGAAACTGGACGGTCGTCCAAAACTCTTTTAGCTTCATCAAGGAAGGGACAACAATGGATGGCGTGATCACCTTCACACAATTTACAAGGGAATTTACTTTTCCTTTTCTGTCCCGACGCTTCGCTTTCACTAGTTGATGGTGTACTTTCAACATGATCATCAGAGGTCATTGACACCAGATTGTGCAAACGAGGAGACCAGTCCCTTAAGATCCGAGGGATGCAAGGAAAATCTCGATGATAGTGATATCCTTTGCAAATGACACAAGGAGATTTAGGCTTTGAAAGTGTAGTGTGTGGATTTTCACTAGATGATGCTTGGTTGCCCCTTTTCGCCTTTGGCTCCTTCTCCTTCTTCTCTTTGTTCTCCTTCCCCTTCTTCTCCTTATTAGTTACTTGATCTTTGGCTTTACCAGCTCCATCAAGCGAAGAGGAAGGAAGAGAGGGAGAATCAGATGAAGTAGAAGGTTTGGGGGTAACTCTGGTATCATATAATTGCTAACTTGATTGCTCATGAATCACGGTGTTTTGAACGACAGAGGTCGAGAAGGGCCATACGGGCAGGCTGATTGTCAATCCTGGAAGTGACAATGTGGCCATATGGGGCACACCAACATCTCCCCAAGAGGAGAAAGGACTAGGATTTCCTCCAAGGGGAAATCCTTGGTTGGTGGACTCCATTTTTCTCAACCTAAGGCCAATGTAGGAAAGGTGACATTTATTCCGATTAAAATAAATTTTAGATGCTTTGACACAACTTTTTAAGAGTCGACAAAAAACAAAAGATGACTCTAGTCGCCTTCGATTTTTAATGAGCTTGAAGTGACAAGTGCTCAGATGGACCTTTTCCTTTAAGGAGTCTGAAAAGGAACGAAAGAGACTACTTTGGAAGTCTAGACAGAGGGATTACCAAATAAATCGTAAAACTGCAGAATACTTTTTACGGTACGGCAGTCAATCTTCCCGAATGTTGTGTTCAGTGCATTGCGATCGATAGGGCGGCAGACACGGCTTCCTATGGATAAAGGATATAGCCTATTGTGGTCTTCCAATATATACTCGACGGTACGTGGGAGCATAAGTTCGTACTGGCACTTATCATCTCAAAGTGGAGGAATCACTCAACCAGCAATGAAAACAACAGCTACCAGGCTTTACGACACCGGAATACGTCTCTAGCCTAGACTTCTAAATGTTGTGCGTTAGGTTCCAAAGCATTTTTAGATTCATTAAATTTATTTTACAGTTGATCTTGTTTAAGAAATTTTCCTTTCAGGTTCACCGCGTGATGTAGATATACAATTCCTAAAATGCAATCTAAGATGATAAACAATCGTTTAATCTTCTTTTTGCAATGAAAATCTTAGCTACTAAAGAAAGAGAGATGATATTCTTTCAACATAGAGCAGAGAGCACACACTATATGCACTATCCTAAATCGAACCAACAAATAGTCTAAATGCAAATGCACATGCATGTATTTGTTTTTCAGCCTTCTTAATGTGTGAATGATAAAAAGAAAGCTAAGCGCAAATCTGAATTATTTTTCAAAGCGACATTACTAACAAGCTTATTTTCAAGAAAAAATGAAGACAATGATGACACTTTTCGATTTGGAATCGAAAACTTGCTTTCTACACTTGAAAAACTACTAATTCAAATCAAATACAAGAGTAATAGTGTAATCGACTATCAAGAACAATCAGATTATTTTCTATGACTGAAAACGACACTTGCGACACTTCCAAATCAAGAAACGACGGTTCAATTACGCTACTTCTTTGTAAAAGAGAATTGAAAATGGCTCACAATAAATAAAAACATCTACAGTTCTTTGCACAATGGAGGTGGAATAATGGCAAGGAAGGGGGTTTCCACAGAGGTATACTGACTACAGACAGCAAAACTCCTGAATAGAGCTGAAAAGAGTGAAGAAAAACCAAAGTCTGGAGGCAAAATTAGCCTTCTCTAACCATCGCACCTGTTACACAGGGATTCCAGTATGCATCCCAGCTACAACACATGGGAAGTTCAATGCATACTAATATCCTTGAAGAGAGGGTGCGATGGTACAGTGCGAGACTTTTGATCCAGTTCTTGATCACAGTTTGCAGCACAGTTCAGGGATTTAGGCCGAGCAAGTGATAATCAGTAAATAAATCATAGGGGTAGATCTAAGGAGGTTAATAGAGCCACCACAAGGGAAATTAGGATGTTTACAAATCAATTGTTTAGTTTATAAACAAAACCCGAAGATAGACTGAAGCAGCATTGATCTACTTTGCACTTGCATAGCAAATGCAGTTCGAAGGCTAGCTGGCTTGACTTCAGGCTCCGTCTGTAAGTTTATAAAACAAACAAGTATAGAAAAGCAAACAAGCTATTCGTTCCCCAGTGGAGTCACCATTTTGTTATTGGGAAATCTAGTGTCCATGCAGAGCTGCTAGTCCCACTAAGACTGGTAGCTATCTTAGAAACAAACAAACTAAAACTACTTTCATTTTCCTTTATGAGAAGTAGATAAGAGGGGAACAAAGGAGACCAACCTCTGTCTTGCACTTGGTTCCTTGCTTGATTCCTCTCCCTTCTGATAGATCTTTGCCACTCGCTTCCTCGTCTAGCCAGCTTCAAAGAGCACCTGTGGAATCAAAGCAGCATAACACTATCCAAGAACAGAGATCTACTATCACAAACAATATAGGACCAGATGTATATCGACCACACAAATGCATATATAATCAATCATACAAGAATTTGGAGGAAAATTTGAATAGCTTTATTAATATCAAGAATAGAAAAGAGGATTACAGCCAATTGTTCTGACCCAACGTCATCCTCTCAGCAAGAAAGCCCTTCTTCACCTCATGAAAAGCTTAGATCACCCAACACTATGATGTTACACCAAGAAACCAGCACCACTTCCTTACAAGATACCAAATTCCAGCCTCTGGATCTCTAGGATGAGGGATCCATATATAGATGATTGTAGGGAGGTGAGTCAGCTTCTGAGATTTGATTAGTTTCCTCTCTCTGATAGTTCTTGATTCCACTTGGAGATTGATGATCTCTTACTCATCCCTGGGCGAATTCAGAGAGGCAAGTGTCACAGGAGAAGTTTCTGGAAGATTCCATGATCATCCACCTCACAAATTGACTCTGCCATTTGTCCATTCTCGCCATCGCACCCCATAGAAGGGCTTTTCAGTATGCATCGCACTTTGACCATGGAGCAGGTGAGATGGTCCAGTTTTGACTAGTTCTGAGCAATTTTTCATGGAGAACTTCTGGGAGATGATGTAATCAGCTGACCTTGTTCTTTTAGGGTATGGAACAACACTTTTAGGGACTTAGGAGCCCTTGGTTTATGGACATGTTTGATTGGGGTCGCAGTGCCCAAAAATGTCTATAACAATATGAATCCATTCATAATGTGATTCCTTTATTATAGTTCATCTTGTTGGAGTTGTGAATCAAGTTGGAGAAACTCAATTTTGTCCTGTGAATCTCATAAATTGGTTCAAACATCAACAAGAGTGACTTTGTTGTATTTGACCATATTGTTAATTGTTGAAAGGTGTAACTAGGTTCGGTCTTCATAATGACACGTAATTATGATTTTATGTAAAGAGATGTAAATAAGAAAAAAGAAATTATTATATTGACTTACTTCATGGGTTTCATGAGAAAAGGATTTGTTTTTTAGTCAAGGCTCCCATTGAGAGTCTTTAGGTTTTATTTTTCATCTAGTCATAAAATATAAGGGTCATTGTCATGTAAATTCAATCATGTTACACTTCATCTTATCTATGTAAGGTACCCTCTGAAGAACTTCTCACCTAACCTCTTCAAGCCAACCTACAAATGTTGAAGAAGCATCCAGAACAAGTTAGCCTCCATCCAGTTGTCAAGTCATCCTAAAGACCTAGTGAAGAGGAGTATAAATAGAGGAACTTAGCCTCCATTCTAAGACTAAATTTCAAACTCCATCCAGCGAATAGAAGCGAAGAAGGAAGTGCGAAAATGAGGCAATGAAAAAAAAATTTCTCTAAAGCTAAAAGGACACTCTTCTAGGGTAATGAAGAAAGAATATTCTAGGGAAAATGAAGCAGAATATTTTTTGATAGGGAAGTAGGATCTTCTGGGACAATGAAGAGATATCTTCTGGGGCAACAAAGAAGTATCTTATGGGGCAGTGAAGAAGGTATCTTCTGGGAGGCAGTGAATAGAACTCTTTTGGGATAGCGAAGGAAGAAATATTATGGGACAGTGAAGTAGAGACCAAGTTTCTTTAGAAGACCTAGAAAATGAAATTCTCTATGGTAGTTGTGAAAGTGCGGTATAAGAAATAGAGGCCGAGTTTCTCTAGAAGAAGCAGAAAAGGAGAAAGAGAAGGAAGAACTAGGAAGACCAGGTTGGCAACAAGGTTCTTGAAGAGGATACTAGATTCAAGGGTCATTGTCATGGTCTTGGTACTTATCAATCGAAGACCTAGACAAGAATAATTTTGATTGGGTTTTCCTCTCAAGAGGTGAGAGGTTTTGGCCCTAGCTGAAGAAGCCTTTATACTGTGTCACTTATCGTATTTATTTTGATAAGTGTCTTGATCAAAATAACACACTAATAAGCTAACAAAGTAAAATATCATAAGTAAAGAAGAACAAACATACCACAAACAATTATCAAGCAAAGAAATTGCTAACATTAAAAGCCCTAGATTTCTCAACACAGTATCAGAGCTAAGGTGCTAAATACAAGAAGGGGCAGTCAAAGCAAGTTGACACACAAGAATCAATCTTCAAAGAAGGAATAAAAGCAATTCAAAGGTTATTAACAAGTCCAAGATCTACATCATAGAATCCATAGATAGAAGAAGGAAGCAGGAAGAAAGATTGGAAGCACTTCAAATCATCAAAGGATCATAAATCAAGTTCCCTCTCATTAATCACTCAAGAATAAGGCCCTCTATCAACATCTAGAAGGAGGAAAGAAGCAGCAATCTGACAAGTAAGTCCATGAATATATCTAATAACATCAAAATGTCTTTTTGCAAAGAAAGCAATAAATTGGTTAGGGCCGTAAACTTCCTTGTATGGAAGAAAAGGACTGACCTCAATCTTATTGAGAATGAGGTCATGGTTCACATTAAGGGATCAAAAATCCAACCTACAAAAGAATATACTCAAGCTCATGCTAAATACATGAAGGGAGAAGTGAGAGCCCAAAGGATTCTTATAGAATCTATAAAAGACTCTCTAATCCCATATGTATCAAAACTAGAAACTGCAAAAGCTATATATGACAAATTGGTAGATTTATTTTTTGTAAGTATCGCAGGAGAAGTAATCTCCTTAAGGAAATAACTCTAAAAACTAATATATACAAGGAATATGGAATAGCCTCATAATTCATGAGGATATCGGAAATTCGAGATCAACTACAAGAACTATGAGAAGTTATGTCTGATAGAGAGATGACCATAGTGGTACTAAATGCACTACTGGAGAAATGGGGTAATTTCACTTCAAGCTTATATGGGAAGAAAGAGACTAATCCATTTCAAGATTTATGGTAACTATGTAAGATCAAAGAAACCAGACTAAAGGCAAAGATACATGTCAGACCAAGCGAACAGAATCAAGCATATGCTATGATGACAAGAAGAAAGGGAAAATTTGGAAAGTTTGGTCCTTCAAAGAAAAGGAAGAACATGGATAAGATAATATTCTTCAAGTGTAATGAAATTGGACACTACAAAAGAGGTTGTCCTAATTGTGGTAAGGACAAGAGGAATAAAGAAGGAGCACGCATTACTGAAGAAGTGAAAGAGCCTGAGTACAAGAAGCCTAAGAATGAAGAAGTAAAATATCTCTACTATGACTGAGATGATCTTCTTCTCAAGAAGGTACTTTTCACTTGTAAATCGTGGTATCGATGTGGTTTAAATTAGATAGGATTCATCTCATTCGAAAAATAGCATAGAGACATTAAAAAATAAGAGCTCGTGACACGGAAAGAAAGTATGTTTAGTACAAATCCTACTGATTAGGAGGCCCTTAGGAAACCACATGAGTATTTATAAGAATTGGAAATCATCATCGACTAAGATCATCATAGAAGAAAACATATTTTAGGTGAGGATATAAAACATCCTCAAGTTTCTCATTAAAATATTCATCGATAAAGAAAGGAAGCAAAAGGTTTTCATCAGGAATTCCAACTTGTGGGATTCAAGGAATAATGGTATGATGACACAACAGGGAAGCAAGTTTGAAGGATAAAGTCCTTTCGAATGAAGCTACTACAAGAAGTCTAGATGATTGAAAGAAATATGAGGTATGTATGCTCACATAGATTATGGTAAAAAGTCATGTCATATGGTTGAAGATATTATGGATCACTATTTCCATCCTGGGAAATCTGATCAAAAAAATAAAGGATCTCCTCCTCCGAAGAATTGCAGAATAGCATAAGTCACACTAGATGAAATCAACATAATATATGCAACATAAGGAAGCTGACTACAATCAAGGAACTTTAATTGGAAGCTCCTGGGAATGAAGTGTGCGAGAAAAACAAAGGAAGAGATCATGATAATAGATTATAGAAGGCATTCAAAATATGAAGTCCAAGAAGATTTGACTAGAATATCTCTCGGAAGGATATGAAAACTCATATAGAAGTCATAAAAAGATAGAGACCCTTGAAAATGAATATCTGGGATATGTAGGATGTCGATACTTATAGGAATATGTCATGGTGAAAGATCATCACAAAGGTAACTTTGATTTCAAGTGCTCATTGATTATTTTTTAACTAGCATCTCGATGGGATTCTGTAAAACTATTGAAGGGAAGATCTCTGAATGACTTCCATGCAAACTATATAGAAGGATGTAATGTCCTCCCAAGAAATATGGCATAAAAGAAAAATGACATGAAGCAAAACCAGATGAAAAATCTGATAGATCACTTTCTGATGGGTTGAAGACATGAATGACTCATGAACAAAAGTGATGAATGATCTATGCCCTATATATATATAAGTTCCCAAAAGGTTGACTCCTTAAAAGAAATTCATAACATCGAAGAAAGGAGTTCTTCATACAACTAATTGTTTCTATAGGTCCCTGGTCAAGAGGGTGCATTCGAAGAATTGTCTTACTTGGAAGAAATTCAAAAATTCCTAAGTTGGAAGCTTAGGTACATTCCTCTGTGATAGGAATGAGTACATTCCTTTAAAGGAATAAAAGCTCGTGGCATAAGAAGGAGCGATAGACATGTTGTTCTGTGCTTCACCTGAGAAGACAAAATGGAGGATTGTGTAATCATTTGGCATTTGATGCTCTTGTGGGATGAGATATGGAATCCCATGAAAGAGTAGTCATGGAGGACTGATATTATTTTGGGGAATGGGGAGTCCAAGAAAAGAATAGTCCTTATGGAGCATATCCCGAGAGAACCCAGGTGGGGTATGTTCTGAGAGAGACAATGATGAGTATGTTTATAAATCATTGGTCTCACCATCATTGTTCTCTTATCTTATGGAGAGATATAGTTTTTAGTCAAGGCCTTGCTATATAAATGTTGTTTGGTATGTTGCTATACAAATGAGTTACAAATCTGAATTCTTCTTATGAGAGATTCTTTAGATTGAGAAATCCAAGGTACCATTATGAATACCTCCCTAGTTAAGAGGGAGTGTTGAAAGGTGTAACTCGGTTCGGTCTTCATAATGACATGTAATTATGATTTTATGTAAAGAGATGTAAATAAGAAAAAATAGATTATTATATTGACTTGCTTCATGGGTTTCATGAGAAAGGGATTTTTTTTTTTATTCAAGACTCCCATTGAGAGTCTTTAGGTTTTATTTTTCATCTAGTCATAAAATTTAAGGGTCATTTTCATGTAAATGAATTCATTTTACACTTCATCTCATCTATGCAAGGTATCCTCCAAATAACTTGTCACCTAACCTCTTCAAGTTGACCTACAAACATTGAAGAAGATGCCAGAACAAGTCGTCCTACATCCAGTTATCAAGTCAGCCTAAAGACCCAGTGAAGAGGAGTATAAATAGAGGAAATCGACCTTCATTCTAAGCATTAAGTTCAAACTCAATCCAGCGAAGAGAAGTGCAGAAGGCAATGTGAAAAGGAGGCAATGAAAAAGGATTTTCTCTATAACTAAAAGGACACTCTTCTAAGGTAACAAAGAAAGAATCTTCTGGGGTAGCAAAGAAGGGATCTTCTAGGAGGCAGTGAATAAGACTCTTCTGGGATAGAGAAGGAAGAAATATTCTAGGATAGAGAAGTAGAGACCAACTTTCTATAGAAGACCTAGAAATCAAAATTCTCTAGGGTAATTTTGAAAGTGCAATATAAGAAATAGAGACTAAGCTTCTCTAGAAGAAGCGAAGAAGGAGCAAGAGAATGAAGAACTAGGAAGACCAGGTTGGTGACAAGGTTCTTGAAGAGGATACTAGAGTCAAGGGTCAGTGTCATGGTCTTGGTACTTATCAATTGAATATCTAGAGAAGAAGAATTTTGATCGGGTTTTCCTCTCAAGAGGTGAGAGGTTTTGGCCTTGGCTGAAGAAGCCTATATACTGTGTCACTTGTCGTATTTATTTTGATAATTGTCTTGATGAAAATAACACACTAATAAGCTAACAAAGTA
Organism: Pinus tabuliformis; assembly: GCA_031772625.1. Lineage (NCBI taxonomy): Eukaryota > Viridiplantae > Streptophyta > Pinopsida > Pinales > Pinaceae > Pinus > Pinus tabuliformis. Next base: position 1,089,263,771 of record CM062813.1, read on the forward strand.
AAAAATCATAAGTAAAGAAGAACAAACATATCACAAGAAATTATCAAGCAGAGAAATTACTAACATTAAAAGCCCTAGATTTCTCAACATGGTATTAGAGCTAAGGTTTTAAAGACAAGAAGGGGTAGTCAAAACAAGTTGACACACAAGAATAAATATTCAAAGAAGGAATAAAATCAAGACAAACGTTATCAGCAAGTCCAAGATCTACATCATAAAAACCTTAGATCGAAGAAGGAAGCAAGAAGAAAGATTGGAAGCACTTCAAATCATCAAAGGATCATAAATCAAGCTCCCTATCATCAATCACTCAAGAAGAAGGCCCTCTATCAACATCAAGAAGAAGGAGGGAAAAAAGTAGCAATCTAACAAGTAATTCCATGACTATATATGATAATATCAAAATGTCTTTTTGCAAGGAAAGCAATAAATAGGTTGGGGTTGTAAACTTCCTTGCATGGAAGAAAAGGATTGACCTCAATCTTATTGAGAATTAGGTCATGGTTCACATTAAGGAATCAATAACCCAACCTCCAAATAAGATACTCAAGCTCATGCTAAATACATGAAGGGAGAAGTGAGAGCCCAAAGTATTCTTATAGAATCTATAAAAGACTCTCTAATCCCATATGTATCAAAACTACAAATTGCAAAATCCATATATGACAAATTGGTAGAGTTATTTTCTGTAAGTATCACGGGAGTAGTAATCTCCTTAAGGCAAGAACTCTACAAACTAAATATATCCAAGGAAGATGGAATAACCTCATACTTCATGAGGATATCTAAAATTCGAGATGAACTACGAGAACTATGAGAAGTTATGTCTGATAGAGAGATACCCACAATGGTACTAAATGCACTACAAAAAGAATGGGGTAACTTCACTTCAACATTATATGGGAAGAAAGAGACTACTCCATTTCAATATTTATGGTCACTATGTAAGATAAAAGAAACCAGAATAAAGGCAAAGATTGATGTCAAATCAATAGAATAGAATCAAGCATATGCTACAATGACAAGAAGAAAAGGAAAATTTGGAAAGTTTGGTCTTTCAAACAAAAGGAAGAACATGGATAAGATAAGATGCTTCGAGTGTAATGAACTTGGACACTAAAAAAGAGATTGTCCTAATTGTGGTAAGGACAAGAGGAATAAAGAAGGATCACACATTACTGAAGAAGTGAAAGAGCCTGAGTCCAAGAAGCCTAAGAATGAAGAAGTAAAATATCTCTACTATGACTAAGATGATCTTCTTCTCAAGAAGGTACTTTTCACTTGTAAATTATGGTCTTGATGTAGTTTAAATTAGATAGGATGCATCTCATTCGAAAAATAGCATAGAAACATTAAAAAGTAAGAGCTCGTGACATGGAAAGAAAGTATGTTTAATACAAATCCTATGGATTAGGAAGCTCTTACGAAAACTCATGAGTATTTATAAGAAGAAGAAATCATCACCAACTGAGATCATCATAGAAGAAAACATCTACCAGGTGAGGATATAAAACTTCCTCAAGTTTCTCCTTAAAAGATTCACCGATAAAGAAAGGAAGCAAAATGTTTTCATCAGGAATTCCAACTTGTGGGATTCAAGGAATAATGGTATGATGACACAATATGGAAGCAAGTATGAAGGATAAATTCCTTTCAAATGAAGCTAATACAAGAATTCTAGATGACTGAAAGAAAGATGATGTATGTATGCTCACATAGATTGTGATAAAAAGTCATGTCATATGGTTGAAGATATTATGGATCACTATTTCCATCATGGGAAATATGATCAAGAAAAGAAAGGATCTCCTCCTTCGAAGAATTTCATAATAGCATAAGTTTCACTAGATGAAATCAACATAATATATGCAACATAAGGAAGTTTCCTACAATCAAGAAACTCTGATTGGAAGCTCCTGGGAATGAAATGTGTGAGAAAAAGAAATGAAGAGATTGCGACAACAGATTATAGAAGGCATTCAAAATCTAAAGTCCAAGAAAATTTGACTAGAATATCTCTCAAAAGGATGTGAAGACTCTGATAAAAGTTTGAAAATGATAGAGACTCTTGAAACTGAATATTTGGGAGATGCAGGATGTCGATACTTACAGGAAGATGTCATGGTGAAATATCATCACAAAGGTAACTCTAATTTGAGGTGCTTTCATTAATTATTTTTGAACTAGCATCTGGATGGGCCTATGTAAAACTATTGAAGGGAAGATCTATGAATGACTTCCAAGAAGACTATATCGTGTTGAAGAAAGTGTAACTAGGTTTGGTATTTACAAATGTAACTTTGATCTTTATACTTGTCAAGAAAAATAAATATTATTTTTAAATTATAAGAATGTGTTTCTTGCTCATTCCATAGGTATAGGAAAGTCAAAGAGTCAAAGACATGTAACTATCTCTTATTGATCATATACGTAAATATGTATACTAGTCTAAAAGGCCCTCCAAGACAAGCACAATCCTCCAAAGACAAGCACAAAGAATTCTGCTAGCAAAACGATGAGGAAAGCCAATCATGTTGGCCTCAAAATAAATATAAATGACAAGTTGGCTCACAAAGGAGACACAACACTTTAAGTGGTCATGTCGGCTTATTTATGGAACCTAACTACTATATATAGGTGTGGAAAGTATCCACATTACAGGTAGAAAAACATTGTGGATGTCTCTGAAGTTTTGGTGGTGATTACAGTAAGTAATCACAGTATAAAAGATCTCACGTACCTCTCATAAGTCTCGATCAAGTTCAGTATTACAAGAATCTCGAATGAAGGAATATTACAATATCTCGGTTGGAGTAAGATACCATGAATTTCAGATAGGTATGATAGGGGATACACTCTCTCACAGTCTCGAAATAACTATGATCTCAGTGCAATAAGAATATAGTTACAATCTCGGTGAAGACATCAGTAAGAGAGACTCAATCACGTTCTTGACATAACTATGATGATAAGAACTTTGGTGATCCTATAGTAATGTTCTTTGTCTCGACATTTATTCTAAGTAACAAATATACCCTCATGGAAACATTGTCATGATCTCGATGAAGACAAAGCTAGTATAAAGATCTAGTTGACATGATGATGATCTAAGTAAAAGTGCAGCAATCATCTAGATGAATGTGCAACAATGGTACTACTGTAATGATGACCTTAGCGAAGTAGTAGTGATGAAGATGATTTCAACAGTGACAAAGAAGAGGATTGGTGTCTTTATCTTGGAGTGGCATAGATAGTCAAGGGTCATGGTCTTGGTGTTCGTTAATTGGAATCTCTATAAGAAGAATTATGTGCAGGTTTTCCTCCCCAAGAAGGAGAGTTTTTGGCCCTGGAAGAATGCCAACATCTTGTGTTCTTATCTCTTTGGTTTTGATAGATATTTGATGAAATAATAAACACACACTCTAGTAATGTCAAAGACAAGATTATGCTAATAATAAAAAATAAAAGGCCTCACAAATAGTTATCAAGTCAAGAATAATATCATTAACTACATGTGCCCTAGATTCTTTAACATGGTATCAGAGCTAAGGTGTTGAAGTCAAATGAAGGGCAACAAAAGAAACATACAAGGATCTGTCTTCAAGGATATCAAAGTAGGTTTAAAGGATTAAAGGAGCAAGTATACAACAAGTAGGCTAACAACAATCATGGAATATCAACTTTAGTAATTACAGTCATGCACTCAACTCATGTTCAATTAGATGGAGTATATTAGTGATCCTCACTTCTTGATCACTGAACTTTCTCCATGCCATAAAAGATAGTCTCAAGTACATCTATATATATATATATATATTGCAAAAGTAATCCAAGGAATAGCTCTCACAATTCATGATTATATCACTGTCTCAGTATAGTTACTACATCAAAGTAGTTTCAATGATGAGACAGTCCATCTATACAGTACCACCCTTAGTTTAGTTATTTTATTCATTGACAAGTTTGGGCTCTCAATACATTGCCTTTGTACATAACGCATATAGACATCATTGTGCAGTGTCATACCAATATACTTGCCACAGTCTCGAATTTTGTCTATGATTATGATCTCAATAGAATGGTGCTCGGATTAGAACATAGTATCACTAACATGTCAACAATATGTTGAAGTCAAAAGTACCTCAAAATGAATTGGGAAGGTCGTGAAGCAGTCTCGGTGATGTCAAGACCAATGATGTCATGGTACTAGAAGGCCTCCATGGAAGTCGTGATGAAATGATACTAATGACGGGAAGCTCAAGTAAAAGAAGCATTAAGGTAAAGATCTCCTCTTCACACACCAAGTATCTTTCAATTTTATAATCATATTTGGTTAAATGATTTCATGATTACAAGGGGATTTATAAATCGGTTAGATAATTGAAAGTCCTTGCATAGAATAAGGAGGATTGTCATAATCCCCATAGAAAAGGGAAATAATTGATATCTATGAAAAGGTCTATGAAGGTCAAACATTGTTTGAATCCATTAAGAGATTCATAGGATATCACTCAAAAGTCCTCTCATACCTAAATATCAGAAGAAGAGACATAAAGAAAGATATATGAAATGCTAGGTATACTCTCGAAAATTAAAGTAAAGAAGGTCACTTAGACCTATACAATAGTAAAGGTATCAAATAATGAAGGAATAACTTCATGAATATCTAGGAAAGATGATAAGAAGGTAGTCATCATTGATGAGAAAGGTAACAAATATCAATGAACAAATAAGGTTACCTCACCCGACAATTTGTGGTATCTATGATAGATATAGAAAGACAAGTTGCAGTATATAGTATTAAAGGATAAAAGAATTCGACCTTGTGTAGAAAGGAAAGCAAGGTTGGTCCTCAAGCAAAAATAAAAATAAGTATAGCTAAGACTCAATATTATAGAAAGATTTTGGAAGCTCATATCACTGAAAGATGGAGGAAATTAAAGAAAAGGGCGAAGGAAAGAGGGAGTAACAAATCTCTCCTATGAGTAAGATAATATCCCTCACAAAAGGGTCCTATCATAAGCTCCTAAAACTTATGTTATGACAATGATAATAAGATGCATCATAGCATCATGGAAGCATTAGAAACAACAACTTGTAACATCTCCATAAGGATCATGAAGGACAAAAATCCATGGAATTCAACATTTAGGATATATAGCTCTTGGGAACCTTAGCGAACATTGAAGGAAAGAAAGGAGTCATCTAAGGCTCATCATACACCAAGTCAAAAAGGAAACATCTGCCAGTTGGGGATATACAAGATCCTCAAAATTCTCTGATGGAATCCTCATCGTAGGGTTCACTAATCTAGAGAGGAAGCAAGTGTTTCAACAACAACTCCAACATATGGAATCCATGAGATATGATATGACATGAAGCAGTTCAAGGGATTGAAGATATTTTCAATCAAGGATGATGTTGGAAGAAGCCTCAATGGCCTGAAGGTAAAATGAGGTATGTATGCTTGTATTTAATATTATAATGTCATGTCATATGGTTGTAGGTAAAAATGGATCATTACTTCTATATTGAAAAGTATGATCAAGAGAAAAATGATCTTCTCCTCTGAAATAATGCACGAAGGAATAAGTCACACTAGATGAAATCAACATAATATGTCCTCATATGGAGTATGAGGTAGTTGAACAAGAAAATCTGATTGAAAGCTCTGAGAAATGGAATGTGTGAGGAAGGAAGAGATCGTGAGATATGCAACCATTATGAAGGCAATCAACATCAAAAATACCAAGAAGATTTGACTAGGAAATGTCCCAGAAAGATATAAAGACTAATGAAAGCATGAAAAAGATGAAGACCCTTGACAATGGATATCTTTGAGAGATATGTCAATAAGTGTGCAGGATGTTGATACCTACAAGAAGATGTCATGATGAAGAACCATCTCGTAAGGTATGATTTAATTTAATATGATGTTTTGATTTCTTGAATAATATCTGGATGAGTTCAAGTAGGGATGCTAGAACAAGACTTGTAAGTACAAGTACAACCAACATTCATGCGATGGATGGAAACTCATGAAAGAAGCATGGAGAGAAAAAAATAGCCATATGAAGAAAGTTCCAGATGTATGCAAAGAAGGTCATTTTCCATGAGGAAAGGAATGACATGACAAAATAAGAAGGAAAGTGATTGATGGTTGTTGCCCTACAAGAAAGAAGCTCAACTAAATTTCATGACATCAAGGAGAGAAGTTGATCAAGCAGCTAAAGGACCCACAAAGAAAAAGTTGATGATATATAGAAGAGTCCCTAGCTAAGAGGGAGCTCTCAAAGGTCCTTGATTAAGAGGGAGTTTGAATTAAGATCACCCCTAATTACAAAGGAGTGACAATTGTGTTTTTCCATGTCATGTGTCATGCACTAGACTAGGACTAACAACTGTAAGTCTAGATGAAGGCCATGAATGTAAATGTGGACACATGATAGACACAACATTATTGTCTTCACTTGGAAAGAAAGAATGGGAGGATTGGGTAAGCATCTGGAATATTATACTCTTTGAGGATGTGTAGGGCATCCAAAACAAGAGTAGGCAAGAGGACCGATATTATTTGAGGGTTGGGAACCCAAGATAAGAATAGTCCTAGACGTTCATACTTAGTGAACACCCGGGTGGGTATGTACCTTGAGAGATAATGATGAAGGTGTCTACAAATCATTGGTCTCACCAACATTGTAGCTTATGGTCTCGTGGAGAGATGGAGTTGTTAGTCAAGGCCTTGCACTATGATAATGCAGATTGATATGATTTTATATAGATGGGATTACCAATCTGATTCTTCTTATGAGAAATTATTCAAATTGAGAATCACCAAGTACCATTATATATACCTCCCTAGTTGAGAGGGAATGTTGAAGAAAGTGTAACTAAGTTCAGTATTTACAAATGTAACTTTGATCTTTGTACCTATAAAGAAAAATAAATAATATTTTTAAATTAGAAGAATGAGTTTCTTTCTCATTCCATAGGTCTAGGAAAGTCAAAGAGTCAAAGACATGTAAAGATCTCTTCTTGAGCATATGTGTAAATATATATACTAGTCTAAAAGGCCCTCCAAGACAAGCACAAAGAATTCTGCCATCAAAACGATGAGGAAAGGTAGTCATGTCGACCTCAAGATAAATATAAATGACAAGTAGGCTCACAAAGGAGAAACAACACTTTAAGTGGTCATGTCGGCTTATTTATGGAACCTAAATACTATATATAGGCATGGAAAGTATCCACATTACATGTAGAAAAAACATTGTGGATGTCTCTGAAGTTTTGGTGGAGATTACATTAAGTAATCACAGTCCAAAAGATCTCGCGTACCTCTCAGAAATCTTGGTCAGTTTCAGTACTACAATAATCTCGAATGAAGGAATATTACAATGTATCAGCTGGAGTAAGATATCATGACTTTTAGATGGGTATGACAGGAGCCTTGGAATAACTGTGATCTCGGTGCAAGAAGAATATAGTTACAATCTCAGAGAAGACATTAGTAAGAGAGACTCAGTCATGTTCTTGACATAACTATTATGATAAGAACATCAGTGATCCTACAATAATTTTCTCTGTCTTGGCATACATTCTAAGTAACAACTATACTCTCATGGAAACATTGTCATGATCTCGATGAAGAAAATTCTAGTATAAAGATCTAGTTGACATGGTGATGATCTCAGTAAAAGTGTAGCAATCATCTAGATGATGGCGCAATAATGGTACTACTATAATGATGACCTCAGTGAAGTAGTAGTGATGAAGATGATTTCAACAGTGATAAAGAAGAGGATTGGCATCTTGGTCTTGGAGTGGCATAGATAGTCAAGGGTCATGGTCTTGGAGTTCGTCAATTGAAATCTCTATAAGAATAATTATGTGCAGGTTTTCCTCTCCAAGAAGGATAGGTTTTGGCCCTGGAAGAATGCCAACATCTTGTGTTATCATCTCTTTGGTTTTTATAGCTATTTGATGAAATAATAAACACACACTCTAATAATGTCAAATAGGATATTGTGCTAATAAGAAAAACTAAAAGGCCTCACAAATAGTTATCAATTCAAGAAGAATCTCATTAACTACACGTGCCCTAGATTCTTCAACATATAGAAGGATGCAATGTCCTTCCAAGAAATATGGCATAAAAGCATAATGACATGAAGCAAAGCTAGATGGAAAATCTGATAGATCACTTTCCGATGAGTTGAAGACATGACTGACTCATGATCAAAAGTGATGAATGATTTGTGCCCTATATATAGAAGTTCCCAAAAGGTTGAAGACTCCTTAAAATAAATTCATGACATCGAAGAAAGGAGTTATTCATACAGTTGATTGTTGTTATAGGTCCCTAGTCAAGAGGGAGCATGAGAAGAAGTTTCTTACTTTGAAGAAACTCAAAAACTCCTAAGTCGGAAGTTTAGGTACATTCCTCTGTGATAGGAATGAGTATATTCCCTTAATGGAATAAAACCTCCTGGTATAAGGAGTGATAGACATGTTGTTTTATGCTTCACCTGAGAAGACAGAATGGAGGATTTTGTAATCATTTGGCATTTGATGCTCTTGTGGGATGAGATATGGAATCCCATGAAAGAGTAGTCATGGAGGACCTATATTATTTTAGGGACTGGCAATTCCAAGAAAAGAATAGTCCTTACGGATCATATCCTGAGAGAACCCAAGTGGGGTATGTTTTGAGAGAGACAATGATGAGTATGTCTATAAATCATTGGTCTTGCCATCATTGTGCTATGATCTTATGGAGAGATAGAGTTGTTATTCAAGGCCTTTATATATAAATGTTGGTTGGTATGATGCTATACAATTGAGTTACGAATATGAATTCTTCTTATCAGATATTCTTCAGATTGATAAAGTCCATGGTAACATTATGAATACCTCCCTAGTTAAGAGGGAGTGTTGAAAGGTGTAACTAGGTTTGGTCTTCATAATGACATGTAATTATGATTTTATGTAAATAGACGTAAATAATAAAAATGAAATTATTATATTGACTTGCTTGATGGGTTTCATGAGCAAGGGATTTTTTTTGAGTCAAGACTCCGATTGCGATATCGATATATCGCATTGAAATATCACATCGGAGTGATACAAAGGAGCGGGGCCAATACAATGTGCGACTTGCGATAGCCGGATCCGACGGGTTTTATGGACGCAATTTAATATATTTTGAATTCCGGTAAAAAAGGTTTTTCTTTGTATTTTCACATTTCATTAAATAAACGAAAGAGACTACGTCCTCCTCTCTCAAGATTGTGCAGTCATCAAAATGCTCAGTTCCTCCTCAACTCTAAAGATAAATCCTCCTATAAAGACTGATCAAACTACCTTGCCCGAGCAGGCACTCTAAGTCCCTGGGCTAAGGGTGAGATCTCCGAACGGAGACACTCGATGCACTAGACAGTGCTGCAGACAGGCTAAATAGCCAGCATGCTCTAAGACGAAGTGACTAGCTCAAATGCAACATAATCCAGTGCCAAAATGAGGATGCTCCTCTCTCCTTTATAGCATTGGCCTCTCTCAAAACCCTAAGGCGCACCTCCTCCAACATAGCCTCTCTCTTGCCACATGCTCCTCTCCATCTACGCAGTCCCTCCAAGTGTCTACATGGGCTCCCTTCTCTACGTGGTCCTTTGGCCCCCCTTAGCTCCCCTTTTTAAGTTACAACATTGTGCTACTAGGGAGTGACTTTATTCAAAAAGTGATTTATGTCCCCCTTTGCTCACCTTTTTATTTATAAATAACTATAGAAGGCAAAATTGAGCAAAATCGAATATTCCAATTAGCCATGGATAATTAGGAATATTACAGTCTCCCCCGGCAAAATGTTGTCTGTCCTCAAGCAACTGAAGTGATGGATGCTGCAAAATTTTCTCACTCTCCCAAGTGGCATCCTCATCCGGTAAATTCTTCCACCTCACCAAGAATTCTCGGATCGTCCTACTCCACAGTTGCCTCTCCCTGGTATCAATAATATCCTCTGGCTGCAACACCAAATACCCCTCATCATCCATGGGTGGTATCTCATATGTCACTGTCAACTGCTGCCCCAATTCCTTCTTCAGGCATGATACATGAAAAACGTTATGAATCTTGCTACCTTGGGGCAGCTCCAACTCATACGCAACCTGTCCAATCCTACGTATCACCCTGTATGGCCCATAAAAGCGGGGCTTGAGCTTCTCGACTCCCTTCTGCTTCAGTGACGACTATTGGTATGGTTGTAATCGTAGGTAGACCAAGTCCCCTACCTCAAACTGTCTCTCCACCTGACCCTTGTCAGCATACAACTTCTGTTGGTTCTGCGTTGTAGCCATATTATCCTTGAGAGCTCAGAGAATATCCTGACTCTCTTGGATCCAAATATTAGCTCTCGGAGCCTTGCTAGCACCAAACATCGCGTCAGCAAAAGATAAAGGATGATATCAATACAAAGCATAGAATGGTGACATACCAATGGACATGTGATGTGTAGTGTTGTAGCAGTACTCCCCCAGATGCAGCCACTTCAGCCATGCTCGCTGCTGCCCACTGACATAGTTACGCAAGTAGCCCTCTAGCCACTTATTAACCATCTTTGTCTACCCGTCTGTCTATGGGTGATAACTGGTACGCGGTGTCAACTCCGTCCCCACCAACCAGAAAATATCCTGCCAAAACCCGCCCATGAAACGGTTGTCCCTGTCACTGATGATGGTCGTAGGAAGACCATGTAGCCTGAAGACCTCTCTAAAGAACAGCTTGGCCACCTGCACTGCTGTGTAGTGTGCGGATATGGCGAAAAAATGTGTGTACTTTGTCAGTCGATCAACAAAGACAAAGATACAATCCTTGCCCTGTACCATGGGTAACCCTGTGATGAAGTCCATCGAAATACACTCCCATTTCCCCTCCGAAATAGGAAGAGGCTGCAATAATCCTACAATATGGCTCATCTTCCCCTTGTTCCTCTGGAAAATATGGCACTCCCGGATATGTTGGAGTATGTCCTCCTTGAGGCCCTTCCATGAGAACCTTTCTCTAATGGCCCTATAGGTTTTGGTAAACCCATGATGGTCGGCCAATGGTGAATCATGTGATGCCTGAAGTATCTTCTTCTTGAGCTGAGATCCCTCAGTCAAGAAGATCTGGTCCCTGTAGTAGATGATCTCATCGATCACCCTGTACCTGTCATCCGCCACCTGCCCATCCAGAACCTCACATGCAAATCTGTCCTTGGAGTACTCTACTAAGAGTTGAGCCCTCCAGTCTGTGTCCAAGCTCATAAGAGACAACATGGCTAGTCTACATGAAAGGGCATCTGCTACCATGTTGTTCTTACCCTTGACATACTCAATGTCAAAGTCATACGCTTGGATCTTACTGATCCACTTCTGCTGCCTCTCCTGTAGCTGTTTCTACTCCAAAAAGAACCTGAGGTTGTTGTGATCAGTCCTCACCCTGAACTTGTTACCCACTAAATACTTCCGCAACTTGGTCAATGCATGCATAATGGCTAGCATCTCCTTGTCGTATATATAATACAACCTCTCATGCGGAAGGAGCTTCTGACTCTCAAAGGCTATAGGGTGACCTCCCTGGATCAACACTGCACCGATCCCCTCTCCCGACGCATCACACTACAAAACAAATAGCTGCGAAAAATCTGACAATGCAAGCACTGTGCAGCTGCTCATAACCTCCTTGATCCTGTCAAAGGCTCGCTGCGCTATATCTAACCACCTGAATGCCCCCTTCCTCGTCAGATCTGTCAGGGGTGCAGCAAGCTGTGAGAAACTTTTGACGAACTTCTGGTAGTAAGTACAAATGCCAATGAATCCCCGAAGATCTGCCACACTCCTCGGCTCCAGCCAATCTCTGATGGCCCTAATCTTCTCCTTGTGGACTCTCACTCCGTCCACCCCTATGATGTGTCCCAAGTACAACATCTCTGTCAACCCAAACTCACACTTGGAAAGCTTAGCATAGAAATACTGCTCCTCCAATATGCGCAACATTGTCTTAATGTGCTGGAGATGCTCCTCCCAAGTCCTATTGTAAATGAGGATATCATCAAAGAACACCAACACAAACTTCCTTAAGTGACTGCGGAAGATGTGATTCATGCAAGACTGGAATGTAGCTGGGGCATTGGTTAGCCCGAAGGGCATCACCAAAAACTCAAAGTGCCCATAGTGACACCTGAAGGCGGTCTTGGGAATGTCCTATTCCCTCACGCGAATTTGATGGTACCTAGATCTCAAATCAATCTTTGAGAAGAATTGTGCTCCTCTCAACTCATCCATCAACTCATCGATCCTGGGTATGGGGTACTTGTTCTTCAGGGTCTTCTTGTTTAGGGCCCTCTAGTCAATGCACATCCTCAATGTGTCGTCCTTCTTCTTCACCAGCACCACGGAAGAAGAAAAAGGATTCGTGCTCGGCCGAATGTGCCCATGAGCCAGCAACTCCTGAAGGGCCCGCTCAATCTCATCTCGATAGGCCTTGTAATTCCTATAGGGGGTAGTGATCACTGCCTGTATGCCCTGCTCAAGCTCAATGGTGTGCTCAAACCCCTAGTCCAGTGGCTGTCCCGACGGAATCTCCCCAAACACTGTGGCATACTGGTCAAGGAAGGACTGTATCTCTGGGTGCACCATCTACCCTGTAGTCCATGCCTCTGATGCACACAACTCCACTGCCCACTCTATGTCTTCCTTCTGAAATACTGCCTCCATCCGATGAGTCGAAACAGTCTGAGGTGGATACGTGTGCTGTCCCCATATCTTCTCATTCCTCCCCGCCTTCTCATCATCCCACTCCATCTCTAGGGCCTTCCAATCTGTCATGACCTTCCCTAGAGTGATGAGCCACTAAACACCCAGTATCATGTTGGTGTTCGGAATATTGACTACAAAAAAGTGGTCAGTCAGTGTGTAGGTGCCCATCGTCACTGATAACTCCGGGACATAACGAGCACACACCATGGTTTGATCTCCTGGGACCAAAAATGAAAATCCATCGAAGCTCTCTGTCTATATACCTCTCCACTCAACCATCTGTGCATCGATGAATTTGTGAGTTGCCCCACTGTCAACCAAAACTGATACTCGTTGGTCACGTACTATCCCCCGTACGCGCAGCATCAAATACTTGGGAACTCCTCGCAATGCTGCAAGGGCCCCTCCGGTAGGTGAAAAAGCTGCACCACCTGTTGCTACTGGTGGAGGTGGCAAAGAATGCTGTACGGAATGACTATCTCCTACCTCCACTTCATCCTCCTCATCCTCTTTTCCGCTGCTCTTAGAGAAGACCTCAATAAAATGTGCTTTGCCAGCAGCACATCTATGTCCCAGTGCCCACGGCTCCTGACAGGTAAAGCACAACCGCTTCTTCTTCAGCTCCCTCCTGGCATCATCATCAATCTATGCTCGTCTTGGATTCCCCTTTGGAGGCGAAATCCTCACATCCTTCCCCTTAGGTTGGAAAGCCTATCTCTGGGGGTAAGGTGTCCGGGTCCTGGATAAGGCATCCTATAAGTCCTGGGTCCTGCTAATAGCATCCTGGACTGTGGCTGGTCTAGTGGATCTGACTAGGCCCTGAAGTGGCTCTGCTAACCCCTCAACAAACATGTAGATCCTCCGTGTCGCGGATAGATCTGGCACCATCACTGAAACCCTCAAGAAGTCTGTGATGTAGGTCTCTGGGCTCCCGGTCTGTTTGAGCCTCGTCAACTCAATAAAGTGTTGTTCCGGATCCCTTCGGTCAGACCTCTCTATCAATCTCCTGGTGAACTCGGCATATGTCATCACTGTGGAATGTCTGAGTGTAACCATCCCATGGAACCACCAGTCCTGTGCCTCACCATCCAAATGTAACTTCACCACCTTGATGGCCTCTGTCTCCAACATCTGGTTAAGCTGAAAATAGATGTCTAGCTTCTCCACCCAAGACTTTTCTGAACTATTTGATGAACCATCAAATGTAGGCAAGTGGAATCTACTAGCTGTGTCGTGGGTGTCTCCATCATGATAATGTCGGTATCCTCTATGATGGTTGCGGGGTCTGTTATCCCGCTGGAGCTGAACAAAGTCTCTGAATGAGAGAGCATCCCTGAACTCCTGCCCATGGGCTTGGTACTCTGCAAAATAATCGTCCATATGACCGGGCTCTACCTCCTGCTGGGCTCCAGCCCCCATGTCTGCTCCTAGGAAAGTGGGCATGGTAGAGCGTGTAGGGGCATGTGAGGCCATCTGCTTAGTAGTATCACGCTGAGTGGCACCCTGCTCTGGCAAATGGTGGGATGTACTCGATCCCTCACCAACCTGGAAAACCCATGGGTTCTCATGCTGTCTAGCCTCCACCACCATGAATCTATGCCCCATCACCTCGATCTGCCTCGACAGATCCTGCACTGATTTGAGGAGCATGTCCGCAAATCTCTTCCCGTCCTCATCTGCCATCGGATCCTCCTGCTCTGCATCCACCACAGGCTCCTCCTATTATGTGTTCACCACTAGCTCCTCCAGTTCTGTGTCCACCACGCGAACACAGTCTCCCTCTCCGTAGGTGTTCTCCAACCTACGCTCAATATCTCTATATTTCCTACCTCTGTAACAGATGTATGGCTTCTCCCTCGGTGTCATAGACTGCTAGCTCCACAGGCTGAGCCAGATCTATGCTCTGATACCATTGTAATATCCCTTTTCAGGGATATCCCTCAAACACAAGCAAACTCCAACCAAGGATGGATTGGGAGGGCATTTACTAGATATGTCGCCTCTAAAAAGAGGACGAGATTTGGAGGCTACTTGGCCCTTTCCAGACTCTGTCTAAGAGTATAGGAGAAAAACACACAAGTGGTATAGTAGCCGGGAAGCTCAAAGAGATAAAAATAACAGTAGGCCAACATACAATAATGTATACATGGAATATAAGAAAATACTCAATAAATGCAGAGAGAAATGCTAAGCAATTTTATTATACTGAGTAATGGAAAGATTACAAGAGGTGATCAGAAAGATAGCACCTCGACTTGCATAAGGCAAGTTAAGAAATGCACTCAGAATGGTGAGGAAATGGCCTCTCTTTGAACTGCGTCCAAGCTGTCGGAGAACTGTTGTGCTGCTGCTACTACTGGAATCAAGTGAGGATTTGGGGTTGTTCCCCTCCTTAGAAGATGCTGAAACTCTGGAATCAGCCTTTGCTCAATAAACCCAGAAAAGCCCAGAAAGATTTTCTAAAATCATTGACCCCGAAAATCACCCCCTTGAGGATCTACGCTATCCCTCAAGGCTCTGCGCTGCCACTGAAGAGAATCCTCCAAAACTCTGCCCGAGACTCTACCAAAATCCTCCAATATGCAAGGGCTGATACCTTGCTCAATCTCCAAGCTCAATTCCTCCACATAAACCCAATCTGGAGCTCCTACCAAAAGAGACTGCATCCTCCTCTCTTAAGACTGTGCAGCCATCAACATGCTCAGTTCCTCCTCAACTCCAAAGACCGATCCTCCTACAAAGACTGATGAAACTACCTTGCCTGAGCAGGCACTCAAAGTCCCCGGGGCTAAGGGTGAGATCTCCGAACAGAGACACTCGATGCATTAAACAGCGCTGCAGATAGGCTAAACAGCCAGTGTGCTCTAAGTCGAAGTGACTAGCTCAAATGCAACATAATCCAATGCCAAAATGAGGAGGCTCCTCTCTCCTTTATAGCATTGGCCTCTCTCAAAACCCTAAGGTCCACCTCCTCCAACGTAGCCTCTCTCTTGCCATGTGCTCCTCTCCATTTGTGTAGTCCCTCCAAGTGTCTACGTGGGCCCCCTTCTCTACGTGGTCCTTTGGCCACCCTTAGCTCCCCTTTTTAAGTTACAATGTTGTGCTACTAGGGAGTGACTTTATTCAAAAAGTGAGTTATTTCCCCCTTTCCTCACCTTTTTATTTATAAATAACTATAGAAGGAAAAATTGAGCAAAATCGAATATTCCAATTAGCCATGGCTAATTAGGAATATTACAATGTCCATGTCAAACTATTTGGTATAGGTGCCCACTTATGGAATGACTCCACTGTTTTAGATAAATGAACCTTGAACACAGGCTAGATAACACTAGGATCACCGCACCACGCCGGACCGTACCATGCTTTAAATATTCAACGCCTTGACTCAAAATAGGCCAGCGCATAGATTTGATATCAAATAAACTATGCTTCTCTAGTCAAATAAACTTTGCAGCTCCGTAGCTTAGATGACCACGATGATTCTCCATAGCAGCCTCCATAGTGCACCAATCTCCAACACAGCCTCATCAAACATAATCGAGATAATCTATGCCACCAATCTCCAACTGCTGACAGCAAGCTCCTCCGATCCCATTTCAAACGATAGTTCATTTAAAACAAGGGAAAAACAACTTCCGTACATAGACTTCCAGAAGGAGACTATGAAATCCCTACGTTGTCTAACATAATAGTTGCGACGACGTCTCCGAGTCCTTCAACAAGACAGTGCACAGAGAATGGATTTCCAAGTGGCCCTTCGTTACTTCTCATGGAGGGACGGTCGATTGAATCGGCATATCTAATTCACATGTAGGTAATAGTTGTTTGAATTAGCATATCCATTCACTCTTTGTCACTTCACCCACATTCTTCATAATTGATCCAGTTACGCTACAGAAAGGGCCCTGCTTTTCCTTCAACGCAATGGATTCTTGTGTCCGTGGCTCTCATCAGATCTCAATCTTGCAACATGTTCAATGAAAAATTTTCACTCAAAAACCTCAGCCACGTTTCAGGCAAACTCGGCTCTATCCTTGAGCTCTAAACCATGTTAAGAATGGCTGAAAACACTCATATATTTCACACAAAGGTGTATGCGTCAACACACACATATTTTACATTCAGAGATTACTCTAATATATAGAGTTTCTCAAATCTAAATTATTCCTAACTTAGGAGAGGTTGAGAGAATTTCTCAACCATCTCAAACCAACATCTCAAATATAGGATGTAAGCATTAACTCCAACAAAACAACCCCATTAATTGATCCTGAGTAGAGAATTGCTCTATCCATGCTAAAGGCGAGTGTGTTTACCATAGCAGATTATTAGATGTTGAGAGTTTGTGTGAGCACATGCTTTGCCTTTGCCTCTCCATTTTCTGAAATCATTGCCCATACTTTAACGTCTTGTGAGCAATTAGAGCAATGAATTAATTAATATTATAATTCTCTAAACATTATTGTATTTATCAATGACTTACATAATAATATTTTTTCATTATTTATAATGCTCTAAACATTATAAATTAGTTGTTAGGATCGGAGACTGACGGAGCTCTGAAAAATGGCAACCATGGTGGTTCTGTAGCTCATCATCCCAGGGCTTGATGGTCAGGGCTAACCCTTGCGGCTCGCCTGACCCCTAACCTATCTATCCACCATATCCTCTTGCAGTTTTCAACCTTCCCTCCTGCATTTTCTGGTTCCCTCCGTCGTCGCGATCTCCCTGTTTCTTCTTGACAATAGTTACTATCACCGATCATTTATTGTCGATTACTATGGAATTGGATGATGTGGACTATAAGGAGGACCCTCATCCCCAGGAGTTCATTTAGTCTCACCATTGCTCTATGTCGCATTCTGGTCCTTTCGCTACTGTTAGCGCTTGAAATTTCACCTTAGGCTGAGAAAGGTAAACCTCAAGGCTACATCAAACCATTTAGCCTCGTAGCTAGCCCTACGGGGCAAGAGAAGGCTCTCTCCGGTCAATCTCGGTAGATCTTCAATGGGATGAGATGACCAACAAGGTAACACTGATATTAGGCTAGTAAACTGATTAAAAAGGTTGATTTGGGGTTTTTTGGGTTTTTGGTGGCAAATTGAGGAATTGCAATTTTGGGTGCGGGGATTGGACACAGTTTCTGCAGGGGGTTCCTTGGGGCGAGGTAGGAAACAGTATTGATGCCTTTAACTGAGGTGGATGATCAAGAATGAAAGATGAGGAGCTAAAGAGAGCAAACAATGACTTTAAATTCCCTTTAGACAGTAGAAAACATGGAAATTAAACAAATTTAAAAGCAGAGCATGGCTAGCATGAATTCATACTTTAACACTTCATTTGTTTAATGTGCAGCAATAAAGAAAGGAAATGAATCACATAACAAAGCTTACAAGAACATGAAGAAACACACCATCAACACATGAGTCCACAAGAATCCCAAAGATGACTGCAAAACCCTGGTCTTCCTTAGCCAAAAATTGCAGAGATACAAGTGAAATAATACAATGATAGCTTCTCCCTCAAGAGTCCAACCATGAAAATGAGCAAGAAAGTACATAATATAGATGATCTAACCTCTTTCCCTGCCTCCATGGGTTGAGCTCACTATCCTAGGAGCTGTTTGAACCACTTCTAAACTAAGCACTACAAAATAGGCATTCAAAACAACTTGCCTCTATAAACTTGGAAACCAGTTCATACATTCAATTTTTACCCTTTACATGAAAAAATCTTCTAGAAGTGTTAAACAAGAGTGAAAGTATCCAAAAAGTGTCACAATTACATCCAAGAGGACCATCATTAACCTCAGAAAGTCGAAAAGAGTCAAATCTGCATTTTCTGGGCTGAACTGGTCAAATCTGGCAAAATCTGCTCAACGGGTCGCGCCCCTTTTCTCAACGGGTCGCGCAATTTGGAGCTCTGTTTGGGGCACTTCCAGGTGTCAGAATTGGGTGCAGCATAGCTCGTTGGAAAGGTCTACGAGTCTACTTTCCAACCCAACTGGAATTTTTGAATTTGGAGTTCATTTGCCCAGTCAAAACTCAATTCTACCAAGACTGCTTCTGCAACTCAAAAAAGGGGCAGAAAGTCAAATTTTGCATGTATTTTGACCTTCTGGACACCCAAAACTCCATAAAAACTCAATTCCATCCATAGGCATATGTAACTTTGCATGAAAAATCTAGAAATGCTGAGTTTTTGCAAAAAGGAGCTGCCATGACAAAGGGTCTCACCGGGGGTGAGACCCGTTGAAGAGCCAAAACCTGTAAATTTCCAAAAAATGCCAAAATTACCCAAAATTCTCAAAAAAATTTGGGATTTGTGCTGTGGCTGAGCTAGTGAGTGCCATGATCTTTGAGGGATGCCTCCACCAAGATACGGATTGGATTGGTCATTTTCGTCCGCCTAAGAGCCTCGGACAACCTCCTTTGGAACATTTTCATTTTGGCCTTGCATACATGCATCCTTGCCCAATAGTGATTCTTCATGTTTCTCAGCAGCTTTTTCTCTTGGTTGGCCTTAGCCAACAGCCTCTCCAAGTGGGCATTCTCCTGAATGAGCATTGACTCTCGGTTAGCAGGCAATGGATCACCGGGTCTTCTACGGTTCAAGACTCGGTCGCTACGAATCCTCCAAAGCTCATCAAGTGCTTTCTCCTCCTCTAACTGTTTGTTCCGCTGCTCCAGGTAAGTAATAGTCCATTGGGCACCCTCAAGTCTCCTCTGTAAAACATCATTTTCAGCCCTGAGATGCTGAATGATCTCCTTCGCCTCTTGGCTAGGAGAACTGGCCTCAAGATCAATCACCGGACCCTCATGAATCATGGGCTCTTTGCCCCTCTGTAGTACCTGTGCTGGTGAAGAAAGCGAGGCCCCTTCCACCTGATGTGGAGATAACACTCGCTGAGCTGAAGATGAAGGCGAGACCCCTTCCACCTGTTGTGGAGATAGTACTCGCCTAGCTGCTGCAAATAAGGCCCTCGGGCCTTTCTGATATGTGAGCTGAGGTGAAGAAACAACATGTCTAGTGACCAGAATATCAGGTTGCTGAGACGGTCCACCCTCCTCATGAATGACCTCGGGATGTGGCTGGGGTGGTGCTGTGAAAAACTCACGGGAGATGAACTCCTCCCATGAGATGCCCTGCTGAGTCAACTGATGTGAGAGTATGAGCTGAATCAAACCATAATGACATAAGCTCCTGTACGCCGGGGTCTTCTTCTGCAACATGGGCACCATCCTCTGAATGTTATGAAACAAGAAGACCGGGATGTTCATCATCCTCACTCGGGTGAAATGCATCAAAAGGCGAATGTGATATGAGTACACCTGTGAAAATCTACCCTCACAGGTAAAATAATGCATAATAAGCCTCATGATGGGAGCATACTCGCTCCGGAGAAATCTGAATGGAAAAACACCCGCCAAATGTCTCAAGAATGGTGGCCGGACATAGGGCTCAAAGTGAACAAAATCTAGCAACCTGCGCTTAGGCCACACCTCACCCACATTCGGTATCCCTGTAGCCTGTGAGATCACCTCGGGTGTAAATGTAAAGTTCACCCCTGCCGAGTGACATGTCCATCATGGAGGTGTAAAACAAACAAGCGGGCCAACTCTCTATGGTGCTGAATCCAGGAAATCCTCTCACAGAAATCATAACAAGACATATACTGAAAACAAGTCACTGCCATGGGACAAGCCTGTAATTCTGCCAAAGAGGTGGGCTCCTCTCGCTTATGATGTCCACCCTTACCACCCTTACGAGGCCTCCTCTGTACCTCAACCTCTATAGATGATGAATGGTCATCACTTTGCTCATAAGTTTCGGTTTCTGACATGGTTTAGGAGCAAAGTGGACAAATTGAACTGATGTCTCTGCCTGCAAAAAGTGCTGAAATCTATGTTGTTTCAAGGGGAAAAAGACATGAGGGAAATGTTAGGGGAGGGATCTTTTAACAAGGAATGGGAATATATAAAGATAACAGGGAATTTCAAGGGAAATTTTGCAAATCATTATGCATATTAGAACACATATTTGTAATAGGGAAATCATTTGCAAAGATTATTGCATATGGGAAAAACATGCATGAAAGTAAACATGGGAATATATGTATACATGTTTAATAGGGGAAAAAGGGAAACCATGCACAAAACATGCTGACATGTTTACCAACAGTTTTTGTTATTTTGCACATGCATATGGTAGAGGGGGATTAGGGTTTTGAATTTTTGTTTTTTGATGCTTTGGGAAAGGGGTAGGGTTTTCAGTTTTAATGGCTAGGGATGGGGAAAGATTTGCATTTCATTTATAAGATAAAATGGGAAAAGAGATGAACATATAAATGTGAGTGATAGGGAAAGGAGGGAAGCCAACCCAAGGGAAAAATAACTTGAAACAACACAAACCCTAGCACAATTTGGTCATGAACATTGCAGCCATATAATGTCCTTTTACTTGCAAAATTTTGATCATAAAAGCATGCCCATGACATCCACCATTCATAACAGCAATTAATCCATGTTTAGAGTGCCTACCTCGAGCAAATTCGGTGATTTGGAAGAGGATTAGGGAAATTTCCTTGAAGTTTGCAGCCAAGCGGTTCAACGGGTCGCGC
Source organism: Pinus tabuliformis (assembly GCA_031772625.1). Classification (NCBI taxonomy): domain Eukaryota; kingdom Viridiplantae; phylum Streptophyta; class Pinopsida; order Pinales; family Pinaceae; genus Pinus; species Pinus tabuliformis. Next base: position 1,089,285,188 of record CM062813.1, read on the forward strand.
AGGCCGCCCAACGGGTCGCGCACGTTGATTTTTTGAACTGCAGAAGGGCTCTGGACTGGTCGCGCACCTCTCTCGACGGGTCGTGCCCCTCTCAGCTGCCCGAAATCGCTGTAATTTTGCTCCTTTCTCTCAATCACTCTCTCTATCTCTCTTGCAAGCGTTAGAATGCACAATGAGAGTGAAAGGAGGGAATTTGGGCTTTTATAAGTCTCATTTGAAAAAATTTCATTTACAAACCCACTTTCTAATGTTTTTCTTTTGACACTTTATAACACTGATTTTTGGTTTCCTTTATCCTGAATTTGACTCATTGAGTGCTTTGACTTGATTCTTTTTGCAGGTAGATCATCTGAGGGACTTTGGCAAGGGGACCTGGGTTACTGCTACCCTTTTGAAGACTTTTTGGAATTTCATTCTTTTTACAAAAATTTAACATGACCTTGGCTTTAAAAACAGAGTTTTTAAATCCAAGGTTAAAAATGAACTGTACATGATGAAAATATCAAAGAAACATGTTTACAATCCTCCCTCTGGCTTGCTGGGCACTCAAGGACTTTCAAAGACATGACCTTGCAGGGATAAATGACCAAAACCCTAGACCTAGGACCTTTGACCTTAAGACAAAACAAGACAAGCTTGAAAGAGTTGGATGACTGATATGACCTGATCCAACAAAACCAAGAGGGGTGCAAATAAACCAGCTCCTCCATCAGGGTTATGGCATGCCTAACGGGATGCAAAATTTGACACCGATGAGACACCTACTAATGCAAATGCAAAGAGCTTTGATCACTGATGGAGGGCTTTCAAGACCGAAACTAACATTGGCTCCAATGGGGATGGTAGCTCCTTGGAGGTACCAAGAACCTCAGACCTCTGGGAGAGCAGACCAGTGCCTTTTTCATTGGGCAATGAAGTCAACTTATTCACATGTGACCAACTTGAAAACAACTTTATCTGACTTGGACAATTGACTGAAATTCTAGACTAACTTGGACACTAACTCACTTACTCTATACAGAAAATGAACTGACATGAAACAACTTGTAAAACTCACACCAACTAATCACCATTTTCAGAATTATAGCCTTCACCGCGGGCCCCAAACTGAAGATGGGAAATCAACTTCACACTTGCTGCAGAAAGAAAATGAAATGGTATTTACAATGAGAGTGATTAGAGCAGGAAATGCTCAAGCATGATACCTTTTGAGCAGCCGGCCATTCACTGACCCACCAAGACATTCATCACCGTTCATTTCTTTGAGAAGAAAAGCATTTGGACCACGATATGCTGCAATTTTGTAAGGACCCTTCCATAAGTTGTCAAATTTTCCATGCTTCCCTTTATCTTCATTGCGGGCATCCCACCGTAACACAACATCATCAATCTGAAACTCATCTGCTTTGGCCTTTTTGTCATAGATTTTCTTTATGTGCTCCTGCAACTTAAGGGAATTCTGGTGAACCTCTTCTCGTGTCTGCTGTAAATGAATCATTTGACGGATTCGTCGTTGCATAGGATCCTCCTCACCACTAGCTTCTTGAAACAACTTGGCTACTGGGACACTAAGTGACGTAGGAAACACTGCATCTACTCCGTAAACAAGTTCAAAAGGTGACATACCAATTGACTTCTTTTGACTTACCCGATCAGCCCATAATGCATTTATTAACTTCTTATGCCAGCTCTTCTTATTTATTTCCAGCAATTTCTTTATAATGTTCACTAGAGATTTGTTTGAAGATTCGGCCAGCCCATTACGTTGCGGATGATAAGCGGTTGAACGCCCCAAGCTGATGTTATATTTATAGCAAAAATCAACCAACTTCTTCGATTTGAATGCTGCTGCGTTGTCTGTAATCAACTTTTGTGGACAGCCGAAACGTGACAAGATATAATTTTCAAGAAAAGAAATAATTACCGAATCCGTAGCCTGCCGGGTGGGAATGGCTTCAATCCACTTTGTGAAGTAATCTGTGGCGGTCAAGATCCATTGATGCTGCCCGGAAGATGCTGGGTGGATTTCGCCAATAAAATCCAAGCCCCATTGCTGAAATGGTGCGCTAATTTCAACCGGCTTGAGAGGCAATGGCTGTAATTTCTGTTTTCCTTGAAAAATTTGACATTCATGACAGCTCTTTACCGCTTTATACACATCAGAAAATAAAGAAGGCCAATAGAAACCAGCTCTCAAGATCTTATTAGCCGTGGTCTTCCAAAATAAATGACCCCCACAGTCACCTTTATGGAAATCATCTACTGTTGTCTTTGCTTCCTCTTCGACCAAACAGTTCAACAAGATGCCATCGGGATGTTTCCAATAAAGTGCAGATTTGATAATGCAAAATTTGGCGGCCTTTAGCTTCAATGTTCTAGCTTTGTTTCTAGGCATTCCAGGAGGAGAAGATAAGTTTTGAAGCACATAAACTATATCAGCATACCAAGGAGAAGACACAAAAATATCGGACACCTGTAGAACTGAATTTTCTTGATCTTCATCAGACAAGGCAGCAATCAAATTTATATCAAGGACGTGAAGGTTTGCTTCAGCCATCAATTTAGCAAGACCTTGACCTCTAACCAACTTGGTAGGCTTAATTTCTACATCATATTCTAATAGTGCAGCGATCCACTTACCCCTTCTTCCTTCCGGTTCCGTTTGTACTAAAACATCCTTCACAGCTGCATTAGGAACATATGCTAAAATATGAGAATTCAATATGTAAACCCGGAAATCTTTCAAAGCTTTGATCAACGCCAATGCTTGCTTCTCAATGATATTATAATTCAGCGCTCTGTCTCTTATGATGCGGCTGAAAAAAGCTATGGGCCTCTCAACTCCATCTCTCTTTTGCATTAACACGGCTGCCAATGTATGCTCAGAGGCAAATGAAAACAAAATGAAATCCTGTGTATAATCCGGGCTAATCAAAGTTGGGGCTGAAGATAAGATTACCTTTATCAAATTAAAAGATTTCACCGCCTCTTCGGTCCATTTGAGCTCGCTGTCCTTCTTTAGCATACTTGTTATCTCTCTAAGATGTTCAGCAAGATTGGGAATGAAACGACGCAGAAAATTCAATTTACCATTGAAGCACTGAATTTCTTTCTTGCTACGGGGCTGCTCCACTTGCTGAATTGCTTTTACTCGTGCAGGATCTATACGAATGCCGTCTTTAGAAATGATATGGCCCAGTAGCTTGCCTTCGCTCATAGCAAAAAGACTCTTTTTCGGATTCAATGAGATGCCATATTTTCTGCACTTTTGAAACACCTTAGTAAAATGAAACAAATGCTCTTCATCTGATTTAGAAAACACGGTCAGATCATCAAGATAAACAACTAAAAAGACATCTTTCTCATTTGCAAAGGCCATGTCCATTGCACGCTGAAATGTGGCACCCGCGTTCTTCAGTCCAAACGGCATCTTGGCATAATGAAATGTACCCCATGGAGTAGTAAATGCTGTCTTGTCACGGTCATCTTCGTGCACCAAAATCTTATTATATCCGGAGTAACCATCAAGCAATGACATTCTAGATGCCCCCACAACCCGCTGCAATATGTGGTCCATCTGGGCAGCGGATAATTGTCCTTTAATGACACCTTGTTCAGATTTCTGAAGTCTATACACAAGCGAATCTCACCGGTTTTCTTCCTCACGGGCACCAAGTTTGAGATCCAATCGGAAAACCGGATTGGCACTATGATTTCGGACTTATACAACCTGTTGACTTCCTTCTCAATCAATGGCAGCAATTTAGGATTAATTCTTCTCAACTTTTGCCGGAAAGGCTTTTGATTTGGCTTTATGGGTATGGTATGCTGAATAATGCTGGTGTCATAAGTTTTCAAATCTGAATAGTCCCATGCAAAAACATTAGAATACAGAGACAATAATCTGATATACTCTTGCTTTACCTTAGGCGGCAATGCTTTTGAAAGCTTCACCATCTTTGGATTCGCAGTTGTCCCAAGGTTCACATCTTCAACTCCTTCGTCCGTTGGCCTCAAAGTTGGCTTGCGGGCCACATCATCTTGATCGAACAATTCTTCCAAAGGAATCAATCCTTTAGGAATGTAATTGTCCTTGAGCTGCAACACCTCCATCTGATTTACTCCTTCAGCTTCCGTGTCTATCGAAATATCTTCGAATTTACCCTCAATTTGCAGAAAATCTTTGATCTCCTCATCATCTTGGAAAACTTGCCAACACCTTTGATTATCTGGAACTGTAGGACGATGCTTCACATATATTTCAAACTTATTGCTGGAATTCATGGGAATTTTCAGATTACTCGCTGCCTTAGCCAATGCATCCGCAACACCATTTTGAATCCGGGGCACACATGTCAAAGTATGTTCAGAAAACCTCTTTAAAATATCCAAAACAGCATTCCTATATGCTCTCATGCGAGGATGTTTGGCCTGAAATTCACCTTTCACTTGCTTGATAACTAATTCGGAGTCGCCATATACCGCTATCTTCTTTGCCTTCAACTTCCGAAGGATTTTCAGACCAGCAATAAGAGCTTCATATTCTGCCTCATTATTTGAACAATCAAATGCCAATTTATAAGAACATACCCGTACCTTGCTTGGAACTTGATCTTGGGCTGAGAATGGGCTTCGGATCCACACACCTATACCAGCACCATCGCTGCCTACTGCACCGTCAAAATCCATGGTCCAAAGACCATCCTCATCATCTTCTAAGTGCTGAAAATCTGATTTTGATTCATGTTATGCTTGCTGCCCATTTATTTCTGCAATTGGCCTTATGACAGCAGACCTTTCTTCACTTTCCTTTCTCAAAACTTCCCTGAAATTTTCTGAAATATCTGGTATATCTTCTACTTGAACTAATTGACTATCTACCTCATTGAAATTTTCCGCAAACAAAACAAAAGATTCTAAATCTGTTTGTACATAATTTACAGGATGATTTACGGGCTTTTCCTTACTAGTGATCATGTATTTCATCTTTTGTTCCCGATATAACTTCCTCATTTGACCGAAAACTGGAATTGTAGCATATGAAAAATCAAGCTGAATTGTACCTTTGAGTTTAGCTCCCCATGATCTAGACAACAACATGCCAAACCGTGGAGGAATGTCCGCCACCACCACATCCATCAAAACATTCTTCGCTGGGATTTGATCTAGACTCACCACTAAGTCTTTGATCAAGCCAATACATCTTACCCGGCTGGAATCAAACGAATACAAATCATGATACTTTCTTGTGATGTCCAGTCCCAGCTTCTCCATGATTGTTTTCGGCATCAAATTATGTGAAGCCCCCGAGTCAAACATGGCATTGTGCAACACAAACTCATGCAAACGCAAACTGATATAAAATGGAGGAATATCACTTTCAGGGGACTCACCATTTAAATCTGGCCCAAAGATTAACTCCAGCTGATCATCTTGTACATTCACCATGTCTAACATTGGATCAAAATTCAGTAACTTGGAAATTTGGCCACGGTAAGTGGTATTCTTCATGACCTCCGTCAAAGGAATAGATATCTTCAACTTTGCAATCTCATTCTCCAAACTGAAAACTGGAATCTTCTCACCTTCTTTTGCCGGATTATCTCTTTTTTCAGCTTTATCCTTCGGTGCATTTGATGGCTGGTCAATCTTTGCTGCTGGTAATGTTTGAGTTGTTGATGGACCGACTATATCTTTACCTTTTGAGGAAACCGAATCATTCTTTGCTGCAATGTCTTTCCTTTTCTGCACGGGATTTATAGGAATAGCTCGGCTTCTCAATTGCCTTTGCTGTCCTTGCTGAGCTGATAAAGCATTTAAGTATCCTCTTTGATATTCTTCAGATTCTTCTTCAAGTATTGTATCATTTGACAAAATATAATGCTCATCTTGGGGAAAGACAGAATTACTCACCAACTCATCTTCTTCCGTAATATATGTGGGCATATCATCAGGAGTGAAGAAATGATTTTCCTCGCCAACATTATCACCTTCATCTTCAGATTCTTGGCTGACAAAATTCTGCTGAAAAGGAGGTTTCATTTGTTGCCGAACTGCTGTGTCTTGTGCTTTTGTTTCGCACTGCTTGATCCTATATTGTTGCTGCTGTTGACCTCTAAAATTAGGATTACGAATCTGAGGCTCCGGCTTGTCAAGAGTAATCTTTTCAAGTGCTCTCTTTATCTGTTCAACATCACGATGTAACTGATTTGAAGTGGATGCTTCCTCCTTAATTGTGACTCGCTTTTCTGCCTTCATCCTTGCTCTTTTATCATTCAAATTTGCCTCAACGCTGACAGCAATTTTCTGCATTTCCTCTAATGTAGGTGGATCTCTGTCTCTCAACGAATAAGCCATCTCCGGATCAAAACCATCCGGGAACTTAAGAAGTGCTGATTTTCTAGATGGCCTCAAATCATCGAGAATAGCATTATAAACTGTATTGAATCTGATTATGTAATCTTGAACAGACTCACCCGGATTACGCTTGAGGTTGTTGTATTCGGCATTAATTTGAAGCGGATCCTTTCTGATTTCCCACCGATCTAAAAACTGATTCTGGAGTGGTTCCAAAGTAGTAATGCTGTTAGCTGTCAATCCTCTGAACCATTTTCTAACTTCACCTGCAAATGTTTGCACGAATAACCGCATGGTAACATCTTCTTCATCTAACTCATATAGATCAAAAAATGTGGTCATCTTGTCGATATGTTGCTGAGCTGTAATACTTTGTGGAGTGCCATCAAACATGGGAATTTTACTTTGGTAATCAGCTGGCATATCATGAAGATTTGCAGGTAAAACCAATGGGGAAAACCGGGCAGCCATTGCTCTAGGTGGAGGAGTAGGATGAGTATGAGGTGGAGGAGCTGTGATAGCAGGGATTATAACAAGAGGAGGTGTAGTTTGTGGAGTTGGGGGAGTCGGAGGTGTAGGAGAAGAAGGAGGAGAACCGACTGCTGATTCGGGATAGGTGATTATAGGTGAAACTGAAACATAAGGAGGGTAAGATTCTTCGTGAGCCGTGATAGTTGATCCAATATGATCAGAAATATTCTCAACAAAATCAGCAAGGGTAGTAGCTTGAATACGTGACTGAAGATGTCTTAAGATGAAATTTTCAACCAATTTATTATGTCTCTCAAACTCAATAGCAGTTGCAAAATCAGGGTCAAGAACTAGAGAATCGAGCGCACTTTCAGACTTAGCTTTAAACAGAGACAACTCAAAGCTTTCGTCAAAATCTAAATCTTCAAGATAATCAAAAATAGTTGGGCATGAATGAGATCTGAAAATGGGTCTAGGATCTGTAGCCAGCTTGTTTTCTCAAAATGACTAGGAAAGAAAAAGCATTCAGCCTGTGAAAACTCTCAACCTATCATCCACGGCTCAGAGTTAACAATTACACGAGGATAAGATGTCAATGAAGCGCTATGTTCACAAGCTCATGGAGATTGACTGAAGCAGCGTTTATCTACTTGCGCTGATGTAAAACAAGAGCGTTTTCGAAGGCTACCTGGCGTAACTTCAGGCTCCGTCTAAGACCTATGAAATAACACGTCAATGAGCAAAGGATTAGATGTTGTCCCCAGTATGGTCGCCAATATGTTAGTGCTTGACATTTCACCTCAGGCTGAGAAAGGTAAACCTAAAGGCTACATCAAACCATTTAGCCTCGTAGCTAGCCCTACGGGGCAGGAGAAGGCTCTCTCCGGTCAATCTCGGCAGATCTTCAATGGGATGAGATGACCAACAAGGTAACACTGATATTAGGCTAGTAAACTGATTAAAAAGGTTGATTTGGGGTTTTTTGGGTTTTTGGTGGCAAATTGAGGAATTGCAATTTTGGGTGTGGGGATTGGACACAGTTTCTGCAGGGGGTTCCTTGGGGCGAGGTAGGAAACAATATTGATGCCTTTATCTGAGGTGGATGATAAAGAATGAAAGATGAGGAGCTAAAGAGAGCAAACAATGACTTTGAATTCCCTTTAGACAGTAGAAAACATGGAAATTAAACAAATTTAAAAGAAGAGCATGGCTAGCATGAATTCATACTTTAACACTTCATTTGTTTAATGTGCAGCAGTAAAGAAAGGAAATGAATCACATAACAAAGCTTACAAGAACATGAAGAAACACACCATCAACACATGAGTCCACAAGAATCCCAAAGATGACTGCAAAACCCTGGTCTTCCTTAGCCAAAAATTGCAGAGATACAAGTGAAATAATACAATGATAGCTTCTCCCTCAAGAGTCCAACCATGAAAATGAGCAAGAAATTACATAATATAGATGATCTAACCTCTTTCCCTGCCTCCATGGGTCGAGCTCACTATCCTAGGAGCTGTTTGAACCACTTCTAAACTAATCACTACAAAATAGGCAGTCAAAACAACTTGCCTCTATAAACTTGGAAACCAGTTCATACATTCAATTTTTACCCTTTACATGAAAAAATCTTCTAGAAGTGTTAAACAAGAGTGAAAGTATCCAAAAAGTGTCACAATTACATCCAAGAGGACCATCATTAACCTCAGAAAGTCGAAAAGAGTCAAATCTGCATTTTCTGGGCTGAACTGGTCAAATCTGGCAAAATCTGCTCAACGGGTCGCGCACTTTGGAGCTCTGTTTGGGGCACTTCCAGGTGTCAGAATTGGGTGTAGGATAGCTCGTTGGAAATTTCTACGAGTCTACTTTCCAACCCAACTGGAATTTTTGAATTTGGAGTTCATTTGCCCAGTCAAAACTCTATTCTCCCAAGACTACTTCTGCAACTCAAAAAAGGGGCAGAAAGTCAAATTTTGCATGTATTTTGACCTTCTGGAGGCCCAAAACTCCATAAAAACTCAAGTCCATCCATAGGAATATGTAACTTTGCATGAAAAATCTAGAAATGCTGAGTTTTTGCAAAAAGGAGCTGCCATGACAAAGGGTCTCACCGGGGGTGAGACCCATTGAGGAGCCAAAACCTGTAAATTTCCAAAAAATGCCAAAATTACCCAAAATTCTCAAAAAATTTTGGGATTTGTGCTGTGGCTGAGCTAGTGAGTGCCATGATCTTTGAGGGATGCCTCCACCAAGATACGGAGTGGATTGGTCCTTTTCTTCCGCCTAAGAGCCTCGGACAACCTCCTTTGGAACATTTTCATTTTGGCCTTGCATACATGCATCCTTGCCCAATAGTGATTCTTCATGTTTCTCAGCAGCTTCTTCTCTTGGTTGGCCTTAGCCAACAACCTCTCCAAGTGGGCATTCTCCTGAATGAGCATTGACTCTCGGTCAGCAGGCAATGGATCACTGGGTCTTCTACGGTTCAAGACTCGGTCGCTACGAATCCTCCAAAGCTCATCAAGTGCTTTCTCCTCCTCTAACTGTTTGTTCCGCTGCTCCAGGTAAGTAATAGTCCATTGGGCACCCTCAAGTCTCCTCTGTAAAACATCATTTTCAGCCCTGAGATGCTGAATGATCTCCTTCGCCTCTTGGCTAGGAGAACTGGCCTCAAGATCAATCACCGGACCCTCATGAATCATGGGCTCTTTGCCCCTCTGTAGTACCTGTGCTGGTGAAGAAAGAGAGGCCCCTTCCACCTGATGTGGAGATAACACTCGCTGAGCTGAAGATGAAGGCGAGACCCCTTCCACCTGCTGTGGAGATAGTACTCGCCTAGCTGCTGCAAATAAGGCCCTCGGGCCTTTCTGATATGTGAGCTGAGGTGAAGAAACAACATGTCTAGTGACCGGAATATCAGGCTGCTGAGACGGTCCACCCTCCTCATGAATGACCTCGGGATGTGGCTGGGGTGGTGCTGTGAAAAACTCACGGGAGATGAACTCCTCCCATGAGATGCCCTGCTGAGTCAACTGATGTGAGAGTATGAGCTGAATCAAACCATAATGACATAAGCTCCTGTACTACTGGGCCGGGGTCTTCTTCTGCAACATGGGCACCATCCTCTGAATGTTATGAAACAAGAAGACCGGGATGTTCATCATCCTCACTCGGGTGAAATGCATCAAAAGGCAAATGTGATATGAGTACACCTGTGAAAATCTGCCCTCACAGGTAAAATAATGCATAATAAGCCTCATGATGGGAGCATACTCGCTCCGGAGAAATCTGAATGGAAAAACACCCGCCAAATGTCTCACGAATGGTGGCCGGACATAGGGCTCAAAGTGAACAAAATCTAGCAACCTGCGCTTAGGCCACACCTCACCCACATTCGATATCCCTGTAGCCTGTGAGATCACCTCGGGTGTCAATGTAAAGTTCACCCCTGCTAGAGTGACATGTCCATCATGGAGGTGTAAAACAAACAAGCGGGCCAACTCTCTATGGTGCTGAATCCGGGAAATCCTCTCACAGAAATCATAACAAGACATATACTGAAAACAAGTCACTGCCATGGGACAAGCCTGTAATTCTGCCAAAGAGGTGGGCTCCTCTCGCTTATGATGTCCACCCTTACCACCCTTACGAGGCCTCCTCTGTACCTCAACCTCTGTAGATGATGAATGGTCATCACTTTGCTCATAAGTTTCGGTTTCTGACATGGTTTAGGAGCAAAGTGGACAAATTGAACTGCTGTCTCTGCCTGCAAAAAGTGCTGAAATCTATGTTGTTTCAAGGGGAAAAAGACATGAGGGAAATGTTAGGGGAGGGATCTTTTAACAAGGAATGGGAATATATAAAGATAACAGGGAATTTCAAGGGAAATTTTGCAAATCATTATGCATATTAGAACACATATTTGTAATAGGGAAATCATTTGCAAAGATTATTGCATATGGGAAAAACATGCATGAAAGTAAACATGGGAATATATGTATACATGTTTAATAGGGGAAAAAGGGAAACCATGCACAAAACATGCTGACATGTTTACCAACAGTTTTTGTTATTTTGCACATGCATATGGTAGAGGGGGATTAGGGTTTTGAATTTTTGTTTTTTGATGCTTTGGGAAAGGGGTAGGGTTTTCAATTTTAATGGCTAGGGATGGGGAAAGATTTGCATTTCATTTATAAGATAAAATGGGAAAAGAGATGAACATGTAAATGTGAGTGATAGGGAAAGGAGGGAAGCCAACCCAAGGGAAAAATAACTTGAAACAACACAAACCCTAGCACAATTTGGTCATGAACATTGCAGCCATATAATGTCCTTTTACTTGCAAAATTTTGATCATAAAAGCATGCCCATGACATCCACCATTCATAACAGCAATTAATCCATGTTTAGAGCACCTACCTCGAGCAAATTCGGTGATTTGGAAGAGGATTAGGGAAATTTCCTTGAAGTTTGCAGCCAAGCGGTTCAACGGGTCGCGCAGGCCGCCCAACGGGTCGCGCATGTTGATTTTTTGAACTGCAGAAGGGCTCTGGACGGGTCGCGCACCTCTCTCGACGGGTCGCGCCCCTCTCAGCTGCCCGAAATCGCTGTAATTTTGCTCCTTTCTCTCAATCACTCTCTCTATCTCTCTTGCAAGCGTTAGAATGCACAATGAGAGTGAAAGGAGGGAATTTGGGCTTTTATAAGTCTCATTTGAAAAAATTTCATTTACAAACCCACTTTCTAATGTTTTTCTTTTGACACTTTATAACACTGATTTTTGGTTTCCTTTATCCTGAATTTGACTCATTGAGTGCTTTGACTTGATTCTTTTTGCAGGTAGATCATCTAAGGGACTTTGGCAAGGGGACCTGGGTTACTGCTGCCCTTTTGAAGACTTTTTGGAATTTCATTCTTTTTACAAAAATTTAACATGACCTTGGCTTTAAAAACAGAGTTTTTAAATCCAAGGTTAAAAATGAACTGTACATGATGAAAATATCAAAGAAACATGTTTACAATCCTCCCTTTGGCTTGCTGGGCACTCAAGGACTTTCAAAGACATGACCTTGCAGGGATAAATGACCAAAACCCTAGACCTAGGACCTTTGACCTTAAGACAAAACAAGACAAGCTTGAAAGAGCTGGATGACTGATATGACCTGATCCAGCAAAACCAAGAGGGGTGCAAATAAACCAGCTCCTCCATCAGGGTTATGGCATGCCTAACGGGATGCAAAATTTGACACTGATGAGACACCTACTAATGCAAATGCAAAGAGCTTTGATCACTGATGGAGGGCTTTCAAGACCGAAACTAACAGCTACAACACTATGACCTCTGTCAGCTGCTCACTCTGCCCAAGTCCATCTGCGCCCTATCCCCCGCCCTCGGTTAAAATTGACGATGCCCCTGGTCTCGACTGTCCTCCTCTTTCCCCGGCTACCCTAAACCTACTTAGTACCTGTCTACAACCCTCACCCACCTTCGATGCTAGGACGAGAGATTGCTTTGAAGAGAGGGTTGTTGACAACATAAAAACAAAAAACAAAAAACAAAAAACAAAAAACAAAAAAAAAACAAAAAACAAAAAACAAAAAAAAACAAAAAAAAAAAAACAAAAAACAAAACAAAAAACAAAAAACAAAATGCAGGAACCTAGGGCTCGGGACCTGGAGCAAGGCGTCAAAAGACTCCTCCCTCCTCGGAACAAGACCTTAATCAAGAAATAACACACACACGAGAAGACATTAATACTTCAAGATCTGAAGTAGGGCATCAGAGGACCCTTCCCTCCTCAAGGTGAGAGATTGGGTTTCTTGAAATCAAAACAAAAATGCTAGAAAAATCTAAGCTCAAAACTTGGAGCAAGGTGTCAAAAGACTCCTCCCTCCCCAGGGAAAGAGATCGACCCTATTAAAACAAAAAAAAAAATTAATAAAAGTTCAAAATAAACGAAATACCTGCGCTCAGGAACTGGAGCAGAGTGAGAAAACTCATTCTCTCCCCAGGACAAGAGATTGACCCACTGGTTAACACAGATTGTGTCTTGCACCTCATTAGCCTCCTCGGCAATGGCGCCAAAATGTTGGTGTCCAGGTATGAACAAATTATTCACTCCCTTTCCTACATTAATGTATCAATCTGGGTGCGTATTCTTTTCAAGGCAACATGCAAGGTATATGCAGGGGCAAGGTTACGATCTTCCCTCAACCAAGGGTTTGTGATTGGCAATCAAAACATTGCTGAGACAGAAGTAAAACTCAACTGTAAAATGTAAAAAGGTATTCACAGTTATCTAAGAGATCTGTAGCAACAACAAGAAATAAACACAACAAATGGAAAATACACACAACACAAGGAAACACGCAGCACTTGATCAGAAGAGTGGGCCCAACTCTCTGATCAGGGTTGCGTTACTCACAACGAACGATAGATCAACAAAAGGGTTATATCTTATTAATCTGAATAATGTTGTTACAATATCATACCGGGGTCCCCTTGATACAGAATGACCTGTCTTTTATACAATACAAAGGAGAATAATTCTCCCCGAAACCTGGCAACTATATGCCCAAAGATATACATCAGTTGTATCGCAGCACTAGAGCTGAGAGAACCAAGAACAGGAATGGTCAAAAATGGGTTGAGAGCAGCTGCAATCAGTTATGTTGTTTTGTCGTGGTCGATCAGCTGTTGTGAATCGCGGAACTGCTGTGATATGTTGCGTGGTCAACACCTATGCTCCATAATCTGCGGTCATCACAAGTTTTAGTGGTTTGTGTAGGTAGAAACCTTCATGACTCTACTTCATTAATTAAATATCCCAAGAGACGATAAAGAGGAATTACCTCATAATGTTACACAGTAAATATATGCGAATGAATGCAAAAAGGGTGAAAAGAGGAGTGGAGATGCAGGGAAAAGATAGGTCAATTCGGTGCCCAACACTTCATTCCCTTTGTAGCGGCTGGAGTAGCAGGTGTGAGCAGTGGGAAATCCTTGAAGAGGTGGCTGACCTTATGGCATCATCTGCATCTAAATGGAACTCCTTCATAGTTGAGGTTTTGACGACGAGAGAAATGTCGCCAGTGGAGGGTTATCTTTTCCTCCAGCCCTTCCCTCGTGTCCAAATGAACCAGGATGTGAGCCATTGTCATGATTCTTGTCTTCTCAAAGGATTGGTCATGTTCCAGGTATGTACCCAGTGCGTCTCCAATGCGCTTGAAAACCACAGGAGTCCAGAATTGCATCGGAAGGCCCGGCAAATGGACCCAAATCGGCCTTGCTCCCAGTTGTTCCCTCTCAGGGTCGAAGAGTGGATCCCATCTCTTCAGCAGAACCGGTGCTAATTCTATGTGCCAGAACCGAGATAAAATCCAGTCCGTATACTCCTCCCTGTGAAAGCGCAGGGCAAACCACCCATGAGCCAACACCCGAATGATGGGCAGTTCTTTAAGCAAGGAACCCCAAATCTCTGTGGTCCAAAGACGAAGCCTCTCAACTGAGTAGTTCCTGCCATGAACACGGCCTACCAGGACCTTCTTGGCTGTCTCTGCAACTTCACCCATCGAGATGTCTTCGCCCAGAGCGAGGTTGATGTCCTTATCCACTGCTTTAAGGCACCTGCCTTTCTTGAGCTTATCAGAACGACGAGCTATCAGATAGTCCCTGAGAAGGCCACAGATGCCCTGATTTACAGTCTGAGGGGTGGATGGGTTGGATTTAGGGTTAGGGATCGGGGAGCTAAAGCAACCAAAGTGGATAGGTGTGCTAGGGTTAGGGCCACCAGGGTTTAAGGTAGCACTGGAGAGTGCAGGGTTAGTGAAGGAGGAAGGCCCGGGTGGGGGGATGCCTGAGGAGGATGGGGTGCAGTGCAGAGCGAAAATGTGGGGAAGCTGGGGTAGCGGCAAATGGTATTTTGACACCCTACTCTAGGGCATAAGCATAGTGGTTTGATTTTTTCCACCACCCCAACTTGTATGAACAGAGAGCCAAATAAAAGGGGCAGAGGGAGAGCCCCAAAGAAAGGAAGACAAGATTTGGGGAGGAACACTTACATCCAGCAAATCATTGCAAAAGCTAAGTCAGAGGCATCTTCCCGTGCAGTCGTGAGGCCAGGTGCATGAACAAAATCGGAGGGAAAATCTGTAGATCAACCAGTGTTGTTCACAACACCCCCTGCCGGTTCAATACAACAGACCCTTCCAGTAGCCGGAGAGACAAGCAACAGTACGCCTAGTAAAGGAATCTCGTTGCTTGCAACAGATACAAGTAAAGCATCCAGAGGAACTATCCATCCCAGTAGGGAAGAAGAAATTGCAGAGAGGAGATTCGAAGGGTCCATCCACAGTGACAAGGGGGAAGAGATTGTAGAAACATTTCTATCACCAAAGGATAGAGGAAGCGTTATTAAGGCAACTCGAACCCCTATGATAAAAGCCCTTCTTGCGAAGCCAGCTGAAATCCCTAGTGAGTATTGGAGGATATTCATGGCACCTACAACCTCTACTATTGACTTCCCAATTAGGGATTTGGGGACTGGTGCACCAACAAAGCCCATCCCTCTAACAACTTTACCTAGTTTCCATGGGCTTACTTCAGAGGACCCTGACACATTTTTGTTTGAATTTGACATTGTGTGTTGAGGGTATGATTACATAACGGATGCTCATAAATTAAAAAATTTGCCTGCTACGCTAAAAGGGACAACCCTGCAGTGGTTTATGTGTCATGGGGGAAGGTCTATCACCACGTGGGAAGCAATGAGAACTGCTTTCTTGGAGAAATACCAAGACTACTGTAAATCACGGGATATTAAAGAAGAGTTTTTTAAATTTATACAGAAAGAGGACGAAAATATGGAAGACTATGTGGAACGCTTCAAATACACATTGCAAAGGTCAGGTCACTTCGACCTGGATAAAGAAATTTTGAAAATTATCCTCCTCCGGGCCTTCCGAGAAGACTCTTTGGAATTTTTGAATATAGTCGAAAAGGGGGATATATCAAAGGAGGACTTTGATACCATCTGTGAGTTGTGTATTCCATGATCAAGAGGAGTTGCAAGAAAAAAACAAGGGATTCGGTCAAGAAAGGTATCTGGCGAAGGTGTTACAAAAGCAGAAATTAGGAACCTACTCGACAGCCTGAGGACTGATATCCTGAGTACCTTGTCTGAACAAATAGACACACTGCAGTTAAAATAGAAACAACTAGAATTAGAAAGAACTATGGCCGTATTTTCCCCACATGCAGAAAGAAACATCCACAGAGGGAATGTCTGTTGAACTCTGTAGAGGAGTGTGCAATCTATGAACTGAGGTACGCTACAAGTTCATGCCCATCTTTTCCAGGGCTAAAAGCGGTTTTCAAGGGACAGGAGAAGATATGGAGCAGTTGTACTTTATGGGACCTAAAAATCCATGGCAACCTCGGCCATCGATGGGAAATCAAGGTATGTTTCCAGATCCATCTCAATATTTTAGCAATTTTAATATGGGTCCCCAGACTATGCCTTATCTACTCGTATGGCCCCAATACCAGTTTCCATCTTGGCAGCAGTGGGCTCCTCAAGCTAGTTCAAGCTCCTCATGGGCTCCGAACTGGCAAGGACCTTCCCCTCCTGGTTAGTTTTCCCAGTCAATGCCACAACAGAAACTTCAGTTTCCCTCTAATGTGCCCCCTGGCAATCAACCTATTCGTCCTCAACTCCCTATCCAACCCAATCCAAATCTTAACAATAAAGGGGCTTAGCAAGCTGACACCCTCAAACTACCTTCATACAACATCTCCACTGCAGAATTCTATGAGATGCATTTACGATCTGGGTGGCTCGTAGGCGCCCAACCCTCGCCAGTTATCATTGAGCAAATTGATAGTGAGGAGAAGGAACCAGAAATGGTCGGAGAGGAACCAAACCGAGTTAACAAAAATCATACACCTCCTCAACCGTTAGCTACTCAGAAACACCAAGCTGAACCGCCCTATCCATAAAGGTTGGTTGTGAGTAAACCAACCCCTCAAACTGAGTTTGACTTATTAGGGGAGCTACATAATTTATTTTTCAAGATTCCCCTGCTGTAAGCCATGAAGGATGTACCTATATACGCGAAAACTCTTAGGGAATCTTGTGCTAAGAAGCCTAAAAAGAAATCGAGAGATCCGCTCACCATTCATGTAATGGGGAAGTTATCATATTTCGTGATGGGAAGGTCCATGCCTCTAAAGTATGGGTATCCCGGGAACCCAATTTTGACCGTGCACATTAATGGGGTAGAAATTCCAAATGTACTGGTAGATTTGGGCGCTGCCATAAATGTCATCACTGCTGAAACCATGCATGCATTAGGACTTCTTGACTTGAAACACACACCTACATTGTTAGAACTGGCAGATCGATCTACAGTTAAACAGTAGGGAAATTAGAATATATCACAATTTCAGTGGATTCATGGCACTACCCTGTGGACTTCCTAGTACTCCAAACGCAATCTCCAGCTAGAGGCCATCCCTTGATCCTAGGAAGACTGTGGTTGGCAACCGCAGATGCTTATATTGGGTGTCGGTCTGGGCATATGATCATCTCAAATGGGCAAAACACTAAGAATCTGGTGTTATATCCTCCCGCAGAACCTAACCCATCAGCAAAACCAGCAGGCCATAAGAAATCTGTACATAAGAAAGAGTCTGAATCAGAAAATGAGGAGTTAAGACCAGTTCTCACTATTGGGCAGGCCCTCCAGTTGAAAGATGAAATAGAAGATGACACAATTACTACCTTTATCAGTGATCCTTGTTCTGTTTCAGATTTGAATCAGCAAATCCTGGAGTTCGTCTTGAGCTGTGAGACTCAGGAAAGTATTGGAGCAGCAGATGGATTCGAGGAGCTACCTATAGCTACGCCCCATGACAGTGTTTCCATGGAAATAGAACCGGGAAAAACCCTAAATATCAATCTAGAACTGTCAGATACCCAGAAAAACAACTCCTGCATGTTCTTCGGAAACACACAGAAGCCTTCACCTGGGATTACTCAGATATGAAGGGAATTCCTGTTAATTTATGCACTCATCACATATACATTAAGGAGGACTATCGTCCTGTAAGGCAACCCCAGAGAAGAATGAACCCTGCCCTAAAAAACATTGTTAAGGAAGAACTCCAAAAGCTGTTGGATGTGGGATTTATCTACCCCATTTCAGACAACCAATGGGTTTCCCCATTGGTAATGGTCCCTAAGAAAAATGGTAAATGGCGAATATGCGTGGACTACAGAGAATTAAACAAGGCAACTCAGAAAGACCATTTTCCGTTACCATTCATTGACCAAGTCTTGGATACATTAATAGCGAAGAAGTTTTTTTCCTTCCTCGACGGATTTAGAGGGTACAACTAGATCCAGTAGCTCCTGAAGGTCAGAATAAGACCACATTTACATGCCCCGGGGGAACATTTTCATACAGAGTCCTCCCAATTGGTCTCTGTAATGCACCTGCAACGTTCCAGAAGGCAATTTTGGGGATTTTCTCTGATCTGATAGATGATAGTGTTGAAATCTATAT
This sequence comes from Pinus tabuliformis, assembly GCA_031772625.1. Classification (NCBI taxonomy): domain Eukaryota; kingdom Viridiplantae; phylum Streptophyta; class Pinopsida; order Pinales; family Pinaceae; genus Pinus; species Pinus tabuliformis. The sequence goes on from CM062813.1 coordinate 1,089,303,587, forward strand.
GGATGATTTCATGGCATATGGAGACTCATTCGAAGAAGCATTGGGAAAGCTAGAAAAAGTTCTTGAAATATGCAAGCAGGCGCATGTCTCCTTATGTTATGAAACCAGCTCACAAAAAGATAGAAAAGAGAGATCCACGCCTTAGAATTCAGCCTCTTCGAGGGGGCAACCTCCTTTACATTACATAAATGAACAATTCTTGGATGATACAAATGACAAAACCTCCTTTCTATATATAGGAGTCTAAGGAGTCACAATATAATCCAGCCAACCTAACAATAATAATATAAAGCCACAAAAATAACAATAGAGGGATTCTATGGGGCACAGAAATAACAACATGGGGGTAATAGGGGCACAACAATATAAATAAGGGGTATAACTACAATAGTAATGGGGTAATCACTAGTATTATAGGGACCCAACATGCCCCTCTCCTTCAAAAAAGTGTTGTCCTCAACGCTTGAGTAGTTCTGGATACTTCTGCATAAAATTCTCATCCTCCCATGTGGAATCTTCAGCGGATAAGTTCTTCCACTTGATAAGATACTCTGAAATTGATCGATTTCGTAGCTGTCGAGTTCTTGTTTTTGTGACTGCTTCCGGTTCCAATATAATTTTTCCTTCCTTGTCAAGTTCTGGCAATATTGTTTGAACTGGGAGATTGTCGCCTATAACTTTCTTTAAACATGAAACATGGAAAACTGGGTGCAATCGAGAAGCTGCAGGAAGCTCCAATTTGTATGCCATAGTACCAATCTTTTGCAACACCTTGTATGGACCATAATACTTTGGTGATAATTTATTGTCCTTCTTAGCTTGCTTTAGGGACATTTGCTTATATGGTTGTAGCCGTAGGAATACCCAATCACCTACATCAAAACTTCTTTCACTGCGATGTTGATCTGCCTGTTGTTTCATTCTATTTTGTGCCAACACGAGGTTATCCTTTAAGAGTTGGAGGACTTGTTGTTGATGTTTGATGTGATGTTCCACTGCCTGAACCTTAGAATTTTCTCTTAAATATGATGTGATGGATGGTGGTTGATACCCATAAAGTGCCATAAATGGGGTCATTTTTGTTGTTGTATGGAAGGAAGTGTTATACCACCATTCAGCCAGAGGCAACCATTTGACCCATTGTGTCTGTTTATCAGATACAAAGCAACGAAGATATCCTTCCAAACATTTGTTTACTATCTCAGTTTGCCCATCAGATTGAGGATGATAAGATGAGCTATGAGCTAACTGTGTACCAAGACAAGAAAATAATTTTGTCCAAAAATTTCCAGTGAAAATGGGATCTCTGTCACTTACAATAATCTTTGGGTTTCCATGTAGCTTTTGAATTGTTTCCATAAATGCAGTAGAAACTGTACTGGCTTTAAATGGATGTGATAATGCACAAAAGTGTGCATACTTGGTAAGTCTGTCAACTACCACCATGATGACACTCTTTCCCTCAGACTTGGGTAAACCTGTGATAAAATCCATTGAAACCTCCTCCCAACATTGGCTTGGAATGGATAAAGGTTGTAATAGACCCGGTATCTTAATTGTTTCAACTTTATTTTGTTGGAAAACCAAACATTCCGCCACAAACTTTTGAATATCTGATTTAAGGCCATGCCAAAAAAATTCCTTCTTAACCCTGTGGTAAGTTTTAAAAAATCCTGAGTGCCCTCCTAAGGGAGAAGTGTGCAATTCCATAAAATCTTTTGTTTTAGCTGGGAATTCTTACACAGGTATAAGCGATCTTTGTACCATAATGAATCATTTTTCCAGCTAAATGTATCAGACGTACTGGAATCTTGTTGTAGCTTTCGAATAAGTGCCCACACTTCTTCATCATTCTTCCATTCCTCCCTTGCTTCGTTTATCCAATCCGGTTGGATAATAGAAATGGCGCACAACAATGTTTCCACATCCTCATCCTTTCTTGAGAGTGCATCTGCCACCACATTTTGCTTCCCTTTTTTGTAGATGATTTCAAAGTCATAACCCAACATCTTTGTGACCCACTTTTGTTGCTCTTTAGAGGATAATCTTTGTTCTAAAAAGTATTTAAGGCTATCATGATCCATTTTTACCTTGAAGTGTCTTCCCATTAGGTAGGGCCGCCATTTCTTAAGTGCATGGAGTATTGCCAACATTTCCTTCTCATAAATAGCTTTTCTTAAAAACTTTCCCTTGATTGGACGACTTTCAAAAGCAATGGGTCTTTCATCTTGCATTAGAACAGCACCAATTCCATTTCCTGAAGCATCACATTCCACAATAAAGGTTTTTGTGAAGTCCGATGTAGCTAAGACCGGTGCTTGGCGCATTGCCTCTTTAAGATGTTCAAAGGCCTTTGTTGCTTCCGGAGTCCATGAAAATGCATCTTTCTTCAATAATGTTGTTAGAGGTGTTGCTATTCTCCCATAATTCTTAACAAACTTGCGATAATACCCTGTCAACCCAAGAAATCCTCGCATATGCTTTATGGATGTGGGAATTTTCCATTCCTTAATGGCTTTAATTTTGCTAGGGTCTACCTTAACTCCTTCATGAGATACAATATGACCCAAATATTCCACCTCCTGGACTCCAAAGAAACATTTGGATCTTTTTTCATATAATTGTTTCTCTGTTATGAAACCAGCTCAAGAAAAGATAGATCAACGCCTTAGAATTCAGCCTCTTCGAGGGGGCAACCTCCTTTATATTACATAAATGAACAATTCTTGGATGATACAAATGAAAAGACCTCCTTTCTATATATAAGAGTCTAAGGGGTCATAACATAATCAGAGCCGACATAAAAATAATAATATAAGGGCACAATAATAACCATAGTGGGCTTCTATGGGGCACAATAGTAACAATATGGGCATTACATGGGTACATCAATATAATAAGTGGGTTATACTAATAACAATAAGGGGTTACACTAGTAGTATAGGGGCCTAACATGCCCCTCTCCTTCAAAAAGTGTTGTCCTCAACGCTTGAGTAGTTCTTGATGCTTCTGTATAAAATTCTTGTCCTCCCATGTGGAATCTTCAGCGGGTAAGTTCTTCCACTTGATGAGATACTCTGAAATTGATCGATTTCGCAGCTGCCGGGTTCTTGTTTCTGTGATTGCTCCAGGTTCCAATATGATTTTTCCTTCTTCTTCAATTTTTGGCAATATTGTTTGAATTGGGATCTTTTGCAACTTTTGAATAAATGGCCATACTTCTTCGTCCTTCTTCCATTCATCCCTTGCTTCGTTTATCCAATCTGGTTGGATAATATAAATAGCACAAAACAATGCTTCCACATCCTCATCCTTGAAGAGTCTTCCCATTCGGTAAGGTCGCCATTTTTTAAGTGCATGTAGTGTTGCCAACATTTCCTTCTCATAAATAGCTTGCTTGAGATGTAGCAGTAAAAATACCCAATCACCTACATCAAAAAAAATTTCACTACAATGTTTATCTACCTGTTGTTTCGTTTGATTTTGCATAGATGTGGTGTTATCCTTTAAAAGTTGGAGAACTTGTTTTTGATGCTCGATGTGATCTTTCACTGCTTGAACCTTTTTCTTCTTGATATGTCCTTCTATCTCTAGAGTTTGAGGAGCGGTAATTTCTTCCAATCCTTTACAAGATATGGTCGGATTCATTTCTTGATGCTCGATGTGATCTTTCACTTCTTGAACATTTTTCTTCTTGATATGTCCTTCTATCTTGATAGTTTGAGGAGTGGTAATTCTTGGCAATGCTTTACAAGATATGGTCTTATTCATTTCTTCTTTCTCTGGAGTGGGGTCCTGGCGTATATTTTCTTCTTTTGTTGTTTCTTGATCCTTTTCTTCCTCCTCTTCATATTCTATGTAAAATAATTTCTTCTCAGCACACTTATGACCTTTAGTGCATTTGCTATCACAATTGTAACAAAGCCCTTTTTCTCCTTTTTCTTCCAATTGTTGTGGTGTAACCCTTGTAGGTTGTGGAAGGCTAGGAGAAACAACACTTCCATCTTTATAGTTGTGAGGGGTACACTTCCTGGTTTCCATAATTTTGCTTTCCACTATGTCACAAAGCCCTTTTACTCTTTCCAATTGTTGTGGTGTTGCTCTAAAGAAGGTGTTGCTCTTTGTATCCTCATAATGTGCTATCATTTTCTCCGTGAAAATTAACCATGTAACAAGTTGTTTACGAGAACAAAGCCCTTTGTACCATAAAAATTGATCTGGTTCTAAATATGAAGATGCAATACATACCTTTTGTAATAGTTGTACACCATGTAGATCAAAATATTGCTCCATCTGAAGTATCCAATTTACCGAATCCTTGCCATCAAACTTCCTCATCTTGCTTTTTCTTGATTTTAGGAGCTTGACCTTGAAATGACTGTAACTCTGTACTTTCAGATCTTTAAGTTCTGAAATTGTGACCTGTAGTAGCCCTCTGTGTCCTCTTTCCAATGCCACCAGTGTGATCCAAATTGAATTCTCCAAGAAAGAGTTATGCACAATCTCCCAAGATGACCTGATTATAGACTAGTTCAGTAGAGCGAACTTGTACGACGTGCCACGAGTCACTGTTTCAACTTTTGGATCTGAAAAATGCATACAAGAAACTACAGTCCGTCCTCTTTCTATACCTTCTTACGAAATTTCAATCCGATCCCTAGAGAGAAAGTTATGATGATTTTCCCCAGGTCACATGTTTTGAATGTAATTCAGGAGTCTGCAAAAAGACCAACTTCCTCAGATCATATCTCTGCAAATATTGCGCGAAAAGCTCTAAAATTTGGACCCAAGGTTCAGCGCGATTTCTTCTCAAATGGATTTTTTTGCGACTTCTGAAACATCACAGAAAAAAAATTTATAGCGAAAATGCCACGATGACTTGTTTGGAGCAGCGAAACCCTAGAATCCAAAGCTCTGATACCAAATGTTATGAAACCAGCTCAAGAAAAGATAGAAAAGATAGATCAACGCCTTAGAATTCAGCCTCTTCGAGGGGGCAACCTCCTTTACATTACATAAATGAACAATTCTTGGATGATACAAATGAAAAGACCTCCTTTCTATATATAGGAGTCTAAGGGGTCATAACATAATCAGAGCCGACATAAAAATAATAATATAAGGGCACAATAATAACCATAGTGGGCTTCTATGGGGCACAATAGTAACAATATGGGCACTACATGGGTACATCAATATAATAAGTGGGTTATACTAATAACAATAAGGGGTTACACTAATAGTATAGGGGCCTAACATGCCCCTCTCCTTCAAAAAGCGTTGTCCTCAACGCTTGAGTAGTTCTTGATGCTTCTGTATAAAATTCTTGTCCTCCCATGTGGAATCTTCAGTGGGTAAGTTCTTCGACTTGATGAGATACTCTGAAATTGATCGATTTCGTAGCTGTCGGGTTCTTGTTTCTGTGATTGCTCCAGGTTCCAATATGATTTTTCCTTCCTCTTCAATTTTTGGCAATATTGTTTGAATTGGGATCTTTTGAAACTTTTGAATAAGTGGCCATACTTCTTCGTCCTTCTTCCATTCATCCCTTGCTTCGTTTATCCAATCTGGTTGGATAATATAAATAGCACAAAACAATGCTTCCACATCCTCATCCTTGAAGAGTCTTCCCATTCGGTAAGGTCGCCATTTTTTAAGTGCATGTAGTGTTGCCAACATTTCCTTCTCATAAATAGCTTGCTTGAGATGTAGCAGTAAAAATACCCAATCACCTACATCAAAAAAATTTTCACTACAATGTTTATCTACCTGTTGTTTCGTTTGATTTTGCATAGATGTGGTGTTATCCTTTAAAAGTTGGAGAACTTGTTGTTGATGCTCGATGTGATCTTTCACTGCTTGAACCTTTTTCTTCTTGATATGTCCTTCTATCTCTAGAGTTTGAGGAGCGGTAATTTCTTCCAATCCTTTACAAGATATGGTCAGATTCATTTCTTGATGCTCGATGTGATCTTTCACTTCTTGAACATTTTTCTTCTTGATATGTCCTTCTATCTTGATAGTTTGAGGAGTGGTAATTCTTGGCAATGCTTTACAAGATATGGTCTTATTCATTTCTTCTTTCTCTGGGGTGGGGTCCTGGCGTATATTTTCTTCTTTTGTTGTTTCTTGATCCTTTTCTTCCTCCTCTTCATATTCTATGTAAAATAATTTCTTCTCAGCACACTTATGACCTTTAGTGCATTTGCTATCACAATTATAACAAAGCCCTTTTTCTCCTTTTTCTTCCAATTGTTGTGGTGTAACCCTTGTAGGTTGTGGAAGGCTAGGAGAAACAACACTTCCATCTTTATAGTTGTGAGGGGTACGCTTCCTGGTTTCCATAATTTTGCTTTCCACTATGTCACAAAGCCCTTTTACTCTTTCCAATTGTTGTGGTGTTGCTCTAAAGAAGGTGTTGCTCTTTGTATCCTCATAATGTGCTATCATTTTCTCCATGAAAATTGACCACGTAACAAGTTGTTTACGAGAACAAAGCCCTTTGTACCATAAAAATTGATCTGGTTCTAAATATGAAGATGCAATACATACCTTTTGTAATAGTTGTACACCATGTAGATCAAAATATTGCTCCATCTGAAGTATCCAATTTACCGAATCCTTGCCATCAAACTTCCTCATCTTGCTTTTTCTTGATTTTAGGAGCTTGACCTTGAAACGACTGTAACTCTGTACTTTCAGATCTTTAAGTTCTGAAATTGTGACCTATAGTAGCCCTCTGTGTCCTCTTTCCAATGCCACCATTTTGATCCAAATTGAATTCTCCAAGAAAGAGTTATGCACAATCTCCCAAGATGACCTGATTATAGACTAGTTCAGTAGAGCGAACTTGTACGACGTTCCATGAGTCATTGTTTCAACTTTTGGATCTGAAAAATGCATACAAGAAACTACAGTCCGTCCTCTTTCTACACCTTCTTACGAAATTTCAATCCGATCCCTAGAGAGAAAGTTATGATGATTTTCCCCAGGTCACATGTTTTGAATGTAATTCAGGAGTCTGCAAAAAGACCAACTTCCTCAGATCATATCTCCGCAAATATTGCGCGAAAAGCTCTGAAATTTGGACCCAAGGTTCAGCGCGATTTCTTCTCAAATGGATTTTTTTTGTGACTTCTGAAACGTCACAGAAAAAAATTTATAGCGAAAATGCCACGATGACCTGTTTGGAGCAGTGAAACCCTAGAATCCAAAGCTCTGATACCAAATGTTATGAAACCAGCTCAAGAAAAGATAGAAAAGATAGATCAACGCCTTAGAATTCAGCCTCTTCGAGGGGGCAACCTCCTTTACATTACATAAATGAACAATTCTTGGATGATACAAATGAAAAGACATCCTTTCTATATATAGGAGTCTAAGGGGTCATAACATAATCAGAGCCGACATAAAAATAATAATATAAGGGCACAATAATAACCATAGTGGGCTTCTATGGGGCACAATAGTAACAATATGGGCACTACATGGGTACATCAATATAATAAGTGGGTTATACTAATAACAATAAGGGGTTACACTAGTAGTATAGGGGCCTAACATTCTCCTCCAATAGTTGTAGCACCCTGTCAACATGTTCAACATGATCCTTCCAAGACTTGATGTAGATTAGTATATCATCAAAAAATACTAACACAAATTTTCTAAGGAATGGTTTGAAAATTGAATTCATCAAACCTTGAAATGTTGAAGGTGCATTAGTAAGGCCAAAAGGCATGCCCAAAAATTCATAATGACCCTCATGAGTTCTAAATTCCGTTTTCAGAATGTCTTCAATCTTCATTCTGATTTGATGATATCCCGAACGAAGATCCAACTTGGTGAAGTAAATTGATCCATGCAATTCATCCAATAATTCATCAATGACAGGAATGGGGAACTTATCTTTAATAGTGAGCTTGTTGAGCTTCCTATAATCCGGACACATGCACCATGATCCATCCTTCTTGTGCACCAATACTACTGGAGCAGAGAAAGAACTTTGACTTGGTTGAATTATACCAGCCTCTAGCATTTCTGCAACCATACGTTCAATTTCACTTTTTTGGACATAGGGATATCTGTACGGCCTGATGTTTGGATGAACACTTCCTGGAATCAGATGAATAGCATGATCATGATCACGCATAGGTGGGAGACCTTTGGGAGTCTCAAATACCTTGGAATGATTGTCCAGGACTTTTTGGAGATCTGGGGAAATAGATGATTCTGATGTGGAAATATCTAGCGAACATAATTGTGCAATTACACTCTTTGCTCCTTTTTTAGAAGCTTTGTCATACCATTAGAGATGATTATCTTTCCTGGTTTCCCTGCAATACCCCTTAATTCAACTTCCTTTCCTTCCATAGAAAATTTGATGAAAAGTTCTTGAAAATTAAAAGCTATTGTACCCAAGGATTGTAGCCATTGGACTCCTAGTACAACATCAGCACCTCCCATTGGAATGGAAAGCATTGGGCTAGTCAATACATATTCTCTCATGGATAGCTTGATATTATGGCACCTTCCAGAGCAATTTATTGTTCCTCCATTTGCAATCATCACTTGACACTCTGGTGCTGGATATAGGAAGCAATTCAATTATTTTGCAACCCTACAATGAATAAAATTGTGGGTGCTTCCTGAATCAATCAACACTATTACCTTTTTCTTCTTGATTTGTCCTTCTATCTTGATGGTTTGAGGAGTGGTAATTCCCGCCAATGCATTACAAGATATGGTCGGATTTATTTGTTCTTCATCTAGGCTTTGTTCCTGGAGTATATCTTCTTCTTTTGACATTTCTTGCTCCTTTTCTTCTTCCTCTTCACAATCTATGTAGAATAATTTCTTCTCAGCACACTTATGACTTTTAGTGTATTTGCTATCACAACTGTAACAAAGCCCTTGCTCTTTTTTCTTCCAATTGTTGTGGTGTCAACTTTATAGGTTGTGGAAGACTAGGGGCAACAACACTTCCGTCTTTATAGTTGTGAGTGGTATGCTTCCTGGTTGCCATAATTTTGCTTTCCATTTTTCTTGCTAACCTGAATGCCTTCTCTAATGAATCAGGTTCCCAAAGACGAACATCATGTTGGATATTATCCTTTAAAGACCCTATGAACACATCAATCCTATGCTCCTTTGGAATATATTTTACCCTTATGTTAAATCTTTGGAACTCCTCAATGTGCTCCATTACTGAACCCTTTTGTTTGAGACTTATCAATTGGCTAAAAAAAGGTGTTGCTTTTTGTATCTTCATAATGTGCTATCAATTCTTCCGTAAAAATTGCCCAAGTGATAAATTTTTTACGAGAGCAAAGCCATTGATACCATACAAACTGATTTGGTTCCAAATATACAGTTTCCATACGTACCTTTTGTGTGTTTTGCACATTATTGAGATCGAAGAACTGCTCCATTTGTAATATCCATGTGGCGGGATCCTTGCCATCAAACTTCCTCATATCGATTTTTGGAATATGGTGGGTCTTTGATCCAACATTAGAATCTATGGAATCATGATTAACATTACTTTTTTTCACAGCATGAGTTTCCTTTACAACTTTTTCACCATTAGTAAGTATCTCTTGTAGAAAATTTGTCAAATCTGTCTTCAAATCTGCCATGTTTGTCTCCAAATCTGTCTTCAAATTTGCCATGTCTTTCTTCAAATCTGTCTTCAAATCTATCTTCAAATCGTCCATCTTAGCTTCCATGCCATTTATCTTAGATTCCATGCCATTTATCTTAGATTCCACGCCACCTATCTTAGCTTCTGTTAGCTTTTGTGAGCGTGACATTTGTTGCACTTGTTCTTGTAATTTTGATATATCATGTAGCATTTCTTTCTCTTCTTCATGAGTCATGCTAGAGCTTTCAGGTTCCTTACTAGGTGTTTGCATTTTCTTTCCTCGGGGCATCAGTTACCGATAATAATGCTTTACTATGCCCTTTGAATTCCGTTAAACCAAGCTTACACAAAAATTTAAAAAAAAAACTACACACCTTTTTTTCACTTTATAGAAGCCTGATATTGAATCTGATGTATCTCTGTAATTTCGGATCATCCAGTTCTGAAATTGCGACCTATAGTAGCCTTCTGTGTCCTCTTTCCAATGCCACAAGTCTGACCCAAATTGGATTCTTCAAGGAAGAGTTATGTGAAATCTCCCACAATGACTTGCTTTTAGACTAGTTCAGTAGACCAAACTTGTACGACATGCCACGAGTCACCATTTCAACCTTTGAATCTGAAACACGCATAAAAGAAACTATAGTCTGACCTCTTTCTGTACCTTCTTACGAAATTTCAATCCGATCCCCAAAGAGAAAGTTATGACGATTTTCCCCAGGGCACCTGTTTTGAATGTAATTCAGGAGTCTGCAAAAATACCAACCTCCTCAGATCATATCTCCGCAAATATCACGCGAAAAGCTCTGAAATTTGGACCCAAGGTTTAGTACGATTTCTTCTCAAATGGGTTTTTTTTGTGACTTCTGAAACGTCACAGAAAAAATTTATAGCGAAAATTCCACGATGACCTATTTGGAGCAGCGAAACCCTAGAATCCAAAGCTCTGATACCAAATGTTATGAAACCAGCTCACAAAAAGATAGAAAAGAGAGATCCACGCCTTAGAATTCAGCCTCTTCTAGGGGGCAACCTCCTTTACATTACATAAATGAACAATTCTTGGATGATACAAATGACAAAACCTCCTTTCTATATATAGGAGTCTAAGGAGTCACAATATAATCTAGCCGACCTAACAATAATAATATAAAGCCACAAAATTAACAATAGAGGGATTCTATAGGGCACAGAAATAACAACATGGGGGTAATAGGGGCACAACAATATAAATAAGGGGTATAACTACAATAGTAATGGGGTAATCACTAGTATTATAGGGACCCAACACCTTAAGTACGGAAAAATGTCATATGATGATGAATGAAGGAAGAGTCCTGGGACACTTGCTTTCAGCTACAGGAATCCATCTGATGGATCCAGCCAAGATAAAGGTAATACAGCGCTTTCCAATATCCAGAACACCCACTCAGGTACGTAGCTTTATCGTTTGTGTTAGTTATTACAGGCGCTTTATAGAAAATTTTGCTAAAACAGCACATCCGCTTTTTCAATTACTGACAAAAGATGCAGACTTTGTTTGGATAGATGACTGTGATGCAGCCTTTGTGAAGATCAAGAAACTGGTCTATAGTGCTCCGATCCTTAGAGGACCAGACTGGGAATTACCATTCCATATTCATGCTGATGCTTCCCAAACAGCAATTGGGGCAGTTTTAGGGCAGCAGGTGGATAAGATACCATATGCAGTTTACTATGTTAGCAATAACTTGGCCTCTACTGAGTTAAACTACACAGTGACTGAAAAAGAATTCCTCGCTTTCATCTATGCCATCAACAAGTTCTGGCACTATATCACTGGTTAACCCACCTTTGTACACACGGATCATGCATCCATCAGGTATCTAATGAATAAACCTGTTACTCTTGGTCGTATTACAAGATGGCTTTTGCTACTTCAAGAATTTGATATTACCATAGTAGATAAACTAGGAAAGGACAACATGGTTGCAGATTTTCTTTCTAGATTAGAAAACAATACCGAAGGTACACCTCTTGAAGATAGCTTTCCAGATGAATATCTTTTTGCAATTTCTGCCTCTGTGGTATGCAAAAATTACTAACTATCTTGCTACAGAAAAGGTTCCTCGTCATTTGTCATACAAGGACCAACGAAAAATTATTCATCATAGTCCCCGATATTCATGGATGGCGGGATACCTCTTTCATACGGGGGTGGATCAACAGATTCAGTGTTGTGTATCAGAGGATGATATCTATGAGATATTGAAGGCCGCCCATAGTGGGCCTTATGGAGGACATTTTGCAGATAAAAGAACATGCCACAAGGTGCTGCAAATGGGATACTACTAGCCTTCTATCTTTTGAGATGCTAGAGATTATGTCTGAAGATGTGATAGCTGTCAATGTATGGGACAACCTGGGAAATCAAATGAAATGCCATTACAGCCCCAGATAGTCCTGGAACCTTTTGAGAAATGGGTCATCGATTTTGTTGGACCCATCAACCCACCTTCCCATTAGAAGGTTCACATCCTGGTTTGTACTGATTATGTGACTAAGTGGGTGGAAGCTAGAGCGGTTGCGAAAGCAACAGAACAGGTGGTGGCAGACTTCCTTTTTGAAGAGATTTTTGCCCGATATGGTACCCCAAGAGAAATTGTCTCAGATGGAGGAGCACAGTTCACATCCCACATGATAGAGAGGCTTATGCAGAAATATGGGGTCAAACACAGAGTGACAACTCCTTACCATCCCCAAGCGAATGGACAAGTAGAAAGTACAAACAAGGTGTTAAAGAATATCTTGAAAAAAATTGTAGCAAGTCACCGTCGGGATTGGTCACAGAAACTCCCAAAGGCCCTTTGGGCGTATAGGACGACATGGAAAAATACAATCGGGTTTTCCCCATTTGAGCTAGTCTATGGGAAATCTCCCTTGTTTTTGGTTGAATTTGAGATCAGTACGCTCATAACAGCTTTGGAAGTAGGATTGGACTTATCAGAGGCCCAGAAACACTGGCTGGAACAACTCAATGAGCAAGACGAGATTCGTTTAGAAGCTATCCAGAGAACTACTATTTTCCAACAACAGAGAATGAAATGGCATGATAAATTTATCAAGAATAAGGTGTTTCATACAGGGGATTGGGCATTGTTATATGAATCTCGGTTCAAAGATTTTAAAGGAAAGCTTCGCACTCGTTGGATGGGACCCTATGAAGTGGACGTATATTCGCCAATGGCACAGTCAGATTGGTTACAGTAGATGAAAATCATACTTCCTTCCTAGTGAACGGACACCGTTTGAAGTTATACCACCATCCAATGTCTAAAGATGCCTTCATAAAACATCTTTCTGATACATCTAGTTTGATGGTTGTTGGTGCAGAGAATGCTCCCTCTGCCTTTTAAAAAAAATAAAAAAAAATAATAAGAATAATAATAATATGTTGTTACTACTTACTTGTTTGTCTTTTTGCAGGAATAAGAACTGAATTATGACAAGGAGAAACTGAGAAAAATTTCAAGCAACAGTCATAGTTGTTACACCATCAGTGTTGTTACTCCACTGTTGTTGTTACTCCACTGGTTGATGTTACTCCACCGGTGCTGTTACTCTGTTGTTGCTGTTACTCCACTGGTTGTTGTTACTCTGCCGATGTTGTTACTCCACTGTTTCTGTTACTCCACTGGTTGTTGTTAATTCGTCGGTGTTGTTACTCCACTGTTGTTGTTACTCCACTGGTTGTTGTTACCCCGTCAGTGTTGTTACTCCATTGTTGTTGTTACTCCACTGGTTGTTGTTACTCCGTCGGTGTTGTTACTCCATTGTTGTTGTTACTCCACCGGTGTTGTTACTCCATTGTTGTTGTTACTCCGTCGGTGCTGTTACTCCGTCGTGCTGTTACTCCACCGATGTTGTTACTCCATCGACGTTTTTACTCCACTATTGTCGTTACTCCGCCGGTTATCTTTGTTGCTACTCCACCGTCAGGTAGGTCGCCAGGTACGCTTTCATTGACTCTTACAGATTTAATTAAAATATTCCAAAAAGAGACTAGTACGTGCCATGGATGACTGCATTTAAGTTGGGGGGGTCCCATCATAAAGAAACGACGGCGTACCTAAAACTGTAATTGTTAACACCCAGGTTGTTCCCTTTGACTCCTGAGGGAATACGGCCTGGGTAACCACTAACCAAGCTTTGGATTACAGGTTCTAACCAACCTGTAATCAGAGAGGGCTCTCTCTTTTAGTTTTAACTTTGTTCTTTGAGGATTTTAGGCTAGTTATGAGGTAGGAGTTTTGATTTAAATTTTGGTTGAATGATGTCTTCCAGTAGCTAAGATGAGATCTTCAGAGAGTTTCAGTCCATTGGGCAATGGAGTCTGTGATTATGTGTTGTTTGAGGTATTGAGTAAGATTGCTAAAACTGCAGGGCCATTTAGATATGTCATGTAACAAACTTAAAATTGTGATGATGAAATATGATTAGCCAGTGAAAGGCAACTAAGAGTTTTTCACTAAGCTGGTGATGTGAGAAAGAGATATATCACCCAGGAGAAGATTTGAATTCCTGAATAATATTCACTGTGAAATTTTAGTCTGAAGGTGAAACAATTAAGAATTACACTTTCATAACCAATACTTAGAGGAAAAACATTCATAACAGCATAGATTGAGTTCAGGGTATTCAATGAACAAATCCTGAAACTCTTCTTTTTCTGTGCTATTAACTGTGGAATATAGAGCATGAAAGGATTATGAAAGAATGAAATACATAACAAAAAGGGGTCAAGAAAACTTATTGTGCCATGAAATATACAAGAATCCTGTAGCGGTAAGCCATCACACCACAACACATCAAACAACACAGAACTTTGGAAATTCCTTCAGCTGTATGACCTCAGCCTCTACATCAGTTATTTCATCAAACTGCAATTGTTTAAGTGCTTGTATGTTTTTCTTGTCAAAGGTTGTTGGAGAGAGCATTTGATTTGCTGTTTTGAGCGATATTGTTGTTTGCTCCTATTCATTCAATGGCTGTGTGTCTTTTACAAAATCAACATCAATGTTCAAGCCTGAAAATTCATGCTGCAAGGTTAAGAAATTATTTATCTGTGTGTCATCCTCAAATACCTGCCAATCTTTGACATTGTTTGGGACAGAGGGTCTGTGTTTTATCTCAGCTGTAAAGCAGTGGTTGGGTTCAAAAGGCAATTTGCATGTACTGGCAAATGTAGCTAAACTGTGTGCATGAAGGTTGTGGGTCCTAGGTATTTTGGTCATTTGAAATTCAGTGAAAGCTTTGAGTATTTCAATAGTAGCAGACCTGTATGATCTCAGTCTTTTGTCATTGGTGACAAAATTGCATTTTACTTGTTGAATAATGAGGTCTGAATCTCCCATGATTGAAACTTTTGTGGCTTGTAAGGATTTTACCAGTTTGAGGCCTAGCAGAAGAGCCTCATACTCTGCCATATTATTAGTGCATCTGAAATTAAGCCTATAGGCTCGACCTTCTGCATGATTGCTTTGTTTGTTGTGAATCCACACTCCAGCTCCTGCCCCTAATTTGTTGACTGATCCATCAAACTCAAGAAACCATAGGATCTCTTGATTTAGGGGATTTTCAACAACTTCTCTATGATTTGGGATTATAAGTTGGAGCTCTTGTCTATTATCTGGTTTGTCTTCTAGCATTGGCTCATCAATTGATTTCTCAATCTTGATTTCTTGGGAACTTGATTGCTCACTCACATGCATATCTTGTTCAAGTATGACAGATTTGTTATTACTCACTGGACTTATATCAGTATTGAACAGAATGAAGGAATCCATATCAGAATGGACTGCATAAATAGGGAAATTTTGGGGTTTTTCTTCACTGCTCACCATGTATTTCATGAGTGATTCTCTATATAGCCTCTTTGGCTGCCCAAAGACAGAGATAGTGGCATATGACATGTCCAATTGTAGGGAGCCTTGGAGTTTAGCCCCCCAAGATCTTGATAACAGCATTCCATACTTGGGTGGGATATCAGCAACTACCACATCCATTAAGATTGTTTTATTTGGGTACTGGACAAGGGACACACATAGGTCTTTAATCAAGCCTAAACACTTAACTTGGCTGGAGTCAAATGAAAATAGGTCCTTATATGGTCTTTTGATGTCTAGATTCAATCTTTCCATTACTGACTTAGGCATCAAGTTGTGAGAGGCGCCTGAATCAAACATTGCATTGTGTAATATCTTATCATGAACATGCAAGCTGATATAAAAAGGTAGGATTCCAGTAACTACTGTCTTTCCATCAACCTTTGGACCAAAAAGTAATTCTGGGGTGTCATCCAATACATTGACATCATCTTTATTATGAGTGAGTTGAAGGGATTTCTTGATTTGTTGTTTGTAAATGTTATGCTTGGCTAGCTCTGAAAGAGGAATGGCTATCTTCAATTTACCAATTTCAGCTTCTAAGTCAAAAGGTTTTTCAGATTGGATCTTGGTGTCCTGTTTAACAACCTTTTCTTTGTTAATTAAGTTTTCTTCTTGACTCTCACTCTGATCTTGAGGCTTGTCCTTTTTGTTTACCTTTTGAAAAGTGTTGCTTGGATTGTGTTGTAAAGGAGGTGTAACCCCTGATTGTTGTTTTGAGGGAAATGGTTCAGTTACCTCTTCAACTGTTGCTTCATTTGTAATTGAATCAGTTTTGTTAATAGGCTCTGTGACAATAGCTTTCTTAGGCTGCAGGCTATCCTTTGTTTTCTCAGGCTGTGTCACATTTATAGTTCTGCTTCTTAATTTGTATTGTTTATGAACTTCATAAACAGCTGTGTCATAGCCTTGTTTAAAGTCAAATGACTCACCTGACTTGGTTTGGAACTGCTTGATGTCTTCATCTTCATGATCCTCTTGACTCAAAAAGACTTGCTGATCATTGTTGAGGCCCATCAAATTGATGTGGGTATCATCTATCTGCTCATTAGAAGTGGATGTTTCAGCATAGTTTTCTTGGAATGGGGGTCTAATTTCTGGTTCAGGGCTGGCCTTGCCAACATTAGGATTTTGATTTCTTCTAAAATTTTGATTCCTGGTAGGGTTATTCAGTGGTGCTTCCCATGATGATTTCCTCTCAACTGATTCTACTCTATCACCTAACCTATGCATGCCAGTGATTATTGCATCCAATTTCTGATCCCAGCCTGAAGGCTCTTCTTTGAAGGTAGTTTTTCTTTCAGTTCTGGTCCTATTTCTCCTAGCTATCAGGTTGGCTTCTACACTCACTGCTATGTCTTGCATTTCAGCTAAAGTTCGGGGAGCTCTTTCTCTTAATTGGTATGCCATATCTGAATCAAACCCATCAGGAAAGGTGTATAGAGCTAGGTCAGGTGGGGGTCTGAGATTTTGGGGAATAGCATTGTAGACATTGTTGAACCGAGCACAATAATCCAAGACAGTTTCTTGGGGACCTCTTTTGATAGTATTGTATTCAGATAAAATATGAAGTGGATCCTTTTTCTTCTCCCATCTGTTGATAAAGGTTTGATACAGGGCTTCAGGGTCAGCTATGGAGTTTGTTGGGAGTGACCTAAACCATGTTCTTACATCTCCTATTAGGCTTTGCACAAAAATTTTCATCCTAACCCCATCATCATCTATCTCATAATTTTCAAAGTAGTCCTGCATTTTCTTAGTATGTTGAAGGGCTGGATAAGAGCCAGTACCATCAAAATATGAAATCTTGCTTTGGTAATCTTGAGGCATAGGCCCTGGATTGGCAGGTAACTGCAGTGGAGCATATCTATTAGCCATGTTTGGTGGGACAATAGGGAAAACAGGGACAAATGGGACAAGTGGAGGAAAGGGGATGAGAGGGGTATGTGTAGTTGATGGAGTGGTTGAAAGGATACCTTGTGAAATGGATGAAGAACTAGGGGATTTTGGGACGGTGGTATGAGGATGTAAAGAAACCTTAGCAGGGGTTGGAATATTAGTTTGAGATGCTGCTTCAGAACTTGAATCTGATAGAGTCCCTTCTGATTTGTGTCTCTTAAGGATTCTTGAAATCAAGTTTGGATTTTGGAACTCAGGTGATGGATCAGGATCTGGGTTTGATCTTGTATAGCGAGTTTTCTTCTTAGGAGCCAGTTTCTGAGATTTTCTTTAAGAGAATTTTCTAAAAGATAGTGATATTTGACAAGGACTGATCAGGTATAGCACAACTGTATGGAACTTAAGACTGAATAAAGATTGACTGAGGCAGCTTTTATATACTCCTGCAAGTGCAAAGCAGGGGCAGTTTCCAAGGCTGTCTGGCTGTCACTTAGGCTTTATCTGCAGTATTAAGAATCAGACAGGGATTATAAAGTTCATTCAGGTCCCCAGCGGAGTCGCCATTTATGTTAACACCCAGGTTGTTCCCTTTGACTCCTGAGGGAATACGGCCGGGGTAACCACTAACCAAGCTTTGGATTACAGGTTCTAGCCAACCTGTAATCAGAGAGGGCTCTCTCTTTTAGTTTTAACTTTGTTCTTTGAGGATTTTAGGCTAGTTGTGAGGTAGGGGTTTTGATTTAAATTTTGGTTGAATGATGTCTTCCAGTAGCTAAGATGAGATTTTCAGAGAGTTTCAGTCCATTGGGCAATGGAGTCTGTGATTATGTGTTGTTTGAGGTATTGAGTAAGATTGCTAAAACTGCAGGGCCATTTAGATATGTCATGTAACAAACTTAAAATTGTGATGATGAAATATGATTAGCCAGTGAAAGGCAACTAAGAGTTTTTCACTAAGCTGGTGATGTGAGAAAGAGATATATCACCCAAGAGCATATTTGAATTCTTGAATAATATTCACTGTGAAATTTTAGTCTGAAGGTGAAACAATTAAGAATTACACTTTCATAACCAATACTTAGAGGAAAAACATTCATAACAGCATAGATTGAGTTCAGGGTATTCAATGAACAAATCCTGAAACTATTCTTTTTTGTGCTATTAACTGTGAAATATAGAGCATGAAAGGATTATGAAAGAATGAAATACATAACAAAAAGGGGTCAAGAAAACTTATTGTGCCATGAAATATACAGGAATCCTGTAGCGGTAAGCCATCACACCACAACACATCAAACAACACAGAACTTTGGAAATTCCATCAGCTCCCTGTATTAAAACTCTGAAATTTACAGCATAGGTTCTTTAGAAGAGAAAATCAACAACCCCTGCAAGCTTATGCGAGGGGAAATATATACAATCGGTTTTTACAAAATATCTGAACGCTGAGTCATTTACTCAATAACTGCGTTCACCAACTTTCAGAATAGCAGATAAGAAAGTTATTGCTGTCTTAAATTTACAATGAATACCCTTCGGTTCTGTCAGAAACCTTTTTGACTTTTGGAGGTCACTGAGTCGGTTGAGCGCTCTGCAATAATTCTGAATGATATGCCTTTAATGTTTTGTCGTGCTGTAGCTTTCTCGGCCTTGTCATCTGTATCTGTCGAGGTTGCTTTAGTGGCCGAATTGGTTTGCTGAGTTGGCTCAGTCCACTCTTTTACAGTCACTGTGAATATATCAACTGTATGAACCTGATGATTTGTTTTTTGATGTAAAAACTTGATGAAAATCTGTTTGTTCACAGCAATGTCTGTATCATGCTGGTCCACCATTCCTGTGTAGGCAACTGATGTCTCAAAATTGTGCCTAGTGTTTCATCTGCCTCAGTATATTTGTAGTAATTAGGAGGCACTTCAAACAGATGTCTAATTTCATTCATGATAAAAAATAAATTTTCTATTTTCTCATAGAGGCTCTGCCCAGATCCAGGCCCTGCTTCCTCTGAGGTGCTTTATCCTACAGTGATCTGATTTGTGGCAAATGTATTCACCCTTTTTGCATAGTTTTCATGGGACAACAACCTACCTGCACTGTTTAGTAGGCTGGGAAGGCCTCTGCTATGCAATGTTGTGAATTTATCGGTGAACTTATTTACCTCTGTTTGCATCTCCTGGCACCTTCTGTCCAATGTCTGCACCAGATTTCTCAAAGTGAGGACCCTCTTTATCAGTAAGATGGTGTCAGTTCTATTGGTGATTCCTATTGCTTCCAGCTGAGGGCCTGTGCGGTTATTCAGGACATTGATCATTCTGTTGGCTATCTCAGGCATAGTGCCTAGAGATGCCCTTTCTCTTTGGCTTTCCTTGTGTGCCTTGCCTATGAGCTCCATGTGCTCATGAATGGTTTCTATGTACTGCCATTGATCTGTTATTGATTGGCCAATATTGGCCCATAGGACTTTCTTGATCTCAGCCACAACTTTGTCAAGGGAGAGCTCTTTCTCTAGTTCTTTTATCCTTTTCTCCAGAGCTCTAACTTCCCTTGTTCTTTCAGCGACAGTTTGCTTTGATTTGTCATATTTTTCATTAACTGTGGCCAATTTCTCCTTGGCTTCATTTAGCTCTGCCATCTGGGCCTCTAGAACTTGGATCTCCTTCATCATCTTCTGCATATCAAGGCTCGGAGCGTGTTCTGATGTTGTTGCTGGTGCTGATGTTGATGGGCCTGTTTCAGCTGTCTGCCCTGTGGGAGGAGTGATAGTTTGAGGGGGTTCCTCAAGGTTTATAACTTGCTGAGGGGGCTGAGATGTCTGGCCTCCCTCTTTCTGCTTCAGGGCTTCCTGTAGTGCAGCCTCTGTTTCTACCAGCTTCCCTTCTGTTTGTACCAATTGTTTATGTAGTGTTAGCAGCATGGCTGCTACATCCTGGTCCTTCCTCTGTTGAGCAACATCTTCTGTTTGGGGGTGAAGGGTTGCTGGAATCTTTACCATCTTCCTCAAAGCTGTTATGTCTGCCTCTTTTTCCTTTAATAGTGCCTGTACAGCTTTGGGATCCTTTGGGTCATGCCCAAGCTCAATAATAATATCCTCCAAAGACCTGATCCTGTTGTCTTTGGCCTGAGAGGATGCCTTCTCCAATTCAAGTTGGGTAGTTGTATTATGTAGACTGTTTTGCAATTTGTGCGCCAGGAATGTCTTGTCTGCCAGAGTTGAATAGACCATCTCACCCGTTTGCTTATGAAGCTCTATCTGGTCCATAGGGTGGATGTCTTTTGCAAGAACCTCAAGGATGGTCCTTATATAATCTACAGCTGATTGTGGCTGTAGCATAGTGGGCATGAAATGACTCATAGTCATTTTCCCCTCTGTTATGTCATATGCTGACATAAGCCTCTGCTGGTTTGTGGGAGCCATTTTGAGTAAATGGTTATATAGCTGGAGTCTCACCGGCTCATTCCTCTTCTTGATGTCAATGAACTGCTGCTTTATACTGGACTCTGCCCTCCTCTGCTGGCTTGAGGAGCTGACCTCTCCTCCAATTGTTCTTTCTTGTTCCTGCTGAAAGGAACTGGCAGATGCTTCCATACTAGGTGGGCCCATACCCAAGGATTGCCCAATAGGCATCTCTTCTTCAGAAAGGGGATTTATTCTTTGCCTTTTCTCCCCTTGTTGATTTGTTGATGTGGTGAGGGGAGTTTCCTGCTCTCTATCCCTCTTCCTGCCTCTTTCTTCATTTAGTGGTGTTTGGAGCACCGAGGTCTCCACTATTGTTTCCTGCCTTGGAGGCAGACTTACTTGAGCTTGCTGCTCTGTAGATATGGGAGATTCAGCCATTTCTTCTTGTTGTTTGGGCTGCTCCTTCTGCTGTTCTGCTATAGGGGGTGGCTGCTCCTGTTCCATCTCTTTCTCTTTCCCTTTGCTGGCTGCCTGAGGAGTAGTTCTAGCTGCCTGCTGGGGGGCTGCAGAGGATGAGGCAGCTGGTCCGAGTTGCACTTGATAAGAGGAGGAAACATGCCCACAAGTTTCCAAGTCAACCTCTTTCTCAAGATTCCTGACTTCTTTTTGTAGAATTTCCTCTTTTTTACTTGCTTCTTCTAATGTGCCCTCTTTCCATCCTAACAGATTGGCATATTTTTCAATGTGGGGCAGCCTGACATGATCATAGCTAGCCAATTTATACTTGACCCTTCTAAGGCTAATAAAGTGATTTGGATCGTAGGGTATCCAGAGGAAACTAGTTTGCAATCCAAGGCGTTGCAGGATCTTGTCTGCTTCTTGCCATGCCTCTTCTCTTTTATTATAAATGAATGGGCCTAGCTGATTTCTGACCTTTAGCTGTACCTTCTTGTTTTTGCTGTGGAAATGGACCATGTCTGCATTTCCAAACTGCCTGAAATACTCTAAGGCAAAGAGTCTCATAGGGACATATCTTGGCAGCCTATATGGGGCTAGCTCACAGCCATATATTCTAATCACTGTATGGTTTTGGTAAAAGTACCAATCCCCAATGTTGTAGGCTTTTGAGAGCTGGAGAATCCTTTGCATCTCATCTGTTAATCTTGGAGGAGGGGCACTCAACAGCAAGGACATGGCTGGATGGATGAACAAGTCTATGAATTCACAGTAGTTGTATGGTGAAAAACATATCAGATGGAAAACTGAGGACCAAAACACTACAGACCTTGGGTTCCCTTGTGCATCAAGCTTCTTCAGAGTAATGGGGAAGCTATCAGGCTGATAGAATAGAAACAGGTGATAGATATAAGAAGTATACCTAAATATCCTCTCCCTCTCTAGATTCATCAATTGCTCATGAATCTTATTGGCAATGTAGGCAGCATAATCATAATGAACAGCAGGAGGCTTTCCAGGGGAAAAGATGGACAGCATGGCCAAAATGGTTTCATCAACATGCTCAGATGTTCTGTATCCCAGGACATAACTGATCATGTCCACAAGCAGTTTGCCCAGCTCATTTAGGTATGCATTTGCAATAGGGGGATACCTCACAGTTTCAGAGCCTGATTGAATGAACAACTGATTGATTTTTACAATTTGGGCACTGGACAGCTTACCTCCTTCCTTTATCAAATCCATGATGGAGAGGGGAGTCAATGGCCTTGAAGATTGAAAGTGTAGCATTTCATTTATAGCCTCAGGGGTGACATGGAACAAAACTGAGCCTGAGGAATTGAGGACAGCTCTCTGACAGGGGTCATAGTTGGCACTGCATCTGTGTATCAAGTCTGGGAGGATATTGACTTGAGGAAGATTGAAAATGGGCAAATTGGAGTCCCAAATCCCTAGGATATCATTACCACTGAGATGCTTGGCTTTAAGGTCATTGATTACTTGAATGTTATATTTGGTGTCCATTGAGAGCACTTCTGCCATTTGGTAATCTCTGTCAGCCAGGGCCTGCCACTCTAGCTCTCTTTGTGGGGCATTAAGAGGTGCAACATTCAATGCAACTGGTGTTTCCATGGTTTTGGTGCTTTGAATTGTGTTTGAACTTGTTCTTCTGGGCACAATGATACAGAGCAATGAATTCTGCAAAAGCAAGGCAATTTACAGAGGAGACAGGGTGAATTATGGTGAAAACAAGTTGGAAGGCTCCTGAGAAAAGTTTAATGAGCAAGTACTGGGATTTAAGAGTGGTTTTCCCGGTGAGCTAGTGCAACAGAGGTTTTAGTTTGCGAATGCGCAAACTGACTGTAAATTGATGGAAATTTGGCTCAATGTGGACTTCTGTAGGTGAATTCGACCTTATAGCTGAAGATAGATGGTGGTCACCGAGGATTTGCTGGTAATTACAGTGATTTCTCTCTCTTTACTCACTTGTTTTGGTGAATTATACAAAAAACCAGGCGCGGAGGGGAAACTTGGATAAATACCTGGTGAACTCTGGCAATGGTGGCAAATGCAGGTGAATTGAGGGCGCCCACGGTCTTTAAATCGATTTCTGCAGGTTGGTGATGAAATGGTCGTAAATTTCATGCAGAGAGCACAATAGTTCTTTTGGTGAAAATATGAGAAAAACGCAAATTTTGGCGAAAATATGGACATTTTGGGCTTTTGGCGCGTTTTTTGGATGACGTCAGCATGACATCATCGGGTGGGGTCGGGTACGGCAGGGTGACGTGGCGGCCTGTGAGTGGTCCACGGGGACTGGTGAGGTGGCAGACAGAGTGGAGCAGTGGCAGGCTTGGCGCTGATGCGGGCATGATGTGGGCAGGCGGTATACGAAGGGCGGTAAGCGGTTCCATCGGACCGCTTATGGTACGGGGGCGGTATTGGCAGGCGGCCTCCCGATACGATTTGGGAGCGACGCGTGGCACTGCCCTTACGTCATGGTCTGACATTTTTCGGGAGGTAAAGTACCGCCATCGGGGGCGGTCCGATATTGATATGGGCCGTCGCATGGGAAAGCCCAGATCCGACGGACGACGGGTTGTGAAAATGATAGGACGATACGGCGGGGAGGCGGAGAATAAACAATTGATTTTTATGGAATAGTGCGCCTGGGCGAGACTTTGGAAATGAAAGAAATATGGGCTTTTGCGGCGTTTTACAAGCAAAATGGGTTTTTGGCATTAATTTCACAAAATGGGGTTAGGGCTATAAATCAAGCGGATCTTGATTTAATCCCAAAACATTATATTAGCGTTGTTTTACCTTTAGCGCGTTGACTTCTTTGCACTTTAACCCTTTAGGACTATTAGGCTATATTGCCTAGGGGAAAGGGAATATACATATTTTTTAGGGTTTTTATACACAATAGTGCTATAGTAATAGGGAAAGGGGAACATAGGGAATTAAGCATAGATAGAGTTAATGGTTAGTATTGGATGGAAGATATGGAGAAGAGGATGCAAAGACTAAGTTTTATAGGAAACAAACTTAGTTAGGAGAGTAGATCAAAATGAAAAGATTTTTACACAGGAAATGTGGCTCTTTATGCAACAAGGACCAATCAATGAGTTTGTTTTCTCTTATGAACAAAGGTGGTATTGGGATGTTAGCAAGGAATGTGATGGGGGATGATTGGGAAGTTAGACATGCCTCATTTTGCTGCTACAAAACTGCTGAATAGGAGGATCTGCACTGGCCACCATGTGTTTCCTTTGCTTAGGCCAGTGATATGAAAGAAGTCATGCTTCTGCAACCCCATCTACCTACCCACTCTATTGCCTAGCATTTTTTTGTCACTTCAAAGAGGGTGCACTTAGACTTGCAAACCCTTATGTGCCTTTTCTTTTCCTTTGGCTTTTTCTTTTGATTTGCTATCTAAGGCTAGCCTTATTACTTCCAAGGCCCCAGATTAAACAGTTGGGAACCTTCATTCTCTACCTAGCTACTTATCTGCCAAGATTGAACAGTTTGGACAGACTTCTTTCTCTAGTCTACAACACTAAATTGAAATATGGCATGACCCAGCTTAAACTGTTGGATCACCCATTCAAAAGTAGGACAGCATCAACCAACTGTAGACATGTGTTTTCCACAAAAATATGAGATCTTTGCATCACCAAAGTAGATCATGTTGGCACTTCCCCTGCCAATCATGAAAAATGAAACCTATTGGTATAGGTGGCTAACAGTAATAATATCACATCATTACCAAATCCAATGAAAACGGAAACCAAAAAAAAATTGTGCGATTTTGTAATCATGATTCCCACGCGTTGGAATTTGAAAATGTACGTCAAAAACTTTACAAATCATTTCCCCAGTACGTTGTATTCAATTGCCATAATCATTCACCTATACTGCCACACCCTGCCATTAATTGTTGTGTTTTTTGAGGTGTACCAGTCATTATTATCCTTTCACCCCATGGCCACCATGCTAATAATATTTTCATCATCAGTTGGGTTGCTATTACTCTCCCCCCTACCAGCCAACTGTACCCATCGTGTTGATCCAGTTCTTACAGCGATGGGTGGACTGGTTGTGCGCCATGAACCGGAGGGCACGAAAATGGTCAAAAATAATCCGGAGGTATGGAAGGTCTTCGAAAATGCAGGGTGGAATGTTTATTTTGACAGGTTGCAAGTATTTAATGAGGCAATTTCAATTGAATTCGCACTCAATTTAGAAGAAGAGAGCTCTCGAGTCTGGGGGATAGAAATCCCTATCACAGAAGAAACTATTGCAGAGGTCAGCGGGCTACCCTGGCAGGGGCATAAATGTTTTTCACGGAGAACCGCCCTTCCGAAGTTCCCCAAATCATTTTTACAGGCTGCAGAAAATGTTGTTCAGAGGGGTCGGGGATATGACCGAAACTCATTACCACACCCATGGGGTGAGGTAGCAGGTTTTGTAATGAGATACATAACCTGCGAGGGGAGGTATACCACCATGTTTAAATACCATTTCAGAATATTGGCTCACCTCCAGTTCCCACAGGCGGAAGCCTTCTCATTAAATATGCCTTTCTTCCTATTAAGAAGTCTCCAGCTGATGGCGTACTCTGCTCGGCATTCACGAAAAGTGGCAGCAGTCATTACCAACCATGGCCTGGCCCGGCTGCAAGTCATGCATGCAATTGTCGATTTCAAATCCCATGGGAAACATTTTGTCATTATACAGAGGAAGAAATAATGGCTACTAGAGCTGCTAGAGAGGAAGAGTCGGAAGTGATGGAGGAAGGAACCGAAGCAGAGGATGAATATATAGATCAAGAGGAACTGGAGGAAATGGAGATGGAACTTAAAGAGCAGGAACAGAATCAAGAGTGTGAACCAGGAAGGACAGTTAAGGCTACTCCACAAGTACCAGCCTCGACCTCGGAACCAATGGAAGAAGAAGTGTTGCAGCAAGGGGCCAATATAGAAAGGGCCACTAGCACCATGACCCAGGTTGTCCTTCAAGAATCAGCCTCGACTATAGAGCCAGTAGAGTAAAGCAGCAGCACAATAATAAGCCAAGAGGGGCCACATCAGGCTAAGGTGGAGGAATTCATTAATATTATGGTGGGGGGTGTCCCACAAGAATCACCCTCGACCATAGAGCCAATGGAGGAAGAACCAGAAGGAGAAAAGCCAGAAGTTGAAAGAATTGTGGGGCCAACAGAAGAAGAGGATGGGGGTTTAATGGATGGAATTGATGTGATTATGCAAGAATCCATCTGGACCAATGTCGTGCTGGAAGGAACAATGCTAGCATCATCTATTCAAGAGATGTTGGACACGGAAGGTGGTGTCCCATAAGAACCACCATCAACCTGTCCGACTTTGGAGACCACAGAGGAAGTAAATGGCGGGATTGACACTGTTCCATAGGAACCAACGTCAACCTCAAAACAAGAGACTGCATAGGCAGGGGTTTTAACCCGGAGTAGAGTCGCTACAAATAGAGGGAAAGAGCTCGAGACCACAACTGGGGCTGAGACAGATCAGGTTGGAGAATTCTTTCAATTTTCCTCTTACTTCTCCATTCCAAAAGGGGCAAGGTTGTCTCGTTCTGCCCCACATACAGAAGAGGAGGTGGTCGTTCCACCGATTTTGAAATATGATGAGTTGAAGAAGGGACCAGCTACCATAGGCTTGTTGGCCACAGACCCTCACAGAGACCTTTCTCAAGGACCCAGAACAGAGGAAGAGGCAGATGTTTTTGACACAAGGGAACCTGGAAAGGAAAATTTGGCTAAACCACCGATGGATGTTCACCGAGTAAGCCCACCACCTATCGAGATAGCTTCACAACAGGGCAAGGTAGGAGACAGTAAGGAAATGGCTGCTCCCCAGGAAGAGAAACCAAGCAAAGAAGCCCCGTCGAGTAACCCTGTGGATACTTCCTCAGGTAAATCACCACCTGTCAAACTTGCTGCAGTACCAGATGAGGTGGTGGTTAAACAAGAATGGGTGGAGTTGTGTGAACAACAAAGGTTTCTTATGAAGCGGAAATATCAGCTTCAGTTTAAAGAAACGATGTGACTCAAAACATAGGTTAAGTGGCTGAGGAAACGGATGCACCGGTTGAAGAACCAAGTGAAGAAATATAAGCGACAGGCTAAGAAGCCCAAAACCATGACGGCTGAATTAGGGACATAGATAGATGAAGTGGCAACAACTTCTATTGCCACTCAGACAAACCCGATAGAATATTTGTTTGAGGGCCATGAATTTTCTTTTTTAGGGGAAGTACAGACTTGGAAATCCACTACGGCCCGATATCGGAATGAAGCTAAGAAATCCCAAGAGTGAGCATCCACAACTATCTTTGACTATGTAGAGCGCATCGATATAATGCGACTGAGGCATTCAAAGCAGTAGTTCAAGGTGGAGCAGCCGGAGGGACAAGTGGCAGAGTTAAAAAACGATAAAGAGCAGATGCTCCATTTAGCACAGGAAGCGATGGCATGTCGCCCTCCTGCTTCCTGTTACTCTTTATTTTTGCATGAGTGCTTTCTTTTCTTTTGTTTGGAAAGCATCCAAAAAGAAATTAGTCACGAGATTGAGGATGGTGTACAGTTCCTCCAGATATTGAGAGCCCATGATGTGCCAACTCAGCACTTGATGTGCGAGCTTTATATGCATGGGTATCTCTTGTGTGTTGAGAGAGAATTTAATCCAGTTCCATATGTGGGGGGCATTCATTTAAGGGCCCTCACCTCTTACACTTTTAATCAGATAAGTTGGCAGAAGGCTTCTGACATGTTCAAGTCAAATCAGGCCATGAAGCCTTTTATGGTAAGAGGAGAACCCGAGAGATCAGTGACTATGTATAATAAGCACACTACATTTTTGGAAATTATGGGAAACAAGGAACGGATGCTGAGGACCCAAAAGTGGTGCATCGATCTCTGTGTCAAACAATTAGTCATGTTTCAGGCTGAGGCCCTGGATAGTTGTTAGAAGAGGTGGATGATGTCACCCACATCTGTTCGGAACAGAGAACCATTTGGAGCACCAAATTTTGCACAAGCAATCAGCAGGGTGCCAAGATATGTGGCATGCATCCAAACCTGTGGGGTCCAACGGATGGGAATTAGATTCCAGTACCCTGTTCTATGGCTGCCAGCATAACACTACACCCCGGCCTATAATGTACCAAATGATTGGTGGAAGGAAGTTATCCTCTCATAAGGGTTCAAGGTTCCAGGAACAGAAATGGCCGAGGAATATGATCTCGCCCACCTTTAGGAAGCACACAGCCTATCCAACCCAGACCTGTGGAGACAGTGAGCTGCACAAGGGCGTGCAGAAGGCTAGTTGGGGGGAGATGTTGGGCACAAAATTGGCCTATCTTTTCCCTGCATTTCCACTCCTCTTTTCACCCATTTTGCATTCATTCACATATATTTGTTGTGTAACATTATGAGGTAATTCCCCTTTATCGTCTCTTGGGATATTTAATTAATGAAGTAGAGTCGTGAAGGTTTCTACTTACACAAACCACTAAAACTTGTGATGACCGCAGATTATGGAGCACATGTGTTGACCGCACAGCATATCGCAGCAGTTCCGCTATTCACACCAGCTAATCGACCTGGCACGACAAAACAGCATAACTGATTGCAGCTTCTTGCAACCCATTTTTGACCATTCTTGTTCTTGGTTCTCTTGGCTCTAGTGTTGTGATATAACCGATGTATATCCTTGGGCATATAGTTGCCAGGTTTCGGTGAGAATTATTCTTCTTTGTATTGTATAAAAGAGGGATCATTCCTGTATCAAGAGTACCCCGGTATGATATTGTAATAGAATTATTCAGATTAATAAGATATAACCCTTTTGCTGATCTATCGTTCGTTGTGAGTAACGCAGCCCTGATCAGAGAGTTGGGCCCGCTCTTCTGATCAGGTGCTACGTGTTTCCTTGTGTTGTGTGTATTTTCCATTTGTTGTGTTTATTTCTTGTTGCTGTTACAGATCTCTTAGATAACTGTGAATACCTTTTTACATTCTGCAGTTGAGTTTTACTTCTGTCTCAGCAATGTTTTGATTGCCAATCATGAACCCTTGGTTGAGGGCAGATCGTAACCTTTCCTTTGCATATACCTTGCGTGTTTCCTTGAAAAGAATACGCATCTGGATTGATACATTAATGTAGGAAATGGAGTGAATAATTTGTTCATACCTGGACACCAACACGAAGCATCGACAGTCGAAAGACCCATTTGTGGACGAGCAGCCCACAGGTCCAGATCGTTCAAAGGTTGCGGATGGGGTCACTAATCTGCCATCCAGTGCTCCCCAAATACCACCTATATCCCCTCCACTGACTAGATCCCGGTCTACTGTAGACGCTGCTCCTACATCGAGGAGCGTAATGAATCTACGGACAGGCTATCGAAAGAGGCAACGCATCGTCCTCAAGGAGAATGGTTGATTACGGAGCACTCACTTGAGTGGATCTATCGATTCTTCCATAGACCATACATAGAATAGGAACTACAGAGGGTTGACAGGCCCTAACTTATAATAATTTTGTGTTTATCTTTTTGTAATATAGAACAGTAATCACCAATGGTGAAATTTTTGAATTATGTAATTAAAATGCATATGATCAGTTACTATCAGTATACCCTTCACAGGGTCATTTTGTAGTTCTTTACAGTTACAAACAGTCCACAATTGACCACGACCATTGTTCACGCATATGCCTATGGCATTTACAACATGCAATTTTCTCTAATTAATGAAAATTACGATATTTTCTCCCCGGGAAAAAAAAATGCTCTAAACATTGGTGTATTTATCAATTATTTACATATATATTTTTCGTTCACATTAACATATTTTTTTGTCACGTTTGCATTCACTATGGGCATAAGGCCTTTATTTAAGTCATTAGCCTATACTTTTGCCAGTTTTGGAGTAAAAAGAGGCAAATGAGAACGTTATATTAGGTGTTGGAGCAATATTATGATGAAAGTTCAAAACGATTACTACTGATTATTTACATGACCGATTTTCCAATCTAATAGTAGTTTTTATGACTGTGAAACCTGTTAGCGCTTGAAATTTCACCTCAGGCTGAGAAAGGTAAACCTCAAGGCAACATCAAACCATTTAGCCTCGTAGCCAGCCCTACGGGGCAGGAGAAGGCTCTCTCCGGTCTGTCTCGTAAAATCTTCAATAGATGAGATGACCAATAGGGTAACACTGATTTTAAGCTAGTAAACTAATCAAAAGGTTGATTTAGGGTTTTTAGGGTTTTTGGTGGCAAATTGAGGGGATGGCAATTTTGGGTGCGGGGATTGGACACAGTTTCTGCAGGGGGTTCCTTGGGGCGAGGTAGGAGACAGTGTTGATGCCTTTGATTGAGGTGGATGATCAGGAATGAAAGGTGAAGAGCTAAAGAGAGCAAACAACAACTTTGAATTCTCTTTAGACAGTAGAAAACATTCAAATTAAACAAACTTAAAAGCAGAGCATGGCAGGCATGAATTCTTACTTTAACACTTCATTTGTTTAATGTGCAGAAGTAAAAGAAAGGAAATGAATCACATAAAAAGCTTACAAGTACATTGAGAAACACACCATCAACACATGAGTCCACAAGAATCCCAAAGAGGACTGCAAAACCCTGGTCTTCCTTAGCCAAAAATTGCAGAGATACAGTGAATAATACAATGATAGCTTCTCCCTCAAGAGTCCAACCATGAAAATGAGCAAGAAAGTACATAATATAGATGATCTAACCTCTTTCCCTGCCTCCATGGGGCGAGCTCACTATCCTAGGAGCTGTTTCAACCACTTCTAAACTAATCACTACAAACTATGCAGTCAAAACAACTTGCCTCTATAAGCTAGGAAACCAATTCATTCATTTAATATTTACCCTTTTCATGAATGAATCTTCTAGAAATGTTACATAAGAGTAAAAGTGTCTAAAAAGTACAATAATTACATCAAAGAGGATCATAATTCACCCCAAAAAGTCAAACTGGGTCAAACTGCGTTTTCTTGAGCTGTACAGTGCATTTTGGAAAAATCTGCCTGACGGGTCGCGCGCCCTTCCCTGACGGGTTGCGCGCCTTTGGAGCCACTTTTGGGGCACTTGCAGGTGGCCAAATTGAGCAAAAGTAGGCTTGTTGGAAAGGTCTGTGAGTCTACTTTCCAACCCAACTGGAATTTCTAAATTTGGAGTTCCTTTGCCTTGTCAAAAATCAAATCTCCCAAGAATTCTTTCTGCAATTCAAAAAAGTGGTAGAAAGTCAATTTTTACTAGTTTTTTGACTTTCTGGAGGCCCAAAACTTCACCAAATCTCAAGTCCATCCATGAGCATATGTAACTTTGCATGACAAATCTGGAAATGCTGAGTTTTTGTCAAATGGAGTTGCCATGATGAAGGGTCGCGCGGGGGGTGAGACCCATTAATGGAAAAAACCTGCAAATTGCCTGAAAATGTCAAAATTCACCCAAAATTCTCAAAATTTCTTGGGATTTGTGCTGTGGCTAGGCTATTTAGTGCCTTGATCCTTGAGTGAAGCCTCAGCCAAGATACGGAGGGGATTTGGCCTCTTTCTCCGTTTTAGTGCCTCGGTCAACCGCCTTTGAAACATCTTCATCTTTGCCTTGCACACATGCATTCTTGCCCAGTAATGGTTCTTCATGTTCCTCAGCAATTTCTTCTCTTGGTTGGCCTTAGCCAACAGCCTCTCCAAGTGTGCATTTACCCGGATGAGCATGGACTCTCGGTCAGCGGGCAATGGGTCACCGGGTCTTCTTCGGTTCAAGATTCGGTCACTACGAATCCTCCATAGCTCATCAAGTGCTTGCTCATCTTCCAACTGTTTGTTGCGCTGCTCCAGGTATGTGATGGTCCATTGTGCACCCTCTAATCTCCTCTGCAAGGCATCATTTTCAGCTCTGAGATGCTGAATGATCTCCTTTGCCTCTCGGCTAGGAGAAATGGCCTCAAGATCAACAAGCTCAATATCTGGAACTCCTGATGGCCCCTCATCAATCATGGGCTGCTTGCCCCTCTCTGGTACCTGTGCTGGTGAAGAAAGCGAGGCCCCTTCCACCTGATGTGGAGATAACACTCGTTGAGCTGATGATGAAGGCGAGACCCCTTCCACCTGCTGTGGAGATAGTACTCGCCGAGCTGCTGCAAACAAGGCCCTCGGGCCTTTCTGATAGGTAACCAAAGGTGAGGAGCTGACATGTCTAGTGACAGGGATGTCATGCTGCTGTGATGGTCCTCCCTCCTCGTGAACAACCTCAGGATGTGGCGAGGGTGGTGCTGTGAAAAACTCACGAGAGATGAACTCCTCCCATGAGATGCCCTGCTGAGCCAACTGATGCAATACTACAAGCTGAATCAAACCATAATGGTACAGGCTCCTATACTGTTGTGCCGGGCTCTTCCTCTGCAACATGGGCACCATCCTCTGAATGTTCTGATAGAAGAAAACAGGGATGTTCATCATCCTCACTCGGGTGAAGTGCATCAAGAGGCGAATATGGTATGAATATACCTGTGAAAATCTGCCCTCACAGGTAAAATAGTGCATGATGAGCCTCATCATGGGAGCATACTCGCTCCTGAGAACCCTGAATGGAAACACACCTGCCAAATGTCTCATGAATGGTGGCCGGACAAAAGGCTCAAAGTGAACATTATCCAGCACCTTGCGCTTATTCCACACCTCCCCAACATTAGGTGTCCCTGTGGCATGTGAGATCACATCGGGTGTCAATGTAAATTTCACCCCTGCAAGGTTGACATGTCCATCATGCAAGTGTAAAACAAATAAGCGAGCCAACTCTCTGTGGTGCTGAATCCGAGAGATCCTCTCACAAAACTCATAGCAAGACATATACTGGAAACATGTGACTGCCATAGGACAAGCCTGTAACTCTGCTAAAGAGGTGGGCTCCTCTCGCTTATGATGTCCACCCTTACCACCCTTATGAGGCCTCCTCTGTACCTCAATCTCTGAAGCTGATGACTGGTCATCACTTTGCTCATAGGTTTCGGTTTCTGACATTGTTTAAAGAGCAAAGTGGACAAACTGTGCTGCTGTTTCTGCCTGTAAAAAGCTGATTATATGCTATTTCAAGGGGACAAGGAACATGAGGGAAATGTTAGGGGAGGGACATTTTTACAAGGAAAATGGGAATACAAGTATACAACAGGGAATTTAGGGAAAAACACTGCAAATATTACTGCATATGCATCATTAAATACATGTGTTTACATGGGCATATGGAGAAGTAGGGTTTGGGCTTGACTTTTATTTTTTTTAGGGAAAAGGGGTAGGGTTTATTTTCTTTACAAATTTAAAAAGGAAATTTATATGGACATACAGGGAAAATGAAATGGGAATGAGGAAAAATGATTACAAGGGAAAAAACCATTGAAACAGCAACAAACCCTAGCAAATTTTTACAAATTTAATATACAGCCATATGGAGCATTCTCTCTTGCACAATTTGATCATTAAAAACACAATCATGATGTCCTTCAAACATAACCAGCAATCATTTCCAAGTTTGGAGAACCTACCTCAAGTAATTTGATGATTTGGAGGGTGCTTGGAGTTTGGAAGGGAGGTCGCTGACGGGTCGCGTGCCTCACCCAACGGGTCGCGCGCGCCTGACGGGTCGCGCCTGTTATGAAAATACACTGCGGGAACCCCTCTGACG
Source organism: Pinus tabuliformis (assembly GCA_031772625.1). Taxonomy (NCBI): domain Eukaryota; kingdom Viridiplantae; phylum Streptophyta; class Pinopsida; order Pinales; family Pinaceae; genus Pinus; species Pinus tabuliformis. Next base: position 1,089,337,655 of record CM062813.1, read on the forward strand.
GGTCGCGCGCCTGGCCTGACGGGTCGCGCGCCCTTCAAACGCCCGAATTCGCTCAACTTTCACTCCTTTCGCTCAATCACTCGCCCAAACTCTCTTGCAAGTGTCTTGGATGCACAATGAGAGTAAAAGGAGGGAGATTGGGTCTTTATAGGTTTCATTTGAATAAATTTCATGCTCAAACCCACTTTCTAATGTTTCTCTTTGACACTTTATAAAACTGACTTTTTGGTTTCCTTTGTCCTGAAATTGACTCATTTAGTGCTTTGGCTTGATTCTTTTTGCAGGGAGATCATCTGAGTGATCTTGGCAAGGGGATGAGGGTTACATGTTGTCCGCTGAAGTCTTTTGAAATTTCATCACTTTTTACAAAAATTTGAAAAATGACCTTGGCTTTAAAAACAGAGTTTTTAAATCCAAGGTGAAAATTAACTGTACAAGATAAAAAAATTCGAAGAAACATCTTTACAATCATCCCTCTGGCTTGTTGAGCACTTATTGACCTTTAGAGACATGACCTTGTAAACATACTTGACCAAACCCTAGACCTAGGAATTTGACCTCAAGACAAGACAAGATAAGCTTGAAAGAGCTTAATGACTGAAATGACCTGATCCAACAATGCCAAGAGGGGTATAAACACACCAGCTCCTCCATCAGGGTTATGGCATGCCTAATGGGATGCAAAAATTGACACTGATGAGACACCTACTTATGCAAATGCAAAGAGTTTTGATCGCTGATGGAGGGCTCAAGACCGACTCTAACATTGGCTCCAATGGGGATGGTAGCTCCTTGGAGGTACCAAGAACCTTAGACCTCTGGGAGAGCAGACCAGTGCTTTATTAACATTGGGCAATGGAGTCAACTTTTACACATGTGACCAAATTTGGACAACTTTATTTGACTTTGACATTTGACTGAAATTTAAACTATCTTTGACACAAACCAACTCACTTTATGCAGAAAATAAACTGACTGAAACAACTTGAAAAACTCACACCAACTAATCATCATCTTCAGAATTATAGCCTTCACCGCGGGCCCCAGACTAAAGATGGGAGATCAGTTCACACTTGCTGCAGAATAAAAGTAAAATGGTAATTACAATGAGAGTGATTAGAGCAGAAAATGCTCAAGCATGATACCTTTTGAGCAGCCGGCCATTCACCGACCCACCGAGACATTCATCACCGTTCATTTCTTTGAGAAGAAAAGCATTTGGACCACGGTACGCTGCAATTTTGTAGGGACCTTTCCACAAGTTGTCGAATTTTCCATGTTTTCCTTTGTCTTAATTTCGGGCATCCCATCTCAAAACAACATCATCGATCTGAAAATCATCTGATTTGGCCTTTTTGTCATAGATTTTCTTTATGCGCTCCTGCAACTTAAGGGAATTTTGATGAACCTCCTCTCGTGTCTGCTGTAAATGAATCATTTGACTGATCCGCCGTTGCATAGGATCCTCCTCACCACCAGCTTCTTGAAACAACTTGGCTACTGGAACACTAAGTGAAGTAGGAAACACTGCATCTACTCCATAAACCAGTTCAAAAGGTGACATACCAATTGACTTCTTTTGACTTACCCGATCAGCCCATAATGCATTTACTAACTTTTTGTGCCAGCTCTTCTTATTTATTTCCAACAATTTCTTTATGATGTTCACTAGAGATTTGTTCGAAGATTCAGCCAGCCCATTACCTTGCGGATGGTAGGAGGTCGAATGCCCCAAGCTAATGTTATATTTATAGCAAAAATCAACCATTTTCTTCGATTTGAATGCTGCTGCATTATCTGTAATCAACTTATGTGGACAGCCGAAACGTGACAATATGTTATTCTCAAGAAAAGAAATAATTACCGAATCCGTGGCCTGCCGGGTGGGAATGGCTTCAATCCACTTTGTGAAGTAATCTGTGGCGGTCAAGATCCATCAATGCTGCCCGGAAGATGCTGGGTGGATTTCACCAATAAAATCCAAGCCCCATTGCTGAAATGGTGCGCTGATTTCAATGGGCTTGAGAGGCAATGGCTGTAATTTCTGCTTTCCTTGAAAAATTTGACATTCGTGACAGCTCTTTACCGCTTTATACACATCAGAAAATAAAGAAGGCCAATAGAAACCAGCTCTCAGGATCTTATTAGCTGTGGTCTTCCAAAACAAGTGACCCCCACAGTCACCTTTATGAAAATCTTCTATTGTTGTCTTAGCTTCTTCTTCGACCAAACAGTTCAGCAATATGCCACCGGGATCTTTCCAATAAAGTGCTGATTTGATAATGCAAAATTTGGCGGCCTTTAGCTTCAATGTTCTAGCTTTGTTTCTAGGCATCCCAGGGGGTGAAGACAAATTTTGAAGCACATAAACTATAACAGCATACCAAGGAGAAGACACAAAGATATCGGATACCTGTAGAGCTGAATTTTCTTCGTCTTCATCGGACAAGGCAGCAATCAAATTGATGTCAAGGACGTGGAGATTCGTTTCAGCCATCAAATTAGCAAGACCTTGACCTTTAATCAACTTGGTAGGCTTAATTTCCACATCATATTCTAATAGTGCAGCAATCCACTTACCCCTTCTTCCTTCCGGTTCCGTTTGTACTAAAACATCCTTAACAGCTGCATTGGGAACATATGCTAAAATATGAGAATTCAATATGTATACCCGGAAATCTTTCAAGGCTTTGATCAGCGCCAATGCTTGCTTTTCAATAATATTGGAATTCAGCGCTCTGTCCCTTATGATACGACTGAAAAAACCGATGGGCCTCTCAACCCCATCTCTCTTTTGCATCAACACGATTGCCAACGTATGCTCAGAAGCAAATGAAAACAAAATAAAGTATTGTGTATAATCTGGACTGATCAAAGTTGGAGTTGAAGATAAGATTACCTTTATCAAATTAAAAGATTTTACCGCCTCTTCGGTCCATTTGAGCTCGCTGTCCTTCTTGAGCATGTTGGTTATCTCTCTAAGATGTTCGGCAAGATTAGGAATGAAGCGACGCAGAAAATTCAATTTGCCATTGAAGGATTGAATTTCTTTCTTGCTTCGGGGCTGCTCTAATTGCTGAATTGCTTCCACCCGTGCAGGATCTATACGAATGCCATCTTTAGAAATAATATGGCCCAGCAGCTTGCCTTCACTCATAGCAAAAAGACTCTTCTTCGGATTCAATGAGATACCATACTTTCTGCACTTTTGAAACACCTTAGTCAAATGAAACAAATGCTCTTCATCTGATTTAGAAAACACGGTCAGATCATCAAGATAAACAACCAAAAAGACATCCTTCTCATTTGCAAAGGCCATGTCCATTGCCCGTTGAAATGTGGCACCCGCGTTCTTCAATCCAAACAGCATCTTGGCATAATGAAATGTACCCCATGGAGTAGTAAATGTTGTCTTGTCACGGTCATCTTCATGTACCAAAATCTGATTATACCTGGAATAACCATCAAGCATTGACATCCTTGATGCCCCCACTACCCGCTGCAATATATGGTCCATTTTGGGCAGCGGATAATTGTCCTTTAATGACACCTTGTTCAGATTTCTGAAGTCTATACACAAGCGAATTTCGCCGGTCTTCTTTCTCACGGGCACCAAGTTGGAAATCCAATCAGAAAACCGGATTGGCACTATGATTCCAGACTTATATAACCTGTTGACTTCCTTCTCAATTAATGGCAGCAATTTAGGATTAATTCTTCTCAACTTTTGTCGGAAAGGCTTTTGATTTGGTTTTATGGGAATGGTATGCTGAATGATACTTGTGTCATAAGTTTTCAAATCTGAATAGTCCCATGCAAAAACATTAGAAAACGAAGACAATAATCTGATATACTCTTTCTTTACCTTTGGCGGCAATGCTTTCGAGAGCTTCACCATCTTTGGATTTTCAGCTGTCCCAAGATTTACATCTTCAACACCTTCGTCCGTTGGCCTCAAAGTTGGCTTGCGGGCCACATCATCTTGATCGAACAATTCTTCTAAAGGAATTAATCCTTTAGGAATGTAATTGTCCTTGAGCTGCAACACATCCATCTGATTTACTCCTTCAGCTTCCGTGTCTATTGAAATGTCTTCGAATTTACCCTCAATTTGCAGAAAATCTTTGATTTCTTCGTCATCTTGGAAAACTTGCCAACACCTTTGATTATCTGGAACTGTAGGACGATGCTTCACATATATCTCAAACTTATTGCTGGAATTCATGGGTATTTTCAGATTACTTGCTGCCTTTGCCAATGCATCCGCAACACCATTTTGAATCCGGGGCACACATGTCAAAGTATGTTCTGAAAACCGCTTTAATATATCTAGGACAGCATTCCAATATGCTCGCATACGAGGATGTTTGGCCTGAAATTCACCTTTCACTTGCTTGATAACCAACTCGGAGTCGCCATATACCGCTATCTTCTTTGCCTTCAACTTCCGAAGGATTTTCAAACCAGCAATAAGAGCTTCGTATTCCGCCTCATTATTTGAACAATCAAATGCCAATTTATAAGAACATACCTGTACCTTACTTGGAACTTGGTTTTGAACTGAAAATGGGCTTCGAATCCACACACCTATACCAGCACCATCGCTGCCCACTGCGCCATCAAAATCCATGGTCCAAAGACCATCCTCATCATCTTCTAAGTGCTGAAAATCTGATGTTGATGCATGCTCTGTTTGCTGCCCATTTGTTTCAGCAATTGGCCTTATGACGGCAGACCTTTCTTCACTTTCCTTTCTGAAAACTTCTCTGAAATTTTCTGAAATGTCTGGTATATCTTCTACTTGAACTAACTGACTATCTACCTCATTGAAATTATCCGCAGACAAAACAAAAGATTCTAAATCTGTTTGTACATAATTTACAGGATGATTGACGGGCTTTTCCTTACTAGTGATCATGTATTTCATCTTTTGTTCCCGATATAACTTCCTCATTTGACTGAAAACTGGAATTGTGGCATATGAAAAATCAAGCTGAAGTGTACCTTTGAGCTTGGCTCCTCATGATCTCGACAGCAACATGCCAAACCGCGGAGGAATATCCGCCACCACCACATCCATCAAAACATTCTTCGCTGGAATTTGATCTAGACTCACCACCAAGTCTTTGATCAAACCAATACATCTTACCCGGCTGGAATCAAAAGAATACAAATCATGATACTTCCTTGTGATGTCAAGTCCCAGCTTCTCCATGATCGTTTTCGGCATCAAATTATACGAAGCTCCCGAGTCAAACATGGCATTATGCAACACATACTCATGCAATCGCAAACTGATATAAAATGGAGGAACATCACTTTCAGGAGACTCACCATTTAAAGCTGGCCCAAAAATCAACTCCGGCTGATCATCTTGTACATTCACCGTGTCTAGCATTGGATCAAAATTCAACATCTTGGAGAGCTGGCCTCGGTAGGTGCTATTCTTCATGATTTCTGTCAAAGGAATGGGCACTTTCAACTTTGCAATCTCATTCTCCAAACTGAAAACTGAAACCTTCCCACCTTCTTTAGTCGGATTATCTCTTTTTTCAGCTTTGTATTTTGGTGCACTTGATGGCTGATCCGTCTTGGCTGCTGGTGGTGATTGACTTGTTGAAGGACCGACTATGTCTTTTCCTTTTGCGTGTGAGGAAACCGAATCATTCTTTGCTGATGTATCTTTCCTTTTCTGAATGGGATTTATGGGAACAGCTCGGTTTCTCAATTGCCTTTGCTGACCTTGCTGGGCTGATAAAGCATGCAAATACCCTCTTTGATACTCTTCGGATTCTTCTTCAAGTATTGCATCGTTTGACAAAATATAATGCTCATCTTGGGGAATGATGGAATTACTCACCAACTCATCTTCTTCTGTAATATAAGTGGGCATATCATCAGGAGTGAAGAAGTGATTTTCCTCTCCAACATTATCACCTTCATCCTCTGATTCTTGGCTAACAAAATTCTGCTGAAAAGGAGGTTTCATTTGCTGCTGAACTGCTGCTTCTTGTGCCTTTGTTTCACGCTGCTTGATCCTATATTGTTGCTGCTGTTGACCTCTGAAATTTGGATTACAAATCTGTGGTTCTGGCTTGACAATCTGAACATTTTCAAATGCTCTTTTAAGCTGCTCAACCTCACGAAGAAGCTGATTTGAGGTGGACGCTTCCTCCTTGATTGTGACTTGCTTTTCAGCCTTCATTCTTGCTCTTTTGTCATTTAAGTTTGCCTCAACGCTGACAGCAATCTTCTGCATATCCTCCAAGGTAGGAGGATCTCTATCTCTCAATGAATAAGCCATCTCCGGATCAAAACCATCCGGGAACTTAAGAAGTGCTGATTTTCTAGATGGCCTCAAATCATTAGGAATAGCATTATAAACTGTATTGAATCTGATTATGTAATCTTGAACGGACTCACCCGGATTACGCTTGAGATTGTTGTATTCGGCATTAATCTGAAGCGGATCTTTTCTGATTTCCCATCGATCTAAAAACTGATTCTGAAGTGCTTCCAAGGTGGCAATGCTATTAGCTGTCAACCCTCTGAACCATTTTCTAACTTCTCCTACAAATGTTTGCACGAACAACCGCATGGTAACATCTTCTTCATCTAACTCATATAGATCAAAGAAAGTGGTCATTTTGTCGATATGTTGTTGAGCAGTAATACTTTGTGGAGTGCCATCAAACCTGGGAATTTTGCTTTGATAATCAGCTGGCATATCATGAAGATTTGCAGGCAAAGCAAGTGGGGCAAACCAGGCAGCCATTGCTTTAGGAGGAGGAGTAGGATGAGTATGAGGAGGAGGAGCTGTGATAGCAGGGACTATAATGAGAGGAGGTGTAGTTTGTGGAGTTGGGGGAGTCGGAGGGGTAGGAGAAGTAGGAGGGGTATGGGGTGTAGAAGGAGAACCGACTGTGGATTCGGGATAGGTGATTATAGGCGAAACTGAAACATAAGGAGGATAAGATTCTTCGTGAGCCGTGATAGTGGATCCAATATGATCAGAGATATTCTCAACAAAATCAGCAAGGGTAGTAGCTTGAATATGTGTCTGGAGACGTCTCAAGATGAAATTTTTGACCAATTTGTTATGTTTCTCAAATTCAATAGCAGCTGCAAAATCAGGGTCAAGAACTAGAGAATCGAGCGCACTTTCAGACTTGGCTTTAAACAGAGACAACTCAAAGCTTTCGTCAAAATATAAATCTTCGAGATAATCAAAAATAGCTGGGCATGAATGAGATTTGAAAATGGGTCTAAGATCTGTAGCCAGCTTGTTTTTCTCAGAAAGACTAGGAAAGAAAAACCATTCAGCCTGTGAAAACTCTCAACCTATCATCAACGGCTCAGAGTTAACAATTATACTGGGATAAAGTGTTAATGAAGCGCTACGTCCACAAGCTCACGGAGATTGACTGAAGCAGCGTTTATCTACTAACGCTGATGTAAAACAAGAGCGTTTTCGAAGGCTACCTGGCGTAACTTCAGGCTCCGTCTAAGACTTATGAAATAACACGTCAATGAGCAAACGATTAATTTGTTCTCCCCAGTATGGTCGCCAGTATGTTAGCGCTTGAAATTTCACCTCAGGCTGAGAAAGGTAAACCTCAAGGCAACATCAAACCATTTAGCCTCGTAGCTAGCCCTACGGGGCAGGAGAAGGCTCTCTCCATTCTGTCTCGTAAAATCTTCAATAGATGAGATGACCAATAGGGTAACACTGATTTTAGGCTAGTAAACTGATCAAAAGGTTGATTTAGGGTTTTTAGGGTTTTTGGTGGCAAATTGAGGGGATGGCAATTTTGGGTGCGGGGATTGGACACAGTTTCTGCAGGGGGTTCCTTGGGGCGAGGTAGGAGACAGTGTTGATGCCTTTGATTGAGGTGGATGATCAGGAATGAAAGGTGAAGAGCTAAAGAGAGCAAACAATAACTTTGAATTCTCTTTAGACAGTAGAAAACATTGAAATTAAACAAACTTAAAAGCAGAGCATGGCAGGCATGAATTCTTACTTTAACACTTCATTTGTTTAATGTGCAGAAGTAAAAGAAAGGAAATGAATCACATAACAAGCTTACAAGTACATTGAGAAACACACCATCAACACATGAGTCCACAAGAATCCCAAAGAGGACTGCAAAACCCTGGTCTTCCTTAGCCAAAAATTGCAGAGATACAGTGAATAATACAATGATAGCTTCTCCCTCAAGAGTCCAACCATGAAAATGAGCAAGAAAGTACATAATATAGATGATCTAACCTATTTCACTGCCTCCATGGGTCGAGCTCACTATCCTAGGAGCTGTTTCAACCACTTCTAAACTAAGCACTACAAACTAGGCAGTCAAAACAACTTGCCTCTATAAGCTAGGAAACCAATTCATTCATTTAATATTTACCCTTTTCATGAATGAATCTTCTAGAAATGTTACATAAGAGTAAAAGTGTCTAAAAAGTACAATAATTACATCAAAGAGGATCATAATTCACCCCAAAAAGTCAAACTGGGTCAAACTGCGTTTTTCTGAGCTGTACAGTGCATTTTGGAAAAATCTGCCTGACGGGTCGCGCGCCTTTGGAGCCACTTTTGGGACACTTGCAGGTGGCCAAATTGAGCAAAAGTAGGCTTGTTGGAAAGGTATGTGAGTTTAATTTCCAACCCAACTGGAATTTCGGAATTTGGAGTTCATTTGCCTTGACAAAAATCAAATCTCCCAAGACTGCTTTCTGCAATTCAAAAAAGTGGCAGAAAGTCAATTTTTACTAGTTTTTTGACTTTCTGGAGGCCCAAAACTTCACCAAATCTCAAGTCCATCCATGAGCATATGTAACTTTGCATGACAAATCTAGAAATGCTGAGTTTTTGTCAAATGGAGTTGCCATGATGAAGGGTCGCGCGGGGGGTGAGACCCGTTAATGGGAAAAACCTGCAAATTGCCTGAAAATGTCAAAATTCACCCAAAATTCTCAAAATTTCTTGGGATTTGTGCTGTGGCTAGGCTATTTAGTGCCTTGATCCTTGAGTGAAGCCTCAGCCAAGATACGGAGGGGATTTGGCCTCTTTCTCCGTTTTAGTGCCTCGGTCAACCGCCTTTGAAACATCTTCATCTTTGCCTTGCACACATGCATTCTTGCCCAGTAATGGTTCTTCATGTTCCTCAGCAATTTCTTCTCTTGGTTGGCCTTAGCCAACAACCTCTCCAAGTGTGCATTTACCCGGATGAGCATGGACTCTCGGTGAGCGGGCAATGGGTAACCGGGTCTTCTTCGGTTCAAGATTCGGTCACTACGAATCCTCCATAGCTCATCAAGTGCTTGCTCATCTTCCAACTGTTTGTTGCGCTGCTCCAGGTATGTGATGGTCCATTGTGCACCCTCTAATCTCCTCTGCAAGGCATCATTTTCAGCTCTGAGATGCTGAATGATCTCCTTTGCCTCTCGGCTAGGAGAAATGGCCTCAAGATCAACAAGCTCAATATCTGGAACTCCTGATGGCCCCTCATCAATCATGGGCTGCTTGCCCCTCTCTGGCACCTGTGCTGGTGAAGAAAGCGAGGCCCCTTCCACCTGATGTGGAGATAACACTCGCTGAGCTGATGATGAAGGCGAGACCCCTTCCACCTGCTGTGGAGATAGTACTCACCGAGCTGCTGCAAACAAGGCCCTCGGGCCTTTCTGATAGGTAACCAAAGGTGAGGAGCTGACATGTCTAGTGACAGGGATGTCATGCTGCTGTGATGGTCCTCCCTCCTCGTGAACAACCTCAGGATGTGGCGATGGTGGTGCTGTGAAAAACTCACGAGAGATGAACTCCTCCCATGAGATGCCCTGCTGAGCCAACTGATGCAATACTACAAGCTGAATCAAACCATAATGGTACAGGCTCCTATACTGCTGTGCCGGGCTCTTCCTCTGCAACATGGGCACCATCCTCTGAATGTTCTGATAAAAGAAAACAGGGATGTTCATCATCCTCACTCGGGTGAAGTGCATCAAGAGGCGAATATGGTATGAATATACCTGTGAAAATCTGCCCTCACAGGTAAAATAGTGCATGATGAGCCTCATCATGGGAGCATACTCGCTCCTGAGAAACCTGAATGGAAGCACACCTGCCAAATGTCTCATGAATGGTGGCCGGACAAAAGGCTCAAAGTGAACATTATCCAGCACCTTGTGCTTATTCCACACCTCCCCAACATTAGGTATCCCTGTGGCATGTGAGATCACCTCGGGTGTCAATGTAAAGTTCACCCCTGCAAGGTTGACATGTCCATCATGCAAGTGTAAAACAAATAGGCGAGCCAACTCTCTGTGGTGCTGAATCCGAGAGATCCTCTCACAAAACTCATAGCAAGACATATACTGGAAACATGTGACTGCCATAGGACAAGCCTGTAACTCTGCTAAAGAGGTGGGCTCCTCTCGCTTATGATGTCCACCCTTACCACCCTTATGAGGCCTCCTCTGTACCTCAATCTCTGAAGCTGATGACTGGTCATCACTTTGCTCATAGGTTTCGGTTTCTGACATTGTGTAAAGAGCAAAGTGGACAAACTGTGCTGTTGTTTCTGCCTATAAAAAGCTGATTATATGTTGTTTCAAGGGGACAAGGAACATGAGGGAAATGTTAGGGGAGGGACATTTTTACAAGGAAAATGGGAATACAAGTATACAACAGGGAATTTAGGGAAAAACACTACAAATATTACTGCATATGCATCATTAAATACATGTGTTTACATGGGCATATGGAGAAGTAGGGTTTGGGCTTGACTTTTATTTTTTTTAGGGAAAAGGGGTAGGGTTTATTTTCTTTACAAATTTAAAAAGGAAATTTATATGGACATACAGGGAAAATGAAATGGGAATGAGGAAAAATGATTACAAGGGAAAAAACCATTGAAACAGCAACAAACCCTAGCAAATTTTTACAAGTTTAATATACAGCCATATGGAGCATTCTCTCTTGCACAATTTGATCATTAAAAACACAATCATGATGTCCTTCAAACATAACCAACAATCATTTCCAAGTTTGGAGAACCTACCTCAAGCAATTTGATGATTTGGAGGGTGCTTGGAGTTTGGAAGGGAGGTCACTGACGGGTCGCGCCCGTTATGAAAATACACTGCGGGAACCCCTTTGACGGGTCGCGCTCCTCTGACGGGTCGCGCGCCCTTCAAACGCCCGAATTCGCTCAACTTTCACTCCTTTCACTCAATCACTCGCCCAAACTCTCTTGCAAGTGTCTTGGATGCACAATGAGAGTAAAAGGAGGGAGATTGGGTCTTTATAGGTTTCATTTGAATAAATTTCATGCTCAAACCCACTTTCTAATGTTTCTCTTTGACACTTTATAAAACTGACTTTTTGGTTTCCTTTGTCCTGAAATTGACTCATTTAGTGCTTTGGCTTGATTCTTTTTGCAGGGAGATCATCTGAGTGATCTTGGCAAGGGGATCAGGGTTACATGCTGTCCGCTGAAGTCTTTTGAAATTTCATCACTTTTTACAAAAATTTGAAAAATGACCTTGGCTTTAAAAACGGAGTTTTTAAATCCAAGGTGAAAATTAACTGTACAAGATAAAAAAATTCGAAGAAACATCTTTACAATCATCCCTCTAGCTTGCTGAGCACTTATTGACCTTCAGAGACATGACCTTGTAAACATACTTGACCAAACCCTAGACCTAGGAATTTGACCTCAAGACAAGACAAGATAAGCTTGAAAGAGCTTAATGACTGAAATGACCTGATCCAACAATGCCAAGAGGGGTATAAACACACCAGCTCCTCCATCAGGGTTATGGCATGCCTAATGGGATGCAAAAATTGACACTGATGAGACACCTACTTATGCAAATGCAAAGAGTTTTGATCGCTGATGGAGGGCTCAAGACCGACTCTAACAAAACCCATATTTGATCTTTCGTGATAGTGATTCAGTTTCCAATGATAGTTATTTGACACAGGAGGCTGATGAAAACAAGGTGGTAGTCTTAAAATTAGACTATTGGTTACTTTATAATCAATCAGATGCGTTCAAGCGAATTCTGTATGTGGTTTACTTTACACTGAGGGTCCTACTTTTCCCTTAAATACATCAGTCCCATGTTGACTTTCCCTTTATAGACAGCGCTTCACTTTGCACCGTTGATCTCCTCTCTCCAGATCTAACGGTCAACACTCAACTCGATCAACAAAACAACTTGGTGATCACTCTACGTCGTTGATCTCCTCTCTCCAGATCTAATGGTCATCATTCAACCCGATCAACAAAACAATCCGTTGATCCTCCACCGTTGATCCAAGCGTTCCTAATCCAGCAGCTAATATAAATATTGGGTGAGCCACTTGCATGAAGATTACCCACCCGATAAAGCGGTTTTCTCTCTCCACTCAAGTGCTACGTGTCGCTTGGTTAGTGGAATCGGGTGATCACCCTGAATTACCACTTACAGCTTTTCTTCCGCCCGATAACCACCTTCGTTGATTAAAACCCGCTTTTCCAATATAACCACATGCATTAAAGCAAACTTAAATAAAGTGCTTAATCAATGTTTTAACACTTAATTTTAAGATTACCCCTTAACACTAAATGACCGTGATTTAGTGAAAAACACATAAACACTGAGATTTCCAATTAAAATTGGAAAACAGAGAAAATACCGGGTTATGTTCAGAATGTGGATACATGGAGGTAAACAAGAGTCTTCACCAGGATTAACACATAGATGCACACTGAATCAATTTATTTAATATAATAAAAGTTACAGAGTATTGGCCCTCTCGACTCAATTACAAGAATTTATTTGACCTCTGTCTCAATCTCAAACCCTATCACTCAAACTCTCGCCTCTCACTCAATTCTCAATCATCTCAGCTAATCCCCTTCCATTACATTTTTTTCTCTTTTATGAGTCAAATCCTATTCTAACTGCACTAACAACTCGATCTTTATTTTAATCAATCTAACAATCAAATCTCTATTTTTAAGCTCTATTACACACCTATGCTAACAACTTACCCCTTAGTCTAAAATAAGACAATTTTCTAATTATTACAATAATGAAGTAAAGATCATCTTTGAGAGATCCAACACTCTCTACCAAAACTAACTTTTGACCACTTAGGTCAATGAAATTCAACTCATTTAGCCACAACATGTGAACTAACCATCACATTGCTGGCTAAGTCCAGATGCTCCTGCATCAGACTCCCAGGAAAGAAAACAATCATCCCTTAGACTTTCAGGGTTTACTCCATACTTCTTGAACTCTTCTGTTGTCAACCAACTAGCATCCTCCACTGGTTGTCCTTTCCATTTGACTAGATATTGAAAATAAACTTGTCCTCTAGTTTTTTTGGATACTCTTTTCTCCAAAACAGCTTCCACCTCTTTCTTAACTGTCTTTGGCATTTGTTCTTCCCAATTCAAAGTTTGAACTCCATCCTCTGTAGTTTCTTTTTGTAGCTTTGTCTCTGTCTCTTTGTATGGATACAAATATGCAACATTGAAGATAGGTGATATTCCAATCCCTTCTGGCAATTCAATTTCATAAGCATTAGTTGAAAACTTTCTTACAATTCTACATGGTCCTATCTTTTTCATTTTTAGTTTATTGTAAGTCTTAGCAGGAAATCTTTCTTTTCTCAAATACACCATCACTAAATCTCCCACTTGGAATTCTTTCTCTCTTCTTTTCATATCTACTCTTTGTTTGTATTTTCCACTGCTTTCTTGCAATATGCCTTTGACATCTTCTTATAGTCTCTGCATCTGCTCTGCAAACTCTTCAGCTTTTGCACTTCTTGTCTCCTGTTTACCCAAATTTCTGAGCTCATACACACCTCTTGGATTCATCCCAAAAACAATCTGAAATGGACTCATTCCAGTACTTCGATTTGGAGTGTCATTATAAGCAAACTCAGCCTAAGCTAGTGCTAAATCCCACTGCTTAGGATTTTGATACACTAAACTTCTCAATATGTTCCCTAAGCTTATGTTTACCACTTCGATCTGTCCATCTGTTTGAGGATGGTATGCTGAATTGAAACTAAGGTTAGAACCTAGTTTCTTCCAAAGAGTTCTCCAGAAATTCCCTACAAACTTTGTATCTCTATCAGACACAATACTTATAGGCAATCCATGTAATCTTACAATTTCTGAAATATATATATATATATATATATATATAAATAAATAAATTAAAACTAAAATTAAAAAAATTAAAAATAAAATAAAATAAAATAAAAATAAAAATAAAAATAAAAATAAAAACAAAAAATAAAATAAAATAAAAATAAAAAATAAAAAATAGATTAGCAATATGTATTGCATCACTAGTCTTCTTACATGCAATGAAATGTGCCATCTTGGAAAATCTATCTACCACAACATAATGGAATCATTCCCCCTTTGAGTTTTAGGTAACCCCAAAACAAAATCCATGCTAACTGTATCCCATGGTCAGTCTGGTATTGGTAATGGCTAGTCCAATCCTGTATTCTGGCTTCTTCCTTTAGCATGCTGACATATCCTGCACTTCTCAACAAATCTCTTAACATCAGTCTGCATCTTTGCCTAATAGTAAAAAGCATTTACCTGAGCAAAGGTTTTGTCTTGTCCAAAGTGACCAGATAATCCTCCATTGTGTTTCTCCTTTATTATGTTTTCCCTCATAGAACATTTGGGAATGCACAACTTGTTGCCTTTAAACAACATACCTCCTTGGATAAGATAATCTAACCACTAACTTCTGTTATGACCTATTGGATTGTGTATTGTTGTATAAGTATCTTTGAAATCTGCATCATCTTTATACATTTCAACCATCTCTTCAAATCCTACAACACCATCTTTTAATTCTTGCATAATGAAATTTATCCTACTTAAAACATCAACAACTTTGTTCAACTTACCACTTGTGTGTTTTATCACAAAAGTAAATCTCTGCAAAAACTCTACCCACTTGGCATGTTTCTGGTTCAATTTTGGCTGGTTGTTTATGAACTGTAATGCATGATTGTCATAATACAATATAAAATCCTTTGGTAGAAAATAATGTCTCCATTTTTTTAAGGCTTATACAATAGCATAAAATTCTTTATCATAAGAAGAATACTTCTTCTTAGCTTCATTTAATTTCTCACTGAAATATGCTATTGGTCTCTGTTCCTGATTCAAAACTGCTCCAATTGCAACTCCACTAGCATCTGTTTCAACTTGAAATACTTTTTCAAAATCAGGTAAAGCTAAAACTGGTTTCTCTGTGATTTTCCTCTTCAGCAACTTAAAATTCTTGTTTGCTGCTTCTGTCCACTTGAATGGTTGATTAGTCTCCTTGATTGTTTCAAGAATTGGTGCACAAATCTAACTAAAACCTTTGATAAATTTCCTATAAAAACTTGCAAGACCATGAAAACTTCTTACCTCAAATATATTCCTTGGAATAGGCCAGTTCCAAATTTCTTGGACTTTCTCTGGATCCATTTTCAACCCTTCTTTAGAAACTACAAATCCCAAGTAAATTAATTCTTCTTTCATGAAACTACATTTCTTCATATTTATCAGTAGTTTCTCTTTCTGCAGAGTTCTTAAAACCAATTTAAGATGCTCTAGATGTTCTTCTTTACTTCTACTAAAAACTAGAATATCATCAAGATAAACAATAACAAACTTGCCTACATATTCCTTCAATACTTCATTCATCAATCTCATGAACGTGCTAGGTGCATTAGTGAGTCCAAAAGGCATCACTAACCACTCATACAACCCATTGTTTGTTTTAAATGCAGTCTTCCATTCATCTCCTTCTCTAATTCTTATTTGATGATATCCACTCTTCAGATCTATTTTAGTAAAATACTTTGACCCACTCAAACAATCCATCAAATCATCCATGCGTGGTAAAGGAAATCTATACCTAATAGTGATATTGTTTATGGCTTTAGAATCTGTACACATTCGTCATTCACCTCCTTTCTTTGGACTGAGTATTGTTGATACAACACATGGACTACGACTCTCTCTGATTATTCCCTTATCCATCATTTCTTGCACTTGTCTTCCAACTTCTGCATTCCCTTGAGGAGTTAATCTGTAAGCTACTTTGTTCGGCAAACTTGCTTCTGGTATTAGATCAATATGATGACTAATACTCCTGATTGGTGGCAATGCATTTGGAAACTCATCCACAATAATATCAGCAAAATCATTCAACAGAGTTTTGATTTCTTCAGGTAAATCATCTAAGTTTGTGGAAGTCAAAATTACCTTAGGTCTCCCTATGACAGCAAAATGCATTTCTTCACCTTTTCCAACCTCTTGCAACAGCTTCTTTCCACTCATCAGCATAACATTGTTTCCAGGTGCTCCTTTGTCAGCTTCATCCTTCAATGGTAGCAGTGTATGTTTATTTCCATCCTTCTCTAGAGTTAAGTATTTTTCCTCCCATTATGAATAGATTTCTTATCAAACTACCAAGGTATTCCTAGCAATACATGGCATACATCCATTGGCATTACATCACACAATATCACATATTTATAAGTACCAATCTGTATCTCTACCTTGCATTGTTCTGTCACAATAATCTGATGTCCTTTCTGTAACCATGACACATAAGGAGTAGGGTGTACTGTCTTCACTAATCCTAGCTTGTCCACCATCTCTGTAGAAACAAGGTTATCAATGCTTCCACTGTCAATTATCACTTTACAACATTTACCTTTGGATTTGCATGTAGTTCTGAATAAAATCTTCCTCGAAGTTGGTTCTCTAGTCTCTTTCTCTGCCTTAAGCAATGCCCTTTTCAACAATAGGGATTCTCCTACTTTAGGGGATTCTTCCTTGTTTGTAATTTGAGGTTTTTCTTCCTTTCCCTCAGCCACATTCACATTCCTCTGACTTGTTGTTTCATTATGAGGACATTCCCATGATCCATGTCCCCATTCTCCACATGCGTAACATCAAATATCTCTTCCTAAACCTCTTCCTCTGGGTGCAAATATTCCTCTATTAAAATCTCCCCTCTCTGGTGGTCTACTACTTGAACTTCCTGCTTCATTCTAATGTTGTTGAACCCTTGGTATGGTAGTTCCTCTACCTCTTACTAAACCTTTCCCTCTATTCCTCTGATTTTGTTTTCTCAACATCTTCTCTTCTGCCTTCAATCCTGCTTGATAGGCATCTTCAATGATCTTCAGACTCAGCAAGTTGATCTCATCCTGTATGTCATATCTTAAGCCATTGATATATCTGGCTAACTTCTCCATGTCATCCTCTGCATGTCCTTCTCTAATACTCAATCTGTAAAACTTTTCTGTATATTCTTTAACGGACATTCCTTTTTGCTCTAATATTGGACTTTCCTTTTTTGTCCTGGATGTTTGTAGTTCATCCGACCAAATAGCTGCATGACCCTTAAATCTGGTAACTGCATATTTCACCTTCTTTTTGTCATCAACTTCCTCATAGTCAAAATATTTTTTCAATGAACTAATCCAGTCCATTAGCTCTTCTACATTGAGACTCCCTTCATATGCAAGAATTTCCACCTTTGGTTTTCCACCTACTTTAGCCAACATCTTGATAACTTTGGTAGTTTCATTTTCCTCCTCTTCTTCTTCCTCAAAAGATTCTTCTACAGCACTGTCAACTCCTTCATTAGGTATTCTCCTCTGAGCAATCTCCATTGTGTCCATCCTTGTACGCAGACTCCAGATCTCTTCCAGTAGAACTGCATTTGCTTCAGGTCTTCCTCAACCTATGCTAGCTCCTCTCCTCGGTGGCATGTTTACTACAGTCAAACTCAATCTTTGTGCTTTGATACCAAAAGATGCAGGAGGCTGATGAAAACAAGGTGGTACTCTTAAAATTAGACTATTGGTTACTTTATAACCAATCACATGCGTTCAAGCGGATTTTGTACGTGGCTTACTTTACATTGAGGATCCTACTTTTCCCTTAAATATGTCGGTCCCACGTTGACTTTCCCTTTATAAACAACGCTTCACTCTGCACCATTGATATCCTCTCTCCAGAACTAATGGTCAACACTCAACCCAATCAACAAAACAACTTGGTGATCGCTCTACGTCATTGATCTCCTCTCTCCATATCTAATGGTCATCATTCAACTCGATCAACAAAACAATCCGTTGATCCAAGCGCTCCTTATCCAACGGATAATAGCAATATCGGGTGAGCCACTTGCACGGAGATTACCCACCCGATAAAGCGGTTTTCTCTCTGCACCCAACTGCTACATGTCGCTTGGTTAGTGGAATCGGGTGATCACCTCGAATTACCACTTACAACTTTTCTTATGCCCGATAACCACCTTCGTTGATTAAAACCTACTTTTCAAATATAACCACGTGCATTAAAGCAAACTTAAATAAAGCACTTAATCAATGTTTTAACACTTAATTCCAAGATTACCCCTTAACACTAAATTACCGCGATTTAGTGAAAAACACATAAACACTGAGATTTCCAATTAATATGTGAAAATAGAGAAAATACCCGGTTACATTCAGAATGCGGATACACAGAGCTAAACGAGAGTCTTCACCAGGATTAACACACAGATGCACACTGAATCAATTTATTCAATATAATAAAAGTTACAGAGTCTTGGCCCACTTAGCTCAATTACAACAATTTATTTGACCTTTGACTCAATCTCAAACCCTATCACTCAAACTCTTGCCTCTCACTCAATTCTCAATCATCTCAGCTAATCCCCTTCCATTACATTTTTTTTCTCTTTTATGAGTCAAATCCTATTCTAACTGCACTAACAACTCGATCTCTATTTTAATCAATCTAACAATCAAATCTCTATTTTTAAGCTCTATTACACACCTATGCTAACAACTTATCCCTTAGTTTAAAATAAGAGAATTTTCTAATTATTACAATAATGAAGTAAAGATCATCTTTGAGAGATCCAACCCTCTCTACCAAAATTGACTTTTGACCACTCAGGTCAATGAAATTCAACTCATTTAACCACAAAATGTGAACAAGCCATCACATTGTTGGCTAAGTCCAGATGCTCTTGCATCATTATTCCTTGTCGACATACCAATCCAATGCATTTTGGATGTATGCTTCGCTCGAGATCTATTTCATCTAGTATTCTACAATTATGATCACAATCTATATATAATTATAAAAAGAATTCATGAGGGTTTTCACCATATCCATATGTATATTGCTTGAGCGGGTCAGTTAACTATGCTCATTTGCCATATATAGATATATATCTATTGGTCTTTCCCTCCACCAAATTCCATGGTGCAAGTTACTTTACTAATTCCTTGTCGTTCAAATGTTGACTATGCTCGTTCTTGTTGTTTGGATGGCATGAGGATTATAAATTTAACACATGCACAACGACAATGTCGAATCTCTGCATTGCATCATTGAACATTTCACATGAGCATGAGTCGCACTCCCGCACCCCTGCATAATGATCTTTAAAGTAATTGAACAGTTATTTTCCATTTTTCTATAAAATTTCATATCCAAAATATGATACAAAAAAGTAAATCATAATCGTTGCTCACTCGAAGGTTTCAAAAATCATTTGTGAACCGCGTTTGACAAAAAAAATATCGTTGTATAAATTGAAAACTCTATGATGCCAATTTGTGACACCCAAAATTTTTAATTAACACTAAGTTTCAGGCAATCCAATTAAGTAAACCTAATCCATAATACCCAAGAACTACATGATATTGATAATAATAAAAAAAGGAAGGCTCCCATACCCCTACGAAACTTACCACATACGTAAATGTGTGGAGAAGCAGCAATGTACGAGAGAATGAACACCTTCCACACATAATTACAGAGAAGAAGGCATGTGCACGAGAACAAACACTTTCCATATCTTTGTACATAATATATGAACCAGAATGAATGTCAAATCTTATTGTAGCAACCAGAACTTATTCTCCTAATTTTTAATTTTATTTAACAATTTATTTGTTGTTTGCTATGACAAATACTAAATAAATCTCATTGCAAACTACACAAATGTTGGGTGTGGAGCCTGATTATCTTCTTTATTCAGAGGTATCGTCGTTGGACCTCAGCTCGTAACAGGGTGACAAAGTTGCCTATTTGATCGCCACCGAGGGATCTAGAGGGGTGACAACGATTTTATGAGCCCCTGGCGGGCGTTTGGGGTAGCAGCCCCGAAGATAAAAATAGATGTAAAATTGTCTTGTAAAATATTGTAATTACATATTAAATCTGTGTTGTTCATTAGCGGATGATCTGACAGTGGAAGTTATGTTTAATTTAGGGTTTTTTTCCATAGAAGGCAACCCCTCACTATATATGATGGAATTGTATGGCGGCTATGTATATGTGTATTCTGAACAAGAAAGAGAGAGGAGATTTTGTGAGAGCGAAGAAGAAATTACAACGGATTTGTTGTAGGTTGTATCTCTTCATTTTGTTGGATAATATAAATGAATGACTGGTTGTTTCTCCATGGACGTAGCCCAAATTGGGTGAACCACATATATCTTTGTCTCTCTTGTTTTATGTGTTTTTGTGTTTTTTTTTTGTTTTGCAAAATTTTATGTGTTCCATTGCTCTATAACATATAATTTTCTCCTAATTGTTAATTTTATTTAACAATTTATTTGCAATTTGCTACGACAAATACTGAATAAATATCACTACAATATACACAAATAAAACCGCGGAAGAATAATGTGCTAGAAACTAAGAAATGCTAGCACACACACATAAAAATTACACAATTATTTTCGGACAAAAATACCCAGAAAAACCCAACTTGGGAAAACTGGTGCATCAACTCAGGGTTGTATTATTATGTAGTAGTGAGAAATTATGAGTACAATTGGATGTTGAAATCTGGCAATCATACAGAGAAAAATACTATGCTCATTTGATTGAGTGGGTCAGTTAACTATGCTCAATTGCCGGATATAGATATATATCCATTGGTCTAAGAGGCTCTTTACCTGTTGCACACCAAATTCCATTGTGCAAGTAAATCATTATCGTTTAAACGCCGACTACACGTGTTGTTGTTGTTCAAATGGCATAAGGATTGTACATTTAACACATGTACAACGACAATGTCGAATCCCTGCATTGCATCATTGAACCTTTCACATGGACATGAGCCGTACTCCCACACCCTTGCATAATGATCTTTAAAGTAATTGAACAGTTATTTCCATTTTTCTATAAAAATTCATATGAAAAATGTGATACAGAAAATTAAATCATAATTACTGCTCACTCGAAGGTTTCATAAATCATTTGTGAACCGCGCTTGACAAAAAAACATATCGTTGTATAATTTGAAAACTCTATGATGCCATTTGTGACACCCGAAAATTTAATTAACACTAAGTTCTGGGAAATCCAATTAAGTAAACCTAATCCATAATACCCAAGAAACTGCATCTACATGATATTGATAAAAAAAAAGGAATGTTCCCATACCCCTACGAAACTTACCACATATGTAACAGTGTGGAGAAGCAGCAATGTACGAGAGAGCGAACACCTTCCACACATAATTGCAGAGAAGAAAGCATGTGCATGAGAACAAGCACCTTCCATATCTTTGTACATAATTTACGAACCAAAATGGATTTCGAATAAGTGTGAAAATCATGAAAACCGGAATCTTATTGTAGCAACTTGAAATTATTATCCTAATTGTTAATTTTATTTAAAATTTATTTATAGTTTGCTATGAAAATACTGAATAAATCTCATTGCAATCTACACAAATGTTGGGTGTGGAGCATGATTATCTTCTTTATTAAGAGGTATCGTCGCATTGGACCTCAGTTCGTAACAGGGCGACAATGTTGCCCGTTTGATCGCCATCAGGGGATCTAGGGGGGTGACGGTGATTTTATGAGCCCCCTGGCGGGGGTTCGGGGTAGCACCCCCAAAGCTAAAAATAGATGTAAAATTGTCTTGTAAAATATGGTAATTTCATAGTCAACCTGAGTTGTCCATTAGGCTGATGATCTTACGGTGGAAGTTATGTTTAATTTAGGGTTTTTTGCCCTAGAAGGCAACCCCTCGCTATATATGAGGGAATTGTATTGCGGCTATGTATATGTGTATTCTGAATGAGAAAGAGAGAGGATATTTTGTGAGAGCGAAAAAGAAATTACAGCGGATTTGTTGTAGGTTGTATCTCTTCATTTTGTTGGATAATATAAAGGAATGACTGGTTGTTTCTCCGTGGACATAGCCCAAATTGGGTGAACCACGTATATCTGTGTCTCTCTTGTTTTATGCGTTTTTGTGTTTGTGTTTCTGCAATATTTTATGTGTTCCATTGCTCTGTAATATATAATTTTCTCCTAATTGGTAATTTTATTTAACAATTTATCTGCAGTTTACTACGACAAATACTGAATAAATATCACTACAATCTACACAAATAATACTACAGAAGAATAATGTGCTAGAAACTGAGAAATGCTAGCACACACACATAAAAATAACACAATTATTTTTGGACAAAAATACCCAAAAAAACCAAACTTGGGAAAACCGGTGCATCAACTGAGGGTTTTATTGTTATGTAGTAGTGAGAAATTTTGAGTACAATTGGATGTTGAAATCTGGCAATCATACAGAGAAAAATACTAACAAAAATACAGTGAGGAATTTTCCTCACCCCATAGGCAATCTCCAGGCTCGACTTGCCTTCATAAATTTGGTCCTCTGACCCTCTGTGTCAACTTGTTGGATGTCTAGCCTAAGATTGGTCTCTGATGAAGTCATTCTACCTTCTGTTGACTGGAAAGTTACTTCTCTGACACTCTGGGACTCCTTTCCAACCTCTGGAACTGAAAATGTCTCTCCCTCTCAACAAATCAATCTTGCTTCTAGAGACTATTGTGTTGCCCCTGCGTCAGCCTCTCTGTGGTTCTTCTGTCTCTCTCAAATGCACTCACTAGATCTAGAATGCCTCCTCCAGCCTCATTTTCTCTGCCTCTCTCTCACTACTTCGATCTATTGGAAACAATGAGAGGGGGGTGAATCAATATTTATTTTCAATTGTTCTTTTTATCAATTAATATCATTTATAATTAGAACACAAAATGAGCAATGATAGAATAATAATTTTATTAATCAATGACGAGGACTACAATCCCCTTTACAATAAATCCAATATAATAATGTGTAGGGCTCCAACCCTAGATGAGGACACCAATCTTCAATCTCCGAGGCTCCAACCTGTGTTTTTGCTAAGCACCGACTTGGACTTTCCAAGACTCCAACCTTGTCAACTTTGAGGCACCAACCTCTAGGGCTCCAACCCTATCTCTGGTATAGGCTCCAACCTAGTCTTTTGAGGACTCCTATCCTCTTGGGCTCCAACCCTCGACTATAATTCATCAAGATAAGTTTGATTATTCTTTATGGCTCCCAATATCTTATGCAACAAGCCCTATCTATCTTCAGCAATGCCTCCACTTAATCTCCATGTCACTTCATCAATGACACCCTTGCTTTATCATGAAGGTGTCTCCACAGCTCTTCATGATACCCAAACAAAATCTCCAAGGTTACTCAATGAGGACTTCAACAAAGCATAATGTCTCCAAGTCTTATGTTCATCAAGTATTCCCTGTAAATTCAAGCACAAATCCAAACTTGTTGTTCTTCAAATCCGAGGTTCTAATCATAGAATACTGTCCTCTATTCTAGACTGTAATATCACTGGTCTGAGCTTATTTCTCACAGGTCCAAGGTAGTGACTGTACCTATCACAGGAGACAGTCTTAGTTTCTCCACAGGTGGCTGATCTTGTTCTCCAAACCGAGCTTCAGTAACCTTCACACAGGTATAGACTTTTGCAACCGAGTTTAGGCAGACTATCCCACTGTTTCCAAACACATATCCGAATGCAGGTTCCCTTCCACAGGTATCCGAACTTAGACTTAACTCCACTCGTCCAAGGTCATCAAAATCTGAGCTTTTCAAAAATCTGAGACAGAGATATAGAATTGATTTGAGCTACTAAACGAACCTCCACAAGACTGTCCTCCAGGTCGAGGTCTGCACTTTTGTCGAGCTACAAAAGATCCCAACCTTTACAAATTCATTGTAGCTCTAAGCTTGTCACGGATGTCTGTTCTACTTAGTCTGACCCTTCCAAATGTGATTGTCCACATAACTGGGCTTCAAAAATTTCCCACAGATCCGAGCTCTTATGGCTTTATCTGCTTCAGATATCTAGTGATCCTTCTCGGCCTCTAAGTCTCCTTTCCTTTACTCTTTCAAGTTCATGAGTTGTGAAATATATCTTCCTCTCTGTGATAGATGACTGAGATCGATACTTGATAATGAAGTATTTGACTTGTATTTATATGAGTTTCACCAATAAATGAAAAGACACGTTTATTAGAGGAGAGGGTGACTTGTTCATGAGGTGGCACATTAAAAGTATATTGGAAAGCGTTTTTGTTAATAATCAAACAAATATAACATAGTTTCAATGTTTATGGAAACTGTATTATAATAGCAACATAAGAGGGGCTATAGCTTTTAAAAAATGTGCAACCATATTACAATGGATGTCAGGAAGTCCCACATGCCACATCATCACTTTACTCCCACATATCGCAACTACATGGATATTGGAGATTTTAAAGTTGTGCACATGCCAAAGTTTCGATGTCAATAATGTCGATATTCCTATAACACATATCGCCCCTACTTTCTCTGACCTCCGACGCAGTGGACGTGATATTACATTAAACATGTTATGATAGAGCAATCGGGTCCACAACCATATTGCAATTAGAGGTTTTAACATGACATGCCTGCAAAACTTGCGATAGGAAAATTTCAATGCACATATGCGATATTACATTTTAAAACGTCATAATAAGGCCAGTTGGGTCCACAAAGCATATCGAAATTGGAGATTAGGCCTCATCGGAGGATCTTATTGGAGGTCTCATTCCAAAATTTCCGATAAATGGCAAATTTGTTTTAGTAATTAAATCGTTATTAAAACAAGTCAGGTCTGCATATCGGAGGTCCATATTGCATTTCAAAGATTAGAGGTCCACATCACATATCAAAGATCAGAGTCGAAGGTTTGAGTGGTGACACACAATTAAAACGTCGATATGATTTCTCCGATTTGGTTTTGGATATTTCGCCGATATGTTTCTCTTTGCTCCTTTGATATCATTGTTTCTACCCTTTGTCTCTTTCTCTTGGGAATATGCAGTCTTCTCTTTGGATTCACTCCTCCTTGGCTTATTCTTGACTTCCGATGGCTTCTCCTTGAACTGTTTCTCTTGGATCTGCTCTGCCTTGGCTTGTCGCTCCTGCTCTTAACTTCCAATGGCTTTCCCTTTGTTTCCCGATGGATTTCTAATGGTTTCCAATGGTTTTCGATGGATTTCCGATGGATTTCCTCCTCTTGCTCCTTGGGACTGCTCCTTGGGTCCCATGCTTCTATTCTTTCTGTATATATATTCAATGCTTATGTTATATTCAATCCATATGGTCCTCCATCTCATCATATGATCTCCAACTATGTCATCAAGTCCTTCATCAAGGATATCATAATATACATGAGGTTGTGGCATCTTCATTAGAAATTTCATCACTATGATCAATGGGAAACATCACAGATCACAGGAATTTTCCATCTCAAACAATTCCATATTGACATCAATGACAACCTTGACTAGCACGATCTCTAGCTCTCTCTCGAGAAACTAATTGCTGCTACCCTGGAAATCGATCTACTTAGAAATTGAACTGTTGAAGTATCTTCTCCATCACCACATCGACCTCCTCTTATAATCCTCTGTTGGAGCACCAACAACCAGGATTAAAACTTAACCAATGGCTAGGATCATCTCTAGATCGATTTGTGTGAGTTTCTAGATGATTCTTGCCTTGAATTAATTAATACTGATTAATTAACCATATTCCCTAAGTTTAGAATTATGAAATATTTAAAAATTGGTTAATAATCTAATTAAGCCATTTCTAGGCGGAATTTCTAGAAACGATTTCTAGGTTTTGGATATCTCATGTATTCTAGCCTCTCTACAAATTTTTGTGGCTAGAACACATCCAATGCTACAAAAAATAACACTCCCTCTTAGCGAGGAATGTGTTCTAGTGTTACTGCACACCCTGTAGCAACACCTTGTCTCTGCATCATCTCCTGTCACGTTGTTGATGTTTGGCCATACTTCCCACCAACAACTGAGCAACTATGATATACATTGCATCTATACTACTATTGATCCTACCATACCACTGCCAACACTGCAACTCCCTCTCATCTATTGTTGTTGTAACTACAACATCTGAAACTGAGAAGCATCCAAAATATTGAATCAATTGTGATTAGTATAATGCATTTGTCACCCGAGTCTCTAACTACTACTAGTATATGCACTGTCACTGAAGAATTTGTATTGTTGCTGACTCTACACTATGCCAACTACACTGCAGCAAACTCTTCACTGTGCTCCCCAACATCTGACTACTACTAGTCTCTGCAACTGTCACTCTGGTATCTAACTGCATCAACTATCACTGATCCATCCCACTACTGAAAATTATGGGCCCCCGTAGCTAGGTATTGATCCAAGAGGTGGATTCCATAAGGACCCTGCCCATTTGCAGTGCTTTGTGGCTACAACACCAAGTCACCCCAACTCACTCCTCGAGGTGTATCAGAAAACATAGCGAAGTCTTCCTCCAACCTGAAGGAAAATCCTATCGATCTCTGCTAAAGCTGCATGTTGGTCCTGCTTCTCCTCATTGTCTTTCTTCCTGAGAGGACACTGGGTATTGTAATGACTGAGCCCACCACACCTAAAGCACTTGACCTTTAACAGGTCCTTCTTCTTCTTTCTATGTTCCCCTATCCCTAACTGGGACCCTTAGATGTGAGGGCCACACTCTCCTCCTCCTCCACCTTCTTTTTGGTCGTTGCTAATGTTGCCACTAATGGATCTCTTTAATAGAGCATGTCTCAACTCCTCTTGCTACAAATCAACCCACATCCTGTCCCACCTTGGCAATGTATCTCTGCCCAAGATACTTTGTACGAATACTTGCAACTCCTCTAAGACACAATTGAGTGCCAATTTCACTAGCTCTGTGGGTTGAGGTGTTGCCCTAATAGCTCACAACTAGTCTCGAACCTCTTGAATCTTGGTGAGGAAGGGATCTATGCCTTCCCCCTTCTGCATATTGATGCATCTCAGCTTCTCCTCTAAGTACATATTCCATTGCTCGGAAGTACCTTGGTATAGCGTGGAGAGAGTATCCCACATCTCTTTCGTCATTCCCTTGGCCGCTATATGTGAGACAATATGATCCTGAACTTCGTCTAGGATCAATCGCTTCGCCCACGCCATCTTCTTTTTGTACTCTTTCAATTGATCTGCATCTGTGGGAACTGCCACCACTGAATCAATATAGGCTTTCAGGTCATATTCATCTAGAAGGAAGGACATCCTTGCCTTCCAGATGACATAGTTGGAAGCTCCATCCAACCTGTCCTAATCACGAAGCCCAGTTGTACCCATCTCAATGATTTGTTGAAAACTTCCTCTTTCCTCCTGCTCAACTGTTGCTCTGTTATTCACACTCCATTTTGGAGTGAGAAGATCTACTCACAACGACTGTTAATCTGCAAGGAAAAATCGAACTTCTTAAGACTAGAAGTTCCCTGAAGAAAATTTTCCCTCTATGTGTGCTCTTCTCTCTTTCGTCTGATGGTAGCTCTGCTCTAGTGTATTTCTTCAAAATTTATGCATCCAGCTAGAGATTTGCTCAACAAAAAATCTGAACTGCTCCCTCTTCCTCTTGAATCACTTGATTTGGTAGGATCAATTTTTTTTGCCCCTCATTCAGAAAAATTGAACCTCCACAAGTAACTCAGCTTCCTGGCAGAATGACTATGCTGCCCTTGAGAATTTCGGTCTGCTGCCCATAATGAGCAGTGAAATTCCTTCTCTTTTTTCCTTTGAGCTCTCCGGATGATCAACTACGCTTTGATACCATGTGAAAATTCCGAAAACCAGAATCCTATTGCAACAATTAGAAATTATTCTCCTAATTGTTAATTTTATTTAACAATTTATTTGCAGTTTGCTACAACAAACACTGAATAAATCTCACTACAATCTACACAAATAAAACTGCAGAAGAATATTGCATTGGAAACTAAGAAATGTTATCACACGCATAAAAATAACACAATCATTTTTGGGCAAAAGTTCCCGGAAAAACCCAACTTGGGAAAATCGGTGCAGCGGCTGAGGGTTTTTTTATTATGCAGCAGTGAGAAATTATGAGTACAACTGGATACCGAAATATTGAAATCCTACAGAGAAAAATACTGGCAAAAATCTAGTGAGGAATTTTCCACACCCCACAGGAAATATCCTGGCTCGAATTGCCTTCAAAAATTCATCCCTCTGACCCTCTGCGTCAGCCTCTGTGGAGCCTGCTGGACATCTAGCCTCAGATTGGTCTCTGATGAAGTCGTTTTGCCTTCTGCTGACTGGAAAGATGCTTCTCCGGCACCCTGAGACTCCTTCCAGACCTCTGGAACTGAAAACGTCTCTCCCTTTCAGCAAATCAATCTTGCCTCTAGATATTGTTGTGTTACATCTATGTCAGCCTCTATGTGGCTCTTCTACCTCTCTGCAAAAGCACTCACTAGATCTAGAATGCCTCCTCCAACCTCACTGTCTCTACCCCTCTCTCACTGCTTCGATCTCTAGCTCTCTTTCTGAAAACTAACTGTTGCTACTCTAGAAATCGATCTACTCAGAAATCAAACTGCTGAAGTGTCTTCTTTATCCCCACATCAACCTCCTCTTATACTCCTCTGTTGGAGCACCAACGACCAAGATTAAAAATTAATAAATGGCTAGGATCATCTCTCGATCTGTGTGAGTTTCTATATGATTCTTGCCTTGACTTAATTAAGACTGATTATTAACCATATTCCCTAAGTTTAGACTTAGGGAATATTTAAAAACTGGTTAATAATCTAATTAAGTCATTTCTAAGTAGAATTTCTAAAAACAATTTATGGGTTTTGGAGATCTCATGTATCCCAATCTCTCCACAAAATTTGTGGCTAGAACACATCCAATGCTACAAAAACTAACAATCAGTTAGGCCCCAAATTTGAACGCAAAGCAAGGCAATCCACATGTATATTGTTGATGCGAAAAGAATGAATCTTGAGGGGACAAAGATGAAGGAAGCATGTGCAGAGGTGGCATGTACGAAGGAAGCTGTGTGGAGGTGTTTGTGCAAAGAAATCATGTGCGTAGAACAAATGCTTGTACGAAGAGCTTTTACTGTCCAGGAAGCTTTGTGCGGGGAAAATCAATTAATAAGCGACAGAGGCAGGGACTATGTTGCATTGCAACTATTAATCTTGTTGCATTATCCAACATTGTAAAATGTTACATAACTAACTAATTAATATATGGAAGATTTATTTTGTTACAAATAGCATAGTTGTAATCAATTGGATAACATATAAATGCAATCATTAAATCAAAACATAGAAGTTAACATTTAACAATCAATTTTATTATTAAAATTATTTGGTTTTGAGCCTATTAATTGAAAATTTATTAAAAAAAATAATTAATCAAAATATTTACATATTTCATAATAATGCATTACATTCTTTTGAACTTAGTCAACGTTGTCTGCCACAAAATAGACACTAGTGTGTTTTAACTAGTAACATGCCCTGGTGCCCAGTAGTTAAAATACCACATTGATGATTAAAGATGTGAAAACACTATTATTTTAAACAACATATGCATGATTATATTTATCCTTTAAAAATGTTATGGTGTGTATAATGACAATACACACCATTGTGATAAATACACATACACATTGTTGCTTAGTAATAACGAAAAACACCTACATCTCACCTAAAATATTCGAATTTCACATCCCTCTCATGCATAGTAATATAGGCATTAATGTGCCATATAAAACAACCTAGGGGCATAATATCAATAATTGCATTGATATATCCTATAAAAAGGGAACCAATGCACCATATAAGAAGACATAGATGCATAATGTGTGTATAAGAATCAATGCATTTAATTTTGTTTATGGCCCAGTTCTTTTTAATAAGCTCTAATCTAATGTGTAATGTATGCAATAACATTGGTGCCTAGGTTGTTTGTGTATGCCTTGGTGCCTTTAAGTATATTATGCACCAATGCATTTATCTATACTACAACCACTGAAAAAACCTCCTCAAAAACCTTTTTCCACCCAAAAAAATATATTTATAGTGAACATTTGTTTAAACATTTGCGAAATCCTCTACTACGAATGGTGGAGGTTGTAGCAAATGTTTTTTTGAAAATTTTGGTGAATATTGTAACATTAAAAGCATCCACAAAAACCTATGCTACAAGGTATTTTCTTTATAAGGGAGTTGTGTTGGGTGGTCTTAGAAGAGTGCAATGTACCTTTACATTGTATTATTGTAATTAAGTCGTGACAATGGTCGAACTCCTCTCATTGTATCTTTGTATCACAATATTAACATTCTTACATGTGTATGGATAAGGGTGTTAGGCACCAACATGGTGTCCCTCGAACAGCATGAGTTGTGTATTGTTCTTTTATGTGTTTGGATGTTGCATTATTTCATGTATCCTTTATTTGGATAAGTGTTAGGTTCGTTGATTTTTTTTTTTCAATCAAGGATTGAGGTCTCGAGTTCTCTGGCTCGCTCTGCTCCCGTCCGTCTTCTCACGCGCCCCTGACCTAGCCCCCGGGCTCTGCCTGGTCGGGCCTCTGCGCTCTGCCTGCAGCTGCCGCTCTGCGCGGTCCCTCTCGGGGCCTGCTCCCCGTCGCCTTGTCCTTTTGCGGTTCTCAACGGGCCTGCAATGGCAGGATCCGCTTCCCCCCTCCCCGATTCAGGGACCCCCGAAGAAATCTTTGAATCCTTGCTGTCTGCTTCTTCTGATCCCAGGCCCCGCCCTTCTCAAACTAAGTTCATTAAAAAGCTAGATGAAATGCCAGAAGTGATTCTTCCCCCCTCTTTGCCAAGGAAGTCAGCAATAGCTCTTGCGGAAAGAGGCCTCGTTGGCCAGTTTACTGGGCTCTGGCCATCGCCAAGGACCGTGCAAAAATGGGTGGAGCGCAACTGGAGCTCTATGATCCAAGGAAAGATCGCCATCAGATTCGTTGGACGCGGGTACTACACCTTTTTATTCGAGACAAAAGACGATAAGAACCTCATATTCCGAAATGGTCCCTATTTCATGGACACAAGAGGACTCTATTTGAACAAATGGACACCAGATTTCGATCCGGAAATGGACATCCCAAACGCAGTCCCCGTCTGGGTGTGCCTCCCCCACTTGCCGCTCCACTGCTGGGGGGACGAATCTGTCAGAGCCATAGGCAATGCACTTGGAAAATATATAGACAGATCAGAACCGAGAGAAAATATGCATGCATGCGCAAGAATATGTGTTGAGGTCGACTTAGGTAAAGGATTACCAGAAGCCATCAAAATCAAGGTAGACAAATGGATGCACATTCAGCAGCTGGACTACGAACAGCTACCCTTCAACTGCAAGGTATGTCATGAGTATGGTCATTTTGCAAATAGATGTAGCAAGTTAAAAGCAAAAGAAGTAGAAAACAATGAGGAATCTGCAGAGGGAGCATGGGAACAAGTCAAACGAAAAAAATCTTCTACTAACCAGGGCCCCAGCCCCTCAGTTCCTCAACCCTCAAGCTTCCCTCCTCCCCCTCCTCCTCTCCCTCCTCTCTCATCCTTCCCCTCATCTTCGAACCCCTTTGAAACTTTAGCAGCTGAAACCCCCCCCTCCCCCCCCCTGTCCCCCCGCCCAGCCTCTCCTCGCTCTTCCCCTCCCCCCTCTCCTCCCCCCACCATAGAAAGAATCCTCACCCGAAACAAAGCCAAAGAAGCCAACCAGCCTTCTGACCCCCCCGAGAAAAGTAGGCAGGAAATCAAACAAAGAACTCAGGGACGAGACAGCAGCAAAGGAGATGGCAACCGGAACCCAGCAGCCGATGGACTCTTATTTAGGTAAGGTAAAAGGAAGTGGAGAAAAAACAAGGGAGAAGTCAGGATCCCACCCCACAGCTGGTAAATAATGAATTTGGTCTCTTGGAACTGTAGGGGGATGGGCTCTTCCTCAAAACTAAAAGAAATCAAGGACCTTCTAAATCAGGAACAGCCGGACATCCTTCTTCTTCAAGAGACCAAAATTACTGAGCAGGAATTTCTTCATCAAACACAACGTTTCAAAAGCTTTTCAGGCCTATCAAAAGGCTCAGATGGGGCATCTGGAGGAATTGGAACACTGTGGAACAAAAACAAATGGGAAATCATCAACTCACATCAATGCTCTTGGTGGATTAGAACAGACTTAAAGTGCAAAAGCACGCAGGAAACTTATCATATATTCAACATTTATGCGCCCAACCAGTACAGGGACAAAGCTAATTGTTGGAACTCCATAGAACAGGACATCAATGCTCTACAAAGTAACAGTTTAATCCTCGGGGGAGACATGAACCTCATAAGGAACGTGGAAGAAAAATATGGTGGAAGCTACCACGCAGACCCCTCAAGAGATAAGTTAGAAAACATTATTCAGCTTTTTAACTTATTAGACACTCCTCTGTCAAACGGGAAATACACATGGTCCAATAAAAGAACAGGAACACACAATATTAAAGAGAGGCTGGATAGGATCCTTATCCAGGAAAGCATTGCAAGTAACTTCCATTCAATCAAGAGCCAGGTCATCCATGGCACTGCCTCGGATCACAAGCCAGTGATTATTAAGCTGGAAAAAGGCGTAAACCTTGGTCCCCTCCCTTTCAAATACAACAAAAGATGGGATCACAATGAAGAATTCCGCTCCCTGGTTCAAACCCAATGGGCTAAAGAAGTAATTGGGTCACCTTATTTCCTGTGGGAAACAAAGCTGAAACAGCTCCGGGTAGTTATAAAGCAGTGGGCAAGGGATCAGGCAGTACTAGAAAGGAAAAAGAAAAATGACCTGATAGAAGAGATGGAACGCTGGCACAAGGAAAAAGAACAAATGCAATACACAGCTGAGGATCTTGAGAAGGAGAAAACCCTGTATAAGGAGTTATACAGGCAAAACCGCGCTGAGGAAGAGGTTCAAAGACAAAGATCCTGTTGCCTGTGGCTGAAGGCGGGGGACAAAAACACTTCTTTTTTCCAAAACAACATCAAGATCAGAAGAGCCATTAACCAAATTGACAAAATCGAAGTGGAGGGGAGTGAGCTGAAAGGGCAAGAAGAATTAAAACAGGCAGCCTTTAACCATTTTAAAGATCTCCTTACAGCAGATCCCCAACCTCATAACAGCGAGGAATTCCTCAATATAATAGAGAGCAAAATAACAGAGATTCACAACAAGGAGCTAGAACAAGATCCCACGGAAGAAGAAATCAAGGAGGCTATCTTCAACATGCAGCAAGATAAGGCTCCGGGGCCGGATGGCTTCACAATTGCTTTCTACAGGCAGCATTGGGAAACTATAAAAAAGGATTTGGTGAGAATGATAAAGAATGTCTTCAGAAATCATAAGTTGGGGGAAAACACAAAATCCTCTCACATAGCTTTGATCCCCAAGGAGGCCAACCCAAAAACTTTTGACAGATTTCGTCCCATCTCGCTCTGCAATGTCTCATACAAGATAATCACAAAAATGCTTGCCAATAGACTAAAGAAATTCCTCCCCCTTCTAATCGCTGAAAATCAGGGAGGCTTCGTCCCAAGCAGGCAAATCATCGACAATGTCATTATAGTCCAGGAAGCTATTCACAGCAGTCTCAATAGAGGAGAGAGGGGTATGATTATCAAACTGGATATGGCAAATGCATTTGATAGGGTGGACCACTCATTCCTAAGAGCAGTTCTCAAAAAATTTGGTTTTTCTTCCAACTTCATCAGCATCATCTGTGGGTGTATATCCAACTCATGGACAGCTCCTTTGATTAATGGCCGCCCCAGTAATTACTTCAGAAGCACCAGAGGGCTAAGGCAGGGCTGCCCCCTCTCCCCCTTCCTTTTCATTCTCATAGCGGAGACCCTTAGTGCCCATCTAGAAAACCTTCGCCAGAAAAAAGAAATTACAGGCATCCGCATTGAAAGGGGAATCAAGGAGATAAACCATTCGCTCTTCGCGGATGACACCTTGCTCATTGGGGGAGCCTCTAGTCTGATGGCAAGGAGGTTCAAAAGAGTCCTGGACGATTTTCTTCTAGCCTCCGGAGGCAAACTAAACAACAGAAAATGCGAAATTTATACTTGGAATGTCCCCCTCCTGATTCAACAACGAATCTCTCAGATTCTTGACATTCCTCTTCAAAGAAACTGGAGTTCCTTTACTTATCTAGGCTTACCCTTGGCAAAAGAACACATCAAAGGTGAAGTTTGGACAAAACATATAGAAAAAATGAGGGGCCTCCTCCAGAGCTGGGGTGTCTCCTGGTTGAATCTTGCTGGCAGAACTGTTCTTATAAAGGCTGTCCTTTCAGGCCTCCCAACTTATCAATATGCGGTAATTATGGCACCTGCTAGCATACATAAACATATGGAGCTCATCATGAGAAGCTTTCTCTGGCAAGGTGGGAAACAGGACACAAAGAAATTCAGCCTTGTCAATTGGGAGCAAGTCACTTTGCCTTACGAAAAAGGGGGTCTGTCCATTAAAATTCCAAGCCTCTTTAACCAGGCTCTGGGTCTCAAGCTGATCTGGAAGATCCTCACAGGAAATGGCTCTTGGTGGGTGGAGACCATCAAAAGAAAATATCTGAACGGCCCAACCTCCAACATTCTCAATGATCAAATTGCAGATCGGCCCTGCACCCCAGTTTGGAGATTGATTAAAAAAGTCTTACCCCATTTCCGAGAAAATGTCTCCAAAACCCCAGGCAGTGGAAGGAACACAAAAATATGGTCTGATAGAATTATGGGGGCCAGCACAAGAAACTCGCAACAAGAACTCAGCTCTTTACAAGAATGGATGGAAGATCGAAACATAACCACCTTGTTTGACATCTCCTCTTGGACTCAAAACAGATGGAGTGACTGGAAAGATCTAAATCTTCCTCAGGATCTCAGAGACCTCTGGCACAAATTGAAGCTTTCTCTCTCTGGCTCTGCCCCAATTAATAAGGAGATGGAGGATAGATATGTTTGGGACACCTGTGGAGGCAGCTTCACAGTGAAAGAGGGATACAAATCTTTGCAAAATAAGACTCACACAGTCAACTGGCATCTGCACATAGCAGCCTGGAAGAACGAATGCATTCCAAAAGTAAAACACTTCAATTGGGCTCTCTTAAAAGGAAAAATCTTAACAACGGAAAACTTGAGAAAAAGAGGCATTCAAGGCCCCTCGATTTGTTGTTTCTGTAGAGCAGAGGAGGAGTCAATACATCACTCCTTCCTTCGCTGTCCTTTCGTACAAAGCTGTTGGAACCAGTTAATCAGCCCATTGGAACGGAGGGGAAACTATGAGCAGGTGCATAATCTCCAGAAAAACTGGAAGAAAGACTACCCTCTGCCCAGAAAAGGCAAGACTAACCTTATCAGAATTTGGAAATGCATCCCGGCTACTCTAAGCTGGAATATTTGGTTAGCTAGGAATCATCATGTTTTCGAAAATGGACAGCCAAAGATGGATCAGATAGTTGCAAAGACAATAGCAGGTATCGCTGAAATTCTAAGCGCAAACCATATAACTCCCCCAGATCAGCAAGGCTGGACCCAGGAAGAACAGGATTGGTATAACAGATTCAATATTAGCCACTCCCAAAGTCTCCCCCCTCAGCTCAAAACAACGCAGAGCCATCACAATTGGAAGCTCAGAGGTGAAAAGTCAGAGATAAATAATTGGATCCTCGCCCAGAATCGCCCCCTTCTCTTCTTCGACGGAGCTTCAAAAAACAACCCTGGGAGTGCCGGAGCTGGTGGACTAATCAAAGACAACAAGGGGATTCCCATAAGCAACTATGAATGGGGACTCGGGAACGCCTCCAACAACGCCGCGGAAGCTTACAGTCTGTTCTTAGGGACCGAAATTCTTCACAGGTTAGACATGAGGAACGCCATGATCATTGGAGATTCGGCCATCATTATCGCTTCCATGATCACAGGCAAGGAGTTTACAAAGGCAAGCCTCAACAGCATCAGAATGAGGATAAATGACAACATAAGAAACCTGGGACAAGTGACCTTCATGCACGTGCTAAGGGAGAACAATGCTGAGGCGGATAACTTAGCCAACAGGGCAGTAAAAAGACCGCAAGGACAAGTCTGCGAAAATGGCAGAGTTTTTGAAAAGGCAATTCCGTAAGGGGCTGAATTGGCAGCTCAAGCTTCAGAAATGTTCCACCCAATCTAGTCACAAACGTTATAAACATCATTCCCCCTCAGGTTCCCAGTCCCTCGATTTTCCTCTCCCCTCCCCTCCACCGTCGTTCACCTTGTTCCTCGATCCCAGCCCCCTGCTGCATCATCCTCCTCGTGATCTCTCCCCCGACTTGGCAGGTTTCAGTCCCCTCCGCACTTTTGAAACTTGCTCAAATCTGCAGGAGGATCCAGACTCAGGCATTTTTATAATGCTCCCTCATCATTGCAGGCAGCCCTCGTTCCTTTATATCCCCCCTCAGGTCCCTTCTTTCCTCAGATCATCTTGGAAGTCTCAGAATCATTTGGGCAAAGCTGGGCGTTCCGAGACAGGCAGCTCGGTTATCTCTCAGTATCCCCATCCTCCGGTTTCCAGAATTAGCAACCAACGGGATCATCCGACCCTTCCCTCAGTGAAAAGGTATAAAACATTTCGTGTCATTATCGTTTGTTCTCTAACTTGTGCTCCCTCAGTCATGGCAGAAAATAGACAGCAGAACGAGGCTCAGGGTGGCGAGGCGCGCCATGATAACCCGCTGGTCAGGGTGTTAGGCAATAACACCTGCTCCCTCTGCAAGGATCATTGCTTTTTGATAGCTCGCTTCGTCAATCACCACAATGAACTGCGTGAGGACTTCATTGCGGACAGCAGATCCAAGCGCAAGAAGCTGGAGAAACGAAAAAGGGAAATCGAGGCTCTCAAGGAAAAGTGCGAGCATCTGGAAGAGGCCGTCAAGCACATTCAAAGCCTCACGGAGAGCATGCAGGCTGAGGCTTCTACAAAGGATAGTCAGAAGGAAAAGCAGAAGGATGACCAGATGGAGGACACTGTGAACCAGTTTTGGTGTTAAACTCATGAAAAGCAAATTTTGCCTTATAGACGGCCTGTTTGTTAGACAATTTAGTAGATATCTTTTTCAAATTACTTTACTTCAGCTAAAATCTCAGAAGACAAGGGCTGCGCCCCTTATTTTGGACTTCTTTTCCTTCTACTTCTCATGCACCTTATGTAACTTTCCCTGCCTTGTGCAGTTTTTTAATATATGAGTAGACGATCTTGTAAAAAAAAAAAAAAGTGTTAGGTTCGTTAAGTATTGTTCTAAAACATGTTGGGCCACAATTGGACATGCGCCTAGTGTGGTGATTGTTTTAAAACATGTTGGGCCACAATTGGACATGCGCCTAGTGTGGTGTGGACAAAGCTAACTAGAGTAGGACTTGGTACACTGGCTAACCCATTGTATCTCAAGGTGAAGTTATGGGAAAACCTTAAGTGAAGAGATCTAGTATAGTTGTAGTAGGTGCAACTTGACCCAACCATTACAACTTAAAACAACATAGTTTTACATGATTGCAAGATGGAACAATTTGGATGCACTAGGTCACAAAAAAAAAAAAAAAAACAAAAAACAAAAAAATAGGCAGACTATAGGTCCGTGATAGTTGGTGTCAAAGCAAAGTTCGAATGGTACTTCATCACTTGACTTTGTGATATTTAGGTGCTTCATTGGATAAGTGGGGAGTCTGTAATAAGGAAATAGACATCAACATGAGTTGTTAGGTGTTATAGGCCATTTTGTCACATCTAGTAAATAGGCCTTCAAACAGGATCATTCACATCCTTTGAACACTTTGTCATCCTCCTTACACAAATCCCTAAGTATGCCTCTTTCATATCTCAGAGTTTCTACCTAAAACTACTTTATTTCAATCATTTTTAGGACCAAGCACCCTGACCCGTCATTGGTTAGCGTTGACTACCAGGTTGCCCTACTCTACACCTGCGTTGATCACTAGCAGGTTGCTCAGTGTTGGGGTGCGCTGATTCTAGAAATTCAGGAAAACAAAAAAGAATCTTGAAGCTTCCTCTTCCATATTATAGCTATTTACCTTGGATAAAAGTCTCGAATCCTATCCTATCCTACTTTGGATTTTTCATCCCTTATCTCTTGAGCTCATCCTCCCATCAATAGTGGATCTCAAGCCCATATTGGTAAAAGGATAAGAATTCATGAACTACCTCCTTCACCTATATATTTACATCCACCCATAAGCAAGGGGTTGGCTTTTGGAGAGTGATTCTACCCTTATGTTATTGATGTGAGAGATATTATTCCATGCATTAGGGTGAATAAAGGCGCACTTTGTGGAGAGGAAAGGACAAGTCAACTTGGAGGAGCTCTTCTACAAGATCAACACCTATTTTTGGTTGTAACTCACTCCATTTCTATTAATGCAAAGAGTTATTTGTTTTCCTATATATGATGTTATGATTTCATGTATTTCAATACCATGTTGATATATTGAATAAAGTGATTAGATGATGCTACATAGATCCCATAGATCGTTGGCTTGTGTTGTCTGATTGTGCAAGTTCTAATTATAGCGATCAGAGCTAGGATTGGAGCATACAAGCCAAGGAAGGAGCAAAGCATACGACAGATTCCAGGTAGGCTTCATCCCATTATCTATTTACTTTAAGGAAAACATCAACTTATTTGTCTTTCTGTTGTTCTAGGTCAGTCCACTAGGCCTAGGGAAGATACTTACGTCTATAGTCGTAGATTCTGTATAACAATAGACACATGGGCAAAGAGGTCATGGTTGGTTGCATTAGGTTTATAGATTCATTTGAAGATCCGGGGGAGCATAGATTCATGCATCGACATGGAAAGCAACTGAGATGAGTTTGCACTAAATTATTTGCTTGTGTAGGTGAGTCATAAGCTTGATTTAGCAGGGAAGAACCAAAATGTGATATTTGGGACAACTTTGTTCTCCATATCTTGGTAAAACTTGCACTATGCAAAGGGAGAGTTGGGAATCCAATAGAGTTGCCTTTGTCTAGAGGTGTGATCATTCTTTTTTGCTTGCAATTTCAAAGTGTTGCAATGGTTGGCTCTTTGGATGTGAAGTGGGGCAACTTGGAGGAAGTCCAAGTGTAGCCCACTCTGATGGCTAAGACAATGGACTTGGGAATGGGCCAAATTCTACGGATTTCAAAGTGTGCATTGAAAAATTTGGACACCTTGACAAGAAGTTGGTTTTTGCATAGAACATTGGAGCGGTGTCTCACTTGCACAAGTCACTTGGTCGACAATGGGCATATATGTGTTGCAAATTTTGGAGGTGCCTCCAGTAGTTTCCTAACACCATCCATTCAATAATTTGAGCTTGGAATCATGAAGTTAGAAGTGGAACCTAAGGGCACTTGAATGTGCCTAGTATAGTAAAATGAAGAAGATGTGGAAGATTTGTTTTTTTTGAAACTTGCAATGGTAGGAGGCCATCATCTTCTCCGTAATGGCGATGAAAATGAAAACCATAAGGAAGAAGAAGAGTTTTATAATGATAATGCCAAAGTTTGTAATGATTTCTTGGGTGGAGCAAGGTCATACTATTTTATTCAATGGATGGAGACAATGAAGGAATCGGCCATGAAAACATTAATAGTCAACTTGTATGAGAAAATAGGAACACAGATTGAGCGACTTGGACACTACTCTCTCACCTTTGGTATGGGACTTAGGTTGAGGCAAAGTGATTCTTGGGAACTTGTAGTTGATCATTGAATGACACAAAGGTTGGAAGGAGCATTGGTTGGACTTGTGACAGAAGTAGTGGTTCAGAATGCTTCTATCAGAAAGGAGGTATGGAAGGATTTTGGTTGTTTCATCCTAACTTAGATACTTTGGACATATTGTTGAGGTAGTTGAGAAGTGTGGACATATTTTCCACTCTCATTTTGGATGTTGGGTTGCAAAAGGTGACTTGGCTTGTTAGAGGTAGAGTTGGGGAATTTGTCTTCGTCAAAAGGACTTGTACAATGATTATATAGGTAGATTAAAGTGCATCACAAAATGACTATTCGATGGATATTGTAGAAATTTCACCGTAGATTAAACTGATTATGCAATGTACTAAAGCAAAATACTTAATCTACTTCTACAATCAAACTTGCGGAAGCTTAATCGATTTTGAGCAAGATCAAATAGAACACATATAATAGAGAAGAAGATTCAATCACACATGAAACATAGAAGAATACTCTGGGGAAAACCTCAGCTAAAAACCCCGCCATATGTATTATCATACAAGTGGAAATATCTCAGGATTACACAAAGCTTTAGCTCACAAGCTATCCAACTCTCAGTACAATCCCTCACTACTGCTTATAAACAGAATAGACAACACATATGCCTTCATTTAGTCCTCCAAGCCTCCTATTTCCTTGTGCAGTTTCTCC
This sequence comes from Pinus tabuliformis, assembly GCA_031772625.1. NCBI lineage: Eukaryota > Viridiplantae > Streptophyta > Pinopsida > Pinales > Pinaceae > Pinus > Pinus tabuliformis. Next base: position 1,089,378,426 of record CM062813.1, read on the forward strand.
TGGGTCCTCAAGCTGCCACCTGTGTGTAATAATCCCTCACACACTGCTCTGACCTCTGAAATAACTGCGCAATCATGAAGGAATGAATTCCTTTTGGATGGATGAGTTTCCTTTATAGGAAAATTCCTCCAATTGATCGTACATTTTCCCTTCCTTTAATCTCAACTGGGTCTTTCTCTGAACTGACATGCATGAGTTATTTATGAGAGAATATTCAGTTATCTGGAGAACACTAGTTGCATGCATGCATGCATTAACTGACTGAACTCACAATTAGTTCCTCAAACTACTTGGAACTAATTTAACTAGACTTAACTCAGTTAACTGAGCTAACTAATTACAACTCAAATACAACTCATCCTTATCTCCTTAATTAAGGGATAACTTCCTTAATTAAGGGATAACTTCCTTAATTAAGGGATAACTTCCTCAATCAAAGGGATAATTGTTGCATGTCTTCACATAGACTTCATGTTTGATTTTCTCCAACTAATTAACTCAAGATGAATTAATTAATTATTTTTCAAACAGCTGCTGAGACCAAATTTGAATTTGAATTCTCAATTTTAATTCAGGGACTAATTAAAATTGGAATATATCCTGAAATGCTATCTATAGTAATGTTATTTTTAGCATTTCTATTTTTAACATTCCTTGTTGCTATTTTCCACATTGGTACCTGAAATTCTATTTATAGAAATGTTATTTATAACATTTCTATTTTTAGCATTTCTTGTTGCTATTTTCAACACTTCCTCTCAATAAGAAAGACATTCAACTCGAACCCAATCCTGAACCTTTGGAATGTTCTGCATGCAACAATTCTCTCAAGTGTTGTTGCTCCAGTAACTCAAAAACAAAATAATATCCAACCTGAATCAAAATGATGCCTCCGTCATCAAAGTCTCTGACTGCTATTGCCTCTCTCGATTGAAAACTCTACACCTCTGTGCCCTTCAGTATCTGACTACTCTAGCCTCTGTCACTTTGATCTCTGACTGCATCAATCACACTAATTCCTCTTTCTGCATCCGTGCTGATGCTGGTCCTATCTCCCAGCACTGCATCGGCACTACACCTCCTCTCATCATGTTGGACCGTGTTTCCCACTACTGCACTACAATTCAGTTACTGAGAAGTAAGTAACTGATCTCCCAACTGACCTCCCTGTTGGGCTAGAAACGCCCTCTGATGCTGAAGCTTCCTCTGTTGGTCCATCCACATCTGTCTCTACCCATTAAGCTAGTCCTGCTACTCCTCGTTGGGGCTCCCATAGCAAGGTCTAATCAAAGAGGCTGGTACCCTAAGGATCCTACCCCTATTTCAGCCTTCTTGGGACTATAACTCCACATCACCCCACCTCCCACCTGGAGGTATGGATGCATGTGATCCCTCTGCCCACTTGGCTTGAAATTTCCCCCTACTGGAGGTCTCTACGTGAGTGGATGCCTCCACTCGATCTCCTCTTGGTTTCTTCAGTTGTGGTTTCTCCACAACCTCCTGAAGCTGCTTCACCAATTATGGCTCCTCCACAATTGTCTGAGACTTCTTCTGGCACTACATGTTGAGAGGTAATGTACTCTCCCTCTCAACCACCAAGTCTCCAACATTTTCCTTGCTCCTCAAGGCTTTGCATGCATCTTGAACCTCAAGAGCATATAGGGTCTTGACTCATGAACCGATCTGCTTTACTTATCTCATGGTGATGTGTCTGAGGAAAACCTTTCTCTTACTGAAGACTACATCATAGCCTTTGTCCTCCAACATCGCAATCGATACCAAGTTCTTCTTCAATCCTGGCACATACTTCACATCTGTCAAGGTGATGCGAGCTCCATGCTCCCTCTGAAAAGAAACTGTGTCCACTCCTGAAACACTATACTTTTCATCATTACCCATCTCTATGCACATCTGGAGGTCTTTCGCCTCCAAGGTACTGAACAAACTCTTATCGCTGGTCATGTGGAATGAGGCTCCACTGCCAAGAAACCAACTACAACCCATCATCGATGAAACCATGCATGCGATGAGGGTAAAATCCAATTCGAACTAAGAGGCTAATGCCTCACCTTCCGATCCTTTCGAGGATCCCTTCATGGACTTCTTCAAAGGGCAATCAGTTGCATAATGTCCCATCTTGTGAATTCGGTTTGCACCTGCAATCCCGAACTTCAAACTTCAAATTCTTCTCGGTAAATTGTTTACAGCTATGATAACCTTTGCTCCGATACCATGTAGAACTTTTAGAAATTTCACCGTAGATTAAACTGATTATGCAATGTAGTAAAGCAAAATACTTAATCTACGTCTACAATCAAACTTGTGGAAGCTTAATCGATTTTGAGCAAGATCAAATAGAACACATATAATAGAGAAGAAGGTTCAATCACACATGAAACACAGAAGAATACTCTGGGGAAAGCCTCTGCTAAAAGCCCCGCTATCTGTATTATCATACAAGTGGAAATATCTCAGGATTACACAAAGCTTTAGCTCACAAGCTATCCAGCTCTCCGTACAATCCCTCACTGCTGCTCATTGATAGAATAGACAACACATATGCCTTCCTTCAGTCCTCCAAGCCTCTTATTTCCTTGCGCAATTTGTCCTGGGTCCTCAAGCTACCACCTGTGTGTAATAATCCCTCACACATTGCTCTGACCTTTGAAATAACTGCGCAATCCTAAAGGAATGAATTCCTTCTGCATGGATGAGTTTCCTTTATAGGAAAATTCCTCCAACTGATAGTACATTGTCCATTCCATTAATCTCAACTAGGTCTTTCTCTGAACTAACATGCATGAGTTATTTATGAGAGAATATTCAGTTATCTGGAGAACACTAGTTGCATGCATGCATGAATTAACTGACTGAACTCAAAATTAGTTCCTCAAACTGTTTGGAACTAATTTAACTGGACTTAACTCAGTTAACTGAGCTAACTAATTACAACTCAAATACAACTCATTCTTATCTCCTTAATTAAGGGATAACTTCCTCAATCAAAGGGATAACTATTGCATGTCTTCACATAGACTTCATGTTTGATTTTCTCCAACTAATTAACTCAAGATGAATTAGTTTATTATTTTTCAAATAGCTGCTGAGACCAAATTTGAATTTGAATTCTCAATTTTAATTCAGGGACTAATTAAAATTGGAATATATCCTGAAATGTTATCTATAGCAATACTATTTTTAGCATTTCTATTTTTAACACCTTGTTGCTATTTTCCACACTGGTACCTGGAATGCTATCTATAGCAATGCTATTTAAAGCATTTCTTGTTGCTATTTTCAACAGATATTATGGTGGAAGTAATGTTACAACAACAATTTGCAATTTAAATCATTTCTTGTTGCTATTTTCAACAGATATTATGGTGGAAGTAATGTTACAACAACAATTTTATGTGTATATGAATTGGAAGGATTGTTCAAATGAATTGTGGAACATTTTAGAACTAAGTTGGCAGATGGATATAATTGAAGATTTAACCATTGAAGCCAAAGAGCATTTTGCCCTATGTATGGAAGAATTGGAAGCATAATAAGATGAAAAGGTAGAGGAACAAAAATCTTGGTGTGTAGATCAACTATGATGCCAAATCCTCCTTGGGCATGCTTGGGTGAGACGTTGGCAAGATGGCCTAGAATGTTGGAAAATTGCAAGGGCATAATTGGTGGACATGCAAATGTGGAAGATCTTCCAAACCTTTTGTAGAACTTGGATGCTAGATGGACTAAGGAAATGGGCTTGATAGCCACTTACGTTCTCATTGGGAGTCGATTGGTTCATTATCTAGGAGCGTGAAGTGAAGTTTTGGGGCATTTGAGAAAGTGTTGTGTGGAATTTTTGTTGGGCATAAACATGATAGAATAACATGGAGTTAAGAGTGGTGACCTTTCCTTGGTCTAAAGAGTTGTGTGGAGGAACTAAAATGGACATGGAAAAGACTAGTTTGGGCATGAGGGATGTGCCCTCCCACAAATGAGCATGACAATTGTATTGACCATCCAACCAATTTGAGACTCGAGGGCATTAGTGCATAGAAGCATGTTGAAGATGGTCAAGTAAGGACATATTAATAGGTTCAAAATTTCAACACTTAGATGTTTTGGAGGTTTTGTGATGGAACTTTGGTTTTTAATGGTTGTAAGAGACAATCATAGTAGTGATCGTAGCCACCACAATGATTTGTCCATCCATGGATGAGAGGTTCATCCATGGAAGGGTGAATTAGTCGTATAGAAACTTTGGATGGAGAATAATGCATAGAGTTGGGCACCTATGGTCGATCGTTGTGTATGTCAAGATTTGAAAATTTAGGGTTTCCAATAATCATTACTGTAGAACTTGGGATTTATAATAGACATTAGCATAACATTTTTGAGTTTTTATCAGTCCTTTGTTGTGGATGGATGCATGAGTTCATGTAGTGACTTGGAGGATAGGAGGTCCATATGGATGTCTCCCAGGATGACAATGAGTTTTAGTGGGGGAGGATGTACGACCCTCACTTAGAATGGTGTTGGGCGACCTTCGTTGAACCAATGTGGATGGATTTGTTAGGTAGGTGACTTGATTGGGATGCTAGCGATGTGCACTATGGATGAGCTTAGATGTACTTGTAGTTGGGAAAGAAACATTTTGGGGTTGCCTCAAACAAGTAGATGCCTTGGCTTGTTGGCCAAACAAGACTTAGAAAAATGTCTTGGCCTATTCGCAAGATAATGTAGATAGCTTGTAGAGCCTTGGGTATGCTTGCGGATATGTAGGGCGCACTTTAGACTTGGGTGATCTTGTGGATGAATAGGACACGCTGTGGATGCGTCAAGTTAGACACACTAAGGAATTTTGGTAGATTTGGCTGGAGACATGAGGAGTTGGGTGCCAAGGCTTAAACAAACTAGTTGAGTGAGAGCATTACACATGGGGATTGAGTTGGATGATCAAGATATATTGAAGCATAAGTTACCATAGATGTAATCATGGAGTGTACTTTCTTGGTAGACTCCCTTAGGCAAACGGTCCATGGGCACATACTTATGGAAACATCTTGGGCATACAGTTTGGGTGCGTAAGCTTGAAGGTGATTGGTTGGATCCCATGACTTGCAGATGAGTTGGCCTTGGGCGCACTTAGATGAATGAACATAATTATCAACTGCTTGGGCATGGATAGATGGAATGACCAAGAGCCTTAGGCACACCTGGGCATAGATGGAGTTGCATATGAGCAGCAACGAAATGACTAGGTACAAAATGAGATGACTTGATAAAACGTGTCAACTAGGGTGTAGATGAATTAGGCAGATGACAATAAGACGACCTTGGTGTGACTTGGGTGGATAGGTATGAAATAGAATGACTCCACCAAAAAATTTGGAATTAAATGACTTTGGGTCCACTTTATACAACGTGACTTGCTAGATGGTGGGAAATGATCGTATAAGTAGATGGGCATCTCATTGTGTTGAGTCAAATAAGAAAGAGAAAAGGAGTTCTTCGTTGTGCCAAATGATCAAAACAATGGAATGAATTGTGCTACGTTATTGAGAGGAGTTTTGAAACGAATTTTGGAATAACTTCTCAAACAAGTTCGGGATGACTTCTCAGACGAGTTGGGATGATTTCTTAGAGGAGTTCATTGATGAATTTTGGGATGAGTTTCAAAATGAGTTCAACTTTGTGCACGATTCTTAGAGTTTACTTGTTTGGATTTTGTTGGACAGTGTTAGAAGAAGGTAGTGCACCTTAGCATTTAAAGTCCTATTGTAATTGAGTTGTGGTAGTGGTCAAAATCCCCTCATTATATCTTTGTATCATATTGCAACATTCTTATATGTGTATGGATAAAGGTGTTAGACATTGACTTGGTGCCACTCGAACCACATGAGTTGTGCATTGTCTTATATATGGGGTTGAATGTTACATTGGTCCATGTATGCTTTATTTGACTATTTGTTGGATTAGTTAAGTATGGTTGTGGAATGTTTTACTTCACAATTGGTTGTGTGCCTGGTGTGGTGTTGGACACAACTAAGTAGAGTAGTACTTGGTACATTGGCTAACGCATTATAGATCAAGGTAAGGTCATAGGCAAACCTTCAGTGAAGAGGCGTAGCTTGGTTGTAGTAGGTGTGGCTTGGCCCAGTCATCACAACCAAAATAATGCAATGTTGCTTGACCTTAGGTGTTGGAACAACTTAGGCAACAAATTACAAAAAAAGAAAGAATTTCCGAGTGGACTACAAGTCTTTAACAATTGACTTCTCTTAGTTAACTAAGTTTAAGGAGATGGAATGTGAACTACATCTCATTAAACTAGCTAAAAATCTCTAAAGAGATGAAGAATTTACTTTTCTTAATTCACTAAAATTAAGGAGACGAAGAGTTAAAATTTACTTAATATTATCTAAAGAAAATATAGAACTAATTTCTTTACATGAATATGTAAACCTCGTGGAGATATATATTTCAAATTATATGAAAAACATATTTATACGATTAAAACAAAATATATATAATTTTTATGTGATTTTAATTAATTTCATATGGATATGTGAAATATTTTCCACAAATACATATGTTTTTTTTTTCCCCTGGGAAAAAGTCGTAATTTTCATTAAGGTTAAGAAAATTACATTTTGCAGATGCCGAAGCATATTCAAAAGCAGGCTTGTGCCTGTCGAGTTCATTTTATAGCTGCTATATACAAAAGTCTCCACGCAGGGAGCATGTAAATAAGTCTGAGCTATGTTCAAAATATTGTGCTGGCTCTTCGCAGAGAGCAATATATACTGCTGTAATATAACAAAAAGATTTACTGTTCAACTGTATCTACATACTGAAAATAAACAAAAACTGCATATGTATATAGGCTTATAGCCCATCATTCCAATTGTTCATCAAATGGCCGATGATAGTACTGATAAAAGGTGCCATTGTCTTCCTCTTGGATCCACCATTCCTCCCCTATTCTGTGCGCTGCCTCTTTGGAGAGCTGATCTGCAGTGGTGTTCTGTTCCCTGTAGATATGATGACAGACAAAAGATTCAAAGGAAGTAATCAATCTCTTTGCTTCGTCAAGAATATGTCTCAAAGCAAAAGCATGACAATGAGATGCATTATTGAGCCAATTGCAAACAACTTTGGAGTCACCAAAAATCTGTAAGTGTCTGCAATGTTTGAGGATAGCAAAATGAATGATATGCTTGGCTGTGATGAGTTCTGCGAAATTGTTTGTGCCTCTGCCTAAGTTAATTTGAATCTTGAAGCAGTGTCTGTCATTTAGGTGAAGTATGGCTCCCCCCCCGCACCCATCATCTTGGGCAGAGCCATCAAAAAAAGCCCAGGGCTTTGATGGATCAATGGGGATAGGAGTGAGAGTTCTCGGTGGGTTGGAGAGGTCCTCCTCAGGTAACATATTATAATCTGCCACAGTATGAAGAATAATCGATGGCCAGTGTGGCATTTTCAGTTGGAAGATAGATTGGTTACGGGCGATCCATATAGCCCAACAAACCAGCAGGGGTAGGTTCTTGGCCTTGCCTGTATGCTCTAAGCACCAGTTAGACCAAGCCTCCTGAAGGGTGTTCCCATGCCATTGCTTCAAATGTGGGATATGAGATGTAATAGACTGCCAGAAGTTAATGGTCGTGCTGCAAGTTAGGAACAGGTGCTCTGTGCTCTCTTCCGCATTAAGACATAGATGACAGCGAAAGGGTCCATAGAAGGATCGCTTCATGAGATTAGAACCTGTGGGAATTTTATCAAAGATGATATTCCACATCAGTAGTCTCGTCCTGGGCGCGGCCTTGAATTTCCATATCGACTTCCAAGTGGGTCGGATGTCAGGTGGTTTATGTGGCTCCATAAGTTTGAGGTATCCCAACTTGGGTGAGTACACTCCATGTTTTGCATATGCCCAGATAATCTCATCTGGTCCTTCCATAAGTCTGATTTGTGCTTGTGTGAGAGCAGATGTATATTCCTTCCAATCATCAGTCCATTGGTTAGGCAGGTTTAGAGCTCTGGCTGTTAACCAAGCCTGCTGGAGGAAAGAGGAATTAGCTTGGTCACCAATGTGTTTGATATGTGTGATACCTCTGTCATGGAGATAGTGTATGAGGTCAGCTGGCAATCTGTGGGCATTCCCGCATCCAACCCATGGGTCCACTCCAATACGAACTGCATTCCCTTCTTTTATCCGCCAAGTGATGCCATCTCGAAGCAGGGGTATTGAGTCAATGACAGCTTTCCAGATGTTGGAGAAGAGATTATTGTGTCCATGTCTAGTACAAATCCAATCTAATGTGGACAGTGGCTTAATGTATTTGGAGTATGCCACCCGGGTCCAGAGACTGTCTGCTGTGAGTAAACTCCATCCGAGTTTGGCCGCCAGAGCTTTAGAGAAGATAGCCAGCCTCTTTATGCCCCATCCTCCCCAGCTCTTAGGTTTAGTAATGGTCTCCCATTTTACCCATGCAAATATACGCCCCGGCTGGTGTCCTTTCCAAAGGAATCTGCAACATATGCTCTGGAGCCTGTTCAGTATGCCCCTTGGAATCCAAGCAAGGGCCATCCAGTACACAGGTGTGGCTTCAATGACCGCTTTAATGAGTACAAGTCTTCCCGCTCTCGAAAGATATTTGTGGTACCAGACTTGTAGCCTCTTCTCTACTTTGGAGATAAGCCATAGCCAGTCTGCAATTTTATAGCCAGATGGTTTCAATCTAAAACCAAGATACTTTATTCCATCAGATAATTCCAAGGTGACAAAGGGGAAGCGCTGTGAGGCGTAGTTGATTTCATGTGCCGAGCAGCCAACTGATGTAATAGTGGATTTATTATTGTTGATCTGCATCCCCGTGGCCTGCTGGAAGAGTAGGAAAGAGTTATGTAAAGTGGAGGAGTCACCGATACTGCCATTCAGGAAGATGAGAATATCATCAACGAATAGAAGGTGAGTAAGGAAGAAGTTATCCACTATTTTGATTCCAGAAAATAGATGGCGATCTCTGTTGGATGAGATAATCCTACTCAGTCCTTCCATAATAAGGAGAAAAAGTAGCGGAGAGAGAGGGCATCCCTGCCTGAGCCCTCTCTCAGCAGTGAAAAAGGGAGTAGCTTCTCCATTGAGGAGGACACTGTAAGATACATCAGTGATGCAGCTCATCATCCATTTGATGAAATCATATGGGAACCCAAGATGAGTAAGCAACAGTCTAAGGTACAGCCAGTTTGTTCTGTCGAATGCCTTAGAGAGGTCTACTTTGAGAATCATTCCTTTCTGCTTCTTGATCTGTAGAGTATGCATAAGCTCCTGTGCTGTAGCTATGGCTTCATGGATCTGTCTGTGGTGTAAGAAGGCAAACTGTTCAGATGATATGTGCTGTGAGAGGATGGGCTTGAGGCGGTTTGCAATGATCTTGTAAAGACAGTTACAGAGTGATATGGGCCTGAAATCATCAAAGGAGATCGGATCATCAGTCTTAGGTATGAGGGCGATGAAGGTGGATTTGATAGCTGATGATATCCGACCTCTTCTCCTGCTGTCCTCCACTATACTCAATAAATCATGGCCCAAAATGTCAAAAAAAGAGATGTAAAATTCAATGGTCCATCCATCTGGGCCAGGGCTTTTATCCTTTTTAAACCATTTCAGTGTGGCTTCCAGCTCATCCATGGTCACCTCCTTCAGTATCTCTTCCGAATTGTCCTGGTCCACATATCTGGGAAAGAGTTCAGCCACTGTCATGATCTCCAGTATGTTTACATTCCCTGGCGCCTTGTAGATACCTCTGAAGTGTTCAGTGGCAAGCCTGGCCAAGTTCTGCTGATTAGAGATGGTGAGGCCATGCTCATCCTTTAGTTCCCATATAGTATTGATGGCTTTCCGGCCATTGGCAAATTTATGATAGAATTTTGTGTTGTTGTCTCCCTCAGTGAGCCAAATAGCCCTGCTTCTCAATCTCATGCTTTCTTCTCTTTCCTTCAAAATTTGAGATCGTTTAGCAAGCAGTAGGTTATACTGTTCCTTACTCTCCGGAGTGTTGAAAGTTCCTGATGTAGAATTTTCATACTCAGTGATGATCCGTTCTGCCTCCATGAGGGTGTGGTTATCCAGGATCCGCTTCTGATGTGCCCATTTTTTAGTAATCTGCTTGAGTTCTGTTAGCTTCCTGACAAAGCCTGCAGAAAGATCCTCATCTTCCCGGATAGGGTTGTTCTGCCAGTATTCATGGACCAGCTGTATGAATGAAGGATCTTGTAGCCAGGAAGCATTAAATTTGAAAGGGCTCTTAATTTTACGAGTGAGGCCATCTGCCTCCAGGAAGATAGGTCTGTGATCTGATAAGCCACCGGATCCTACCCATTGACGAGCTCTGGGTAGATCATTGTATAACTGTTCTTTAATGAGGAAGCGGTCGAGTCTTCTGGCCAAACTCTGATCACCACTCCTATTATTAGTCCAGGTATACTGTAGTCTAGCAGATGGGATGTCCACCCAGTGGTGGTCCTCCAATAGGGAAGAGATGGTATCAGAGAGAGTATCCACTTGTGCCATATGCCCCCAGGATTCACAATAGCCCAGGGAGAAATTTAGGTCCCCCCCCAATATAATGTTATCTGCTTGAAAGAGCCCCCTTTCAAGAAGGGATCTCCAGAATGTAGCTCGATCAGAACAGGGTCCATAGACATTTATAATGCGGAGATCCCTCTCAAGTGTATGATCATATATATCGAGGCCTATGAACCCTTTGCCTCCCCAAAAATTGCAGATGTCCACAGTCTTGTTACAAACCCCTATTGCCAGGCCTCCAGATCTTCCTGATGCATCAAGTGCATGGAATGTCCAATTCGGGAGCCAAGAGGTAAGAGAGCGAATGAGATGGTCTGCTTGGCAGAGGGTCTCCTGAAGAAAAATGATATCCAGTCGTTCCGAGGTTAGCAACCTCCTGAGTGCTAGTTTTTTGGCTGAACTAGCAAACCCTCTACAGTTGAATGAGAGGAACTTCATGAGGGGGGAGGGGGAGGGCCATCCTTCGCTCTAAGGGCCCCAAAAATGGTGTGCTGTCGCCCAAGGGCGACCTCCTCATCCGCAGTCTGCCTAGCTTTAGTAATACGAGATGGACGACCTCGTGAGGTCTTGTGGGAGGTGGGGGGACTAACAGGGTCAAGTCCTACAACATCCGGGCCTCGGTCTTTGATCCGAGGACGAAGGGAATAACGGGGAGATGGCCTGGATAGTACCAAGGTCGAAGTGATCAAAGTGGGGGGAGCCAAAGGAGGAGGGGGCGGGATCGAGCAAGTGAGTGATGAATGAGATTGAGTGAGTGATGAAAGAGTTACAGGGGGAACAGAGTGTGAGACCGATGTAGTGCAAGATGCATGAGATGTCAAAGAGATAGGAGGAGATGACATACCCGTAACCGCTGAGTCCGCCGGAGGGGTCAGTGTGTGCTCCTGAGCCTCTGAGGACGTTGGCGGTACCGGGGGAGGTGCAACAGTCTCTATACTTGCAGGCCCTGATCCTTCCTGAGGTGCATCTTCCCCTTGAGAGCGCTGATGAGTCTCAGGAGGCTGAACCGGATGTTGTTCCAGAGGGGTCGATCGGGTGATATCAGCGACCTCTTCCTTCTCATTCCTTTGTGATTTCCGAAGAAGCGGGCAATCCCTGTAGAGATGCCCTACTTTGTGGCACCTGCGACAGCGATATGGGATACCCTCATAGTCGATAATCTGCCGTCGCGCCGAATCTTTCCACTGAATAGTGATGTACTCATAAAGTCCTCCCCTAGTATCCATGTAAATAAGAATCCTGGCATAAGCCATCATGCCCGTCTGTAGATAGGACTTGTCATAGCCCATATAGGTTCCGAGTGCATTGCCTATGCGCTTGAAAATTTCTTCAGACCAGTATTGAAGAGGGAGTCCGGGTAATCGAATCCAAATAGGTCCGACCCCAATCTGCTCTGTCTCAGGATCAAACAAGGGTGTCCATCGCTTAAGGAGCACAGGCGCATGGTCAAAATGCCAATGTGAGGATAGAACCCAGTTTGTGTGATCGGCACGCGCGAACCTCAGTGCAAACCATCCCCTCACAAATGTCTGCACAAAGGGGATATCTACCAAGTGATGCCCCCAAATCTCGGTAGCCCAGGCCTTCAAACGTGCCGCCGTATAGCTGCGTCCCCTGATGCGCCCGACCAAAACCCGATCTGCAAAGTCCATCGCTTCGCCCCACTGTATGTCCTCTTCCAGTCTGAGGAAATAATCAACTTCTCTTGATTTGAAACACTTTGATTTCCTTCTAGGGCCGCCGGGAGGGGTAGGGTTCCGCGGATGACCAGATGCCGGAGGAGAGAAATGAGCTGGTACCGAGGGTTGGAAGGTGGCAGGGATACCGGCAAGAGAATCGTGAGTAAAACCAGATATGGGGCCCGAGAGCGGGGGTACGGATGAAAAACAGCCTGATGAGGGACCAAGGTAACCCAAGGGGCCGGATGAGGCAAGAGCCAGGTTAGCGTTGTAAGGAAGGCGGTGAGTTGAATCGGCAGATAGAGGGACTAACCCTGAGGTAGGGTTTAGGCTACCAGCAACAAACCCCAGGGTCGCCGGAGAGCGGGGAGGCGTCGAGAGTGCCGGCCAGGTGGGGGGTTCATCCGGGAGGACCACCGGCACAGATCTGGAAGATTCACCAAGCGAGTACTGTGAGTAAATCCCAGTAAAGTCATCGTAGAACATACCTTCTGAGCTGGCGTTTGGGGTTCGCCAGATGGAGACCCCCTCCAAGGGGTCAGCAGAATAATCGACGGTCTCCAGGTCCTCCATAGTCATCTGCGTCTCGGAACGGTGAGCTTTTTGCGGAGCAGTGAAACCCGGCGAAAACGACATGTAGCGGTTGAAGGTTCAATGAGAAACCGCCGCAAACAGGTGCGATACCACAGGTTCAGGTGAACGTAACCCCCGAGAGTCGTGAATCCAGACGGCGATAGAAACGGAGGTGAAGCTGACGGATAGAGTGCGCGTTGGTGAGTGAACGGAATGCGAGTTAACAGCGCCTGCAGGGTTTCAGAAACCCTACCCTAACCTTGAACGCGCGGTAGTCCTTCGCGGCTTCCGCATCATGACCCTCACACCATCTCTTCCACAAATACATATGTTTAAAAATATGACATTTATAAATACCTATTCAAATATGGAATGATTAATAACTTGACTATTATGCACAACTTGAGTGAATTTAATGGTTAATAACATATGTTTTCTCTTAAAAGTCATAGGTTCAAATCTAGAGAGAGATAGAGTATGTATACTTCCGTAGTCAAATCCCTATATCGAGGAGTGTCCTTTGCCTCACAAAAAAGAGGATCACACACCAATTTGGTGTCTAATTTAAACATAACCTTAAAATTAAATTATTTTTATTACAATTTAAAAATTCTATATACACATCATTAAACTTACAAAATACATTTAAGTACTTTGTCAACTTAAATAAATGCTTTTAAACACTTTTTTTTAACCATGATGAATTTGTAATTCGTTGGAGTAATTTGAACGAGGCCCAAGATCAAACCTAACAACTGCCACTATAACACTAAGAGTATATCTAATAGCCCATAAATCATATATACTAAGAATTTATGACTTAACAAGAGTCAAAACTCCATAAAAATAGAAGAACCTACTCCTTGAGCCTTATCACAACAGGACAAAAATACCCCTCAAATTTAAAATCAAATAAACATTAAAATCTCATTCATTATGCTAACCACTCAATATTCCCAACCGAAAAAGACTTTTAAACATCTTTACTGAAATATTCCCAACCGAAAAAGACTTTTAAACATCTTTAATAAAGCAATGAAATATTCAAACTTGACATTGCTTGTGAAATTCCGACCCTCCACTCATGTTTAAGCCTTGCTTGCTCATTCAGCACAAAGTTTATCCCTTGAAGATTCAGCTTCTTTCATGATACACCCATAGTAAAGTGTCGAATATGGTCAAGGAGAGGAGATTGCAAGAAACCTTTTATATATACATGATTGGTTGGCTGTGATCCGCTGGTCACTTGACCTCCCACTTGGTGATTTACACATGGCATTTTGCTGATGGATGACATGGATAAGATGGTGAGAAGATCTGACTCGTCCTTACATAATAGGCCACTATGCATTCCCAGCCCCCAGACGATTTCATATTTTTGGATAATAAGGTGGTAGTTGTCCATACAGTTATCGAGGACAGCTCCAACAAATGAAGAGGAGTGGCATAAAAAGCAATGAAATCATAACATGGCGCATGATATTTCAACCATTTGCCCGGTACGCCGCTTAGCAATGACCTCTGTAACTTTCTGTTCCAGGCCATCCAAACTTCATTTTCAACTATTAATTTTGAAATGGTTACCTCTGAAATCTTTGTACAAAGTTCTGGGTTTATCGAGTTTTTGATGGTGTCTGCCTGTGCAGCGTTTTGGATTAGTATTGGTAGAATGATGATGATATCCTTGTGCGTTTTCATGCGTTTTGATTTTTCAGCCAGAATATTAGAAACATTGACCTGGGAGTAGTCCTCTCTCTCTCTATATCGGGTTTGCCTTTTTGTTTTGATTCTATTCAGTTAAAGCAAGAAATGCCATTGAATCAGGAAATTTGATAACTTGACCTAAAGGGTAAAAGCAACATTGTTAAAAGGTCTCATTTTATATGCTCCTATAGTTCGTCTTGGTCTCATAGCGGAAGACAAAGACAGAATTATAAGTGACAGGAAGTAGCACAGAATCATCTAAACCTGAGTATGATATGCACCTTGAGGTTGCCCAGGTGGAGCTGCATTTCTTAAGATCATTATGTTAATTGTGTTTATTTTAGGTGGTTGGGAGGAAGGATTGTTATCTTCTTTACCCATATTCAATTCCTACAATTGACATGATGATCTTCATTGTAATGGTGTTGTAATGGTTTTGAGCCTCCTTATTGAATTTGAGCTGTACCTGAGCACTAGAGCAGTCCCTGAGCACTACAACATGCATATTCCTGATATGGAACATAAAGATATTTCTTATTGTATATGATGCACCATTTAGATTCAATGAACAATTACAAACAGGAACAGATATACACAAATTGTTGTAAGGATTAACCCGCCCCACACCTAGGCTCCAGACTGTCCTGATTCCCTCGGTGCAATAAAATAAATTTATGCGAATAGCTCTATGTGTTTTGAAACTGTAAGTATTTAAAGTTAGGTGGAGGGTTGATATAGAATGCAGCTACAGGTATGTGAAGTTAGGTAGAGGTTGCTTCCCTTGCATATAGAATGCAGCTACAGGTATGTGAAGTTAGGTAGAGGTTGCTTCCCTTGCATATAGAATGCTGCCATTGGCAAAATTTGCAGGGTGTACTTATGTTTGGGGACACATCGCAGTCTACTCTGTTTTGTGATTATAAAGAAGCTTCTAAAAGCACTGTCCGTGTCTTATACTGTTTTACTCTGTATTCCATATACTTCAAATTCTAGTTTGCCAGCTACATTATTGGATCAATGTTTAAAGTTGCATTGAAAAATAGTGTGTAGATAAGCTGTTATTGTTGCCTTCCCTGAATGGAAGTTGCTCCTGTAAAAGTTTGATCTTTAGTAATCAAATCATCGCGTAAATGCTTCAAATAGCATTATAGCTCTCAACTTAATGGGTAAACGTGATCAGGGATAAATAAAAGGAGTTGACTCCCATAACTACTTGGTTGTATTCCTCCTATGTTTTTTTTGGTTGGAGAGTGGGGCAGGGGTTGTTAAGAAAGAAAAAACCCTCTATCAATGCAAATATAATATACATTACAACTGGCACATTTTCCACTGGGCAAAACAGATCTAGGGTCTAAAATTCAATACTTGACCCCGGTCTAAGCTAAACTAATACAGGTCTGATATTTTACATTTAACCCCCAAACTAGATCTATTGAATAGTTGCTATCCATACTAAAAAGAACAGACCAGAGCTATAAGAGCTATTACATTTGTCCTCCAGCCTGGCCGCTATGCTGGTGCCAAGGAGGGGCAACTTTCTTCTGATTTTTACACAGCACATTGCATTATCTTTCTCCTTTCTCTTTTCTATTTCAATTCAACCTTTACTAGTAGGGTCTAAAATAGTCTTCCTTGAACTTGTTGAAATCTCTAGCTCTAGTAATTGCAATGCTTCCACAAGTTTGTGAATGGTTCACGTCTGAACCCACTGCGAGGACTCAGGACAGGAGATAGTCAGTTGTAGGGGGAGCTTCTTCTCCACCAGTGGATCAACATTTCCTTCACACTCCAACATGATTTCCTTGGGGTTACCCTTGCTAAAAGCATAGATTCAGACCACGGAGAAGGCTGGCTTAACCTCAGTGGCCAGGGTAATAAACGTTACCACGGCTTTGCCAACGGCCATGATAAAATATAGAGGGTGATTGGCAGATTAGATAACTTTACCATGGCTTTGCCAATGGTCATGAGAAAAATACTGTGGTAATATCATAGAGGGAGATTGGCAGATTAGATTGGTATCGACAATAATGTTTGTGACATTTTGTATGTGCCTTGTGGACTGAAGCCTGATGTCCATTGAGTCTTTTAGAGGCCAATTACTCCATGAACCAGGGGCTTTTTCTATATCCACCACAATTTCCACCTCGTCTGGAAAGTCTAGGATTAAGACTCCCTGGCACAGAGTGTATCAATCCTGTATCCTTGAGGAGAGAGCTCCAAGGCTCAACAATCCAAGCTTGGAAGTTTTTCAGCTTTGGTAAAGAGCCTTTGAATCTGTAGATCATCTCGAGGGCTCAGACCTAGGAGATCGATGCAATGGTTGACTTGTCAATGTAAAATGACAGAGTTGAGGGCGATGTTCTTTAAAGGTTATCTTCCAAAGGGTTGAACCCATAGGTGGAAGATTCTTTGAAGCTAGGGCAAACTCTAAGACAACTTTTGTGGGACCTTGTAGGTCTGCCCTTTGTAGAAATTTCAAGAATTGGGCAATGAATGCAACTTCTGAAATTTCAACTCAGCCTTGAGGTTTTTGTTGATTTGGGGTAGCATCGAATGTGATCTAGCCACAAATTGGTGGAGAGGCTAAGGCACATGAGATCTCCAATACCCAGAAAGAGTTTGGGCAGATTCTAAACAGTTTGGGAGATATTAAAATAATTAATATTTTTAATGGACTCCCTAAGTCTAAACTTAGGGAACTTAAAATATTAATGTGAATTAATATAAAACTGTGTTAGAATGGTCCAAAAGTCATGGATCAAGCCAGATCTAATCTTAGCCGTTGATTAGGGACTTAATTTCGGCCGTTGAAATGTCAACGAGAAAAGTATAAGAGGAGGCTTGAGGGTCACTTGGAGAACACACCAAGAGATCAAGATTTCGACTTTCTAGGGCTGGGTTTGTTGAGAAAGTTGAGAGAGTGATCAGAGTTGTAGTTGAGGGGCAGTGAATACAGAAGCAGAGAGATAGAGATAGCAGTGGGAGGATCAACGCAGTAGCCGGAGAGAGGGATGCAGAAGCAACCAAGGGTTCACACAGAGCCAACCAGGAGCTGCGCAGTGCCTCAGAGGGCCAGCGTGGGTGATGCAGAGGGCCAGAGGACTGACGCAGTGCCTCTAGAGGCTGACGCAGGCCAAGCCAGAGTGACGCTGGGCTAACGCTGGGCTAGAGAGAGGTTGACGCAATCCCTAGAGGCTGATGCTGGGGTTTCATGGGGCAGATTGGCGCTGCCAGAGTGTTTAGCCGGGGTTTCAGCCGAAGTATTTGCTTCCGAGTAAAGAGGTACTATTGTCGAGATTTTTCTCTATTAGGTGAGCTGGATTTGGCACCCAGATTGTATTCTGAAACGACTTAATAAATCAAACCCTCAGATAGCTGCACCAGTTTTCCGACATTGGGTTTTTCCGGGGACATTAGTCCAAAAACAACGGTGTCACTTGTGTGTTTGTTCTGTTTCCTTCAGTTGATGATCTATAATGTGTTGAGCATGCACTTGTATTTATTTCCAGTATTTACATGGTAAATAACTTGTTAATTAACAGAACAAGTAGGTAGGGATAAATCAGTAAAGTGCATGAAGGGTTTCTAACGGGTTAGACTTAGAAATTCCAACATGGTATCAGAGCGTGGTTGCAGATCACAGGGGAACTAAGGACTTCAGCCGAGCAGAGAAACAAAAGTGGAAAACAACTGTTCCGAGTGACAAAAGCTATTCCTAGCAGAGTAGCAACAAGGAAGGGGTGACGCAGTGCCTGCATCATCAAGATTGAGCCAGGAAGAGGCAGCACTGAGGCTGAGGGAGGCAAAGACAGGCTCACACAGAGGCCAGGAGGGTTGACACAGTTGGCTGAGGAAGCTGATTTGCTGGTGTCGGGATTGCGCAGAGCCTAGGAGCTCTAACCTTTAGTTTGCTGAGGTTTAGGAGGTTGTGGGTAAGTTGTAGAGTGGAGCTGGTGGGGTGCTGTAGTCAGAACAATACTTAACAGGGCAAGGCCAAGGAGGAGGGAGTTGCTACCGAGGATTTCTAGTCGAGAAATCCGGATCAGTGGTGCAGCTGCAATAACGATCGGAGTGGGGGCATCTCGACATTGGCAGAAAGATTTCTAGAAGGGAAATCGAGGCTCAAAGAGAGTCACACTAAAAACTTCCAAGAGGGAAGTAGAGTAGCAGCGAGATGGCAGTGAACAGGGTAAGAGACCAGGACAGACTGGACGGAGCCTCAAACTTCGTAGTCTGGAAGGCCAGAATCCCATCCGTTCTAGATAGGAATCGTGTCAAGCACTTCGCCTTGAGGACGATAGCTATCCCAATTGACCCAGTTGATAATGACAAGTATGAGGATGAGTGGTGAGGGCCAAGAGCATCCATTTTGACAGGGTCAAGGACCATATAGTACCACATATTGCCGAAAAGGAAATGGCAAATGAGATGTGGGAGGCCTTAAAGAAATTGTACTAGCATACTTCTGTGCAGAGAAGGATGTTACTAGAAAATCAGCTGTGATCATATCAGATACAGAAGGGAGAATAGATCGACCCATTCCTCGATCGATTGAAGGAGATCTGGGATCAGTTGACTTCCATAAGGGCAACGCTGGATCCAGAATTGATGGTGAGAACAGCCCTGAACACAGTCTCAGAAGACTGAGAAGTGTTTGTCCAGAGCATACTGGGCAAGACGACCCTTTTAGATTGGGAGGAAATGTGGGCTGCTCTGAGCCAAGAAGAGATTAGAAGGCTGAGCAAGGCGGGAAGCAACGGCAAGGGGATCAGAATCAAGGAGGAGGAGGTGGATGATGCCCTAGCATCTGAGGGAAAGCAGGAGAAATGGAAGAAGGACCTCTCCAAGGTCAAATGCTTCCATTATGGGGAGCTGGGTCATTATGCGACCTAGTGTCCAAGGAAGAAGAGCAAGGGAGAGGCCTTCGAGACCAAGGCTGCGCCAACAAGGGCAGAGAAGGAAGTGGAGACAGACGATGACTGTGCCATGAGTGCACACACACCACTTGAGCGGAAGTGGGGAGACATCGAGCTGTAGTCAGACGGACTACAAGCGATGAGGGGCAGGATCCTCGAGGTACCTAGCCTCTTGGATTAGACCTTGCTACGGGAGCCCCGAAGAGGAGTAGCAGTACTAGCGGATGTCAGTAGAGACGGATGCGGATGGAGCGATAGAGGGAGCTACAGTGCAGGATTCCCAGGACAATGTGAGGCAGCAGTGTGAGAAGCACGGGAGTGTTGCACCAATGCAGGATGACACAAAGAGGTGTGCAACGGTGCGAGATGCATGGAGTTGTTGCAACAACGTAGAGGTTAGAGAGGGAGAACTTGTCAGCCACATAGGGAGTTTCAACATCAAGGGTGTCTCTAGCTTGACAGAGATGTCAGAGTTGGGAGATCAATTACTTACTTCTCAGTAATTGAGTTGCAGTGCAGCAGTTAGAAGTGGTAGTGCTATGGGCAGCACGATGCAACATGATGAGAGGGGTTGCAGTGCAGATGCAGGAGTGGCTGGGGCAGGGCCATGGGCAACAACACGGATGCAGAGGGAGTTGCAGTACAAATGCAGTAGTGGCAGTGGCGGGGCCATGGGTAGCAGTACAGGATGCAGCAGTGCAAATGATGGGCAACATGCCTAGCATCAACACAGGGACCGATGCCAGATGATCAGGGTGATACTTAGTAAGAAGTATTGCTAGAGCACAGTCCTCGCTAAGAGGGAGTGTTGATTTGGGGTAGCATCGGATATGCTCTAGCCACGAAAATTGGTGGAGAGGCTAAGGCACATGAGATCTCCAATACTCAGAAAGGGTTTGGGCAAATTCTAAACAATTTGGGAGATATTAAAATAATTAATATTTTTAATGGAGTCCCTAAGTCTAAACTTAGGGAAATTAAAATATTAATGTGAATTAATATAAAACTGTGATAGAATGGTCCAAAAGTCATGGATCAAGCCAGATCTAATCTTCGCCGTTGATTAGGGACTTAATCTCGGCCGTTGAAATGTCAACGAGAAAAGTATAAGAGGAGGTTTGTGGGTCACTCAGAGAACATACCAAGAGATCAAAATTTCAACTTTCTGGGGCTGGGTTTGCTGAGAAAATTGAGAGAGTGATCAGAGTTGCAGCTGAGGGGCAGTGAAAACAAAAGCAGATGTTGATTTGGGGTAGCATCGGATGTGCTCTAGCCACGAAATTTGGTGAAGAGGTTGGGGCACATGAGATCTCCAATACCCAGAAAGGGTTTGGGCAGATTTTAAATAGATCAGGAGATATTAAAATAATTAATATTTTTAATGGAGTCCCTAAGTCTAAACTTAGGGAAAATAAAATATTAATGTGTATTAATATGAATCTGTGTTAGAGTGGTCCAAAAGACATGGATCAAGCCAGATCTAATCTTAGCCGTTGATTAGGGACTTAATCTCAGCCGTTGAAATGTCAATAGGAAAAGTATAAGAGGAGGCTTGAGGGTCATTTGGAGAGGACACCAGAGTGATAAGTCATTCTATTCTCTAGAGCGGGGTTTGCTAAGAGAGATAGAATTAGTGATCGAAAGTTGCAGCTGAGGGGCATTGAGTACAGAGGCAGAGATAGTGCTGGGAAAGCAGCAGAGCAGCCAGAGAGAGTGACGTAGGAGTAGCCAGTGCTCATGCAAGGGCAGCGAAGTGCTGTGCAGAGCACCAAAGAGGCCAGCATAGCTGACACAGAGGCTCAGAGAGCTGACGCAGGGCCTTTTGGGGCTGACGCGGGCCAAGATAGGATGACGTAAGGCCAACGTTGGGCTAGGAGAGGCTGACGCAGTCGAGATTGGGCAGACTCTGGGGTTTCTATGGCAGATTGGTGCTGAGTAGCTGCCGGAAGGATTATTCGGGGTTTCAGCCAATAGATTTGTTAGAAACTGAGAGGTATTACTGCTAAGGAAATTCTCTGTTGGGTAGGCCAGTTTCGGCACCCAGATTGTACTATGATATTGATTAATAAAAAAACCCTCAGATAGCTGCACCGATTTTCCTACATTGGGTTTTACTGGGGACATTAATCCAAAAATAATGGTGTCATATGGTGTGTTTGTTTCTGTTTCCTTTTAGTTGCTGATCTGTAATATGTTGAGCATGCACTAGTGTTTATTTTCAGTATTTACATTGTAAATAAATTGTTAAGGAAAATAACAAGTAGGTAGGAATAAATCAGATAAAGTGCATGGAGAGTTTCTAAATAAGTAAACTTAGAAACTTCAACATGGTATCAGAGGTTGATTGCAGATCACACGAGGACTAAAAGACATTAGTCGAGTGGAGCAACGACAGCAGAGAACAACTGTCCCGAGGTGACAGAAGCTATTTCTAGCAATGTAGAAGCCAAAGAGTGTGACGCAGAGCCATCCAGGGCCACGCAAAGGAAGCCAGGAGATGCGCAGAGCCTCAGAGAGGCCAGCATTGCTGACGCAGAGGGTCAGAGGGCTGACGCAGGGCATCCCAAGGCTCACGCAGACCCATCTGGGGTGATGCAGGGCTAGCGTGAGGCAGAGAGGTGCTGACGCAGTTCACAAAGAGGTAGTTGCTGGGGTCTAGAAGGATGCAGGAATATTGCAAAGTGGAGCTGGTGAGGTATTGTAGTCAGAACAGTACCTAACAGAGGAGTGCCAAAGGAGTTGTTACCGAGGGTTTCTAGCCAAGGAACTTAGATCAGTAGTGCAGCTGCACAAGTCAATTAGAGTAGGGGACATCTCGACAAGCGGCAAAAGTATTTCCAAGAGGGAAATCAGGACTCAGAGGGAGTCCAAAAGAGAACTTCCAGACGGGAAGTAGAGACTCAGAGGAGTCGAACAGAGAACTTCCAGGAGGGAAGTAGAGGAGCATCATGGCACTACATGGGGTAAGAGACCAGGATAGACTGGATGGAGCATCGAACTTCGCAGTTTGGAAGTCCAAAATCTTATCTGTGCTTGACAGGAATCGTGTCAAGAACTTCGCCTTGAAGGTAGTAACTGTCCCAGTGGACCTCAATGATAATGACAGGTACGAGGAGGCGATGGCGTGGGCCAAGTGCATTATCCTTTACAGGGTCAAGGATCATGTGGTACCACATATAACCGAGAAGGAAACGACATTTGAGATGTGGGAGGCTCTCAAGAAGCTATCCCAACATACTTTTGTGCAAAGAAGAATGTTGCTTGAGAATCAGTTGAGGTTGTATCAGATGAAAAAGGGACAATCGATTGACACCTTCCTCGGAGGACTGAATGAGATCCGAGACTAGTTGACTGCTATAGGGGCGACATCGGATCAATAGCTAATGGTGAGGACAACCCTGAATGCTGTCTCAGAAGACTGGGAAGTATTTGTCCAGAGTATACTGGGCAGAGGGACACTTCCACCTTGGACGAAATGTGGGCAGCTCTTCGCTAGGAAGAGATCAAACGACAGTTGAAGACAGGTAGCAGCAACAAGGGGATCAAAGTCAAGCAGGAGGAAGATGTGGCCCTAGCATCTGAGGGAAAGTAGGAAAAGCGGAAGAAGAAAGATCTCTCCAAGATCAAGTGCTTCCATTGTGGGGAGCTGGGTCATTATGCGACCCAGTGTCCAAGGAAGAAGAGTAAGGGAGAGTCTTCCGAGACTAAGGCAGCGCCAGCACGGGTAGAGAAGGAAATTTTGACAGATGATCACTATGCTATGAGTGCACACGCACCACTTGAGCGGAAGTGGGGAGACATCGAGCTGTAGTCAGATGGACTACAGGCGATGAGGGGCAGGATCCTCGAGGTACCCAGCCTCTTGGATTAGACCTTGCTACGGGAGCCCCGTCGAGGAGTAGCAGGACTGGTTGAGTTGGGTAGAGGATGCGAATGGAGCAGCAGAGGGAGCTATAATGCAGGAGTCTTGTGACAACGCAGAGCTAGCAGGCTGTAGCAGTGCGAGAGGCACAGGAGTGTTGCACCAGTGCAAGAAGGCACAGAGAGGTGTGTAATGGTGCGAGATGTAGCAGCGCAGAGGTCAGACAGAGGGAGCACTTGTCAACGGTAGAGGGAGCTTCAGCATCAGTGTGTGTTTCTAGCCCAACAAGGAGGTCAGTTGGGAGATCAGTTACTTATTTTCAGTAACTGAGTTGCAGTGCAGCAGTGGGCAACACGATGCAACATGATGAGAGGAGGTGCAGTGTTGGGAGGAAGGACCAATAACAACACGGATGAGGAGGGAGCTGTCGTACAGATGCAGCAGTGGCAGTGGCAGAACCATTGGCAGCAGTACAGGATGCAACAGTGCAGAGGATGTTGGGCAAGAAGGCTTAACATTAGCACAGGTACCAATGTCGAATGATCAGAGTAATACTCAGTGAGGAGTA
Organism: Pinus tabuliformis; assembly: GCA_031772625.1. Classification (NCBI taxonomy): domain Eukaryota; kingdom Viridiplantae; phylum Streptophyta; class Pinopsida; order Pinales; family Pinaceae; genus Pinus; species Pinus tabuliformis. The sequence goes on from CM062813.1 coordinate 1,089,402,319, forward strand.
TTGCTAGAGCACAATCCTCACTAAGAAGGAGTGTTGATTTGGGGTAGCATTGGATGTGCTCTAGCCACGAAATTTGGTGGAGAGGTTGGGGCACACGAGATCTCCAATACCCAGAAAGGGTTTGGGCAGATTCTAAACAGATTAGGAGATATTAAAATAATTAATATTTTTAATGGAGTCCCTAAGTCTAAACTTAGGGAAAACGAAATATTAATGTGTATTGATATGAATCTGTGTTAGAGTGGTCCAAAAGACATGGATCAAGCCAGACCTAATCTTAGCCGTTGATTAGGGACTTAATCTCGGCCGTTGAAATGTCAACAGGAAAAGTATAAGAGGAGGCTTGAGGGTCACTTGGAGAGGACACTAGAATGATCAATCATTCTAGAGCGGGGTTTGCTAAGAGAGATAGAATTAGTGATCAAGAGTTGCAGCTGAAGGGCATTAGTACAAAGGCAGAGATAGTGTTGGGAAAGCAGCAGAGCAGCTAGAGAGAGTGATGCAGGAGCAACCAGTGCTCACGCAGGGGCAGCTAAGTGCTGCTCAGAGCACCAGAGAGGCCAGCGTAGTTGACGCAGAGGTTCAGAGAGCTGACGCAAGGCCTCCTGGGGCTAATGCAAGGGTAGCGCTGGGCTAGGAGAGGTTGACGCAGTCCAGATTGGGCAGACACTGGGGTTTCTAGGGCAGATTGGTGCTGAGTAGTTGCCGGAAGGATTATTCAAGGTTTCAGCTAGTAGATTTGTTACAAACCGAGAGGTATTTGTAGAAATTTTGAATAATTTAACACATATTCAATGGAGATTATCCTGATCATGTACTATTGCGGAAAACATACACAATACATAAGCTCCTCTACGTTGATCATCAATATAGCAGCATCAATAACAATAAAACATCAAGAGCATTCACACATTAACACAGTATGTATCCCGGGGAAAGCATCTCGCTAAAAACCCCAACTATCTATATATTAATGATTGAGTCATGTAACATTACACAGCATAATACTTCTCACAAGTATCTCCACCTCTGTTACACACAATACAGCTCAGATCTGATCTCCAAATCTCTTCCACTGCTTGCCTGCCTCCACTGCTCAATACCTGCTCAAGAACTGATGAGAATGGCGCACCAAACTCGTTTTTCACCTGCAAAATAGTCACTCATTCTTTGTTGGACGTGAGCACAAGCTATAATGTGGGCAAATACGTGAGCAAACTCATTGGCATACTCAATCCCTTGATTGTGCAAGATCTGGTGCACAACTATAGTCACAACTGATAGCAATCTGATTCTCTACCACCTGTCCCTGTTGAACTGAACATGCACTGACATGCAACTGAGTTAACTGATGTATTCATTAGTTGTATTATGAGTTAATAACTTGTGAATTAATTAATAACTAATTCACCCAACTCATCTCTAGTCTATTTGCCAGTTAGACTAAATACAACCAGTTTAACAAAGCTAAACTGAACACAACTCCATCAACTCCACAATCAACTCCACCAAACTCAACTGATTGAGTTCTAACTGAAGTCATGCATGCAACAACTCAACTGACTCATAAAAAAAGCGTATTTCCTTCTGACAGCTGCATGTGCCACCTCTGTAGCTCAAACTGAAGTGCTCCAAGAGAATAAGATTAAGTTTATAGTCCAAATATTATTGTGAGATAATAATATTTGACTTTTCTATTTTTGACAGCCAGTCTAAAAATAGACTTTGATCACTCACATTGTGATCACTCACACTTTCATCAAAAATAGAAGTCCATCTATTTTTTCCCAACTTGATCAATCATCCATAAACAACAACCTGCAATCTATAGACATGATCCATATGTCTAAAAATAGACATAGTCTAAAAATAGACTTGCGCCAAAAATAGCCTGCGGGCCCACTTAGTGAAGGCGACTCTTTTCACTAAGCTCCATCATCTTGTTGCAATCTCAACACTCCCTCTCGACAAGATATGGATTATCAGCAACCCCTATCCTGCCTCGGTGGTATTCGAATTTGCTCCTGGTGAGAGCCTTCGTCAGAATATCAGCATCATGATCCTCCGTTGGAATGTACGAAAGTAACATGATCCTCCGCTGCACACAATCTCTGATATGATGGTACCTGATGTCAATATGTTTAGATCTATCATGAAATACAGGATTAGCCGAGAGTTTAATGCAACTCTGGTTATCACAGTAAATCACAGTAGGATCCAAATGAGAACCGAACGAACCAACTAGGATCTTCCTCATCCATATAGCCTCGCATGCAGCCAAACTTGCTGCCATATACTCGGCCTCCGCTGAACTGAGTGCCACGGATCTCTGCTTCCTGCTGTACCAAGAAACTGCTGTCGATCCGATACTGAAGACCCCTCCTGATGTGCTCTTTCTGTCCGTTGGGCTCCCTGCCCAATCTGCATCCGTGAAGCCACATAGCTTCACCTCATCCTCCTGTCTGTACCACAAACCATATCCCGATGTGCCTCTCAAGTAGCGCAATACATGCTTGCCCGCCTTCCAGAAGAGCTTGGTAGGCTTAACCATAGCTTGTGAAAGCTGGTTAACTGCATAGCATATATCAGGTCGTGTATTGACCAAATACATCAACAACCCCACCAACTGTCGATAAATAGTGGCATCCACTTCTTCTCCCGAAGTGGCATCCTCCTTCCTCCAACCTCCAGGAAGAGGAGTATCAACAGGCTTGCAGCTATGCATGTTGAACTTCTCCAGTATCTCCCGAGCATACTTGCCCTGAGAAACAAATAGTCCACCACTGCGCTGCCATATTTCCAATCCCAGGAAATAGTGAAGGAGGCCCAAATCCTTCATCTCAAACTTTGTAGCAAGATCCTTCTTGCATGATAGTATCAACAGCTCATCACCCGTTAGAATCAAATCATCAACATACAGTACAATGATAAGCAACTTACCCTCCACCACAATCTGGTATAGGTTCGGATCCGCCTCGCTCTTGGAGAATCCAAGTCCTGTGAAATAGCTGTCTATCCGTGTGTACCAAGCACGTGGTGCTTGCTTCAACGCATACAGCGCTCTCTTGAGCCTGCACACATGCGACTCACTGCTGAAGACTTCAAAGCCTTCGGGTTGCTCAATGTACACCTCCTCCTCAATGACTCCGTTGAGGAACGCAGTCTTCACATCCATCTGATGAATGTGCCATCCCATCTGCGCTGAGAGAGCAAGAATCGTCCGTATGGAAGAATACCTTGCGACAGGTGCAAAGGTCTCCTCATAATCGATCCCCTCAATATGTGAAAAGCCTCGGGCAACAAATCTTGCCTTGTACTTCTCCACACTCCCGTCAGCTGCCTGCTTGACTTTGTAGATCCATCTCGAACCCACCACTGATTTCCCTTCCGGTCTAGGAACAATCTCCCATGCACTGTTTCTGACAATAGAATCATACTCTTCCACCATGGCGTCTACCCATGCGGGATCCTCCACAGCTTCCTCGAAAGAGGATGGCTCAGTCACAACACACTTGCTCATAAGAGCCATGTATCCAGTGTACCGATCAGGGGACTGTCTCTGCCTGCGTTGGGCTGTAGGTGGTCCTAAAACTTTCTCTGCATCTTGAGCCAGTCGCTCAGCTTCTGTCAAGCGCTTTCGCCCTTTGATGGTTGGCGCTGCATGAGTGGTCTCTTCCACTCCATGAACCTCGTCCTGTGGCTGATCCACGTCTTGAAGCTCATCCTTAGGAACTAATAGCTCCTCATCTGCATGCAAGTGTAGCTCCCTCTCAAGCGAACACTTCATGGCTTTCTCCTCCTGAAATTTTATATCTCGTCGCACAACAGTTTTACCACTGTCTGGCAAATACACATGATAGTTGTGGGGCGTATCAGTGTACCCCACAAATATCCCAACCTCTACGGTCGGCTCCAACTTCTTCCTGGCATCCTTCGTCACATGCATGTAAACGTTAGCACCAAAAATCCTCAAATGAGAAAGATCAGGCTTCTTACCAGAATAAGTCTCCTCAGGTGTACTCATGCCAAGTATCCTATGAGGACAACGGTTCTGCACATAAACCGCTGTATTGCATGCTTCCGCCCACAAGTGAAGGGGTAGGCCCTGATCATGCAACATTGCCCGTGCAACACCCACAATCGTTCTGTTCTTCCGCTCAGCTACCTCGTTCTGCTGTGGGTTATGGGGAGCTATGAGTTCTCTACGAATCCCTTCTGTCTTGCAGAAATCCTTGAACTCGTCTGAGATGTATTCACCACCATTATCGCTCCTAAGAGCCTTCACCTTCTTCCCCGACTCCTTCTCGACCAGTGCTTTGAATTCACAGAACTTTGAATATGTCTCGCTCTTCTTCTGCATGAAGAAGATCCAGCACTTACGAGAGAAATCATCAACAAAAATCACATAATACCTGTGTTTTGCTGTCGAAGCAACTGAGAAAGGTCCACGCATGTCTGTGTGAATTCTCTCAAGGATCGTCGTGGCGCGACTATCCTTCTCGTGAAAGGTGGCTTTCACAAACTTCCCCCAAGTACACCCCTTGCACTGATCTGACTGTGCAAGTGTGCCTTTAGGAAGCCCTGTAGTGATCTGCTGCAGTATCTTCAAGGCTCCATGGTGAAGGTGACCCAATCTCCTGTGCCACAACTCGCCATCATCCCGGCTCACCAATCCTTCTGCCTTGCCTGCCATTGCTGCGCATCCATCTACATGCAACTGATAAAGATTCCTCACTCGAACCCCTATCTTCCGGGTCTCACCAGTTGTCTTGTTGCGCAGGAAGGCCTTTCCCTCGCTGAAAACAACATCATACCCCTTGTCTTCTAACATCGCCACTGAGATGAGATTCTTCTTCAATCCTGGAACATGCATGACTTCCTTCAATACAAAGGGTTTACCAGACTCCCTCTCAAAGGAAATGGTATCGATACTGGTCGCACTGTATCTACCATCATCGCCCATCTCGATGTGCACTCCAAGATCTTTGTCCTCCAGATCAGAGAACAAATCTATATCTCCCGTCATGTGAAAAGACGCACCACTGTCCAAGAACCACACTGATCCCATCACACTTGAAACCAAGCATGCGATCAATGAAAAATCAAGCTCAAACTGAGAAGCTAAGGCCTCTCCCCCTGCAGATCCAGCAGCTTGCTTGTTCTTCTTCTTCTGCGGACAATTTGTGGCATATTGTCCGTGCTGGTGACAGTGAAAACACTTCACCTTGGACATATCCTGCTTCTTGCCTTTCGCACCAGACTGAGAAGCTTTCTTGCTCTTCCCTTTCTTTGCTTTGGCAGCCAAAGCACAATTCTCTTCATCAGATGCCTTTGATGAAGATCCATTCTCACCTTTATTGTTTCTGAGTTTATCCTTGAGCGCCAGGTCGCTCTTGCTTTGGAATAACATTTGCAATCCGTTGAAAGACATTTCAACAACACTGTTGCAAATTCGATTTTCCACCAGCTCCAAACTCAACTGCTTCCAATCCAAAATTCATGAGAACACAATATTTCTCGTACAAAGATTGACTGTATGGGCATTCACTGGATATCTCACCTTCAAAAAGAAGGATGAATCCAGAGGCTACCTGGCCCGATTACAGACTCTGCCTGAAGAAATAGAATGTAAACATTTCCTGAATAGTAGATCTGATGATCAATCCTCGCTTGATATCCTGTAAAAATCTCTTCTACAAATCAAGCAGCTCTGATACCATGTAGAAACTTTTTCTACAATTATCTAGCTCGCTCTGATACCATGTAGAAATTTTGAATAATTTAACACATATTCAATGGAGATTATCCTGATCATGTACTATTGCGGAAAACATACACAATACATAAGCTCCTCTACGTTGATCATCAATATAGCAGCATCAATAACAATAAAACATCAAGAGCATTCACACATTAACACAGTATGTATCCCGGGGAAAGCATCTCGCTAAAAACCCCAACTATCTGTATATTAATGATTGAGTCATGTAACATTACACAGCATAATACTTCTCACAAGTATCTCCACCTCTGTTACACACAATACAGCTCAGATCTGATCTCCAAATCTCTTCCACTGCTTGCCTGCCTCCACTGCTCAATACCTGCTCAAGAATTGATGAGAATGGCGCACCAAACTCGTTTTTCACCTGCAAAATAGTCACTCACTCTTTGTTGGACGTGAGCACAAGCTATAATGTGGGCAAATACGTGAGCAAACTCATTGGCATACTCAATCCCTTGATTGTGCAAGATCTGGTGCACAACTATAGTCACAACTGATAGCAATCTGATTCTCTACCACCTGTCCCTGTTGAACTGAACATGCACTGACATGCAACTGAGTTAACTGATGTATTCATTAGTTGTATTATGAGTTAATAACTTGTGAATTAATTAATAACTAATTCACCCAACTCATCTCTAGTCTATTTGCCAGTTAGACTAAATACAACCAGTTTAACAAAGCTAAACTGAACACAACTCCATCAACTCCACAATCAACTCCACCAAACTCAATTGATTGAGTTCTAACTGAAGTCATGCATGCAACAACTCAACTGACTCATAAGAAAAGCGTATTTCCTTCTGACAGCTGCATGTGCCACCTCTGTAGCTCAAACTGAAGTGCTCCAAGAGAATAAGATTAAGTTTATAGTCCAAATATTATTGTTAATAATATTTGGCTTTTCTATTTTTGACAGCCAGTCTAAAAATAGACTTTGATCACTCACACTGTGATCACTCACACTTTCATCAAAAATAGAAGTCCATCTATTTTTTCCCAACTTGATCAATCATCCATAAACAACCTGCAATCCATAGACATGATCCATATGTCTAAAAATAGACATAGTCTAAAAATAGACTTGCGCCAAAAATAGCTTGCGGGCCCACTTAGTGAAGGCGACTCTTTTCACTAAGCTCCATCATCTTGTTGCAATCTCAACAGTATTACTGCTAAGGAAATTCTCTGTTAGGTAGGCCAGTTTCGGCACTCAGATTGTACTCTGATATTGCTTAATAAGAAAACCCTCAGATAGCTGCACCGATTTTCCCACATTGGGTTTTTCCGGGGACATTAGTCCAAAAATAATGGTGTCATATGGTGTGTTTGTTTCTGTTTCCTTTTAGTTGCTGATCTCTAATATGTTGATCATGCACTAGTGTTTATTTTCAGTATTTACATTTTAAATAACTTGTTAAGGAAAATAACAAGTAGGTAGGAATAAATCAGATAAAGTGCGTGGAGGGTTTCTAAATAAGTAACTTAGAAACTTCAATAGCAGAGAGGCAGAGATAGCACCGGGAGGATTAGCGTAGTAGCTGGAGAGAGGGACGCAGAAGCAACCAAGGGTTCACGTAGAGGCAGCCAGGAGCTGCGCAGTGCCTCAGAGGGCCAGCGTGGGTGACGCAAAGGGCTAGAGGACTGACACAATGCCTCCAAAGGCCGACGCAGGCCAAGCCAGAGTGACTCTGGGCTAACGCTGGGCTAGAGAGAGGCTGACGCTGGGTTTTCGTGGGGCAGATTGGAGCTGTGGAGCTGCTGGATTGTTTATCCAGGGTTTCAGCTAGAGTATCTGCTTCCAAGTAGAGGTACTATTGCTGAGATTTTTCTCTGTTGGGTGAGCTGGATTTGGCACCCAAATTGTATTCTGAAACTGCTTAATAAATCAAACCCTCAGATAGCTGCACCAGTTTTTCCGTGTTGGGTTTTTCCGGGGACATTATTCCAAAAACAATGGTGTCACTTGTGTGTTTGTTTATGTTTCCTTCAGATTGATGATCTGTAATGTGTTGAATAGGCACTTGTATTTATTTCCAGTATTTACATGGTAAATAAGTTGTTAATTAACAAAACAAGTAGGTAGGAATAAATCAGTAAAGTGCATGAAGGGTTTCTAATGGGTTAGACTTAGAAATTCCAACATGGTATCAGAGAGTGTTTGCAAATCACAGGAGAACTGAGGACATCAGCCGAGCAAAGCAGTAGCAGTAGAAAACAGCTGTCCCGAGTGACAGACGCTGTTCCTAGCAGAGTAGCAACAAGGAAGGGGTGACACAGTGCCTGCGTCATCAAGATTGAGCCCAGAAGAGGCAGCGCAGAGGCTGAGGGAGGCAAAGATAGGCTCACGCAGAGGCCAGGAGGACTGACGCAATTGGCTGAGGAAGCTAATTTCCTGGTGCCGGGATTGCGTAGAGCCTAGGAGCTCTAACCTTCAGTTTGCTAGGGTTTAGGAGGCTGTGGGTAAGTTGCAGAGTGGGGCTGGTGGGTACTGTAGTTAGAACAGTAACTAACAGGGCAAAGCCAAGGAGGAGGGAGTTGCTACCGAGGATTTCTAGCCGGGAAATCCGGTTTAGTGGTGCAGCTGCACTAACGATCAGAATGGGAGCATCTCGACATTGGCATAAGGGTTTCCAGAAGGGAAATTGAGGCTTAGAGGGAGTCACACCAAGAACTTCCTGGAGGGAAGTAGAGGAGCAACGAGATGGCAGTGAACGGGGTAAGAGACCAGGACAGACTGGACGGAGCCTCAAACTTTGTAGTCTAGAAGGCCAGAATCCTATCCGTTCTAGACAGGAATCGTGCCAAGCACTTCGCCTGAAGGACGATAGCTATCCCAGTTGACCCAGTTGATAATGACAAGTACGAGGAGGAGTGGCGAGGGCCAAGAACATCATTTTTGACAGGGTCAAGGACCATGTAGTACCGCATATTGCCAAAAAGGAAATGGCAAATGAGATGTGGGAGGCCCTAAAGAAATTGTACCAGCATACTTCTGTGCAGAGAAGGATGTTACTAGAAAATTAGCTGTGATCATATCAGATACAAAAGGGAGAATAGATCGACCCATTCCTCGGTCGATTGAAGGAGATCTGGGATCAGCTGACTTCCATAAGTGCAATGCTGGATCCAGAATTGATGGTGAGAACAGCCCTGAACACAGTCTCAGAAGACTGGGAAGTGTTTGTCCAAAGCATACAAGGCAGGGCGACCCTTTTAGATTGGGAGGAAATGTGGGCTGCTCTTTGCCAAGAAGAGATCAGAACGCTGAGCAAGGCGGGAAGCAACGGCAAGGGGATCAAAATCAAGGAGGAGGAGGTGGATGATGCCCTAGCATCTGAGGGAAAGCAGGAGAAATGGAAGAAGGACATCTCCAAGGTCAAATGCTTCCACTATGGGGAGCTGGGTCATTATGCGACCCAGTGTCCAAGGAAGAAGAGCAAGGGAGAGGCGTCCGAGACAAGGTTGCGCCAACAAGGGCAGAGAAGGAAGTGGAGACAGATGATGACTGTGCCATGAGTGCATACACACCACTTGAGCGGAAGTGGGGAGACATCGAGCTGTAGTCAGACAGGCTACAGGTGATGAGGGGCAGGATCCTCGAGGTACCTAGCCTCTTGGATTAGACCTTGCTACGTGAACCCCGAAGAGGAGTAGTAGTACTGGTAGATGTCAGTAGAGACGGATGCGGATGGAGCGACAAAGGGAGCTACAGTGCAGGATTCCCAGGACAACGTGGGGCAGCAGTGCGAGAAGCACGGGAGTGTTGCACCAGTGTAGGATGACACAGAGAGATGTGCAACGGTGCGAGATGCATGGAGTTGTTACAGCAGCGTAGCGGTTAGAGAGGGATAACTTGTCAGCGACATAGGGAGTTTCAACATCGAGGGTGTCTCTAGCTTGACAGAGATGTCAGAGTTGGGAGATCAGTTACTTACTTCTCAGTAATTGAGTTGCAGTGCAGCAGTTAGAAGTGGTAGTGCTATGGGCAGCACGATGCAACAGATGAGAGGGGTTGCAGTGCAGATGCAGGAGTGGCAGTGGCAGGGCCATGGGCAGCAGCACGGATGCAGAGGGAGTTGCAGTATAGATGCAACAGTGGCAGTGGCAGGGCCATGGGTAGCAGTACAGGATGCAGCAGTGCAAATGATGGGCAGTAGGCCTAGCATCAACATAGGGACCGATGCCGGATGATCAGGGTGATACTTAGTAAGAAGTATTGCTAGAGCACAGTCTTCGCTAAGAGGGAGTGTTGATTTGGGGTAGCATCGAATATGCTCTAGCCACGAAAATTGGTGGAGAGGCTAAGACACATGAGATCTCCCATACCCATAAAGGGTTTGGGCAGATTCTAAACAATTTGGGAGATATTAAAATAATTAATATTTTTAATGGAGTCCCTAAGTCGAAACTTAGGGAAATTAAAATATTAATGTGAATTAATATAAAACTGTGTTAGAATGGTCCAAAAGTCATGGATCAAGCCAGATCTAATGTTAGTCGTTGATTAGGGACTTAATCTCGTTCGTTAAAATGTCAACGAGAAAAGTAGAAGAGGAGGCTTGAGGGTCACTTGCAGAACACACCAAGAGATCAAGATTTCGACTTTCTGGGGCTGGGTTTGTTGAGAAAGTTGAGAGAGTGATCATAGTTGCAGCTGAGGGGCAATGAATACAGAAGCAGAGAGGGAGAGATAGCACCGGGAAGATCAGCGCAGTGGCCAGAGAGAGGGACGTAGAAGCCGGAGAGAGGGACGCAAAAGCCGGAGAGAGGGACGCAGAAGCAGCCAAGGGTTCACGCAGAGGCAGCCAGGAGCAACGCAGTGAATACAAAAGTAGAGAGGGAGAGATAGCACCGGGAGGATCAGCGTAGTAGCCGGAGAGAGGGATGTAGAAGCAGCCAAGGGTTCACGCAGAGCCAGCAAGGGCTCACGTAGAGGCAGCCAGGAGCGGCGTAGTGCCTTAGAGGGCCAGTGTGGGTGACGCAGAGGGCCAGAGGACTGACGCAGTGCCTCCAGAGGCTGACGTAGGCCAAGCCAGAGTGACGCTGGGCTAACGCTGGGCCAGAGAGACGCTGATGCTGGGTTTTCGTGGGGAAGATTGGAGTTGTGGAGCTGCCAGAGTGTTTATCCGGGGTTTCAACCGGAGTATTTGCTTCTGAGTAGAGAGGTACTACTACCGAAATTTCTCTTTGTTGGGTGAGCCGGATTTGGCACCCAGATTGTATTTTGAAACAACTTAATAAATCAAACCCTCAGATAGTTGCACTGGTTTTCCCGCATTGGGTTTTTCCGGGGACATTAGTCCAAAAACAACAGTGTCACTTTTGTGTTTGTTTCTGTTTCCTACAGTTGATGATTTGTAATGTGTTGAGCATGCACTTGTATTTATTTCTAGTATTTACATGGTAAATAACTTGTTAATTAACAAAACAAGCAGGTAGGAATAAATCAGTGAAGTGCATGAAGGGTTTCTAACGGGTTAGACTTAGAAATTCCAACAGTTTACCAAATCGATTCCCTGTGAACTTTGAGCCTTAAGGTTGATCTAAAATATTAAATTATAGCAGTAATATCTCCCTTCCCTTCAACTCAATTTCATTCTACAACCCAAGAGAATAAATACCATATGGGTCTATGTCAATGCTGCAATGCTACAGCCCTTAGGGCATAAAACAGATCTGATTTTTCTTATTACAGCAGAATATAACTGCAGTAATTATGCTTCTTTATCTTTCAGATGTGTTAAATCATATAACCAATTTAGCTATATGTTACGTCAAATCAGCATGAACAAGGGCTGAAATCTACTCACTCATAGAAATAACATAAGCTGAAAATCAAATCTGCAGTTACACAAAATTTGGAATTGGAAACTTCACACACACACATATATGAAGTACAAGTACGTGCCATAGCTTTATCACAAAGCTGGTAACTTCATATATATATATATAATACAAAGTATAAATACATGCCACAACTTTATCACAAAGCAGGTACAAGTGAAGCTTTCCAAACCCTAGCTATGAAAACCATGAAAACCCTAGCCACCAACTTCTCCTAGTTCGGAATCACTCCCAACCAAAGCCTTGTCACTCTGCTAAAGATCCTCAACATTCTTGCATCGACATCGAAAAGTTGTCCTTGGCACATATACCAAACTTGTATCATACAAGCACTCCACACTATTGCTTTTGTCTTCTATAGGGATAGCCTTGTTGCATCACACAAGTACATGGCATGATTTGGATTGGATCATTATATTATTTGTCATCTATATCGATGCTTTCAAAGTGGAGAAATAGGAGGAATTAGATTTCAGGGTCATCTTTATCAGTGGGTCCTAGTTTGGAGAATTGGGGCTTGTTGACCACACTTTGTCAATAGTCCAAGGAAGCCGAATGCAAAGACATGAAGAAATTTTTTCGAAGTTCAAAGTCATCAGCGAACACAGTTTTATCATTGTAAACCCAATTTCTGCAAGTTATATTGTAAATGATGCTAGTATCACTGTTTAATTATGTAAGAACACCTAGGTAAGCCTTTGATGTTAGCAACGGATTTCATCCTAGGAAGTTTTTTAACCTCGCTGAATTATGTGTGTTTCTAAACACGGATAATCGACAAAGTTTTTCTTCCAACTTAAACCCCAAAACTAGGGTGGAATCTCTTGAAAAGGTCTTAGGTGAGTCCTAGTGTTATATCGAGTCTTTGTAAAAATGTGTTTGGGAATAATTTAAGCACATTTGGTTAAATTATATTATTACAAATGCACTTGGTCTATACTAGATCATATTGTGTCACAGAATTAGGTAATGTCATAAGGGTCTATGTGTAAAAGTGTATTCCCCCTTTGAGGGTTGAATTAATTATAATATCTTAATGTAAAAAGATATTTTTGTGCATGGTCCCTCATACTTAGACACCATGACTAAAATATTTTGAGGGTGGAAAAATTATTAATCCCCTCGAGTGTCAATTAAATTAAAATCCTAAGCCAGAAAATTAATTAATTTTGAGTCAAAAATAATTATAGAGAAATTTATTTATCTCCAAGTGGAAAATTCGTGGGTTAAAGAGAGGTCAATTTTTGAAGGCCCCCACCAAGGGAAAAATAGATATTTTTAAGAAAATTTGAACCCTTGGCCCTTGGTGGTTAAGTCAAAGTCAAATTTTTGAGGAAATTAAAAATGAGTTTGAAGAAAAATTCGAATTTTTCCCCAAAAGTAAAAATTCGACGCTGGAGATTAAAAGATTATCAAGCTATTTTCAACGGTCGAGATTATTTTGACGGGGATCAAGCCAACTAGTCGTTATTTTTTACTTGGAGGGGTTTCTCTATATAAGGAAGTCATTTTGCTTCTATTCGATATCTTTAGATGATGTAATTCTTGAACACTGATATTAAGCTACTGCTCTACTGGGAACATTTTGTATCGTAATAGAAAGATTTTGAGGTTCAGTTCATGGTGTTTTTCTTCCGCTAATTTGTGGTATGTGTTAGCTCTGTGTGATCCTATATTGTGCTAAACATTGATAAATAATTGTTATTTCATTTGTTGGTGATAAGAACATTTTATTAGTACATGTTATCTTAGGTGATTTGGTTCACCATATGATCTAACAATTTTTCTTGAGAATATTATAGAGATTTACAGGTATGCTAGCCCTTGAGCTCCAAGTTCACAGACTGTGGGGAAGAGCTGACTATGTTTGGGCTCTGAGATTTCTTTATGGTATTTGATTTTGTAGGAGGGTTTCAACCAATATTTATTTTTCGAAATTTGCTCATCCATTGTTATTTATCCAAACTTATTTTCTCCATTTTTTTTTAAATTCTGTAAATATATATTTGTAATTATTTGTAAATAATTTTTAAATTATTTCTAACCCATTTGTTTTGCAGCACTTGGGGTTTTATTATTTTTTGGGGTTTTATATTTTGTATATATATTTGGGGTTTTGGCATTCTTTGATTTATTTGTGCAGGTGAACTTCAAGTTGATCAAGAGAATTTTGCTGGGGTTTTGAGGTAGATCTAGGCCTAGGAAGGCAAGATCTAGCCTCCAAGCTCAATGTCCAACCTAAAGAAGAAGCTGTCCAACAATTTTGCAGCAAATTTGTAGATAAAATTTTGTTTGTAGGGGTTTCAAAAATTTTTAGGCCCTAAGGCTTAGCTGTCTACCCTTTTCTAGCCCTCTTTTCCACTTGGCCCCCTTGGTTTGGCTAGCTGCAGGCCTGAAAAGGCCTCAGCCTCCCTTGTTTGCCCTAGCTGTGGGCCTCAAAAGGCCTCGACCGTCCTTTAGAGGAGTTGTCGAGCCCTCAAGGGGCCTTGACCCCTGCCGTGGCCTCTAGGAGTCCCTCCTCCCTCTCAGCTTCCCTTTTTCACCCAGCAGCAACCCTTTAAGGGGATTTTTCCTTGGCCGCTAGCCCTTTATGGCTTTTTCGGCCCCAACGTCAACCTTTCTAGGCTTGACGTTAGCCCTTGTAAGCTTATCTCCCCTAGCTGTGACCTTTTCTGGTCCTTTTGGGCCTTCCTGTGCCCTTGTTTGCCTTTTCTTTCTTCTTCTAGCCCTAGTCTTGGGGTTTTCGAGCCTTCTAGCCCTTGCCCTAGTCTTGTATTCAGTCATTTCTAATTTGAGCGGGCTAACATTGTGATTTTGCAGCGATATTAGAGCTAACTTGGTGATTGCAGGTAGTCAAGTCCATTGGAAACTTCATTATCCATCTACAAGGCCTCAAGGCCTCTTGGTTTGCTCTCTAACCCTCTTGTTTCATCACTGTCCTAAACTTGAATTCTGAAGTATTTTATGACAACAGCATATTCAGGGCCTAAACATACTCTAAATAAGCCTAAATTTACTAATTGATCACCTAAGGCATTTATAATTAATCTAAAGTTGAATTTGAGTGCATAGAAGTGGGTTTTTGTGGACTGTTGGGTAATCTTCAGATCTGATATGTTTGCTACAGCCACATAAAAATACCTACAACAGTGATTAAATTTCATAAAAGTGACATAATAACTTATTTGTGATCAGATTTTTTCATTGTATTGTCACTTGCACTCATTGAGCTTATCTCTCTATGCATATTTGATCAATTTTTTTAGGTTGTCATAATAATTTAAGCGCTGATATTTACTGCATAAAGATCTGATATAAAATCTGCAGTGGTGATAAAAGTGGTTGAAGGTTATCTATCTCGCTTGCCTCTTGTTTCTTGCATCTTGTGGATTTTTGATAAGCGTTTAATTGGATAATTGGGTGATTTCCTATCGCTGCAATCATATGATTATTCACATATACATATTGCATTTCTGCATAATCATCATCCATTTGCGCTCTTGCATTAACACACACAAGTGCCCTAATCAAATTGGTGAGTGTTTAGTATAATTGGCTAATTGCTCTAAGTGACATTGTGGATAAATGCTCTAAAATTCTCATTGCCATTATTGTCATTGGATAAATAGATTCATTATAGAATTGGGTAGCTCTTGTGGATGCTATTTTAAATCTTAGTTGTGATAAGTCTTCTATCTAATTGGCATATTGGTGAAGCATTGATCTTGCATTATTTATCTCTTGAGCAATTGTCTATTGATATCATTGGCAACATTTTCTGGCATTGTTAAGTTTTGAGCACTTCTTGTGGTTGAGATTATTGTTCACTTATTTGTTTAAGTATTTTATTGTTCATCATCATAACTAAGTACTTAAGAAATTTTGATAATCTCACCTCACGGGCATTCACACCTTGCACTTGTATATTAGGATTAGTCTCTTGCATTAATTAATTTACTTCCAAGCATAAGCTTGGTTGATAGAGACATAGGCCCACCTTTCTCATCTAGCTTGAGGAGTTTAACATCTCTTTAGTGGTTAACACGGTGACTTTGTAGTCGTCGGATCCACAGTCTCTGTAGCGCCGGAGGTATCGGGTGGTTAGAACCTAAGGGGAGGTATTGTTAATCAACCCTTTGTTTACTTCCCCTTGGCTTCTCTCTCACAACCTACTCTAGAGAATAGCTTCAAAACAATTAAGAGGAATGACACACTTAGAATAGACATATATTTAAAATAAACCGAGATTCTGCATCTCACCTAGATTGTAGGATTTGCATCTCATTTAGGATAGTGAAACATCCTTAAGCAACAATTGTTCATCCGGTGACTTGGTAAAAATCTATCTTAAGCAAGTAATTGACTCCATTTAAGGCACTAGTCTTTCAAATCAAATCAAATCCAATCTCCAACTTGCTAAAATTAACCAAGTTGCTAGGCCATTCAGTTGTGTCTCCTGGTTTTGTTGCTAGGCCATTCAGTTGTGTCTCCTGGATTTGTTGGTTGCCAACGAATCTTCCATCTTTACATTTCATAGGGACTATCCCCCATAACTTGCTGTAGGGAGACAACTAAAACAAAGAGGATAGGGATTAGAGTGACAACTCTCGCTCAAACTGTACAGGCATGATGCGACAATGGGGCCTAAAACCTTTCAAAGGCATTTTGAGGCCTTAAACGAAGCTTGTGGGGTTTGAAAACTCCCACTTGTGCCAAACCACTGGTGTTGTTCTATGCTCAGAGGCCTTTCCAATGGTGCAAGAATAACATCAAATGGAGTTTGTATCCAAAAGTTATCCCTCTCGTAAGTTGATCTACTGTGTTGATCACCATTGTACGAGTGGATACCACGTCCATCCCCATTACTCATGCATATGGGGCTAGCCATGTGTGGACATTGAAGAATACTCTAGAAGGTTTAAACTCGTAACTCTAGTTGAGGTTTGAAGGAGTCAAACCTTACCCCTAGTTGGCTATCGGGCTATGTTATCTACCAAACCACTAGGAGGAGTACAGGTTCCTTTCGATGCTATTGTATTTTGTTCCATAGTTGAGCAGAGCAATTGGGAAGAGTGAAAAACAAAGGGGATTAAGATTTTGTAGTAGCCATACAGGCCATGGGACTCGGTTAACTCCATAGAGAGTACCGCTTTCTTTGTACTAGCACATTTTCCATACTAGATAAAAGAGAGGAGAGTAGCCTCACCTTCTAGCTAGGTTTTCTCGTAAAGGTTTCCCACTCCAGAGATTAGCTTCCACTCAACAAATTACTTCCCCCTTTACGGTGCTCTCAAATCAGGGCACCAAGTGATAGATCGAGAAAGTACAAAGCATCATGATGTGTGCAGGGGGTGTGCTTTGGGAAAGCACACCAAGACATCTTTCCAGAACAGTGACAACAGAGTTGCAGGGATCCTTGACTTGATTCATTCTGACGTATGTGGTCGTATGTCCCATGTTCCATTGAGTGGATATGAGTACTATGTGACATTCATTGATGACCACTCCAGGAGGACATGGATTTACTTCTTGAAGACCAAGGATGAGGTCTTCCGAAGATTCCAAGAGTTTAAGGCTCTTGTGGATAACCAAACAAGGAGGCAAATCAGGGTGTTGAGATTAGACAATGGGGGCAAGTACACTCATGTGAAGATGAGGGATTTTCGTGGGAGTGTTGGCATCAAGAGGGAGCTCATTGTGCCCTATAACCCTCAATAGAATGGGGTGGTAGAGAGGAAGAAGATGACCATTGTGGGTGTAACTAGAGCGATGTTGCATGATCAAAGTTTACCTTCCTTCTTGTGGGCCGAGGCATGTAACATTGCTGTATATTTGCAGAACAGGAGCCCACACAGAGTCTTAGGGAGCAAGACTCCTGAGGAGGTGTATACCAACAAGAATCCGAAAGTTGGGCACATTAGGATATTTGGGTGCCTTACATATTCACACGTCCATGAGGAGAAGAAGACAAAGTTGGAACCCACTGTAGAGAGGGGTATCCTAGTGGGTTACAGTGAGACTAGTAGAGCCTACCATATATATCTTTCTGCAAAGAGGAAGATTGTCCTTAGGATGTAACATTTGAGGAGGTCTCGGGAGGTTGATTAGGTAGAGAAACAGGCTCCTTAGCAGGGGGCCACACCACAGGTTTCAGGTGCATCAGGTGGTACTTCAGGATCAGGAGGTTCACCTTCTTCAGGGGTGACCAGTTCATAGAGCACAGTTTCGCCTGGTACCGGATCACCTCGTGTAGGTTCATCAGGCACAATATCTTAGATTTCAGGTTGGCTTTAGGAGACCCTGAAGGAGGCTCAAGAGGCAGTGGGGAGACCCAAGTGGTCAGTGAGGGAGATAAGATAAGATAAGATAAGATAAGATAAGATAATTTTATTAATGTCCAACGAATGACCACAAAGTAGGTCAAAGGGACTGTCGGTTGCATAAGGGGGCCGTGCCCAGTAGGAGAACCAATCGGTCTCCTCAGAAAGACAAATGATGAAAGGAAGATAGAAACTAAAAACTAAAAGCGAGGCTGGTTGGGAAGAGCGAATGGAGCTCCGATCCCGGCCACGCCTGTTGATCTCTAGACTGCGTCGTAGTCTCACTGGTGAAGAAGACCCTGGGGACTCGGATGTGGGAGTACACTACTCCTAGCATCCGAGGCCGAGAGAAAAGAGCTGTGGGTAGTTCAGCAAGGTTTGCTGGTTTGAAGCGGTGGGCGCTGGTTGCCTCCCATTGTTGGGTGAGAGCAAACCACCAGAGAGGTTGGGTGGCTTTGTGGCAGATGTTGTGGAAACAAAGCCAACTAGTTTTGAGAAGGCCATTAGACAACAGATCTGGAGGGATGCCATGTTGGAGGAGTATGCTGCTATCACGAAGAATGATGTCTGGGAGGTAGTGCACGTCGTGATGGGAAGTCAGTTGTGACTTCTAGGTGGCTCTACAAGATAAAACATGCTGTAGATGACAGCGTGGAGAAGTTCAAAGCTCGGTTTGTGGCGCGGGGGTTCTCACAAGTAGAGGGAGTTGACTATGAGGAGACCTTTGCACCGGTTGCTCGTTATACTTCCATTAGAGTAGTGATATCTATAGCAGCTGAGATGGGATGGAGGATTCACCAGATGGATGTGAAGACTGCCTTTCTTAATGGTGTTATACAGGAGGAGGTGTACATTGAGCAGCCTAAGGGATTTGAGTTGCATGGGAGGGAGTCTCATGTGTGTAGGCTGAAGAAAGCCTTGTATGGGCTGAAACAGGGAACGAGGGCATGGTATGAGAGGATAGATGCCTACTTGCAATAGATGGGTTTCCAGAAGAGTGATGCAGGATTCAAACCTATACATGATCTTGGTAGGTGGCGATCCAGTCATTCTGATACTCTATGTGGATGACTTGTTTATTACAGGGGAGGACAGACTCATCCAACACTGCAAGAGAGATCTTGCTTTAGATTTTGATATGACTGATATGGGGCTGATGCATTGCTTTCTGGGGTTCGAGGTTTGGCAAGAGGATGGACATATATTCGTTGACTGGGCAAGTATGCAGGAGATATCTTGAGGAGATTCCATATGGATGGCTGCAGGTCTATGGCTACTCCTATGATCACCAACTGGAAGAAGTTACATGATGCTGATTTCAAGTTGGTGGATCCCACTTTGTATCGTCAATTGATCTATTCATTGATGTATCTGGTTAACACTAGACCGAATATTTGTTTTGCAGTCAACACATTGAGTCAGTTTATGATGGAGCCCAAGAGAGTACACTGGGTGGCTGCAAAACATGTGTTGAGGTACTTACAGGGCACAGTGGATCATGGTTTGGACTATGTCAGATGTGATGGAGTTAGATTGATTGGTTGCACAGACTCAGATTGGGCTGGCAGTGTTAGTGACCGGAAGAGTACTTCCGGATGTTGTTTCTCATTGGGCTCAACAGTTGTGTCATGGTTCAACAGGAAACAAAAGTCAGTGGCATTGAGCAGTGCAGAGGCAGAGTATATGAAAACTAGTCAGGTAGGGTGCGAGGCATTATGGCTTTGCAAGATGCTTCATGGTTTATTTGGTCAGATGTTGAGACCAACTACGATTTATTGTGATAATTAGAGTTGTATTAAACTCTCCAAGAATCCAGTATTTCACAATCGATCAAAGCATAAAGAGATCAGATACCACTTCATAGAGGCTGAGTTCAGCGAGGGGCAGTGAAGCCTGAGTATATATCCACTGATGAGCAGGTAACAAACATTCTCAACAAGTCTTTGCTAAGAGGCAAGCATGTTTTCTTCAGAGACAGGATGGGAGTGGTGAGCAACACCTTCCTCGGTAAGAGGGAGTGTTGAAAATAGTACCAAGGAGAGGTGTTACTAGGCTTTTATCCCTTTTAGCCTAGTGAGCACATTAATGGATTTTGTCTCAATGACATTTATGAGTTAAATTAATGTCATGGGTGGAAAAGGTACTTAGAAGTGTTGTACCATGTACTTTTTTCTAATATTAAAGTCACTTGTACTTTATAAAGTGACTTTATGTGTAAAGTACTAAGTGTACTTTTCTAATATTAAAGTGAGGTGAAAAATCACTTTATGAGAGAAAATAGAAAAGGTACACAACTTGAAAAAGGTACTAGGAGACTTTTAAGTGATGGGGCCAATGTATGAGGGGGGTCATTTGGGAGAATTGATCTCAACCACACATCTTGAGATTTGGAGATTAAATCTCAGCCATTGGATCCTAGGTTTAGGGATTCAATCTTTTCCAAGGAGACAAAAGAGGGAAAAGGGATCTCATTCTTCACTTCACACTTGAGAGAGAGCATGAGGAGAAGAGAGGAGAGGAGAGACTTCATGAAGGAGGAGAGATTGCAGTAAGGAGGATGCTCGAATTTCTAGAGGGAGGTCGTACAACAACACAAAAATCGAGGAGAAGAGCAACTATAACAGGCATGAATTTTGAGGCAAGGAGACATGATTTTTGAGGGACTGTAGCATGAATTTTCAGCAGAACAACTCGAAATTCGAGGAGGATTCTATTGCTGTTAGGCCCAAAATTTGAGGCACGAATTTCGGGACAACAACCACTGTTAGTGTGAAAATCGAGGCAGCAGTCAGGCATGAATTTCGAGGCAGAATTCTGGGCACATATTTCAAAGAGCTGAGCTGTGAGAAAATGCAGAAATTCTGAGCATGAAATTTTGTGAAAGACATAAAATTACAGCGGGCACAAATTTCCAGAAATTTGCATTTAATGCTATAGCAGAAAAGGGAGATAAGTACTATCTTTATTTAATGTACTTATTCTAAATTTCTCAAGCAATAAAGCCCTCCTTTAAAGACTGGTCTTCCCCAAGAAGCTGTGGGGTTTTTTCAGGGTCAGCTTGACCAAAAACAAGTGTCTCATATGTGTGAATGCTTGCCTAAATTTTGTATTAATTACCAGCTGATAGGAAAGTGAAAAATAGTAGAAGTACTTTTTTAATGTTTACTGTTATCACCCCAAGAAACTCACCTAGGTTGTAAATCGGTGATGCTCAGGAACATTAAAAATTCAACAGTTTTGTTGGATAAAATGCTGGATCAATGGAAGATATGCAACACCTTTAAGCCAGATAACCACTCCTACTATGATTTACCCCAGACATGGGTGAAGAACCCCAAACTACAAGGCTTTCAACCACCAACTACTCACGGTTTAAGGTAAAAGTGACAATGGAGAAGACTGATTGCACCAGCAGATACACAGAGCTCTGTGATGGCCAGCTGCAACCAGTTAGAGGATCTGCAATACTATTATTCAATGGACAGTGAGGATGACAGCTCCCTGATACCGAACAATAGCAATCTACAAGCAATTTTCAGTGAACCACTAAACTTTAACATAGAGGTGGGATGACAACCCCTCTGATATTAAAAATCCATAGCACATCAAATAAATGCAAGCAGGCACAACCTAGAACATAGAAGAAGAAGTGGAAAGTGAGCAGGTGACAGCAAAAGAAGCTTATATTAATGGAAATCAAGACCAGAAGTTGCAGGTCTCATGGTATTAACAGTCTCCAGAAGTTAAAATGTTACATAAGCTCTCATTCATCAAACACTCCTCTCCCATTACATCTGAGTTCTAAGTATATATAGTGTTACAATACAAAATATCTCTACTACACATGCGTGGAGGAGCCCATAATGGATCACCAACCGCTTTGACTGCTTAGCATGGGTCTCTGCTATAGTGTGATTGTGTCAGTAAACAAAATTGATCTTCTCTAATATTCTATTGTCCTTCTGTGGCAGCTGGAGCATTAACTGAAAGACGCCCTATGACTGATAAATGCAGTGATCTGCTCGAGGCTGTCCTTTTCAATCGTCGGCCACTCTCTTAGTTGAATGCGGTTACTTGTACTGTTTTAAACAGCGCCCCGCCACTGAAAAATACCGCCCCTCTTGCCATTTTTAAACATGAATGGTCCATACATGCATAACTTCTCTATCGGGTTGCCTTTCGGGTCGCAATCGCACATGATAGCCGACCAATCCTCTGTTTGAAAACACATTGAAAAATGCTGCAAAACACGGGAAATTTGCCTTTGGCAGACTTGAAAGCATATATATACTTTGCTTCCCGGACCCCATCGGGTCCGGGCTTCATCGCTATCGGCACCCGCCAGGCATCCTTTGTATTTTCTTTATACAAAGAAAATACATGAAAAACATTTAAAAACGCGAAGGGCGCGGACCTGAAATATTATGAAATGGAGTGCTGTACTGTCGTCGGGTCCGGCCCATCGGGTCGCAACATAACTCATGGTAAAGCCCGCCCCCTTTGTTATCGCCGATAGCGATATCAACGATCGCTCATCGCAAACATAAAAGCCCCGATTTCTTTGATAATGCCGATGCAATATTGCTGTGGACCCGAAATAATATAAAACGGAATGTTGAAGGGCCATCGGGTCCGGCCCATCGCATCGGCACATAACTTATGTTAAAGCCTGCCCCTTGTAATTGCCAATAGCGAAATGCTGACACGATCTGGACCGTTGATCGGCCAGATCCAACGACAGATATGATTTTGGACCCTTAAGTCTGCAACTTTGGTTTTTCGCATGATTTCAACGCGCTTGTGCCTCCCGATAGAGTGTTCCCGCCTTCTCAAGGGCTTTCCTCTTGCAACTTTTTCATTCGGTGGAGGCCTTAAGAGGATTTTTGAAGGCTTTTGGGGCACTTTGCATCCATTTTTGGGCATCCTTCTGTGCGCAAACAACCCAATCAGGACTACATTTGATCCTCAAATGTTGGATTATGTAGCAGAGCTAACACTGGCTCCTTCTGGGGATGAGATCCTCCCTGTGAGGTCTCAAGAACCTGCAGACCAATGCCTTCATACAAAAACAGCTATAAAAACACTTGCCTAGTGTCCATTGGGCATGGAGTCAACTAAGCATACAACATAAAAACTGAACAAGAAACTATTTACAAACATAAAAGCCTGAAAATTTAAACTTCAAAATTTGCCCATTTGCTGGGCCACCAAAATTGTTTCTCCTGTTCTCAGCCTGGTTCATCATATATCAGCAGGACAGGATTTATTTGATCATCCACTTCAAACAGTTTAGGACACTTGAGCTTAATAGGTAGAGATGATCGGTGCTTCATTCCCTTTCTGTGTGTTTTCCTCCTTGGACGTTTTTCAGAGGAGCCTTTGTACAGCTGCTGGATAATCATGGTTGCAGTGTACGAGTCTGTGTCTTTTGCGGCCTGCTACACTAATATAAAAGATGCACCATTGTATCCTTGTGCAGGGGACACAGAGACATTTTCTGCTCGTTCATCTTGCTTAGAACAGTCCTCATCCAAGGAGGAATCCCAAAACTGTACACCCTCTTCCTCTGTTAATTGATAAGCTGCCTTTTCAGTCTGTGTGGAGGCCATCTGAGCAGGTTTCATAATATCAAGACTGAGATGATCAGCTTCAGCCTCGATCATTGAACTATTTCCTGCCTCAGTGTTTAAGGGGCAACTAGGAGGGATTTTCACTTAAGCAGACAGAGAAGCAAAAGATGATGGGGAGCTTTCCTCCCTGTTTTTAATCACTGAACTGGGGACAATAGCAGGCTGGAAAATTTGCAGATCTGCATAGCCATGTAAAGATGAGCTGGCTTCAGGCACAAATTCTTCGAGGGGGAAGGGATCTGCTGCTGACTGCCACTGCTGGTCAACTTGTTCTTCTGCAGTTACGACAAATTGTTGAACAGTGACTTTGGATATTGCTTCCTCATAAGCAGCCCTTGTTAAGAAAGGAGCACCTTCCAAAACATGGACCTCCTCCTCTTCGGGATGCTCTTCTTCCATGACTATATTTTGACAAAGGGTTTTCACCCTTTGATCTTTGTTTACCTCTCTGCTTCTCTGCAAAATCTGCGCATGCTCATGTGTTCGTCTACATGGATCTGGAGTTGGAAAAGAAATAGAACAATGAGCTCCTGCTTCTTCAAAATGCTGCTCAGCTCTCAACTTGGAAACTTCAGAGGTCAAAAGCTTGATCATCCTAGCTAATTTATCAATCTCAAGCTCTGAGGATGATGAGGATTCACCTCCCTGACTTCTGCATTCATCATCACCTTCAAGTCTTCGTGCAACCATAATATTGGCTTCTACTTCAAAGGCTGCAGCTTGCATATCAGCCAAAGAAGTACATCTTCGTTCTCTTAACAACAGGCAAAATTGAGAATCGAAGGCATTGGCATATGTGAGCATGGCAGAAGAAGGGGTAGGTTTTATTTCTACTGGCATTCTGTTGTACAAATGATTAAATCTGATATTGAAATCAGACAACAGCTCACCATCTTCTCTCTGCAAGTTCCCAAATTCATCATGATAGAAGAGCAGATCTTTATTATTTCCCCAGTGCTTTAAAAATATATCATCTAAAGCATCAATGTCTGCAATGGACCTAGGGGGTAAATCTCTAAACCATTTTCTAGCCTCCCCATCTAGGCTTTGAACAAAAACCCTCATCCAAACATCCTCTTCATTGATATCTAAATTGTCAGCATAACTATAAAAAGCTTCAAGATGTTCTTCTGCGGTCACTCCCTCAGTTCCAGTAAATCTAGGCATATATTCCATATAATCTCCTACAAGCATGGCATTCAAAGGGGTAGGCAAGACCAAAGGTGCATACCTAGCAGCAACTATTCGTTCTATCTTTGAAAGGGCTTGCTGGCCTGCCATGACCGAGGTAAGGTAAAAAGATACTGGTAAACTGAGTGATATGAATCAATAAAGAGGATAGGAGAGACAGAGGAAAACGATAGACAGCATGGATGCTTCTTTCAACTGAGGTCCGAAAGGGAAATGAATGGGGGAAGGAGCTGAATGAATCTCTGAAGGAAATACTTCAATCAACAAGATACATAAACTTCTTTAAGGCTTACCTGACCCTGATGCTCCTTCTACAATATTTTCTTCGATTAATGATCTTCTTAAGATCAGGCACTGGCCAGCTAGTGATTTCTGAAGATTTCTCCGAGCAAGCTTCACAAACTGCGCCAGAACTTCAATGTGGAGTCGCCAAAGGATGGCCTTCCTCCAGTGGAGTCGCCAGACAGATGATTACAACCAAAATCTGTGTTCAAGCCTTGTCTGTCATCAAAGCTTGAAGCTGTGTCGTCTCCCAGGGAAGATGAGCTTCGATTCTCCTCTCCCCGGCAACGGCGCCAATTAATGTTATCACCCCAAGAAACTCACCTAGGTTGTAAATCGGTGATGCTCAGGAACATTAAAAATTCAACAGTTTTGTTGGATAAAATGCTGGATCAATGGAAGATATGCAGCACCTTTAAGCCAGATAACCACTCCTACTATGATTTACCCCAGACATGGGTGAAGACCCCCAAACTACAAGGCTTTCAACCACCAACTACTCACGGTTTAAGGTAAAAGTGACAATGGAGAAGACTGATTGCACTAGTAGATACACAGAGCTCTGTGATGGCCAGCTGCAACCAGTTAGAGGATCTGCAATACTATTATTCAATGGACAGTGAGGATGACAGCTCCCTGATACCGAACAATAGCAATCTACAAGCAATTTTCAGTGAACCACTAAACTTTAACATAGAGGTGGGATGACAGCCCCTTGATATTAAAAATCCATAGCACATCAAATAAATGCAAGCAGGCACAACCTAGAACATAGAAGAAGAAGTGGA
Organism: Pinus tabuliformis; assembly: GCA_031772625.1. NCBI lineage: Eukaryota > Viridiplantae > Streptophyta > Pinopsida > Pinales > Pinaceae > Pinus > Pinus tabuliformis. The sequence continues at coordinate 1,089,428,162 of CM062813.1, forward strand.
AAGTGAGCAGGTGACAACAAAAGAAGCTTATATTAATGGAAATCAAGACCAGAAGCTGCATGTCTCATGGTATTAACAGTCTCCAGAAGTTAAAATGTTACATAAGCTCTCATTCATCAAACACTCCTCTCCCATTACATCTAAGTTCTAAGTATATATAGTGTTACAATACAAAATATCTCTGCTACACATGTGTGGAGGAGCCCATAATGGATCACCAACCGCTTTGACTGCTTAGCATGGGTCTCTGCTATAGTGTGATTGTGTTAGTAAACAAAATTGATCTTCTCTGATATTCTATTGTCCTTCTGTGGCAGCTGGAGCATTAACTGAAAGACGCCCCATGACTGATAAATGCAGTGATTTGCTCGAGGCTGTCCTTTTCAATCTTCGGCCACTCTCTTAGTTGAATGCGGTTACCTGTACTGTTTTAAACAGCTCCCCGCCACTGAAAAATACCGCCCCTCTTGCTATTTTTAAACATGAATGGTCCACACATGCATAACTTCTCTATCGGGTTGCCTTTCGGGTCGCAATCGCACATGATAGCCGGCCAATCCTCTGTTTGAAAACACATTGAAAAATGCTGCAAAACACGGGAAATTTGCCTTTGGCAGACTTGAAAACATATATATACTTTGCTTCTTCATCGCTATTGGCACCCGCCAGGCATCCTTTGTATTTTCTTTATACAAAGAAAATACATGAAAAACATTTAAAAACGCGAAGGGCGCGGACCTGAAATATTATGAAATGGAGTGCTGTATTGTCGTCGGGTCCGGCCCATCGGGTCGCAACATAACTCATGGTAAAGCCCGCCCCCTTTGTTATCGCCGATAGCGATATCGACGATCGCTCATCGCAAACATAAAAGCCCCGATTTCTTTGATAATGCCGATGCAATATTGCTGTGGACCCGAAATAATATAAAATGGAATGTTGAAGGGCCATCGGGTCCGGCCCATCGCATCGGCACATAACTTATGTTAAAGCCTGCCCCTTGTAATTGCCAATAGCGAAATGCTGACGCGATCTGGACCGTTGATCGGCCAGATCCAACGACAGATATGATTTTGGACCCTTAAGTCTGCAACTTTGGTTTTTCGCATGATTTCAACGCGCTTGTGCCTCCCGATAGAGTGTTCCCGCCTTCTCAAGGGCTTTCCTCTTGCAATTTTTTCATTCGGTGGAGGCCTTAAGAGGATTTTTGAAGGCTTTTGGGGCACTTTGCATCCATTTTTGGGCATCCTTCTGTGCGCAAACAACCCAATCAGGACTACATTTGATCCTCAAATGTTGGATTATGTAGCAGAGCTAACATTTACAATAAATGCATATTGAAATTTATATCAACATGACAAAACATGTGGGTTGGGCCTAAACAAACACATGCAAACTTGTAAACTGGGTTAAGGGTGCAGATCATAAATTTTCTACAACTCCAACGATCAAGATTAAAACTTAATCAATGGCTAAGTTTATTTCTTAATCGATCCATGTGAGTTTCTAGATGATTCACACCTTTCTCAATTAATACTTATTAATTAGTCCCTTTTCCTACGTTTAGACTTAGGAAATATTTAAAAATAGGCTAATAATCTAATTGAGACACTTCTAGGTTGAATTTCCAGAAACGATTTATGGGTTATGGAGAACTCTTGTGTTTTAGCCGCTCCACAAAGTTTCGAGACTAGAACACCTCTGATGCTACAAAACTAACATTCCGTCTTAACGAGAAAGGTGTTCTAGTGTTGCACTACTGCTACAACACCCTGTCTCTATATCACCCTCTGTCACGCTATTGATGTTTGGCCACTGTGACTGATTGTCACTGCCCACCAACCACTGCGCAACTTTGATGCTGCATCTGTGCTGCTGCTGACATTGTTGTACTGCTGCCAATTTTACATCTTCACTGCGACTCCCTCTCATCTGTTGTTGCTGCTACTGTAACTATTGTAACTGAGAAGCATCCTAAACATTGAATCAATTGTGTCTCTATGCTTTCTCTTGAGCATTTGACTGCTACTAGCCTCTACACTGTCCATTGGGGAATCTGCCCTGCTGCTGACTCTACCTCTGAGCCACTTGCTCTGCTATCAACACTGCTCTGTGCTCCTTAACACCTAACTGCTACTAGTCTGCAACTGTCACCCCGAAATATGATTGCAACACTGGCGCTAATCCATCCTGCTACTGAATACTTTGGGCCCCTGTAGCAAGGTAATGATCCATGAGGAGGACACCTCAATGGACTCTGCCCAAACTCTGCGCTGCTATGGGACTATAGCTCCATATTGCCCCACCTCACTCCTGGAGGTATAACTACAAACATGGCGAATTCTTCTCCAACTTGGATCACAACTTGTCTATCTCTGTTGACACTGCCACCTGGTCCTGCTTCTCTTGCTTGTCCTTCTTCATGAGAGGACTCTCAGTACTATAGTGGCCAAACTCGTCACACCTGCAGCACTTGACCTTAGATAGGTCCTTCTTCTTTTTCTCCCCCAATCCCTGATGGGACCCTTTGATGTTAGGGCCACATTCTCTTCTTCCTTCTCACCCTTCACGCCCTTGCTGCTACTTCCGCTGATGGTGCTCTTCAACAGAGCTTGCCTCAACTCCTCCTGCTGTAGGTTTGACCACATCCTGTCCCATCTAGGCAAGTTGTCTCGACCCAAGATACTTTGGACAAAGACTTGCCACTCCTCTGAGACATTGTTCAGTGCCAACCGTACAAGCTCTGTTGGTTGAGGTGCCTCCCCAATGGCTGCAAGCTGATCACAGACCTCTTGAATCTTGGTGAGGAAGGGATCTATGCCTTCACCCTTCTGCATCCTGATGCTTCTCAGCTTCTCCTGCAGGAACATCTTCTGCTGCTCGAAAGTATTCTGATATAGCTGGTCGAGAGCATCCCACATCTCCTTGGAAGTGTTCTTGCCAGATATATGTGAGACTATATGGTCTTGAACTCCATCTAGGATCAATCACTTTGCCTTCGCCATCTCTTTCCTGTATTTCTTCAGCTGATTTTCATCCTGGCCAATTGCCACTACATTATCTGCATACGACTTCAGGCCATACTCATCCAACAGGAAGGACATCCTAGCCTTCTAGATGACAAAGTTGGAGGCTCCCTCCAACCTGTCCTGATCTCTAAGCCCAAATGTGGCCATCTCTAAATCTGGACAAAAATATCCCTCTTCCTCTGCTTGGCTGCTGAATCTGCTACTCGCACTCCCTTTTGGAGTGAGAAAAACTGGCTGCAGCAATTGCTGACTGCAACTAGGAAAATTGAATTTCGAGGCTAGAAACCCTCTGAGAGAAATTATCTCCGTGTCTGCCTTTCTCTTTCACCTGACGTTGATTCTGCTACTGTAAACTGCTGCAAAACCCTTTTGTGCCCAAACAAGGAATCTGCCCAGTCAAAATATTGGACTGCTGCTCCCTTTGCCTACTGAAATCACTCAATCTAGCAAGCCGAAATTTTTTGCCAACCTCTACTGAAAAACTGAACTGACCAACAATTCACATTGCCTGGCTTAGGCTCTGCGCAACCCCCATAAATTTGTTCTGCTGCTCCCTCTAAACAACAAATTTCTTCCTCCGCTTCTGAGCTTCTCCGTCTGATCAAAATCGCTCTGATACCATGTGAAAATTTCAACTATTGCAGCAACTGAAAATTATTCTTCTAACTGTAAATTAATTAACAATTTATTTTCCCACACAAACAACGAATAATTCACAATTGCAATTTTCACCAAATTAAATTTTGTAGAAGATAAACTGGAAACTAAGAAAATACTAGCGCACACACAAAAATTGGACAACTTGGGAAAACTGGTGCAACAACTTAGGATTTTAATTACTAAGCAACAATGAAATAGTATGAGTACAATCTGGATCTCGAAAACTGGCAATCCTGCAGAGAAAATACTGGCAAAAATCTAGTGAGGATTTTTCCTCACCCCACAAGCAATTCGGGCTCAATCAAGCCAATCGAACTAGCTCTTCAACTGCCTCTGCGCAGGCACTGCGTCAACTTTGCACAGACTTGAAACTTTTTGGCCTGGAACTACCTTGATCTAACTTCTAACTGACTGTCGTTGGTCTGGAAGCCTCTAGCTTGGCTCTCTAGAAATTCTTCCGGCCACTAGCACCTGAAATGACCCTTCCTCCAGCTGAATTGAATTGCCCTCTAGAGGCTTCTGTGCAACCCTTGTGTCAACCTCTCTGCAAGCTACTCTCTAGATCTGGAAAATCTTCCTTTGGACTCAGTGTCCCTGCTGTCTCTGCTTCCCTTCTCTGGCTCGAACACTTCCGACAATTGCTGCTGCTCTCTGGAGGATTGAACTACCCAAGGAAATCGATCTCAAGTGTGTCAAGTGTATATTCTCCATCTACCCATCGACTTCTTGTAATCTTCTATTGGGACTCCAACAACGAAGATTAAAACTTAATCAAGGGTTAAGATTATTTCCTAGTCGATCCGTGTGAGTTTCTAGATGATTCACACCTTTCTCAATTAATATTGATTAATCAACCCCTTTTCCTAAGTTTAGACTTAGGAAATATTTAAAAATAAACTATTAATCTAATTGAGACACTTCTAGGTGGAATTTCCAGAAACGATTTCTAAGTTATGGAGAAATCCTGTGTTTTAGCCTCTCCACAAAGTTTCGAGACTAGAACACCTCCGATACTACAAAACTAACACCTTACAAGTTCTCAAATCAGAAATATAGGCAGCCAAATGCTTTTGAATGGAGTCAATCAAAATTTTCTTAGCTTTGACCTCACCTTTTCTATACTTCATTTTCGCAGCAACAGGTGCATTTGAAGGAGGCTCCACCACTTTTCCCTGCACATAGTACAATACTTCATGCTCCTCCAAAGTCAGGTCCAAAGTCATCTTCCATGCATGATAGTCAGATTTATCATTGAACTTGTCCTCAGTCTTGAAGTAAGATGTAGATGCCATGAAGACTTGTCCAATAATCTTTGTCCAATAGATCTCTTATTAATTGCTTTTCTCTCTTGCTTGGGCTTTGTCCTTACCTGGGCTCTGATACCATATTAATTTTAGATAACAATGTTATGTTCTATGCTTGCAACAATTACTTCAATGTCCTTTGGTTAGCCCAATGATAATTTCCACTTATTTCCCAATAGCAATCACATAAACCACTAATCACATTGATAATAACTATAGATAGAGCATAAACAATAAAATGCAAAAGACAAGCTAAGAAAAGAGAACACAAGAATCTGGCTCAAGCTAGGGAAAAACCCTAATATGGGGAAAACCTTAATCATTTCTTATTATAAATATCAAATGTTCAACAAAAAGAGAGTACAATAATACAAAGTCAAAGTCAAAATTGACTTGCCAAATCACTGTCCAAAACAACCTTGTCAAATCTGCAATGCTGCTCTCAGTCAACAAAAGTCAAATCAACCCTAACTAGAAAGTCAACAATAACCAAATTCTGGTCAAACTTCTCCAAAACAACTTGGTCAAAGTTTGCACTTCTTGCTGCAGTGAAACCAGTGGTCAACTAGCCCAAAAATCCTCAGTTTTTGTGCCAATTAATGCGGCCTACCTAAACATAAAATCTCCCACAAAAACCGCAGTCAAAGGAGGTCAAATACACCCAAGTTAACGTTGGTCCTGAAATTCGACCAATCTGAAACAACCACCCGTCCCTTCGCACGTTTGAGAGATTCCTTCTATTTCTGAGCTATACGAACCAATAGAATGAGGAGAGAGAAGATTGTGTTGAGTGAGTGAGGTGCCAAATGAGGTTGGAGGACACTCTTATTTATATGATTCAATGAGGGTCAAAAGACATGTCTCTTGGGCTTCACGAGCCTACATGATGATGTGGCCAACCTTGACAATTTGCACATGTGTGAGATTTACTTCAAAAACATATTTCTCCTTGTTTGAATTTAGTGATCATTAGGTCGATTTTGGTCCTCTCGAAAGAGGAATTCAATGCAATAATTATCTCCATCAAATGAGTTGTCCAAAGTGGAATTTGGCTCTAGTTGCCAACTTTAACACTTCTTTAGTGCATTCCAATCATCAAATAGTAATGCATGAAAAATTTCAGCCATTAACAACAGAGCAACAATAGAGATCATAGTAAACAATAAGACAAGAGACACCAAAAATTATGCCAGTGGCCAGGGAAAAACCCTCAAGGGGAAAACCCATCAAATCTTTCCTTATGAGAGAGAGAGTTCAATTAATCAAATTGTACATTAGCATATTTCAGTCAAGACATCGACATAGACAAAAACTAATAATTAGGCAACCTGCCACAAGTGCTAGATCAATTCTTCATTATGCTAAGACAAACTTCCTCAAATTTGGTCTCTAAGAGTGTCTCTTCCTCAACGTCAGAGTTTCAGATCATCACAAAATCATAACTACACATACTTCATCGACTTAGCATGAGTGTAGACCACAAATTTCACATAGTGCAGACCTCGCATAGGATAGACCACATACTTAGTATAAGAGCCACAAAACTCGCACAAGTCACAGAGAGATGGTGCCAAAGAACTCATATAAGAAATGCCACAGAGCTCCATAAGACATGCCACATATCCGTATAAGAGATGCCACAAAGCTCCATAAGAGATGCCATAGATCCACATAAGAGATGCCACAAAGCTCCATAATAGATGCCGCAAATATGCATAAGAAATGCCATATAGCTCCATAAGAGATTCCTCAAATGCGCGAGAAGACTCTCAGATCCGCACCTGCTTAGCCTCAGACCTTCGTTGTTCCGTAGAGATGAATCTTCCTCAGACCGGAACTTACTTAGCCTCAGACTCGAACTTACTTAGCCTCAGACCTTCGCATAAGCCTCAAAGATAGGTAACCCGAAGTGTGCGTTGGAGGAGAGCAAATAGGCTCTATTTATAGTTGTTCTTCCATGCGAATAAATGTGTCTCTTGGGCAGACCGACTTGATTGATCTTGGAGGTGCTGACTTGGTCAACATCAAAAATATAATTTTTCTTCTTTGATTTGCCAATGAAAATAGCCACCATAGCTACCAATTTTCAACATCAACGACCACAATCTAACTCCAATCGATGGATAAGATCACATCAACTTCTAAAAATCTCTAGAGGAAAATGAATTTGTCTGAATTAATCCTGATAAATTAACACATATCCCTAAGTTAGGAAAATAACAAAAACTAGTTAGTTAAATCTAATTAAGACATTTCACTTAGAACCTTTTTCTAGGTATTGGAGAGAATTAATCCGCCTATGCTCATAGCCTCATAGACACCATCTAAGACTAGAACACCTGTCTGAGCTACAAAAACTAACATCACTTCTTTTTGGGGTTTGGAAATACCTGATAGGGTTGTCTATTAGCCATTTCTACCTAGGGAGGTAACACCATGATGTGACTAAGGCCCCAATTTTGGAAGAGGAGCCACATATGGTGTTATTATACCCATTTATTTCTTTCTGGGTTCACTTAAATGCACTAATGATTAATGTACCTTATGATGAAAGTTGCAACACTGGATATTGTGTGTAATCGGTTGGTGTTTCCATCTATAGGTTTGGGCAACTTAATTGTGGTGCAGGTTCTCCAAAGGGACATATTGACACCCATAGGTGATGCGTTGAGAGCCCTGGGACTATGGACATTTGTAGAGCATTATTCATAGCCATGGGCACTTTCAGCACCCATAGCTTCTACACTTTTCCCTATATTATCAATGGGATGATGCACCTGGACCAACATGCCCTTAGTTGGCTTAGCAATTCATGAGGGTCAGACAGTTGATCTAGGGCCCATCTGAGGTTTTTCTCATACCTTGAGACATGGTAAGGCTAGCACCATATTCAATGCACCATATTCAGTGCCCTCAGGATTGGAGTAGAGACAAAGATTCTATCACTTGGAGACCCATGAGACCTAGTTTTGTGCCCTAGAACCATTTTTGGGGGCTATAGGATGACTTGCATTCATTTATGGCTAGGGGCCAACCCTTAGGCCTTAATTTTAGAGGCCCTCTTCACACATTATGGCACAAGAAGGCCTTGACGCAAGCCTTAGAAAGGCTTATGACTAGATGACGTCAACATGTTGGCGCTTCTAATGGAGATTTATCTTATTTGCACATTGATTACTAGGTTGGCCTGTGACCTAGAGCCTTATTATACATTATTTTACAATTTTAGGGGCTCTTTAGGCATAATATGCTTTAGTAGGACTCATAAAAGATCATTCCATTTGATCTTCTCATCATCAAACTTGTGAATTTCGGACCTCTTAGAGAACTCACACTTGCTTCTTATGGGTAATTTTGGAGATGCTTGGATGCATTTTGATGTATGGAAGCTGATTTTGACATTATTTGGAGCTATTTCTTGGTCTAATGGAAGAATATATTGCATGCTATCTTGTAAGTGGAATCTATTGTTGAATATATTTTTCTTGAATGTTTAATGCCTGGAAATATTGATTCTAGGTTAAAATTTTGTGCCCTAAGTTAGTGAAGATGAATTTGTTGAAGAATATCTAAATCAATGTTGTATGCATTACTCATTGTAACATGTAATGAATGTTCCTAGTGGAGTACTTCTTGTTATTCTCCATCAAAATCCATTATTCCATTAAGTGGGTAAAGGCTGGAATTTTGATAGCTAGGGCATCAAATTTTGGCCTCCTTAGAGGGAAATTAGGCTTATCTTATGTGTTGTAGACTTCATATGCCCATAGGACAAGGCACTAGTCGAATCACTGGCGATCATCTCAAATTATTACCCATAACTCTCTTCTAAATTCGGTCCTTTTAAGGCTAGAAGGAAGACCTAAGGCTTTGAGCGAAATTCTAGGGAGGAGGCTTCTTAGGGTTTTGAGAGCCTAAACATCAAGATATAGGTCTTGGCTACATGACCTATCATTTTGATGGGCATCCACTCAAAATTCATCCATAAAATCTCTTGCCCTAGGTGTTGCCCTAAGAGGGAAACCCTAGTTTCCTCTTTCTCAACTTGAGAACCTTATTGAAGGTTTCATGAGCCTTGAAATTGTTGAAATAACTCACAGGAGACCTTTTCTCCTTGCCTTGACTTTTGGGAGCTCCAACACTCGCCTAATCTATCAAACCCTAGGTGTTGTGCACAATTTTCTAGGTCTTCTTGTAGAAAGCATATTACTTCCTATTGAAGCCTTGAGCCATATATTGAGTCTTTCTTAAATAGGTCCTAGCTTATCACCTGTGAACATCTTTCATAGGTGATCTTATCCTACCAAGACTCCTGCCATTGGTGAAAGTTTGTAAAGAGTAGAGGGTTTTGGCTATGGTGACAGTGGGTCACTACCCCATCGTTAGCACTTGGTTTAGCTTTAGCCTTGTTGGGTTCCCTCTCCAAGGCCTTCTCAATTTTGTGGTAACATGCCATATATTCGGTGTACCTTTGTGGTTGTCTACTCTGTCTGACTGATGTACAAGGAGCACCAACTCGCTCCTGCGCCTCCTGGATCAACTATTTTGCCTATCTTGCTTTCCTTCTCCCTATGTTGGGAGTCACTGCTTGAGTTGGATCCACTGTCTTCTCCTCATCCTTTCGCTGCTTGGCCTGCCATCAACATGTACAGTTGTAGTCCGAGGTGCTGGCTGACCCTCCTGGTTGGGAGCCTGCTCCTCCTCCTCCTACACGCTCTAAGGACTTACTTAAAGCCCTTCCCTCCTCAAACCTCACATCTCTCCTGATCATTGTCTTCTTGTGTGCTGGAATATACACCCTGTACACCTTGGATGTCTCACTATAGCCCACAAAGATGCCCTTCTCTGTTGTGGGCTCCAACTTCTTCCTCTTCTCCTCTAGAACATGGCAGTACACAAGGCTACTGAATATCTGGAAATGTGACACATCTAATTTCTTCCCTGTAAATGCCTCCTTTGGTGTAACTCGCCTCAACACTCTATGCGGGGTCCGGTTTTGCAAGAAAATTGTTGTATTGCATACCTCAGCACAAAGAATCTTGGGCAACCCCTGGTCATGCAACATGGCTTTGGCCGCTCCAACTATGGTTTTGTTCTTGCGCTTTGCCACCCCGTTCTATTGAGGATTATATTGTGTATTGAACTCCCTTCCTGATGCCCTCTTTGACACACAACTCCTTGAGTGTGTTTGAGGTGTACTCCCCACCATTATCAGACCTCAACGCCTTGATTTTCTTGTCGGTCTAGTTCTCAACAAGGCCTTAAACTCCAGAAACTTCGAGAAGACTCCATCCTTCCTTTTCATGAAGAATATCCAAGTCTTCCTTGGGTGATCATCTATAAAGGTGACATAATACTTGTACCCACTAATGGATGCCGTAGAGAAAGGACTACAAACATGTGAATGAACAATGTCTAAGATACCCTTGGCCTTGTTATCTCTACTTGGAAAAGATGATTTGGCATACTTGTGAAGTTTGCAACCCTTGAACACCTCATGTTGATCGACATTGCACTGTGGCAGTGTTGTTGCTATCTCCGTGAGAATCTTTAGCGCTCCATGGTGCAGATGCCCAATTCGCCTATGCCATAAATCCCCAGGCTCGCTACCTGAGTCACACCCCCCTTTGCTGGTTAATGGTGTCGTTGGTTCAAACTGCAATTGATACAGACTCTTGTGTCTAATCTTGATCTGCTTTGCAACCTTGGAGTTTGAGGGTTTTATGAAAACCCTACCTTGTCTAAAGGTTAGCTCGTACCCCTCATCCTCCGATGCTGAAACTGAAACAAGATTCTTCTTGAGCCTAGGTATGTAAGGGACATCTTTGAGATAAAGAGGGTTACCAAACTCCCTCTTAAATTGCACTGTACTAGTACCCTCAACTCGATACTTTCCATGATCTCCCATCTCAATCTCAAAATGCATGTCCCTTTTTTATAGTTTGCTGAAATACTTCTTGTTTCCCGTCATATGATAGAACACACCACTACCCACATACCATAAACTAGTAGCCACTAAGCTTTACGTGCAAGCAATGAGTGAAAACTTCTTCTCAAAATGAGAAGAGAACTCCTTCTTGGACCTGTTGCACCTATTTTGTCACAATTCCAAGGAAGTAGTTGTACACAATTTTTCAAAGTTCAGAATCATCAACCAACCAATTATCATGTCATTGTAAACCCAATTTCTGCAAATTATAATGTAAATGATGCTAGTATGACTGTTTAATTATGTAACAACCTAGTTAAGCCTATGATTTGGCGACGAATTTCATCTTAGGAGCTTTTTAGTCTCACCGAATTATGCATGTTTCTAAATGCAAATAATCGACAAAGGTTTTCCCTCTAGCTTAAACCCCAAAGCTAGGGTATAATTTATTGACAAAGTCTTAAGTGAGTCTTAGTGTTTTTAGTCGAGTCTATTGTAAAAGTGATTTGGGAATAATTTAAGCTATTTGGCTAAATTATTTTATTATAGATCACTTGGTCTACTAGATCATATTGTGTCATAGAATTGGGTAAATATTATGAGGGTCTATAACGAATGGGTATTCCCCCTTTGAGAGTCGAATTTGTAATTATCTGAAGTAAAAATATTTTAATGCATGGTCCCTCACAATTAAACACCATGGCTAAAGTATTTGGGGGTGGAAAAATAATTAATCCCTTCTTGTGTCAATTAACTAATTTTTCAGACAAAATTAAATTAAATCCTAAGCCAGAAAATTAATTAATCTAAAGTCAAAAAATAATTTCTAGAGAAATTATTTTCTTCAAGTGGAAAATGACAAAAAAAAATCGTGGGTCAAAAAGAAATTAATTTTTGAGGTCCCCCACCGAGGCAAAAATTTGTGGGTCAAAAAGAAGTTAATTTTTTGAGGTCCCCCCACCAAGGCAAAAATTGGATATTTTAAGAAAAATTGAGCCCTTGAACCTTGGTGGTTAAGTCAAAGTCAATTTTTTGAGGAAATTAATCCAAAATATTTATTTTTGGATTAATAAAAAATGGTTTTTATGAGAAATTCGAAAATTCCTCAAAAATAAATATTTTTGATGGCAGAGATTAAAAGATGATCAAATATTTATCAACAGTCGAGATTATTTTGACAGAGATCAAGCCAACTAGCCGTTATTTTCCACTTGGAGGATTTATCTATAAATTAGAAGCCATTTGCTTCTCAAGTCATGATGATGAAAGCTCTGACTCTAGTCGATGTAATTTTGTAATGCTGGTTTTGTTCCACTGATCTGCTGGGAATGTTTGAAATATCATAATAAAAGACTTTGGGGTTCAGTTCATGGTGTTCTTTGTCTGATGATCTGTGGTATGTGCTAGGTATGTGCTTTCCTATATTGTGCTTAAAATTTTATAAGCTTGTTTATTCATTAGATGGTGATAAGAACATTCTATTGGTAGATTTTGGGTCTATCTTAGGTGATCTGATTCGCCATATGTCTAATAAGTTTTCTTGAAGAAAATATATAGTGTTAGTTCTTGTAGCATCAGATGTGTTCTAGCCTTGAATTTTGTGGAGAGGCAACAATACATGAGATCTCCAAAACCCAGTCGTTTTTGGAAATTCCACCTAGAAATGACTTAATTAGATTATTAGTCAATTTTTAAATATTTCCTAAGTCTAAACTTAGGGAATATGACTAATTAATCGGAATTAATTAAGTTATGGTGTGAATGTTCTAAAAACTCACACGGATCGACTTCAAGTTAATCCTAGCCATCGATTAAGATCTAATCTTGGTCATTGAAGTCTCAACAAAGGATTATAATAAGAAGTCGACGGGGCTTGGAGAACACACTTTGAGAGTTCGATTTCACTGGCAGATCAATTTCTAGAGTAGCAGCGTTCAATTGCCGAAGAGAGCCAGAGATCGAAGCAGTGTGTGAAGGGCAGGGACAGTGATCTGGAGGAAAGATTATCCAAATCTGGAGAGGCAGCAGCAAGAGAGCCGAGTTTCCCAGAGAGGCAGCGTTGAGGGACAACGCAGTTGCTTCAGCTAGGTAGTTCGATTTGGAGGAAGGAAAAATCGTTCTCAGTTCCAAAGGCTGGGAAGAAGCCCTAGAAGGCCGGAGAGACGATTTCCTCAACATCCGAAGGCAGAATGACTTCATCAGAGCTTAGTCCGAGGCAAGCCGTTTAGACAGCTACGCAAAGGCTGACGCAGAGCTCTAGGAGGCCGAGTTTTGGTAGGCAAAGTCGTGCCAAAGATTGCTTGTGGGAGAAGGGTAATTCCCTTCAATATTTTTCCTAGATTTTCTTGCTGTTTGGATTGCCAATTGGGCATCCATAGATGTACTCAGATTTAACTGTTGCATAATAAAATTAAACCCTCAATGCTGCACCGGTTTTCCCGAGTTGGGTTTTTCCGGGGACATGGGTCCAAAAATCACTATGTCATTTTATGTGTGTGTGGTTGTATTTCTTCCAGTGTTTATTTCTTCCGCAATCTATTTGTGTAGGTTGCAGTGTCATTGATTCAGTATTTGCTGTAGCTCATAGTAACTAAATTGTTTAATTTAATTAACAATTAGGAGAATTATTTCTAATTTCTCCAATAGGATTCTGGTTTTGGAATTTTCACATAGAGTTCGTAGGTTTCCTGACCCTTGGGCTCCAAGTTCATAGAATTTGGAGGAGAGCCGACCTTGTTTGGGCTCTAAGAATTTTGTTTGGTTTTCTTACTTCGCTAAGGCTATGGGCAATTCCATAACTTTCGAAACACATTTGATATGTTGTCACTATTCGTCATTTAAAAATTATTTCTCAAAATATATTTTTATTTTTAACCATTGTACATTTGTAAATTATTTTTGTAGAATAATTTTTGTAAATAATTTTTTTTGTTTTGCAGCTAATTGGGGTTTGGGTTTTATTTCAAATTTTTGTATATATTAGGGTTTTGGGTATTTCATTTTTCATTTGTGTAGGTGAGCTTCAAGAAGATTTGCTGGGGTTTGAGCTAGATCTAGGCCCTTGAGGGTAAGATCTAGTCTCTAGAAATTTTTGCAGGGCCAACATCAAGAAATTTTGCAGTGAAATTGAGCAATATTGAAGATTTGAAGCAAATCAAATTTTTGGCAAGGGTTTCAAAAGTTTTTTAGGGCCTCCAAGCCGAGCATCCTCCCTCTAGCTTAGCCTTTGCCCTTGTTTACCCTTCCTTGGCTGGCCATAGACTTGAAAAGGCCTTTAAGGCCTTGCCATGAGCCTTTTTTCCAGTGTTGCACGAAACACCCCTCTCGGATCAAAACCCCGAAACACGATCTCTACGGATCGCGACCGGTTCCGCCGTGGGGCCCCACAAACACGATTTTTTTAAAATTTTTACTTTTCTAGTGGTTGGGGGTGGGTCCAAATTGGGTTAGGGTAAGGAATGAAGGGATTAAAAGGCCCTTTCACCTCTCATTTGCTTACTTGTATTTTTTGAGAGCTTGGAGAAGAGAGCTGGGAGAAGAGAGGAGAAAGAGAGGAGAGACTTGAGGAGAGCTTGCAGGAGTGAAGAAGGAGGAGCTTGGAGGAGTATAGAAGGGCTTCCATCTACAAGAGCTAAAGAGGTAAGTGCAAACCCCAAACTCCCTCATTTTTTTGTCATTGTTTTTTGTATTTTTATCCTCTCTCTCCTACTCTTTCCCATTATTTAATTGTAGGTTGTCCACCACCTATATTCATATTCCAAGATGGTGTTCTTTTGGCTTCTATGTATCATTCCACTTTTGGTTTTAATGATGGCAAGGCGGGATAGGAATAAAAGGGAAGAAGAACAAGAGGATAGGGGTCCCCATATGAGTGACCCAATGTATGATGAGGAGGAAGGGTTTGAAGAGGAAGGGAATGAACCTGAAGGGAACACTGAAACACTAGAGGGGAAAGCTGCATTGACACCCTTGTGGAACTATGTGACCAAACTTGAAGGGGGAGAAGGTGGTGGAAGCTACAATTTTTTGTGCCCTCATGGTTGTCATGGAAGAAAACCATTTAGTGGTTCATATACCCGTGTGAGGAGGCATCTTTGTGGGGTGATGGATAGTTATGATAAAAAGGGCGCTATGGGGATACAAATTTGCCCAAACATTATAGCTGAACAAAGAAGAAAATACATCCAAATAGAGGAGGTTGACTTCTTCCTACCGGGCACATCTGAACGGGAAACTCCCAACCGCCTACATACCTCCCCTTTCGTGGCACAGTCTTGGACAAGTGAAAATATCTTCAAGCTCAAGGGACACACACAGATGCTTAGCATTTAGTAAAACACACAAAGGCAGGCACCATGTTGCGTTGGCCCAGATCTTTTCAAATTGATCATTTGATGTTTCCTCTAGGGTTTTGACATTGGATTGAATACAATAAGACAACAAAAAAGCAAAAAACAAAAAACTCAGTCGGAATCAAGTGCAACCTCTAGATTTGGTAGCTCATATCCTCATGGTACTTCTGCAAGCTTTGGAGTTTAAAGAACAATAGGGGATTTCCTGAATGTTGCTAGGAGGGATGATGTGGATGGAAATATAGTTCGATTTCTTTGTGCTTGCGGTGTATCATTCAATGTGCTTTGCTCTCCCTATTGGCATGAAATGGTAAAGGTCATCAATGAAGTCCCAAAAGGATACAAGTCGCCCAACTATGAGAAATATAGAACAATGTTATTAGAAAGAGAAAAAGCAAAGGTTCAAAGAGCTTTGACACAAAATGAGTGGGTGGATTGTGGGGTATCCATTGTATCAGATGGGTGGACAAATATTAGAAACCAACATTTGATAAATGTTCTTGCTGTTTCTGCTAGTGGTGCAGTATTATTACATGTCTTGACTCCTCCACGAATGCAACTTCCCAAAACATTGCAGATCTCCTATTGTAATCAATTAGAGATGTTGGTCCGAATAATGTGGTTCAAGTGATCACAGATAATGCAGCAAATTGTAAGGAAGCATGAAAAGTTATTGAGCATACTCATCCACACATATTTTGGTTTGGGTGCTTGGTGTACACATTGAACCTTTTGATACATGATATTGTGAAGCATAAATAATGTGGGTGGATTAATGAGCTTTACAAGAAAGGGAAGCAACTCATTAAATTTATCACAGGGCATACAAGGGTAAACTACTTCTATGGCACTTACTCCCAAGTTGCAGTCGCTTAAACTTGCAAAAACAAGATTTGCAAGTTAATACCTCACCTTTAGGCGACTAGTGAAGGTGAGACATGCTTTAACTAATATGGTGACCTCTGAATCATGGGAGGAAATTAACATTGATAAAGTTGGTGGTGCTAATGTAGCCAAGGACACTATTCTTGACATGTTCTTTTGGTCACAGGTTAAATATGTTTTGCAAATCACCAAATCAATTTATTACATGATCAAGTTTGCAGATTTAAATCGGCCAATAATTGGGGAGGTGTATGAGCAAATGGATAGCATGTTGGGGCAGAGTAAAGACATTGTTGAGCCTAGAGATATCACCTTGTACAATTATATTCGTGCAGAGGTGGAGAACCGATGGGAAATGCTAAATGTTCCATTGCATGCATTAGCATATGTTTTGACAACTAAATACTATCATCCATCATGGCTTTCAACACCAACACTTGGGGGGGCGGGGGTGGGGCGAGCAGGAGAAAGCAATACTTAGATCCAGAGGTTCTAGCAAAATATATGATTGCATTGGGTAAATTAGTCCTTGATGAGGAGGAGGCTGCCATGGTATGGAAACAGTTGAGCAACTATACGCTTAGCACTGGTCCATTTGGGAGCATGCATGCAATTAGAGATCGAGAGAGTTTTTCTTCTCTTGAGTGGTGGAGCATGCATGGAGGTGCTACTCCACTTCTACAGACCTTGGCATTGCGGGTGTTATTACAGGTGGTAAACACTTCTTTCATCCGCAGTGTTAAAAGGAACAAATTGAGTTTAGACCGGGCAGAGAGCTTGGTTTATGTTCATTACAACTTGTGATTGTTGCCCCATTACTGTGATGATGCAAAAACTAATAAAGACCTTAAGGTTTGGGACAGGAACCCAAAGGAGCCCAATTTGGAGGATGGAGTGTTGTGATTAGAGCAATTAGAGGATGCTCTTATATAAGTATGTCTATTGTGGTATGAATTTCAAAATTCAGTCAATAAGTGGTATGTCCATTGAACTCAAATGTGATAATTTTGCTCATAAAGCATTTCTCTAATTCCCGTTTTTAATTATTTTTGTTAACTATTGTTTCTTTTGCTATGAATTTTTTGAGCGATTCCAGGATGATGATGATCGAGTTGAGATGCCACCCCCATCTGGTCCCTTGGTTCCCAGGTTCCATGGTTCAACACTAACAACAGGGGCTTTGTCTTCATCAGTTTCAGTTCCCTTCCCACAACTTGCACATGCACCATCTTCTTCATTGCCACCACGTGGAGGCCCACCGCCACGTACTCTTCATGGTGGAAGGAGGAGAGATTAGTAGATATATTCACAATTTACTACTTGTCATAGATTCATCACTAGACTTGTAGGCTTGTTGTGAATTTGAACATTTTTGTCTTGGCGGTGGCCAAGTGGCCTATTTTGTAAACATTATTATTTGAATTTTGGACATGTCTCATGTTGACAGTAGCTCACCTGTGTTGAAGTTTCTAAGTTTACTTAGTTAGAAACCCTCCATGCACTTTATCTGATTTATCCTACCTACTTGTTATTTTTCTTAACAAGTTATTTACAATGTAAATGCTGAAAATAAACACTAGTGCATGCTCAACATATTACAGATCAACAACTAAAAGAAACAGAAACAAACACGCCATATGACACCATTATTTTTGGACTAATGTCCCCGGAAAAACCCAATGTGGGAAAACCGGTGCAGCTATCTGAGGGTTTTCTTATTAAGCAATATCAAAGTACAATCTGGGTGCCGAAACTGGCTTACCCAACAGAGAATTTCCTTGGCAGTAATACCTCTCAGTTTCTGACAATTCTACTGGTTGAAACCCCGGATAATCCTTCCGGCAGCTACTCAACATTGATCTGCCCTAGAAACCCCAGAGTCAGCCTCTCTCTGGACTGCGTCAGCCCCTCTCTGCCTCACGCTGGCCCTGCGTCACCCCGGATGGGTCTGCGTCAATCCTGGGAGGCCCTGCGTCAGCCCTTTGGCCCTTTGCGTCAGTCATGATGGCTTCTTTGAGGCTCTGCGCAGCTCCCGACTGCCTCTGCGTGGCCCTGCATGAGCCCTGGCTGGCTCTGCGTCACTCTCCTTGGCTACTGCACCGCTCTCCCGGCATTATCTTTGCCTCTTTGTCTCTTTGTACTCAAATGACCCTTAGCTGCATCTCTTGATCACTAATTCTATCTCTTAGCAAACCCCGCTCTAGAGAATAGAATGATTGATCACTCTGGTGTATTCTCCAAGTGACCCTCAAGCCTCCTCTTATACTTTTCCTGTTGACATCTCAACGGCCGAGATTAAGTCCCTAATCAACAGTTAAGATTAGATCTGGCTTGATCCATGTCTTTTGGACCATTCTAACACAAATTCATATTAATACACATTAATATTTTATTTTCCCTAAGTTTAGACTTAGGGACTCCATTAAAAATATTAATTATTTTAATATCTCTTAATCTGTTTAGAATCTGCCCAAATCCTTTCTGGGTATTGGAGATCTCATGTGCCCCAACCTCTCCACCAAATTTTGGTGCTATATCACAGTAAGGACCTCGATGTGATCTCTGTCTTACAACAAAGAGAATTCGGTGCTACTACAACAAAGAGAATTTAGTGTTAACACAGGAAGAAGGTCACAAGTGTGTGACAAGGTCTCGGTACTATTACATGAAGAAGGTCTCGAAGCGAAGAAGGTTGAAGTGGAAGAGGAGTCAAGAAGAAGGTTGACTGTCAAGAGAACTTGTGTCTTGGTCTTGGTCTTGGAGTGGAAAATAGGTCAAGGGTCTTGGTCTTGGTATTCGTCAATTGGAATCTCTATAAGAATAATTTGTGCGGGTTCTCCTCTCAAAGAGTGAGAGGTTTTGGCCCTAGCTCATAGCCTACATTCTGCTTCTCTTGTCTATTTATGTTCATGCATTGGTAGCTTTTTGATGAAGAAAAACACTAATAACTTAAGCTAAGAAGATCCTAATCTAAAGTTGTATAAAGCACTCAAAGCAGCTACTAATTGAAGAGAAATCACCTAACTATTGATATCCTAGATTTCTCAACAAACATAACCAAAATAACATTGAGTGCAATCCATCTCTAATCCAAAAATACATCAACAAATAGGCTCTAGATGCCCCTAGCATCCAAAAAAAATTATGCTACAACAAATGCCTACATATCATCAAAATCATTGCTTATATTGGGATCTTTGTCATCAATATAACCTTCTAAGCATTAAAATAAGATAGAAAAAACGTAGCATGTCAAGTCAATATTTTGTTTGACTGATGGGTACATTTTTAGTAGAGTTATGATTAGAGGAGTTCGACATCCAATGCCACTAATATCAAAGTACATAGAAGGATTGGTGATCTTTATTAAATACTAGTTCCTTACCCTTGTACATGACAAAATCCAATGGAAATGTTGCAATCCCCGCAATTCTAAAGTCCTGAAAAATTGTTAAGTCTGTTGGATTTTGAGTGAAATCTAAAATTCTACTTTCTCCATATGAAATCCAACGAGGTTGGAACTATCTTCAAACATCTCAAGTCATTTCATGTTAATGTTAAAAATTTAAGCATGGAAATGTAAGATTAAAGAGAATGTCACTTTTACTTTAAGAATTTAACATTACCATGAAATGCATAGCAATACTAGGAACATAGGCTTGAATATTAGGTGGAGGGCCATAGGCTTGAATATTAGGTTGGCCTAGGGGAGAATTAGAAGTGGGCCAAGCAAATGAAAAAACCAAAAAATAAAAGAAGGAAAATTTTTTACGCTGCATAAGAAGGTACAAACTGCACAAAACCAGTCCTGAACCGGCCTAGTCAGTACCGAACCGGCCTATTCCAGTTTGGAGGCCCAGTTCAGACTGGTTTTGGGCCAAAAATGGCCAGACCGGTCGGTTCCACCGTTTCCGGTCTAATTCTAATAACATTGGCTAGAACGGAGAGGTCGAGGATCAGGGTGACAATCCCCAACTTGAATCGTTGTCACATCGTGCCTGTACTATCTGAGCAACAACATTTTATTTGGCGCCGTTGCTGAGGACCAATTTGTTGGACCTTGGTGTTACGACATTGTTCTTAATTATCTTCACTTTCTCATTATCTCATCATTCCTTATCCCATCAATGCCACATTTTCTGGTGTTGTTGTGATATTCACCTTATCTCTTTGTCTTTTCATCACCTTATCCTTTGTCCTCTCACTAATCTCTTCATCTTCTCTATCCGCACCTTTAGCACTTGGACATTTCGATTGGTTCCTGTTTGGGTGGCGACTCCACTTATTCATCTATTCACAAGTGCTTACTCTAGAAGAAATCCTGGTAGCTTGTTTAACCCCACTCCCGATCCTGAAAAGGCCCTGAGAGTTCGGTTAAACACATTACATTCTAGCAAGCATTTAAGCTTTCTCGGATAGGAAGCCCTCCTTGATATCCACTTGCTTTTCCTTAATCCCACCAATCAAGAATTCATGGATTATTACAGGCCTTGCAACTTTGCCAACATTCAGGGGCATCCGCATGATATTCTATATGACTCTACTATGAACAAACTTCCAACATTCCAGGGGAATAATGCAATCAATGTTGATGCTCACATAAAGAAGTTTATGCTCATGCGATCGCATACAATCATGAGAATGTTAGAATGAAGTTATTTGTCCTTTCATTAGAAGATGATGCATTGGAATGGTTTCATGACAAGCTTGATTATGCTTTTGATTCTTTGCAAGCTCTCACCAATGCATTCAAAGATAAATATGGGGACAAGAGAGAAGGTAAATATTTGGTCAAAGAACTTAACTCCATCAAGAAAAGGGAAAATGAGACAATTGAAGAGTTTAATTAGAGATTCAATGGTATCCTTAGAGACATGACTCAAGATTACAAGCCACCTGACAAGACAATGTTAGAACAATATCTTGAGGCTTTTTGTGTTGACACTCAATATGAGATAAGACGTACCAAGCCTGCCAATTTAGCTACTGCTCAGAATACAATGGAAGAATTAGAGAAAGATAAGAAGGCTTCAGGTAAGTCTGAGATTCTTGGTTTTGAAAGAGGTCCAGTCAAGAGTAAAGGAAAGGAAATTAAGGAGGTAGAGCATGATCCCATTAAAGAATTAACGCAAATGGTTAAGGAAATGAGAATTGAACATGCTCAACAAATAAGTGCCATGCAGTCTAGGTTGATTCAGATGGAACGAAATCAAGCTCAGAATATTCAACCTAGAAATAATAATAACAATAGAGGAAACAATAATCCATGGCCAAGAAGGAATCCTCCTAATGATCAGAGACCTCCTACTCCTCTTGAGTCTGCCAATGTTGTTGATCAACCTATCCCGTTTTGTAGACCATGTGAAAGTTTCCATGAAGAAAGTGCATGTGCTATTGCTAGAAAAATCTTCGATGAAGCAACAAATGAACAGATAAATAATGTAAGTCAAAATTCTTCCAAAGAAGATTGTTGCACATATATGATTTCCTCCTCTTTTGCGATCAATAACTTCAGTAACGAAAACGATTCTATCACACGAATATATGGTGAACCTCCATCTGAGGAACAAATTCTGGAAATTGCTAAAAGTAAGGGTTATACTTATCAGAGAAAAGGTGTTGATGATGATGCAGAGACAAGGTGTTGGAGTAGTTCAGCACCAGAACGCCTTCCTCGCTAAGGAGTGTTAATTTTTGTAGCATCGGAAGTGTTCTAGTCTTCAGACTTTGTGGAGAGGCTAAAACACAGGAGTTCTCCATAACCTAGAAATCGTTTATGGAAATTCCACCTAGAAGTGTCTCAATTAGATTATTAAGCAATTTTTAAATGTTTCCTAAGTCTAAATTTAAGAAAAATGGTTAATTAATTAGTATTAATTGAGAAAGGTGGTAATTATCTAGAAAATCACACGGATCGACTAGGAAATAATCTTAGCCATTGATTAATGTTTAATCTTGGCCCTTGGAGTCCTACAATGAGATTATAAGAAGAAGTCCATGGGTAGATGGAGAAACATACTTGCGACACTTGAGATTGATTTCCTTGGGCAGTTCAATTTCTTCAGGGAGCAGTAGCAGTTGCCGAAAGAGTTTGAGCCAAAGAAGGGAAGTAGAGAGGGGCAAAGACAGGGGAATCTAATAAGAATAATAATTTGAAAGGGTTTTCCCCATAGTCGGTTTTGCCTTGGTCTCTGACCAATTCTGGTGTCTCTATGTGTGAATGCTTTTCTTCTATTGTTCCTTTATGTTCCACTGCATTGATGATGATGATATTGTTCTTTCTATATAGTTGCATATGCTATTGAATAAGGATGTAAATATGAATAATGTTATGATGTTGTGGGTTGAATTTAATGTGTAAATGAAGAAATGCAATTATCAAAACAAAGAACAATATAGCCCTAAGAAAATTTAACATGTTATTAGCGTTGGGCTGAAGAAAAATGATGGAGATCACCCCTATGACGACACCATTGAAGGATGCAACAGAGGATGGTGGAGACTAAAAGAGTACTAGGGTTTGAAGGTAACCCTAGGCAATTAATGTATTAGAGTTTGATGGATATTACGAGATTAGGGTTTGAGAGAAACTCTGGTTTATGGCAAAGATTTGAGATATGAAATCTAGAAACCCTAGCATGGTCAATGTGAAGATGCTCAAGCACTTGTGACAAATTTGATGAAACCCTAGATGGGATAGTCTCTATCAGGCCCGATTGCCGATAAAGTTGGCTGAAATATTGAAGGAAACATTGTTATATGGAGTTGGACAATGGACAATGTGTTAGTTTTTGGTAGCATCAGATGTGCTCTAGCCATGAAAATTGGTGGAGAGGCTAAGGCACATGAGTTCTAAAGAACCCAGAAACCGTTTGGTGAAATTCTACCCGGATTGTATTTTATTAAAATAATTAATATTTTTAATGGGGTTCAATCTAAACTTAGGAAAATTAAAATATTAACGGGTATTAATCAAAATATGGGTGAGAATGATCTAGAAGGCGGATCAAGTCAAGTTTTAATCTTAGCCATTGATTAGAGACTTAATCTTGGCCGTTGAAGTCTCAACGAGAAAAGTATAAGGAGGCTTGGGGTTCATTTGAAGACACACAAAAAGTTGATTAGTCAATTCGATTTTCCTAGGGCAGGGTTTGCTAAGGAATTCAAACAAGTGATCAAGCAGTGAGGATCAGAGGCAGTTCTGGAAGGAAGTGATTTCCAGTTTCAGTGAATATACTTCAAAGAAGACAGTGAAGGACAATAGAGCCAGCGCAGTGCCAAGGAGGGACAATGCAGAAACTAGAGGAGGTTGACGCAGAAGGACAATGCATCAACTGGAGGAGGTTGATGCAGAAGTGTTGGGGATAGTAGAGATCAGTGCCAGGAATCACTGTGGGTGATTGGCATGAGAAATCTCGATTTCTCAGCAGCAGAAGTAGCAACAACCAAGGTTGACGCAGTCAGAGGGAGTCTCCACGCAGAAGTGATGCTGTGGCTGCGTAGGCTCACACAGAGACTGCGCAGTGGGTCATCCAGGAGCTGGGGACAGTATAAAATTTCCAGATTTAGTGTGAGAGAATTCTCAGTTATCTTCTTTGAGTGGATTTCCATTTTCTCTGGGGCATCCAAATTGTATTAAAAAATTTACTGCCAATAATAGAAAACCTCAGACCTGCTGCACCGGTTTTCTCACATTGGGTTTTTTCGGGGACGATTGTCCAAAAACAAGTGTCAATGTGATTGTTCATGTTCGAAGCTCACATCTCTGTTTTAGTGTTTTAGGCTTCAGTCTCTGGCACAACATAGAGAAATCTCGACTATAGTCGTTCACTGGTCGGCTCATTCGTGCAGTCGCTCGCACAACATGTCCTCCAT
Source organism: Pinus tabuliformis (assembly GCA_031772625.1). NCBI lineage: Eukaryota > Viridiplantae > Streptophyta > Pinopsida > Pinales > Pinaceae > Pinus > Pinus tabuliformis. The sequence goes on from CM062813.1 coordinate 1,089,452,196, forward strand.
GCGAATGGAAGTTAGGGTTTTATTTTTTAGTTATCCAAAGTTTTTGCTCGTTGACCGCAGTGTTCGACAGTGGATTGCAGACAACGACAATTCATTACAGGCTTCAGGATCAGGGTTTTGAGTATGACCATGATTGGGTTCATGTCATGAATATTGTTTAGTTGATTTTCGCTGGATAGTTGTATGGATGAAGATATGGATCATTGTACTCTCTTTTGCTGAATCATTCAATGACAATCTAATAAGAAGAAGACTTTGAAAAGGTTTTCCCCATAGTGGGTTTTGCCCTGGTCTCCGACCAATCCTGGTGTCTATGTGTGAATGATTTTCTTCTATTGTTCCTTTATGTTCTACTGCATTAATGATGATGATATTGTTCTTTCTATATAGTTGCATATGCTGTTGAATAAGGATGTAAATCTGAATAATGTTATGATGTTGTGGGGTGAATTTAGTGTGTAAATGAAGAAATGCAATTATCAAAGCAAAGAACAATATAGCCCTAAGAGAATTTAACAAATCTCAAGCACATATCCCATCCATGAAGGCTTGCTACGATTTGGGGAAACCCAATATAGCAAAATTTACCAGATCCCTATCTGAAATTATTTCATCCACACTAGCCAACTCTCCTTTTACTTTGAATAAGTTGGTGAGGTTAGACACCACAGAATTTGACTTGGACATTATAATATTCCTGTGCTTGTCCTTCAATACCAGCTTAGCCTCGGTCGAACCCTGATAGAGACCAATAATCGCTGTCCACATGGCTTTCGCTGTTTTCTTCTTAGTCAGGTGAGGAATAGTGTGGTCTTTAACTCCCTCCAAGATGATTCTTCTTGCTCTGGAATCCATCTTGTTACGCTAAGCCAACCACTGGGGGTTAGAGGGTGCGGCTGGGACATTATCAACAAAATCCCATACCCCTTGCTCCTACAATACCACTACTATCCTTTCACGCCACAAACAGAAGTTGGACGCACCATCCATTCTATGTTCAAATTTGAGACCCTGATATGCCATACTACCAAATTGCACTACACAAAATAGATCGCACTTTCGAAAAACCCTAGCGACCAAATCAATCTGATAAACTCCCTCCCTTTGAATCACAAAACTTGCTTCAGAAGATAAAACTGTGTTTCGTCTTCAATTAAAGGCTTTACTCTGATAACATGTTAGATTTCCTTAAAACTCAATAATTAATTCACAATTTTCTAAGTGTAAAAACTAGAAATACAAACAACTGTTGAACTGGAAACTTGAATTGCAAATACACTGAGTTTTCTAACTTAGCATGCACAACATGAAATAAATAAATCAAAAGACAAACACTTTCAACACATAGAACACAATATATACCCAGGAAACTCCAACTCCGGGGGAAAAATGGCTGAGATTAGATCGTGATGAAGGGCTAAGATTAAATCATAAGTTAACTTAGGAATTCTAATTTTTCCTAAGTCTAACTTTAGGAAATAGTTAAAAATTTAATATTCTACTAAAGTGGCTGCCTTGCGGGTCCCTCTGCTAGCCTTAGTAGTTAGGCAAGCAGAACCCTTACTTCTCTACTCCAATCAACATTGTGGTTAGGGGCTTAGCAATGAATATACCCAGAACATGTTTCCCATTCTCTTCAATAATGATCGAGTTTCAGGAAAGCATATGACCTGTTTTAAATAAGCATCAATCATTTAATGGAGTTGAGAAAGACATTGAATGTTTTCATTTATAATCAAGAAATCAACTCATCTATTTTTAGTTTCTTTTTTCAGTGTTTAGGTACTCTCCATGCTATTCTAGACAGGAAAGCATATGACCTGTTTTGAATAATCATCAATCATTTAATGGAGTTGAGAAAGACATTGAATGTTTTAATTTATAATCAAGCAATCAACTCATCTATTTCCAGTTTCTTTTTCCAGTGTTTAACTACTCTCCACGCTCTTCTAGAATACACAGTTTGAAATGCTCCAAAACATGCCCACCCCCAAAATCCTTTGTCACTTTTATAGCTTGATAATATTGAAGGATATGGAAATCTATCTCTTGAGTGGAGCCTGTTGACCACTCTGTGTCAACGACCCCATAGCAGTACACCCTTTTTTCACAAAAGGGATCTATCATGTTCGAGTGTTCGCGCCTTTTGGATTTCATCATCAGCCGTCAGTTTTGTTAAAGATGTAAACTCATTCTGCATGGTTATAATGTAAATGATCTTAGTAAGACCATCATGTATGTAACAACGTAGTTAAGCATAATATTTTGATGACGATCTCTACCTTAGGAGGTTTTTTGTCTCACTGATTCATCTGCGTTTCTAGACACAAATGATCAGCAAAGTTTTTCTCTCCAACCTCACCCCAAGGTTAGGGTGGATTTTTTCGACAAGATATTAATTGAGTCTTAGTGTTTTTTTATCGAGTCTTTGTAAAAGTAATTTGGAAATAATCCTAGCTAATTGGCTAGATTATTTTGTTACAGATTACGTGGTCTACTGGATCATATTTTGTGTCGCAGAAGTGGGTAAATGCTTAGGGTCTATAACAAACGGGCATTCCCCCTTTATGTATTAAACTGTAAAATCTTGATGTAAAAAATATATATTTAGTGCACGGTCCTTCATAGTTAGACATCATGGCTAAATATTAGAGGGTTGGAAAAATATTAAATCCCCTCACAAGTCAATTAGTTAAATTTTCTAGCAAAATTAAATTAAACTTTAAACCAGAAATTTAATTAATTTTGTGTTTAAGTATGGGGGTTTTACGCAGTGCATTATATTAGATATCATTTTTGGGATTCAACTGCGTTAAGTAAGATCATTCACGTATGACCATTTCCATGAGAGGTAGTCGTAACTGACTAATTTCTCATGATTTTTGAATAGTTCACTTAGCACTCATTGCATCGGGTGATGCTCACAGGGGTGAAGAAGTGGGATTGAAACTAGTGAAATGTGGAGAACGAATCACATAGCATCAATCATCACTTCCGGGGCTTGCACCCGGTAACCAGGACTTCCCAGGAGGTCACCCATCCCAGAACTCCTCTGGCTCAAGCGCGCTTAAATTAATTTTGTGTTCTAGGTAAAATTAATTTCTCCAAAGGTGAAATTCGTGGGTTTTGAAGAAGTTAATTTTTGGAGGCCTTCGACCAAGAGAATATTGAAGAAATCAAGAATTTTTGGACCCTTGGACCTTGGTGGTTAAGTCAGAGTCAAATTTTTGAGGAAATTAACTCAAAATAATTAATTTTGAGTTAATTAAAAATCAATTAAATGATAAATTCGATTTTTCCTCAAAAATTAAATAATTTTGACAGTGATGATTAAAGATTAGTTAAATATTTATGAACGATCGAGATTAATTTGACAGGGATCAAGCTGACTAGCCGTTGGAGATTTTACCTATCAATTAGAGGTTAGTGTCAATCTGTCTTTTCATCCGATCTTTGAATCATGTACTAAGCTCTCAAGCTCACTTTTATGCTTTTTTGAATTAATGCAAAAGTCTTTGGGTTTCAACGTGCTGTGGTGTTCCTCTTCACGAATTTATGGTAACATTGTTTTAATTTCTGCTAAATGTTATGTGAAAACTATCAATCAATAGCTCTTTTAGAATAATCTGAATACATGTATCTTATTCAGTTTGTTGGATCTAGGGTAACATTTTTAATTTTGATGGAAGTAGCAGGTATCTCTATTTCTTGAGAATTTCATTGTTGTTCTATTTCTCTACTTGGTTTGATGGTTGATCTAGTGTTTGCAGGAGATCTTTTGAGTTTTTCTTTGAGCGTTGGGGGATAGTTCTTAGTTGGACCAGCCAACTCTCAGCGTATATCTTCTGACGAGCCCACTTCACATAAGCTCTGGGACTTATCTAAAGATTAGATTATTTTTCTTGCAGGGTGTTTTTGGGCTAGTACCTCTCCAAAAAATTCAAAATCCATTTTTAGATATTTGTAGAAAATTGATAGATCTGGCTGTCAAGAGCCTTGGATTATCCGAGTTGAGAGCATAGTTGGACTCATACTCCTCAGATCTAATAGATCTACCATCTTTGTACAAAAATTTGTAATTTTTTTTAGGTTTTCTAACTTGGGTTTCTGGGGTTTTATTTATTTTTGTATCTCTGGGTTTTGGGTGTTTTGTTTTTGTTTTTGCAGGTGCAGATCTGAAGATAAATTTTTATTTGAAGCCGGATCTAGGCCCTAGAGGGTAAGATCTGGCCTCAATATCATGTTTCAAGGGCATTATTCCTAATTATTTTCCATTTGTGGGTTTCAAAATTAAGATCTTAGGATTTTATAAGTGTTTCGAGCACAAATCTGAAGCAGAAGAATATTTCATTTTAATCAAAATTTTATGGGAAATTTTTTAAGGTTTTTAGGCTACCATTTCCGGTTGCCTTTTTTTCTTCCTCTCTGAAATTTTTCCGAATTTCTCTGCTGCTTGGGGTTTTCCATTTCTTTTCTCCCTCACTGCTGCCATCGCTCCCTCCTTGTTGCGTCTCTCCATCTTCTTCCCTGCGCGATTTCATTCCCTTCCTCACTGCGCTGTCCCTTCTTCTCCTTTGCTGCCTATGTGTTGCCATCAAACCCTGCTCTCTTAACTCTCATTGCTCTGCCTGCAAACCCACGAGTCCCTTCATCCCCGACCCTCATCGCATCCTTTCTTTGCTGCTTGTTATTTCTCTTCGCAGCCCTACCCATCTCGCTCGCAGCTCCTCCTCTTCTTCTCCCTTCGCTACTCGACCTGCAACGCATTCCATTAACCTCTATTGGTTGGTCCTTTTCCTCATTGTTGTCGTTCCTCTTCCTCGAGCTCCTCCGCCATCATACCTGCAAGCATACAACTCGTTTTCCTTTTCTTTTTTGTCTTTATCCTTTCTTTATTTGTTAGGATTAGATTAAGTTTAATTTTTTTTATGATTCTGCTTTTTCATTTTAATTTTTTAACTTTTGAAAGCTCTAAAATTTTGATTTTTTTTAGGTGTGCCATTTTGATTTTATTTTTTATTTTTTTGAGTTTGATTTCTTTGAGAAATTGAATTTCAATTTTTTTTTAATCTTTGCTTTTTTTTTTTTGATTTTGATATTTTTTCACATTTGGATTTTTCTTGAAAATAAAAAACAAAAACTTAAAAAAAATTCATTTTCATTTTATGTGACTTTGATTTAAATCAAAAGAAGACTTTGCGCTTTTACATTACAAATTTTAAATTTTTATGTGGCCTTTGGCCCATTAAAAATTTAAGTTATTAAACCCTTTTGATTTTTTACTTTTGTCACATTGAGAAACTTAATTAATTATTTGCCACATTAAATTTGCTTCATAAGACTTAGCATATTAAAAAATGCCTAAGGAATAATTAAAATTTTAATCTAAAGTTCCTTCTTAGTCTCTTTTGTGTTAGGGGTAAAAATCTAAAAGGAGAACTTCGTGGTATTATTTTTTTTTTTAATTTCTCTACATCCACATGCCTAATATTTTTTTTTAAATCATATCTAAAGATTGACTATAGGAAATTAATAAATTTTCTGAATTTGGGTCACTAAAGAAAACTTATTTTATTTCTGGAATTATATAAACTGCATAGCATTTGAATTTTGTGGTTCCTCATGGCATTTAAAATTTCGAAATTTAATTGCTAGAATATTTTGCATACTAAGGTTATTTTCTGCTTGACATCTATTGAATTGTTCATCGTTTAAAGTAGCTCTAAGTGCGATTTAATTACTTGAATTATTTGATATTGCATGCTAAATATTTTGCGAATATTTCAAGTAATTATTAAAGTACTCTGTCATAGAATTGTGATAAATTGCATATCTTTTGTTCCTAAGTTGAGTATTTTTGTTGGCATTGATATTAAATTGTGAAGAAGATTTTTTCTCTTTGAGCTATAACTATATCAAAATGATTTGAAGTAAGCTTGTGGTTTAATTGTGATTTTCTAAGGGGTTTATCTTTAAGTCTTTATCTAGTAAAGTGAACATTTCAATTTGGTGATTAAGGGCTTTTGCGACACAAATGTTTATAATCCTCGAGTCTAAATTCATCTCATCTCGTCGTGCATTTGCATATTAAGTTAGTTTTGCATAATTAAAATTTACTTCCAAGCATAAGCTTGGTCGATAGAGAGATAGGTACCCATCTATCTTTGCTTGAGAAACCTGCTTTTAATAGTATTTAAAACGGTGACCTTGCGGTCGTCAGAGCCACAACTCTCTGCAGTGCTGGAGGCACCAGGTATGTTAGATTTTCAGGAGAGGTATCGGTAATAACACCTTAGTGTGCTTCACCTTATCTTCTCTCTGCCAATTACTATGAAATCAGGGTCAATATAGAAAGGATTGAAGGGTTTAAATTTAGATAGACATTTAACTAAAATTTACCAAGATCCTGCATCTCACATTAGCTTTAGGATCTGCATTTCATATAAGATACTTATTCATCCAAGCAGCAATTGCAAATCAATTCCTTGGTCGTAATTTCCTTAGCAAGATTGTTGACTCCATAAGGCACTGGTATCAATCATTTAAATTTAATCAAATCTTATAAGTCTTGCTAAATCTTAATCAAGTACTTGGTCGTTTCACTGTGTCTCCCGCCCTGGTTGGTTCCCAACTAGTTCTTCTTCATTCCATTTCCGTAGGGTCTACCCCCCTTAGCCCGTTGTAGGGAGACAACTTAAATGGAGAGATTGGGGATCAGGGTGACAACCCCCGATCTAAGCCGTTGTCGTGGTGCCTGGACATTTTGTGTGACAACAAAGCCTATGTGAGAAAATAGTGACAGTTTATCAAGCTTGAATGGATTTAGGTAAAGAATATCAGGGAATTGTTAATTCTGATTCACACAAATGGAGAAAGTATCTGAACATTAGAACATTATGGAAATGTCGGTTTTCGAAAGAAGCAATAAGTTGGCAGGTGCACATGTTCATCAGAGTTCTGGATGGAAAAAATGAAGTTTATCACCACTTCGAAATGGTATCATAGGATGCTCAACATACTAAAAGAGCAGCTTGGCAAAAATTCATTTTGGAGGGAGAATAGTAGAAATTGAAAAAGTCAAAAATGGTTTCTGAGAAGGATTGTCTAAATTGCTTATTGAAATCATCTGATTGTCTCAAGAAATACAATGCTATTCATTCATTATTAAGGAGTAACATGACCCTAATTTCTGGAAATTTGTTCACCTTCTTGTTCCCTGAGTCAGAGTGAGGCAGGTGTGGTAACTGATGGGAAATTGCAGGTGGAGAAGCTGAATGCAATGGATGAAGCAAATGGCCCTCCAAATTTTCAACGAGTGAATTCAAAGAAACAGCTAATCAACAAAACTAATGGGCTGTTTGTAAACAAATCCATTATAATAGTTGAGCATTGTTTATATTTTCTGGAATATTATCCTGTAAACTGCCGTCGTCACATATAAAATATTAGGTGGGCATACCTACGTTTATTTTTATGTCTTCACAGACTAGCAATCTGCACTTTCACGTATTTTTCCTTTTACTAACTTCTTTCTCTTGGGAGTTTGCTCAGCTGAGATTTTTTTCTGAAGAAAATGGTCATTTGCAATAGATAAGTTAGTTTATGTAGATGATTTAAATAATGCTAATTGATTGAACTTTGGAATGTGCATATAGCTGATTACTAGGGAATGGATTTGTATGGAATCTGGATTACTACTGTGGCAGAGATGTTTAAATAATATTCTATGAGAAGTATGGGTCCACTATATTGCAGCTGTTTGTGCAAGGATTTGGTCAGTAGTCAAATGTATCCAGTGGTTCTCTACGAGGGAAGTGTGTTAACAGATGGTGTTTTATTTGAAAGTTTAAATAGAAGGCGAAATACTCTCTGCAAGTCTGAAGCATGGGTTAGATTGCAAAAGAGAGGGCCAAAAGTGTCTCAGGTTGGATTCTTAAAATTGAATAGCCAAAAAAATACAGGCTATGGTATTCGTAGAGGAGGCAAAGGATCCATAATCTCTCACTCAGTGCCGCAGGATTCTACTCAACATAGTGAGACTGACACAGGTGCTTCTGCAACACATAATCTGGCAGAATTAGATTCAGGCAGATCTGAAGAGAGAGAGGGATGTAGCTTGGCAGCTGCTAATTCTGAGCAGCAACAAAAATCACACAAACAGTTGGGTATCTTAGATTCTTATTTCAACAAACTTCATGGCAAAGCACATCAGGGCCAGGATGTAGCAGCTAAATCTGATCAGTTAATTGTTGCAGAAGTTTATGCTACAAAACTGGAACCAAACCAAGATGAATTGGCTTCACAGATGCCATGTGCAGAAAGCAAGTCTACAGAAGAAGATGAGCAGTTGAAAATGGCAACAGAATTGGATGTTTTGGACAATTATATTAAGAAACTTAATCCAGGTAAGCATTTCTCTGTCAGTAAAGGTACATTTTAGTTACAGATCTCAGCATCGAAGCCTTTTGTTCATCTGAAATAATGTCACAACATGATTTGTTTAGAGGAATATTCTATGCATGCTAAAAAAATTAACCGTATTGTCATCTTAAACTTATGCACTGTTTTTTTTGGAAAATGCTGCTTATATGAACAGAAAATATGATACAAAGATCATAAACAACCAAGTACAGGACTACCTAAAGGCCAAAAGAAGGGCCTTTTAGGGCTTGGAATTGTTTCTACGACATAAATACCTCTTTATACTTTTGTTGTTTAAATATTTTAGATGGGGTCCCTGACACATGTTTCCCATTTTGTTTCCTAAAATTTGGGGGTTGTTTCAAGTTTTAACACATCCCCTGAACATGTTTTTTCGTTCCCTCACCCTGCCTCCCAGAAACATCATGGAACATTGGTATTTATGTTTCACTACAGGAATCAATTATGGAAGGATGGAAGGGCCCAATGTCTATGGTTTTGTTATCACTTGAAAGCATCATTTGAAAGGAGTCGTTCTGTGATAAGCTAGAGAAAGTACTTCTGCTACCAATTCTATCTCTTACTTCCAGACTAGCGTGCACTAGTTTAACAAGGGGGGTCTCCCTAAGGACTTGAAGCTTACTCTTCAAATATCAGCAGTGAAAACAGCCTCAAATATGCAATCAAACTCTCCTATCTGTGAGGAAATTATTCAAAATTTCTACTTCTAAACCTCAAATTGTTAAGTGATCAATTCAGATCTGTGATATAAATGCCAAATTTGCAGAATTTATGTGTTTGGATCACCCTTTTGGTTCAGGAACAGCTGTTTGGGTTCAGTTCAGTTTATGCTCAAATCTCAATTTTAAAAGGACCTGTCTCTGGGATTGGATGGCTTCAGTTTATGCTCAAATCTCAATTTTAAAAGGACCTGTCTCTGGGATTGGATGGCTTACTCCTTCCCAGATGCAGATCAAATCATTGGTGGTGACTTTCATATGGTTGAGTGGGATGGTGATTGGGGTAGTAGTGTTGGTATGATGGTTAGTGGTGTGGAAAAGCAAGCTTGGATGAGGTGTAAGGCAATGCTTTGACCCCAATTGAGGAAAAGTGCTGGATTATGGGAGTTGGATCACTTGATCCAACTTTAGATAGGGGAGGATAGAGTTCAGGTGAGATTGGATTGTGTGTATGGCCTTGTCATGACATCTCTTTCTTTGGATGTTTGTGCTGTTTGGGAAAACAGTGTATTCCATACAGGATGAACACCTGTAGTAACCACCCACACAACTAGAGCGAAGATTGTAATGCTAGTATTTTCATATGGTTAGAACTCTCTACGAGGGAAATAGTCCATGGGCTTCACCAATGTGGCCACTTGAGGCAATTTTGTTAATGGATTTTTTTTTTCACATAAGAGAGTTCTCACAATCGATCATCAACCATGACCCTCCATGCTCTTTAAATAGTGATCATGGACCAATTGGGTGTTAAGCCACAGATCAATAGCTATTAGTATCGAGGAGAATATCGGCCATCGGATCACTCTATATCTAGAACTTAGTGACTATTGGATTACAATGCAACTAATGCATACATACTAAATAAACACATTGAGAAACACACTTTTACCTAATAGACACATTAGACCAAGTTGAATTTAACTAACTCCTAAGTGTCTAAATATCCTAACATCCCCTCTTAAGAACAAGTTGGGATAGGTTTGAAGGATTTGCAAAAGTGACACAATAGGAAAAAGGAGGAGGCATTAGAGCCTATCCCTCCTTAATGACAATTTTCTGAACTCCTAACTTAGGTTGAAGTTTAGAAAACTTTGCTTTTGTAAGAGACTTTGTGAAAATGTTTGCAACTTGATCATTTGTAGGGTGAAAGAGCACTTCTATAGCTCGATCATGAATGAGCCTTTTGATGATGTGCATTTGTAGCTCAATGTGTTTTCTGCATTGATGCTGAATTGGATCTTTGGCAAGCTTGAGAGGGTGGTTGGATGCCACTGCTGGAATCCAAACTCTGAAAGGATCTATGGAAGCCACAAGACTTCTTGACTTGCATTAACTGTTGCTCCATACTTTGCTTTTGTTGAAGAACGAGCAATAGCTCACTGCTTTTTACAAGCCCAAGTGACAGGTTCAGAATAAAGACTAAAAACATAACTTGTAGAAGACTTTTGATCATCCGGGTTGCTAGCCTGATCTGAATCAGTGAAACCAACCAACAAAGGAGTACCCCTTGAAATGTAATATGTATCCCAAACTAAACTGTACCTTAAATATGCCAAATGATCCTTTTAGCTATTTTCCAATGACTTTTATGGTGTAACACACCCCCTACTATCCATAGCGCCTACTAAGGGTAGAAGGAGGCAGTTACTCTGATGACTCGATCTCTAAAGTCTAGTTATGCAAATGGGGTCTAAATTTTTTGATCTCTTTCGACTTCCTCAAAATTTAACATGGATAACATCATTGTGTTTGCCTCATTTAGATCTTTTCGATGATATAAGATTTGCCTCAATTGTGAAAATTCCTAGATCTAACAATCTCAGGAATCCTACTGCAACCAACTGAATCTACTTCTCTTAGATTGTAAATTATGTTACAAACTTATTTCAGATTTTTTCATGAAATATTGAAGCAAATTACTAAAGCAACCCACACCAAATTAAATATGATTCTGAAACATAGAAACTGAACAAGTAAATTAGAAACACATAGGACACCGTTATTTTTGGATAATAGTCCCCGGAAAAACCCAATGCGGGAAAACCGGTGCAGTAGCTCTGAGGGTTTATTATTATTATTAGGCAGTAGCAAATTATGAATACATCACTGTGTTATTCAATTACAGAGAGAAACACTGGCAGGCTCTGCGCTATCACTGCGTTGCCTCTACACTGTCCCAGCGTCAACCCTCTCAGGCACACCGTCACCTAGTTGGAGAATTGATCAGTAGCCCAGAGTCACTGCTCTCAACCTCCCGGTTTCACACCCCCGCTTCCGGCTGCTGGAACTGGCCCTCTGCTCTGATTTTCGATTTTCTCTCTCTCCCTCTGCGTTGCTTTTGCGTGGCCCTTCTGGCCCTGCGTCAGCCTTTGCGTCAAGGCTATTGGATCACTCTCTGCCTCTCTTTGCTGATGATTCTCTGACTGAGAATCACTCTCTCTCTCCGGAAGCTGCTATCCTTGCCCCTTTGCTGCAAGAAATCTCCTCAATCGATTTTCTTGATCTCTCGGTGTATTTTCCAAATGACCCTCAAGCCCCTTCTTATATCTTCCTGCTGGACAACCATTGGCCTAGATTAACTCCTAATCAAAGGCTTAGATCGTTTTGACTTGATCTCTGTCTTTTTCTAGAAGTTTCACCCAAATTAATACCCATTAATATTTTAATTTTCCTAATTTTAGACTTAGGAACTCCATTAAGAATATTAATTATTTTAATAAAATCGTCTCTGGGTGGATTTTCCAAAAACGGTTTCTGGGTTCTTTGGAATGCATGTGCCCAAGCCTACCTGCAAAATTTGAGGCTTAGAGCACATCCGATGCTACCCCATATCAACACGCCCTCTTCGCGAGGACTGTGCTCTAACAATATACTGATGTTGCATAATGCTCTGAATCTAAAGCATCGTCCTCTGCGCAGCTGATGTCTGACATGCTGTCCAACAACTACTGCATTGCTGTTGTAACTGTACTGCCGCCTTTGACACTACCACATTCAATGCTGCATCTGTACCACAACTCCCTCTCAAATGCTGCATCTGCTATGCTGCTAGCACTGCCACTGCTAACACTGCATCCATACTGCAGATCAGTTGCTGAGAGAAGCAACTGAAAAACATCCAAAATTACTGAACTAAGTGTGTTCAATATGATACCACGTGAATGCTAGAACTGATTGCTGCTAGTCTTTGCGCTGACCCACTGAATCTACTACGCTGCTGCTGACCTCTGCTTTGTGTCATCTGCACTGCTGTCAACTCTGCTCTGCGTTGCTTAGATTCTGGTGCTCCTAGCCACTGCAAATGTCTCCCCGACACTCTTCGGCACCACCCAACACTAGTCCATCCTGCTACTGCAAGACTGGGCTCCCGTACCAAGGTATTGATCCAAGAGGCGGACTCCTCAAGGATCCTACCCATCTGTAGCTCTTTCGAACTACAACTCCGAATCAGCCCACCTTCCTCCTGGAGGTATCTTGGTTGTCATGGCGAACTCCTCTTGTTCAATCTTTGCTGCCGCAACCTTAGGATTGTGCTTCTCATCCTTGTCCTTTTTCTTCAAAGGACACTGGGATGCATAGTGGCCCATCTTGTCACATCTGAAACACTTCACCTTGGAGACATCCTTCTTTCGTCTCTGTTGCCCTTGCTGCCCCTTTGATGCAAGGGCTGCATTCTCCTTCTCCTCCTTGGGCTTTGACCCACTGCTACTGCCGCTTTCGTCAAGTTTGACCTTGACCAGGTCTCTCCTCAACTCCTCTTGTTTTAGAGCGGCCCACCTCTCATCCCAATTAGGCAATGTTGCTCTACCCAGGATACCCTGGACAAAGACTTGCTACTCATTTGAGACAGAATTTAGGGCCTTTCTAACTAACTCTGAATCCTGAGGTGTATGTCGCGCAGCCGACAACTCATCATGGGTCTCCTTCAGCTTCGTGAGGAATGGATCCACACGCTCTCCCTTCTGCATCTGAGCAGATCTCAGTTTCTGTTCCAAGTACATCTTTCGCTGCTCGGAAGATCCTTGATATAACGTGGTCAAGGCATCTCACATATCCTTAGTAGTCGCTCTGCTAGCAACGTGGCACACCACGTGATCCTTGACTCCATCCAGGATCATCCTCTTGGCCTTTGCCATCTCAGCCTTGTACTTCTTCAGCAGATCTGCATCTGCAGGTTCAACTACCACACTATCGACGTACGTCTTGAGGGCATGCTCATCTAGAAGGAAAGACATTCTAGCCTTCCAGATGACATAGTTGGATGCTCTGTCCAACCTGTCTCGATCTCTCAAGCCACTGGTTGCCATATCTGCCAAAATTGTTGAAAATACCCTCTTTGCTTCTCACTACTGTTGCTTAGCTAATGAGAAAACGAACTTCTTGGCGGGAAGTCTGCTGAGGAAAAGTTCCCTCAAGGTGGTTCTCTTCTCTCTTCTGATGTTTTTTAGCCTAACAAACGACTTGTTGAAAATCTGCGTCCCACTAGCTCTCTCACGCTGAGGCTTCAATGTCGCTCCCTCTGATCCTGCAAAAAATCGAACTAGAAGTCCTCTCTATCGGCTCCCTCAGAGAAAGACTGCCTCGAAAATCTGCACTCCCGGCTTGGAACTACGTTAGCCTTTGGGGGTTTCGAACTGCTGCCTCCTGCAACCTTTCGGTTTCCCTTTTCTGCTCAGCGCTGGATCTACCAGCTCTGCTCTTCTTGCTTCACTTGCAACTTCGATACCATGTGAAAATTCCACAATAGGAACCCTTACTATAGCAACCTGATGTTACTTCTCCTACTTGTTAATCCACACAAATTATTTACTGTGTTTTATGGTAAATATCGAAGTAAATACTACTGCAGCCTTCACTTAATTAAATTATAAGCGGAAACAAGATACCGAGAAAGAAAAAGAATGCAACATAATGGAAACCGTTATTTTTGGACAAATGTCCCCGGAAAAACCCAATGCGGGAAAACCAGTGCAGCAGAGGGTTTATTATTATTAAGTAGTAACAAATTTTGAATACATCTCTGAATACCTCACAAGGTAATGCAGTTACAGAGAGAAATACTGGCAAAAAGAATTGCGAGGTTACCTCACACTATCACTGGAAATCCTGGCTGATCCAACTCCAGACTGATTGCCCCTGGCTTTTCTGGCTGCCTCTGCATAGTATTTGCTTTAGCCCAACATCAAGCTCTCTGGGGACTGTGTCACTGCTATGGCTGGTCAATTTGCTGCCCAGGTGATTTGATTTCCGCCTCCCGCTCTCACACCCAGGCTCTCGGCGTCTGAAACTCTAATTCCCTCTGCAAATTTTGGACTCCTCACTGGCTTCTGTGCTGCCTATGCGTCAGCCCCTCTGGCTCAGCGCTGCCATTGCTGGATTACTCTCTGCCTCTCTCTGCTAATGATTCTCCAGCTTAGAAAATCACTCTCTCTAGAAGCTATCCCTGCCCCTCAACTGCAAGAGCCCCTTCTTATATCTTCATGTTGGACAACCAATGACCTAAATTAACTCTTAATCAAAGGCTTAGATCGTTTTGACTTGATCTCCGTCTTTTTCTATAAGTTTCACCCACAATTAGATTGATACCCATTAATATTTTAATTTTCCTAAGTTTAGACTTAGGAACTCCATTAAAAATATTAATTATTTTAATAAAATCATCTCTGGGTAGAATTTCCCAAAACAGTTTCTGGTTCTTTGGAATGCATGTGCGTAAACCTCCCGTCAAAATTTGAGGCTTAGAGCACATCTGATGCTACCCCAAATCAACGTCGATCTGACTCTCGGATCAAAAGATGTGGTCGTTCAAAGTCTGGCTTGTTAGGTCTCGCCACATCATCTAACTTGCCACATGGTGCCCATGTGGCTATCCATGTCATTGCCTACATGGAAGCTGCTAACCCAATCTTGCTAGGTCATTTCATATCAGCTGCCAACCTGTTCATGTCCGGTGTAATGGCTTTCCACAATCATAACACATATATATTATAAAACATACGTTGTTTGGGCTCCCTTTGCCACCTCACCCCGAGGATAAAATCCTGGCAGGTTCCTTTGTAGTTCCCTGTTGAACATATTGTGAGGAATGGCTGGGGTTATGTGGACCGACACACCATGACACCACATCAAGCTGCTAGATAAGCACTACAACCGATGGCTTGTCATCCTCATGGACCCTCCTCCCTACGCAACTTCACCTTTACTTGCCATCGCGCGCATATGGGCCCCATCGTCTCCACATCACCACACGGATAAAATCCCGGTGGGGTTAAACCCAGCACCACGAGAAATTGCCGGGGATGAGGTGCTAGGATGACGTCAATGACTTTTATTATCGGGGTGACATCACCCTCCATGTGGCTCCACTTTGGGCTGCCACATGTCAATCATTTATAGGCCACATGGCCCCAGAAAAACCCCAAATCTAACTGACACGTGTCTTGCTCCTAGGTTGCCACGTTGCACTGTGGATGTGAAAATTTCAACTATCACAACATTTTGAAATTATTTTCCAAATTGTTAATTTAATTTGACAATTTATTTGCTGTTTGGTACGACAAATATCAAATAATTCACACTATGATTATCACAAATAAACTGCAGAAGAAAAATAGCGTTGGAAACTGAGAAAATCTGGCACACATAAAAATATGACAGTTATTTTTGGACAAAAGTCCCTGGAAAAACCCAACTTGGGAAAATTGGTGCAATACTTGAGGGTTTTATTATTATGCAGTAGTGAAATCTGAGTACCATCTATGGATGCCCAACTGACAATCCAAACAAGTATTTAACAAAAATAATTAGAGAGAAGAAATTCTCACTCCACAAGCAATCCCGACATTGGATCCTCTTGAAAAAACTAGCCGTCCAAACCCCAACGTAGGCCCTCTGCGTAGTCCTTGCGCTACCTCTCACACATGTGGCTTAGATCAACTTCCAAGCAAGCCGCCTTGCCTCTCTCTACTGCTTGAAGTGACTCTCTGGCCCTCTGGAAGCTGAATCGGCTTCCTCCCCAGTTAAATCGAACTGCTCTGCCTTAGCTACTGCATAGTCCTTGCAATGCTTTTGTGTGGATTACTTCTGTCACTTATTGCTGCCTCTCCAGATCTGGAAAAATTCCTTTGGATCACTGTCCCTGCCACTCAGTGGCTTTGCTTCGATCTTTGGCTCTCCGACAACTACGGCTGCTCTCTGGGAATCGATCTGCCAAGGAAATCAAATTGCTCAGGTGTCTCTAGCGTATTCTCCATCCACCCATCAACTTCTTCTTATAATCCTCTGCTAGAGCACCAACGACCAAGATTAGAACTTAATCAAGGGCTGAGATTAATTCCTTGTCGATCCGTGTGAGTTTCTAGAAAATTCTCACCTTGACATAATTAATTATGATTAATTAACCAATTTTCCTAAGTTTAGACTTAACTAACATTAAAAAATAGGTTAATAATCTAATTAAGCCATCTCTAGGTGGAATTTTAAGAAACGATTTCTGGGTTATGGAGATCTAATGTATTCTAGCCTTTCCATGAAGTTTTGTGACTAGAACAAATTTGGTGCTACAAAAACTAACACTCCCTCTTATCGAGGATTGTGTTCTAGTGTTGCATACCTTGCTACAACACCCTATCTCTGTATCATCCTTTGTCACACTATTGATGTCTGACAAGAAACTCTGCTGGAAATGATTGCACTACTCCCTCAGTCACAATGCTGCTCCCTTAGTCACAGTGCTGCTTCCTCAGTCACTGCGCGGTTTCCTTAGTCGCTATCCATCAACCACTGTGCTAACTCTAATGCTGCATCTGTGCTGCTGCTGACACTTCCATACTGCTGCCAACCTTGCATCTGCATTGCAACTCCCTCTCAACTGTTGCTATTGCAACTGCAACAACTGTAATTGAGAAGCATCCAAAATACTGAATCAGTTGTGATTAGTATGATGCATCTGTCTCTCGAGACATGTCTGCTACTAGCCTTTGCACTGTCACTGAAGAATCTGCGTTGCTGCTGACTCTGCATTGTGCCACTCTGCACTGCGCGCCCTAGCACCTGACTGCTACTAGTCTGCAACTATCAATCTGGTATTCGCTATTTCAACTGCCACTAATCCATCTTGCTATTGAACACTCTGGGCCCCTATCGAAAGGTAATGATCCATGAGGTGGACTCCTCAATGGATCCTGCCCAATCCTGTAGCTCTCTGGGGCTACAACACCAAATCACCCCACCTCACTCCGGGAGGTATATCTGCGAACATATAAAACTCTTCCTCTAGCCCAGAGAAAAGCTTGTCTATTTCCGCAGATGCTGCTTGCTGGTCTCGCTTCTCTGCATTGTCGTTCTTCCTAAGAGGACATTGCGTACTATAGTGACCAAGCTCACGACATTTGAAGCACTTGACCTTTGTTAGGTCCTTCTTCTTCTTCTTCTGCTCCCCTTACCCTTTGCTGAGACCCTTTGATGCAAGGGTCACATTCTCCTTTTCCTTCTCAGTCTTCACAGTCTTGTTGCTGCGACCGTTGATGGTGCTCTTTACTAGAGCTCGCCTCAACTCCTCCTAATGTAGATCGGCCCACATTCTGTCCTAACTAGGCAAGTATCTTTGCCCAATATGCTTTGGACAAACACTTGTCAGTCCTATGAGACACTGTTTAGTGCTAATCGTACAAGCTCTGTGGGTTGGGGTACCTCCCCAACCACTGCTAGTTGATCTCAGACCTCCTGAATTCAAGTGAGGAAGGGATCTATGCCTTCACCCTTCTGCATCCTGATGGTTCTTAGCTTCTCCTAGAGAAACATCTTCCTGCTCGGAAGAACTCTGATATAGCGTGGAGAGAGCTACCCACATTTCCCTGGCAGTATTCTAGCTAGAAATATTCAAGGCTATATGATCTCGAACTCCATCCAAAAGCATCCTCTTCGCCTTTGCCATTTCCTTTCTGTACCCCTTCAGCTGATCTGCATCTTGGGGTATTGCTACAACATTGTCCACATAGGCTTTTAGGCCATATTCATCTAGAAGGAAGGACATCCTAGCCTTCTAGATGACATAGTCCTGATCTCTAAGCCCAGCTGTGGCCATCTCTGAAACTGGTTTGGAAACTCCCTCTTCCTCTGTTCGACTACTGCTTTGCTACTTGCACTCCCTCCTGGAATGCACAATTTTGCTAGCTGCTATTGCCACCTGCAACTGGAAAAGAAGTGGATTTCCTGGCGAGAAACCCTCTGAGAGAAATCTTCGTCTGTTTGTGCAATTTCTCTTCCACGTGACGTTGATTTTGCTACTGCAAAACCCTCTGTGTCCAACCAGAAATATGCTCAGCGAAAATCGGAGCTGCCACTGCTTCCTCTCACTGTTGGAATCATTGTCTTGGGCAAATCGAATTTTTCTGCCAACTTGCACTGAAAAATCAAACTCCTGCCCCAACAATTTGTACTGCCCCAACAATTTGTTCTACTTGTTTGGGTACTGTGCAACATCTGAGAATTTTGGCCTGCTGCGCCCTCTGAACAACGAAATTCCCTTCTCCGCTTCTAAGCTTCTTGGCCGATCATTCACACTCTAATACTATGTGAAAATTTCAACTATCACAACAACTGGAAATTATTTTCCTAAATGTTAATTTAATTTAACAATTTATTTGTTGTCTGCTACGACAAATATCAAATAATTGACACTGTGATTTTCACTAATAAATTATGGAAGAAAAATAGTGCTGGAAATTGATAAAATCTAGCACATAAAAATATGACAATTATTTTTGGACAAAAGTCCTCGGAAAAACCCAACTTGGGAAAACCGGTGCAGCAGTTGAGGGTTTTATTATTATGCAGCAGTGAAATCTGAGTACAATCTATGGATGCCCAACTGGCAATCCAAACAGCAAGTATCTGACAAAAATAATTAGAGAGAAGAAATTCTCTCACTCCACAAGCAATCCCGACACTGGCTACTCCTGAAAAAACTAGCTGTCCAAACCCCAGCATAGGCCCTCTGCGCAGTCCTGTGCTGCCTCTCACACGTGTGGCTTAGATCAGCCTTCAAGCAAGCTGTCTTGCTTGCCTCTGCTGTTGGAAGTGACTCTCCGGCCCTCTGGAAGACTTTCCCGGCCTCTGGAAGTTGAATCGACTTCCTCCCCAGCTAAATTGAACTGCTTTGCCTCAACTACTGCGTGGTTCACTTTTGTCACTTGTTGCTGCCTCTTCGGGTCTAGAAAACTTCCTTTGGATCACTGTCCCTACCCCTCACTGTCTTTGCTTCGATCTTTGGCTCTCCAGCAACTGTTGCTGCTATCTAGAAATTGATTTGCCAAGGAAATCGCACTGCTCAAGTGTCTCTAGTGTATTCTCCATCTACTCATCGATTTATGCTTATAATGCTCTGTTTGAGCACCAACGGCCAAGATTAGAACTTAATCAAGGGCCCAGATTAATTCCCTGTCAATCCGTGTGAGTTTTTAGAGAATTCTCACCAAAAATAGGTTAATAATTTAATTAACCCATCTCTAGGTGGAATTTCCAGAAACGATTTCTGTTATGGAGATGTCATGTATTCTAGCCTCTCCACCAAGTTTCATGACTTGAACACATCCGATGCTACAAAAACTAAGAGTGGCCACGTCACCTGCTACGTTGATTGTTGATTTTTAATGTACCTTAGACAGGTGGTTTCCCATGGGTTAGTCTCTACCTAGGGAAAAATGTCCAAAATAATTCTTTTCCTAAGTGTAACTTTATAAAGTGAAAGTGACTTTATAAGTGGTAAAGTCAATGTTAAATTATAAAGTGAAAAGTGACTTTAAACAAAGTACAATGTGGGTACTTTATTTAATGGGTGGGTTAAAAAATAGAAAATGATAATTAAATGCACATTAATACTCATCCCTTGATTTAAATTAATCTGAGCCATTAAATCTTAGGGTTGCCCAAAAGTCATTTAGGAAAACAAAAGGGGGAAAAGAAAAGAGACTGCATTCATTCTTCATGAGCAGATTGAAGAAAGGAGGCTGAGAGTTGGAGAAAGTTCTAAAGGAGAAATTTGTTGTAGCAAGCTGAAGGAGTGATTTCTTGGCAAAGATGGGCACGAAAATCAAGGCATAGAATACAATAGAAGGTACAATACGTGTTGATTTGGGTTAGCATCGGATGTGCTCTAGCCATGAAAATTGGTGGAGAGGCTAAAGCACATGAGATCTCCAAGACCCCGAAATGGTTTGGACAAATTGTACCTAGTTTGGGAGATATTAAAATAATTAATATTTTTAATGGAGTTCCTAAGTCTAAACTTAGGAAAAATAAAATATTAACGGGTATTAATATAAAATTGGGTTAGAAGGTTCCAAAAGTCATGGATCATGCCAAATCTAATCATAGCCGTTGATTAGAGATTTAATCTTGGCCACTGATGGACCAACGAGAAAAGTATAAGAAGAGGCTTGAGTGTCAGTTGGAGAATACACTAGAGTGATCAGTCATTCATTTTGCTAGAGTGGGGTTGCTAAGCAAAGTTGAATCAATGATTAGTAGCGAGGGGCAATGAGTACGAGGCAGAGAGGCAGAGACAATACTGGGAGACCAACACAGAAGCAGAGAGAGCGAGATCAACAATCAGTCTAGGCTACGCAGAGCCCAGCAGAGGTAGCGTAGAGCCCAAAGAGACTGCGTCATCCACGCAGAGGGCAGAGGGAGTGAAGCAAAGGCTCCCAGAGGATCCGCAGTGCCTCAGAGGGTTGATGCAGAGGGTCCTGGGGTTGACACAGAGGCCAAAAGGGCCAGCACTGAGCTTTAGTTGTGCCGGAGAGGGTTTTGTGGGACAGGTTTTCTGAATCCCTGTTTTCGGATATAGAGGTATTGCTGCTGTGTATTTTTCTCTGTCGGGTGAGCCGGATTAGGCACCTTGTTGCACTCAGATGGATTGCATAATAATATAACCCTCTGAATAGCTGCACTAGTTTTCCTGCATTGGGTTTTTCCAGGGACATTTGTCCAAAAATAACGGTGTCACTTGTGTGCTTGTTTTCTTTCAGTTGATGATCTGTAGAAGTTGTGACTGTATTGTGTTTATTTCGATATTTAAATGTATTAAATAACTTGTTCGAATTTAAACAAGTGGAAGAAATAAACCAACAGAATACACATTAATTTTCTGATGGATAGACTTAGAAAATTCAACAGTGTGAACATCATTTAATGCTGTGAGCTACACGTTGTTTGAGATATTGTTTTGAAACATCCGTACAGTCCGTACAACGGTACGAGAATCTGTACAGTTTGTAGGGAATCCCTACAGTACAATACATACAGTCTGTATCCGTACAATACTTATTTTTAGCTTCAAGTGGGCATGGAAATCGAGGCAAACTGGGCACAATTTTCAAGGAGTTTTGGGTTGAAGAGATAAGTTGTATTTTGCAGTTTTGTTTTGTCTGCAAATGTATTTTTCCTGAACTTGAAAGATAAATAAATTTGAATAGCTCTCTAATAGGTTTTCCCAGAGAAGATTAAAGGGGTTTTGCCTGGGTCTAAGTTGACCAAAAATCTGTGTATATTTTTATGTGTTGCTGGTCTGTTTATGGCCATATTTATTTTCAGCATGTGTTGACAGTCCAATGTGTTTTAATCTGAAAATTTCATTTCCAGAATTCTATATCTTGATTGTATGTTTATGGGATATGACATTTAACTGAATGGGAGTGATAAGATGAAATTAAAACCGGACTGGGATTGCAGGAAAAGTTTTAGTCATCAAATTTCAAAATGGTATCAGAGTTATAGGCTGAAAATTGCAGTTTGAACAACAGACAGTAGTTTGGGACAACAAACAATGGTTTTGACAACAAAATGAGTTTTTGGACAACAAACTCAGTTTGGACAATAAACTGATATTTTGGGACAGCAAGGTGAAATTTCACATAGATTGAACTTTTGGGACAACAAGGTGTGTTGGAGAGTTCATTTCTCCAATTTCTTGGTTTTGTAAATTTTGAATAGCAGTCATGGCCATGTTCTTAAGGATAGAGGACAGACTAGATGGGATATCCAACTATGCCGTCTGGCAGAACAAAATTCAGACAGTGTTTAAGGAGTCAATAGTTTGGGACATAGTGCGACAAATGGTTGTACCTCCTACTGCTGCAGATGAACTTGCTGAATTCACAAGAAATAATACAAAGGTAAAAAGGATTTTGATGGACAATCTGAAGGATCATGTGGTTCCTCAGATGAGAGGAAACACATATGCATATCAGATGTGGACAACTCTAACCACTCTCTATCAGAGTACCAATGAGAGCAGGAAGATGATACTCAAAGAACAATTGAAGAACATCAGGATGACAAAGGCTGAAAGTGTAGTTCATTATCTTGGCAGGGTCAAACAGGTATGTGATGATTTCACTGCTATTGGTGAGGCAGTTGCACCCACAAAGTTAGTCAGGATAGCTATAGCGGAACTTCCTAAGTCTTGGGAGGTCTTTGGAGACGTTGTTACCTCTAGGGAGAATCTTCCCAATT
The DNA here is from genome assembly GCA_031772625.1 of Pinus tabuliformis. Classification (NCBI taxonomy): domain Eukaryota; kingdom Viridiplantae; phylum Streptophyta; class Pinopsida; order Pinales; family Pinaceae; genus Pinus; species Pinus tabuliformis. The sequence goes on from CM062813.1 coordinate 1,089,474,875, forward strand.
GGGACAGATTCTGGGATGATTGTGTGCAGCGTGAGATACAGAAGACTGGCAGTAGTGGGGTGAATATAGCAGATTAGGAGGATGTAGCCTTAACAGCCAGGGGGAAGAACAAAGGGAAGGCCAAGAAAGGGGCGTCATCAGATGGGGTTAAGGGAAAGGGGAAGAAGAAGAAGAAAGATACAAATATGTCCAAAGTCAAATGTTGGGCATGTCAGAAGATGGGACATTATGCTGCTACGTGTCGTGAGAGGAAGAATAAGGGGAAGAAGGGTACTGCAGCTTCAACAGAGGTGGAGCAGTTTGCTTCACAGTTTGACAAGGATTTTGCATTTATTGCTTGTACATCTAGTAGGAGTATATCATCTGATGTGTGGTACATAGACAACGGGGCTTCCCGCCATATGACATGTGCACAAGAGTTATTTTTAGAGATTGCAGAGAGGGCACTTGATATTGAGTTGTACCAGGAGATGACCACATTTTGAGAGCTGTTGGTGTGGGGAATGTGACCTTTGAGAAGGAGTCTTTGCCTCCTTGGAAGGTCATGGATGTTTTGTATGTTTTGGGGATGAAGAAGAACTTGATTTCAATGTCTGCTATGGAGGAGAAGGGGTTTGATGTCACTTTCTCAGGAGGGCAGGTATTGATGCATCTCAGGGGAGCTTCCATCACTTAGGCCAAAGTGATTGGAGTTCACTCTGGGAAACTATAAAAATTCAGTTTTCAGTTGGCAGGAGCATTGGTGAGTAGCACATCTAGTAGCACTCACACTAGTACTACCAATAGTAGAGTCTTGTGCGAGTTATAGCACTAGAGGATGGTGCATATGCATCATGGAGCTTTGAGAATACTGAGGGAGATCACTACTGGAGTTCCTGATTTTGTTGTCGAGCATTATGAGGTCTGTAGAGGGTGTTCTTTGGGCAAGTACACCAAGTTACGATTCCCAGCGAGCGACAATAGATCGTATACTAGACTTGATTCATACTGATGTTAGTGGTCGTATGTCTCAGTGCCTTTGGGTGGTTATGAGTATTAAGTTATATTCATTGATGATTACTCTAGGAGGACTTGGATATGTTAGCATTTGAAATCTCACCTCAGGTTGAGAAGGCAAATCTCAAAGCTACATCAAACCATTTCACCTCGTAGCTAGCCCTACGGGGTATGAGAAGGCTCTCTCTGGTCTATCTCGGCAAATTTTCAATGGGATGAGATGACCAATCAAAGGTAACATGGATATTAGGCTAGTAAACTGATTAAAAGGTTGATTTAAAGTTTTTGGGGTTTTTGGTGGCAATTGGAGGGAGTGCAATTCAGGGTGCGGGGATTGAGCTCAGGTTTTGCAGGTGGGTCTTTGGGGCGAGGTAGGAGTTTGTGCTGATGCCTTTAACTGAGATGGATGATCAAGGAAGAAAAAAGAGAAGCTAAAGAGGGCAAACAATGACTTTGAATCCTCTCTAGACAGTGGAAAACATAAACATTAAACAAATTTGAAAGCTGAGCATGGCAAGCATGAATTCAAACTTTATCACTTCATTTGTTTAATAAGCTGCAGTAAAGAAAGAGATGGAATACATAAACACACTTACAATTACAATAAGAGAACACACCATCAACACAAGAGTCCACAAGAATCCCAATGATGTCTGCAAAACCCTGGTCTTCCTTAGCCACAAATTGCAGAGATACAAGCAAAATATACAATGATAGTTCCTCCCTCAAGAGTCCAACCATGAAAATGAGCAAGAAAGTACATAATATAGATGATCTAACCTCTTCCCCACCTCTAGGGGTCGAGCTCACCATCCTAGGAGCTGTTTGAACAACTCCTAAACTAAGCACTACAAAATAGGCAGTCAAAACAACTTGCCTCTAAAAACTTGGAAACCAGTTCATACAGTCAATTTTACTCTTTTACATGAGGAAAACTTCTAGAAGAGTAAAACAATAGTAAAAGTATCTAAAAAGTGCCACAAGTACAGTCAAAAAGATCATCATCGACCTCAGCAAGTCAAACTGGTGTTAATCTGCAAATTCCGGGCTGAACTGGTCAAATCTGGCCAAAATTCCCCAAGGGGTCGCGCACATCCAGCCGAAGGGGTCGCGCACTTTGGAGGCCTTCTCGGTATCAGAATCAGGTGCAGGATAGCTCGTTGGAAAGGTCTCTGAGTCTACTTTCCAACTCAACCGGAATTTTTGGATTTGGAGGTCATTTGCCCAGTCAAAAGTCACTTCTCCCAAGGCTACTTCTGCAGCTCAAAAAAGGGGCAGAAAGTCAAAATTTGGCTGTATTTTGACTTTTTGGAGACCCAAAACTCCATGAAAACTCAAGCTAATCCATAGGCATGTGTAACTTTGCATGACAAATCCATAAATGTTGAGTTTTTGCAAAACGGAGCTACGAGGACAAAGGGTCTCACCGGGGGTGAGACCCCTTGAGGAGCCAAAACTTGTAAATTGCACAAAAAATTCACAAATGACAAAATTTTCTCCAAATTTCTTGAAATTTGGGCTGGGAGTCCCCAATCAAGTACCATGCTCAGTCAAAGAGGCTTTGGCCAAAGTTTGGAGTGGATCGGGCGTTTTCCTTCGTTTTTGTGCTTTGGCCAACCGTCCTTGGAGCACCTTCGTTCTCGCCGGTATTTTTGACATTTCTCTCAAACCATGACACCTGTGTAAAAAGTGAAAGAGGTTTTTCTTCTTTGGCATGTTATGGACAAAAACCTCTCTCAGTTTTCCAAAATTCATCTTTTATTGCTCTGAAACATCATTTGAGTGCAACTTGTCCCGATGTGTGAAACAAGGAATTTTGTCGAAATGGAGCGAAATGAAGGGGATAGGGGGCTTCTAAATTCTTGGGGAAATTTTTGGAAGTAGGGAGGGATGTTAGGAAGCAGGGGAAAGTGGAATCTCAGAGATTGAGTGAGGGGAAGGGGTCCAAAAGGGCAAAACACAGGCCCAACCTAGAAAATTGCCAGGTTGTAGCTAGAAACTAGGGTTTGTGCAAAAATGAGGAATTTGGGGGATCTGAGTGATGGGAAGCATTTGATAAGGTACTTTAAGGATAGGGGAAGGTGTATGAACATCAGGAAACAAGTTTTGCCGGTGATTTGACCATCCAAGAAAAATTAGCTTTCAAAACCCTAGGAGAGGGAAATGAGCTTGCCTAGGCACAACTGAAGCATGAACAAGATGTAAAATGACCCATTAGATACTGACATGACGATGACAACCCTCTGAATGATGATACACTCAGCTGAATGATGACATAGACTGACATTTGGGCAAACCCTAGGCCTAATGCCTAGTGACCAAATTTTGCTTGAAGACTCACTGAAATGACAAAATTTGACCTTGACACTTCAAAATCACTTTGTAAGAGCACATGTGATCACTGGAGGAAGGCTGAAAAGACTGACACTAACAGGATACATTTCCTGATGACCAAGGGTTAGGTGTTTAGTCACTTTAAAAGTTCAAAGCTCTTGTGGAAAAGCAGACAGGTAGGAAGATTCAGATCTTGAGGTCAGACAATGATGGTGAGTACACCGATGGTGGGTTTTCTGACTTCTGTGAACAGGAGGGCATTAGAAGAGAGTTCACGGTTCCTTACGACCCCCAGCAGAATGGGGTGTTTGAAAGGAAGAACAAAGCTATTGTTGGGGCTGCTGGAGTGATGATTCATGATCAGGGGTTGCCTTTGTTTTTGTCGGTCGAGGCCTGCAATACTACTGTTTATCTTCAGAACAAGAGTCCTCAAAGAGTATTGGGGAATATGAGTTCGGAGGAGAAGCCTCATGTGGGACATCTTCGTATCTTTGAATGTCTCACATATTCTTATATCCCCAAGGAGCAGAGGAAGACGCTGGAACCCATGGTAGAAAAGGGTATCTTTATGGGTTACAGCGAGACTTCGAAGGCCAATCAGATCTTCATTCCTTCTAAACGGAGAGTGGTGATTAGGAGGGATGTGAAGTTCGAGGAGGAGAGTGCCTATCGGAGATCATGGGAGTATGATGAGAGAGAGTCACAGACTTCTCCTCAACAGGGAGGTCAGGTACAGGGAGCAGGACCTCAGGGTTCTGGATCCACTGGTACAAGAGGTACTTTAGTGTCAGTGACATCTAGGGCACCAGTGGCGAGTTCACCAAGCACTCTTTTAGGGAGTCCACTGGTACAGAGTTCACATGGCACTTTAGCTGACACAGGCATAGGTGCCGGTAAATGTTCTTCGAGGACAGGTGCTAGTACAGGCACACCAGGGTTAGTTGGCAGACCTTCAGGTTCACCAGACTGGGGCGTAGAGGATGAAGTTCCCTATGGGGAAGCTTCTTCAGGGAAGAGGAGGCCCAAGTGGCTTCAAGACACCTTGAAGGAATCAGAGTCCGTTGGTCCTTCGAAGAGGGTGAATAGGGAGAGTGTGCCACCTGAGTGGTTTTGCAATTATGTAGCCAAGGCTACCAACATTGTTGACTTCGAGCCTACTAGCTATGAGGAGGTTGCTAGCCAGGAGGTATGGAGAGAGGCTATGGTGGAGGAGTATGCCTCTATCATCTAGAAAACTGGAATTGGAAATCTGGAAATTCCTCCCTCTGTGTGTGCACTTTTCTCTTCCACCCAATATTGCTTTTGCTCTAGCAACTGTTGCAAAACCCTTCTGTGCCAAAATAAGGAATCTGCCCAACAAAAATACTAGATTGCTGCTCCCTCTGCCCGCTGGAATCTCTTAATCTAGCAAGTTGAATTTTTCTGCCCACCTGCACTTAAAAATTGAACTGCTCAAGCAATTCACATTGCCTAGATGAGGCTCTACGCAACCCCTAGAAAATCGTCTTGCTGCTCCCTCTGAAAAACGAATTGTTGCCTCTACTTCTGATCTTCTCTGTGTGATCAAAATCACTCTGATACCATGTGAAATTTCACCATTGAAATCCTATTGCAGCGATTGGAATTATTTCTTCTAACTATAAATTAATTTAACAGTTTATTTCTATGACAACAACGAAATAATCACACTGCAATATTCACAAAAATATTGAGAAAAATAAAAGCGCTGGAAACTGAGAAAATATTGGCACACACTCACAAAATTATGAGAGTTATTTTTGGACAAAAGTCCCCAGAAAAAATCCAACTTTGGGAAAACCGATGCAACAACTGAGGGTTTTTATTATTAAGCAGTGGTGAGAAATTTTGAGTTCAATAAATATCACCAAATTGGGGAATCTATCCAAGAGGAATACTGGCAAAAATGATCTTAGGGAATTTACCCTCACTCTAAGCAATCCCAACACTTGACTTCCTCCGAAAAGGTAGCCATCTAACTAGCCCTGCGTCACCCTAGTAGTCCCTTCCATTCTCTGCCTGAATTTGCTGCCAATCCAACCATCTTGCCTGCTGCTAATTGAGAAACTGTATCTCTGGCCCTTTGGAAAACTTTCCCGACGTCTAGAACTGAAACTCAGCTTCACTCTAGCAAAATCGAATTGCCCTCTTAACGCTGTACGCTGCCTTTGCGCAACCTCCCAGAGAAAGTCTCGACCTCTGTTTTCTGACTCTTTGGAACTAGAATCTCTTCCTCTAGGCTCACTGTCCCTGCCCCTCTCTGTGTTTGCTTCCCTTCTCTTGCTTGAACTCTTCCGGTTGTTGCTCTTTGGAAAGTCGAATTGCTCCAGGACATTGATCTCAAGTTTGTGTTCTCCATCTACCCATCGACCTCCTCTTATAATCTCCAGTTGGGACTTCAACGACCAAAATTAAAACATAATAGATGGCTGAGATTATTTCTAGATCAATCCGTGTGAGTTTCCAGATGATTCACACCTTTGTCAATTAATACTGATTAATTAACACCTTTTCCTAAGTTTAGACTTAGGAAATATTTAAAAATAGGCTAATAGTTTAATTGAGACACTTTTAGGTGGAATTTCTAGAAACGATTTCTAGGTTATGGAGAACTCCTGTGTTTTAGCCTCTCCACAAAGTTTCGAGACTAGAACACCTCTAATGCTACAAAAATAACACCTATTAGGCTTGCGGTTAGGGTAAATAAGCCTAGAAATGCCTGCAGCTAGGATTAATAGTCCTAAACAGGTCTACGGCTAGCCAAACCAATATCTCCAACAAAAAGCTTAAGCCACAAAGGGTTATATTCGTTGCAAAACCAAGACCCAAGTTGTAGAGAATAACACTAAAAAAATTTACAAATCTCTTTGAAACCCTTGCAAAAATTCAACCTTTAATGTAGAAAGAGGATCTCAAATCCTCGCGGCCCTCTCATATATATATATTTTTAATAAATGGAGCCACAAAATGATGAACTTGATCTTTAATAAACCTAGGAGAAAAGCCTAAATCCCTGCGGCCCTGAAGAAAGAGGGTTTATGAATTATTTATCTTCGAAATAAGCTTGAAAAACCCTCAAGCCTGGGTGTCTAGGCTAGAAGAGGCCTCAACCTCCGTAAAAGATCAGATCTCCATTAAAATAAGAAGACCCATGTGCCAAAGAAGCCAGTGTCCCTCTCTTCAAACTTGCAAGAAAAAGCTTCAAAAATACAAGACTATATATACAATTAAATGAAATATGTGCAAGATCTAGATTTATATACAAATTTACTTACGAATGTACAAGACTAATAACTCTTATAAGCAGATCTATCATTTAATAGCACAAATAAATAAAGATATAGATGTATATTTAAGATTTTTTGCAGTTTGGATAACAAGGAAAACCCTCTTTGAGAAACAATCTTCTGATGAGCCTTTGAGATCAACCACCATGAGTTCTTTAGCATTCATGTTCAAGTAGTTGAATGGTCTGGCTAAGACTTCCCCGAGTATCTGAGATCTAATTCAAGAAGAGTTATACAAACACTTGAAAAATATGTTAGATGCAAATGGGATTAATTGGCACAGGGAGAGGAGAGTCTAGGGATTCAGGTAAAATTCACTACAACTGCCCAATCAACAATGCTTCCTTAATGCAAAAAAGTAGTGTTAGGTAACTATTACCCACCACCTGTGGGTGACACCCACAAGAGAATTTTTTCCCCTAGATGGTCCCCAGTGGACAACCAAGATCCTCTCGCAACCACCAGATAGCTCGATGTGCCACCATCTCCGCCACCTGAGCCAACCATTATGGTTCCTCTCCCATCTGTTATGATCTTATGTTTGAAGGTGGGCCTTCCAACCCTAAAGGTATGGCTTTTCATTATGTAGTTGGGTATCTTTACTTACTTGTCATGGACACTCCTAGACATGGATTAGTGGGGGATTTAGCAGAAAGAATGGGATTGGTTTCTACTCTTGTCCCCTTGTCCAATTCAGTGGTTAATCTTGTAACCTAATGTAATGGGAACTCCTTTATTGGCTACTAGCTTTAGGAGTGCCACTACATGGGAAATTTCGATTTTGGTTGCGTGGTCTAGTTCCTCGACTCCACATAAATCACTCCCACGGTCGGAATTGCCTCAAATTTGGAGGGCTCCTAGGAGACACAACAACGCTGTAGAGGGCAATAGATTGAATTTTTTTTGATGGGTGAGTTGTGAGAAAAATGATGCCCTAGGTTACCTATGGAGGCTAGGCCTAGAAAGAAAGAGAGAAGGGTGAGAAAAATATGCTTTTAGGTGATCACCTATGGAGGATCAGTGCCTAATCCTTTGGGAGAAATGGAGTCAAGGATGTTTCAATGCTTGGAATGAATTCACTTAGTCAAGGAGGCCTCTAGAACAATTTCGCATGGCAATTAGGGCATGGGACAATTGCTTCAAGGTCTTTACACTTTGATATTCAATATATGATGAATTATCAAGATAAAATTTCGACAAAATATCTCTAGGAACATTCACTGATTCATACATGTCCCATGACATGATGCAATGCTATAAAAAGACAAATTTCCACAATTTCGCATAAGAAAAGCAATAAATTTCAGCCTAGTATAGCGAAAATCCCCAGCAACATGCATGTGACATAAGAAAGTAACAAAATAACATTAAAAGAGTACTTACATGTAAGTGTTAATCTAGGTTGTCATTGATGTCAATATAGCAGTGTTTATGATGGAAAATTCTTTGAGACATGATGTTGCCTATTGATGCCCATTGATCATAATGCTCATAGTGATGAATGTTTGATATATGATGATATGATAAGATGGAAGATCCAAGTGGATTAAATACATATATACAGACAAAATAAAAGCAGTAGACCCAAGGAGGAAATTTATCGGAAGCCATCAAAGAAGAGCTATCAAAAGTCATAGGAGTGAAGAGAAGCCATAGGAGCGACAAGCCAAGACAATGCAGGTTATCGCATATGCCCAAGGGTAAGTGCTTCGGAAGAACGAGGAACATTACGTCGGAGGAGTAGAACTATCAAAAGAGGAGTCATAATGGAGGAGTTAACAGTAAAGACCACAAAACACATCGGCACTTTATCGACAACTTTATTATATGCCACCGCACAAAATCTGCGATTGCGATATCACTGCGGACCCGAAATAGGCTATGAATACATCGTTATGTTATATCGTGTTCGCCTCGTCGGGCTTCATATCACGAGTCTTAAGGGTTGACACGGCCAGACCGCCGATTGCGATAAACCCCCGAACCGCCAATTGTGATAACATTGTAGACCCGTTGCATCATTATAGCATGACTTAATCAAATATCACGCAGTAATCACAAAGTTCATAGGGATGTCAAACTGCCGATTGCGATAGAGTTGTGGACCCGGGTAAAAATATTTTATTAAATATCGCATCCGCTATGGGGTGATATGTGAATATCAGTGATATTGAATGTTGTGATTGCTAGATTCTCGTGAAGTTGCGATTGCAGGATTAAAGCCACGATGTGGCGTGTGGGGACCTCTATTAATATGGATTTTCATAAAGTTGCGATAGCGGGAGCCTTATGAAAATATGATTGCGATAAAGTGGTGGACCCAATGGGTTTATCAAAACAGTTTAATATAATATTGCATTTGGTAGGGGCAATCAGCCATCGGCTATGTTATGGGCACAACTTGTAAAAGACCTCCGGAAGTTGCGATTGCGATTGAGGTAGTGACGTGGCATGTGGGACCTCCCTGTGGGTATTGCCTCTCTTATATGGGTTTCGTGAATAATCAAGTCTATGGATGAAAGACTCTTCGACATGTTTTTAATATACAAGTCGGCCTCCTTCCAATAAACATGTCTTTCCAGTCATTGGTGAAACCCATATAAATATAAGTTAAAACGTATCATTTCTAACTATCGATTGTGTGCATCGATCATAGAACAGAATGATAGTTCATGAATTGTGAACATGAAGGAACTGTAGAAAGAAAGCCAAAGGTCGAGTGAGCACAGAGGAAGCCGAAGGTTCAACAGAAGACGAAGGTAAAAGAATTCCGTTGACTGGGTTAATCATTGAAAGTTCAGACTTATTATTATAATGAGTCCGTAAAAGCATAGCCCGTGATCTGTTAAAGAGATTGCATAAGACAGGGTTGTTTTATAATTGTACGCACAACCTGAAGCCGCGACAGTCACTCTTTTGAAGTAATTACTCCTAAATCATACTCCTAAAGCAGTTATCGCGACAGTTAGAACAAAGGATTGAAACAAAGAGTTGTGTGTGTGCAGATCATTGAAGATACATTGACAATTGTGTAAAGACTATTGAAGACCATGGTGTATTAGTCATCATGATGTGACTTGGAGATTCTGTTTGGGCAAGATGAAGAGTTGTGAAGACTCCTTCATATGAAGACAAATTGTCATTGATGTAATAGTGAAGCTGTAGATTGACAGAATTCAGTGAAGAAGATTTTGGGAGCAGAGAATTACCATCAAACATATGTAGACAAAATATAGCAGTGGGTTGGAACCTAGAAGGTTGGTGCCCTGAAGGTTGGAGCCTCGAACAAACAAGGTCGGTGCCTCAGAATTGGAAGGATTGGTGTCCTTGGAGTTGGTGCTCCTAAATCCAAAGTTGGTGCCTTGATAAGACAGGGTTGGTGCCTTGATAAGACAGGGTTGGTGCCCTAGGAGCCTCACAAAAGACCAATTTGGTGGTTGGCAATGGGTTGAAGCGCTATATATATTGTACCTAACTTATTGTAAAGATTATAATAATAAAATTATTTACTCCTATTGTGCATTTTGTGTTCTGAATATAATTGATTTAATTGGTAAAAGTAACAATTGAAAAGAAAAATTGATTCACCCCCCCTTTCAGTATTTCCAATAGTAAGAAAGAGTATATCCAATCATCATTATATGCCAATAGTGAAGCTCCAAGACAAAAATGAAGAGATCCAAACATCAAAATTCATCCATTCATCCAATTTTGTCCTCCAAAAAGAATAGTGAAAATCTCACAAGAGAGAATGATCCAATCTAAGTCATGATGGTCAAAATGATTTATCACACTTGTATTTATACACTTCCTAATGAATTTTATTTAGCTAATTAAGCCTAATTTAGCCCCTAAAATAAAATAATATGCATAATAACAAAAATTTTGGTGATAAGCAATACATTGGTGGCTCTTATGCTGGTTCCTGTTTTCTTCTGAAACGCTATGGTGCCTCTCCCTACTGGAGTACACTTTGTTCTATTTCCAATAGTGATTTGGAAGTCCATCTGCTCTTCTTTATAGCTAGAGAAGTATTTTCATACTCTAGTCATGTATGCTGAAGCCCTACTATCAATATACCAAACACCTACTGATGTTGAACTTGACAAACATGCAAATTATTCTTCTAATTTGGAAGATAATACATGTTGACTATATCCATGTTGTTCTGTGCTATTCTCCTTCTCTTGACGTTTTTTTGCCTTCGCAAATGCTACAAAAAACTACGTCCCACTTGAAGACTGTTCTGCGCTGGATCTGTTGCTGCGCTGCTTCGTCTGCCACTGACAAATCATGAACTGGAAATCTTACCTCTCTGTCAACTCACTTAGAGAGATATCTTCCTCGATAATCTTGCCCTCATGGTTTGGTCTGCGCAATCCCTCTGGGAATTTGATATGCTGCCTATGCAACACTTCAATCTCCCTCCTCTTTAATGCTGGGCTCTTCCACTTTGCTCTCTTGCTTTACCTTCGCTTTGATACCTTGTGAAAATTTGGAAATTCCAAATCCTACTGCAACAACTGATAATATTTCTTCTATTTCCTAATTTTCTGAAACAAATTATTTGCAGTTGTCTACGGAAAATATCGAAATACATACACTACAGTCTTCACAAATTAATTACTGCGGAAAATAAATGTAAGGAAAATACTAGCACAATAATAGCACATTAACATAGTTGTTTTTGGACAATTGTCCTTGGGAAAACCCAATGTGGGAAAACAGGTGCAACAGATGAGGGTTTCTTTTATTAGTATTCAACAAAATCTCGTGTACAATCTATGGATAGTAGAAAAAAAAAGAATCACTGAGAGAAATTTTACAAACAAATTTCTCCACCCCATAGTGATATTCTAACACTTGAGAGGACCTGCTGCCCTCATGCCAGCCACATTGCGTCACCCTCACAGTGACTATGATGTTCTTGCATCACTGCCTTTGCGTGGGTGATCAACGTCCCTCTTCTGCGCTGCCTCTTCCTTCCTTATTTTACACTCTCGAATATTGTTGATATGCTCTCCCTCTCACCTGCAACTCACCCTCTGATTCGATTTCCTCTTGCCGAACTTCAGCCAGTGAGAAAATCGATCTACTTGGGCTACTGAGTATGTTCCTAGTGTATTTTTCAAATGCCCATCGAAGTCCTTCTTATAATCCTCTCGTTGATCAATCAACGGCCCATATTAGATTCGAATCAATGGCTCAGATCATTTTGACTTGATCCTCGTCTTTTTCTAGAAGTTTCACCTCCAGTTTAATTAATACCCTTTAATTATTTAAATTTCCTTAGTTTAGACTTAAGCATCGATTAAAAATCATTAATTATTTTAATAAAACAATCTTTGGGTGGAATTTCCCAAAACTATTTCTAAGTATTTTGTAACACATGTGTCCTAGCCTCCCTGCAAATTTTGAGCCTTTGAGCACATCTGATGCTACCATAAATCAACAATTTCATCAAAGATTGTGTACCACGTGGTGCGGTCCAGCTATAGTATGTTTCCATAGAAGAACAGGTTGCAGATATACTCACAAACGCTCTAGGGAGAGCTAAGTTTGTCTATTTCAAGAACAAATTGGTATGGTTAGAACCCATTTCAGTAGCAGGGACATATTATTTTGGATACTTCTTACTTGCAGTTGCAGCAACAACAGATGAGAGGGAGTTTTAGGGTAGATGCATAGTTGGCAACAATACAACAGTGTCAGCAACAACACAGATGCAACGTTAGAGTTATGTAGTAGTTGGTGGGCAGCCACAGCCAGACATCAGCAACATGACAGGAGGTGATACAGAGGCAGGGTGTGTAGCATTAGAACACATTCCTCGCTAAGAGGGAGTGTTAGTTTTTGTAGCATCGAATGTGTTCTAGCCACGAAATTTGGTGGAGAGGCTAGAATACATGAGTTCTCCAAAACCTAGAAATCGTTTCTATAAATTTGACCAAGAAGTGTCTCAATTAGATTATTAGCCATTTTTTATATATTTCCTAAGTGTAAACTTAGGGAATATGGTTAATTAATCAATATTAATTGAGATAAGGTGAGAATCATCTAGAAACTCACACATATTGACTCCAAGATGATCCTAACCATTGATTAAGTTTCAATCTTGGCCGTTGGTGCTCCAACAGTGGATTATAAGAAGAATTCGATGGGCACTTGGAGAAGATACATCAGAGTAGACACTCAGTGATCTAGGCAAATCAATTTTCCAGTAGCAGAGTGATTCAATAGGAGAATAGTTCGATCTAGCTTGGGAAACAATTTAGTCAGTAGCTTGTGATCGAGATTTTGATTAGGAGGACCAGTGAATCAAGTTCTAGAGCCAAAGAGAAGCAAAGTTATAGATTTCAGAATTTTTCAGAGGTAGTAACAGCAAGGCCTGCACAAGCATTGCACAAAGGCTGATGCAGAAGAAACGCCGTATTGTTTTGGGGCCAGTTTTGGAAGCTGAAATCAATGGTGGTGTGAGGAAAAATCCTCATAATAATTTTTCCAGGTGATTCTCTCAGATTGGATTGCCAGTTCTGCATCCAGATTATTGTACTCAGATTTCACTGATGCTTAATAATAAATAGAACCTCATCTGCTGCACTGGTTTTCCCACATTGGGTTTTTTCTGAGAACAATTGTCCAAAAATAATAGTGTTAATTTTTTTTGTGTGTGCTAGAATTCTTAGTTTACAACATTTTTATTTTTCGTAGTATTTTTATGGTGAATAATTTCCAGTTGCTGCAATAGATAAAATTTTCACAAGGATCCCATGTAGGGAGACCAAACGCTAAATGAAGATCCAATGAAAATCCACCTGCAATCCTGCATAAGATCCAATGCGTCCCCTTGCCCTCCAATACAACAAATCATTAGAATAATTAAGTAATAATGCTTACAAGTCATGGGATCAATGGGGCACTTCATGGTGGCATGCCCTTCCATAGTGGACTTTGGCATGTACAAGTGTCTCCAAGCTCAGTAGGGGGTTAACCAAGGACCCTATTAGGTGGTTTCAACCTCTAAAAGGGGTGACATGTCCATAGTACTTCATTTAAGTGTTAGGTGGCAAATGAGATAATAATGGAATGGAGTGGGGATCAAGGGAATCATCCGGACCACATATCAAGATTCATGGGTAGATATAATGAGGGAATCCCACACTTGGGTATGTGAATGTAGGAGGGAGCAAATCGTGGTACATGAGTTACCTCGACATTTGTTTTTGCATCCTTCTTCATATGCCTTTTGCCTTTTATTGAATTTTCTTTATAACTTCTCGAGGTTCCATGGGATGAAAGCATGATGTGTAATATGTAGCAGTGGATACCCCCTTAAGGTGGGTGGTTCATCACCCACCATGGGTTGGGACAATCATGGGTTCCTTAATGATAGAGGGGGTTCATCTAGGGCCCATAGGAACCAGGGTGATGGCCATGGATAAGGGGTAGAGGCTAGAGCTAATGTTTGGTTTTTACCCACGTGCTAAATTTGTATGTCTCGACCATTTTTTGCATTTTGTGGAACATTTCTTGTTGAGAGTGGCCAAATTATGCTTTTCTTTTCTTTTTAGTTGCATCAACCTCATAGCGTCTTTCTGTTGAAATTTCTAAGTTTAGCTTGTTAGAAATTCTTACTGCACTATCTGGTTTATTTCACCTACTTGTTTATTCCTTTAACAAGTTATTTAACCATATAAATACTGAAAATAAACACAAATGCAGTCTCAACCATTTAAAAATCATCAACTGAAAGAATAGACAAATACGCAAGGGACACCCTTTTTTTTGGATAATCGTCCCCGGAAAAACCCAACTTGGGAAAACCAGTGCAACAATTCTAAGGGTTTTATTATTAAACATCTTTCTTGAGTACAACTAGGGTGCCAAACTGGCTCACCCAACAGAGAAATCAATTTGGCAGTGATACCTCCCTTCAGAAGCAGATATTCAACAAGTCTGCTTCACGAAAACCTCTCGACGCTTATCTGAAGCTCTGCCATAGCCCTCCTGGCCTCTACGTTACTTAGAAGCCCCCTGCGTCAACCTTTTGCTGCTCTGCGTTGGCTCTTTGGCCTTCTGCGTCACCCACGTAAGCCCTGCTAGCCTCTACGCAGTGACTCTGGCCCTCTACGTGGTTCCTGCTGGCTCTGTGTAGCCTCCTCTGCCTCTGCGCTGGTCCTTCAACACCATCTATGCCTTTTTGCTATGCACTCACTGCCCTTCGCTGCAACGCAGATCACTTATTCGAATTTTCTCAACAAACCTCGCTCCAGAAAATAGAACTCACTGATCAATCTTGGTGTGTCTCCAACTGACCCTCAAGCCTCCTCTTATACTTTTTCTGTTGAGTCTTCAACGACTAAGATTAAATCTCTAATCAACATATAAGATTAGATTTGGCTTGATTCATGTCATTTAGAACATTTTCACCTAGTTTTATATTAATGCCCATTAATATTTTAATTTTCCTAAGTTTAGACTTAGGAACTCCATTAAAAATATTAATTATTTTAATATCTCTTTAATCGGGTGGAATTTTCCCAAACCATTTCTGGGTCTTGGTGATCTCATGGGCTTTAGTCTCTCCAACAATTTTCATGGTTAGAGCACATCCGATGCTACCCCAAATCAACACTCCCTCTTAGCGAGGAATGTGCTCTAGTAATGTTACATCACTAAACATCACCCTGATCATCCGACACCTGTACCTGTGCTGATGCTTGGCCTGCTGCCCAACATCCTCTGCACTACTACTACCTGTAGTGCTGCCCATGGCTTTGCCATTTCCACTGCTACATCTGTACTGCAGCTCTCTCTGTATCCATGTTGTTGCTGGTCCTTCATCCTAACACTGCATTTGCACAACAACTCTCTCTCATCATGTTGCTTCGCGCTGCCCATAGCACTACCACTGCTAATTGTTGCACTGCAACTAAGTTACTAAGAGGTAAGTAACTGATCTACCCAACTATTGACATCCTTGTCAGGCTAGAAGCCCCCTGATGCTGAAGCTGCCTCTGTTGCTATCCTGTGCTCCCTTTGCTGCCTCTGTGCTGTTCCAACATCTCTGTTCCTCTCTCGTTGTTGCAACCATCTCTGTGCCTTTCTGCACTGCTGCAACCATCTCCTTGCCTCTCGCACTGCTGCAACCCTCACTGTGCTGCCAGAGACCACTACACTCTAGCATTGCCTTGTCGCTCCATCCGCATCTTGCTTCTACCGACATCCGTCATCCTGCTACTATCTCTCGAGGCTCCTGTAGCTGGATATGATCCAAGAGTTTGGGTACCTCAAGGATTCTGCCCCTCATCTTTTGTAGTCCTCTTGACTACAGCTCGATGTCACCCCACCTCTTCTCTAGAGGTGCATGAACACTCATGGCACAGTCGTCATCCGTCTCGACTTCTTTCTCCACCTTAGCGGGCGCTGCCTTGGAGTCAGAAGCCTCTCCCTTATTCTTCTTCCTGGGACACTGGGTTGTATAATGACCCAACTACCCACAAAGGAAGTACTTTATCTTGGAGATGTCCTTCTTCTTCCTCTTACCCTGCTGTCCCGCATATGCCAGAGCCGCATCCTCCTCCTCTTTCTTGATTCGACCTCCTTTGCTGCTACTTCCCACCTTGGTCAACCGTCTGATCTCTTCTTGGCGAAGAGTTGCCCACATCTCTTCCCATCCTGGAAGAGTCACTCTGCCCAAAATGCTTTGCACGAATGTCTCCCACTCCTTGGAGACTGCGTTCAAGGCAGTCCTCACGATGAACTCCTGATCTGGCGTGGCCCCAATCTCTTGCAACCTGCTGAGGTATAGATCTATCTGCTTCCCCTTTTGCATCTGATACGACCGCATATGATTCTCTAGTACCATCTTCCTCTGCATGGAAGTGCCTTGATACAATGTCGTCTAGGTATCCCACATCTCCTTTGTCGTGTTCTTCTCAACAATACGCTGAATTACATGATCCTTGACCCCATCAAGGATTATGCATTTTGCCTTGGTCACTGCATCCTCATACCTTATGTTATCAGCTGGGTCGACTGGGATAGCCACGGTTCTTAAGGCGAAGCCTTTGATGCGATGTCTATCCAGAACAGACATGATCCTGGCCTTCTAGATGACGAAGTTGGATGCCACGTCCAACCTATCCTGATCCCTCAGTGCGTTCATTGCCATCTTCACTCATCTCCTCGACTCCCTCTGAGCCTCGACTTCCCTCTTGGAAGTTCTCTCTTAGACTCCCTCTGAGTCTCGATTTCCTTTGTGGAAATCCTCTCCTCGACTCTCTTTGAGTCTCGATTTCCCTTTGGAAGTCCTCCTGCCAACTTCCGAACCGCTCCTCTCCGATCCCCTTTGCTATTGCAACACTGATCTGGATTTCTTAGCTAGAAATCTGCCTACGTAGCGACTCCCTCTACCTTGGTTCTATATATTAGGTATTGTTCTGCTTCGACAACAGCAATACCCCCCCAGTTTCTCAATCCACAATTTGCCCACAGCTAGTAGGTTCTAGCAACTGAAGAAATTGAGCCACTTAGCTCTGCGCAATCTTGGCAAGGCTGAATCGCTCCCCTGGCCAACTGCGTCAAGCCTACCTGTCTGAGTAGGATGATGTGGCTCTTCGTGAGCCCCTTCTGCCTCTCTCTGCCTCTGCGCTGGCCTATCTATGGCTCGAAATGATGACGCAGGCCCTCTGCGTCACTCCTTCTCTGCTGCCTTCTGCTTAGGAATAAATCTGTCTCTCGGGACAGCTGTTTCTGCTGCAATTTTTCTGATTTAACTCGTGCCTTCAGTTCTCCTGTGATCTGCAACCCTTTGATACCATGTTGAAATTTCTAAGTTTAACTCGTTAGAAATTCTACCTGCACTATTTGGTTTATTTCACCTACTTGTTTATTCCTTTAACAAATTATTTAACCATATAAATACTGAAAATAAACACAAATGCAGTCTCAACCATTTACAAATCATCAATTGAAAGAATAGACAAACACACAAGGGACACCGTTATTTTTGGACAATCATCCCTGAAAAACTCAACTTGGGAAAACCGGTGCATCAGTTCTGAGGATTTTATTATTAAACATCTTTCTTGAGTACAACTAGGGTGCCAAACTGACTCACCCAACAGAGAAATCAATTTGGCAGTGATACCCCTTTTCGGAAGCAGATATTCAGCAAGTCTGTTCCACAAAAATCTCTCTGACACTTCTCTAAAGTTCTGCCTCAGCCCTCCTGGCCTCTGCGTCACTCAGAAGCCCCTTGCGTCAGCCTTCTGCTGCTTTGTGCTGGCTCTCTGACCTTCTGCGTCACCCACGCAGGCTTTGCTAGCCTCTGTGTAGTCACTCTGGCCCTCTGCGTGGATCCTGCTGGCTTTGTGTAGCCTCCTCTGCCTCTGCGCTGGTCCTTCAACACTATCTCTGCCTCTTTGCTATGCACTCACCGCCCCACGCAACTCAGATCACTTGTTCGAATTTTCTCATCAAACCCGACTCCAGAAAATCAAACTGACAAATCAATCTTGGTGTGTCTCCAACTGACCCTCAAGCCTCTTTTTATACTTTTTTTGTTGAGTCTTCAAGAGCTGAGATTAAATCTCTAATCAACGACTAAGATTAGATTTGGCTTGATCCATGTCATTTAGAACATTCTCACCTAGTTTTATATTAATACCCATTAATATTTTAATTTTCCTAAGTTTAGACTCAAGAACTCCATTAAAAATATTAATTATTTTAATATCTCTCTAACCGGGTGGAATTTCCCCAAACCATTTCTGGGTTTTGCAGATCTCATGTGCTTTAGCTTCTCCACCAATTTTCATGGCTAGAACACATCCAATGCTACCCCAAATCAAGACTTTTTGGCCTCGACCCAAGGTGTGGACAAGGGGAGGGGGAGGCTAACCACATGTGGACCCAGTGGACACAAGTGAACCCGGTTGAGAAAATAGATTAACAAAGCCAAAATGAGTGGAATGGGAGGAATGTAGGTGTGCCGGAAGGCGGGACCACACGACCAAAATTGGGATTTCCCATGTAGTGCTAAGTTCTAACCCAAAACCAAATGGTTAGTAAAGGAGATCCCACGGGACTAGGATACAAGGGTAACTATGAAATCAGGCAATGGAGACAAGAATACAAACCTAACCCACTATTTCTTCCAAATCCGCCCAACATTTCATCCCCGAAAGTCCCCATGACAAGTAAGGAAAATTACTCAAGTATACCAATTGAAAGTCATAATTTTGGGGTCGGGAGGCCCATCTTCAAACATGTATTCATAAAAGATGGGCGAGGGACCACATCGCTGGCTCATGGAGCGGAAAAAATGGCACATCGAGCTATTTGGTGGCTACAAGGCGCTGCTGGCTGCCAGTTGAGGATCATCTAGGAGAAACATTTTCTCCTATATACACTACCCAAGGGTGGTGGGTAACAAGTCCCAACTGCTTCCACCCAAGGTGGACCTAGAATTATGTCAGTATCATAAAAAAAATAAAGATCTAACAGCGAATTGTTATACGAAAGTATACTCCCCAATGTTCATCTGTAAAATGCTTATGTTATATTGTTTTTCATTTTACAAGTGTCTTTTCAATTATATTTTACTCAGGAATCAATAATTAGTTAGCTCATTTGGTACCAATATAATTATTATCCCTACTAGAACCAATAGAAATAACGATATCTTTTCTGATAAGTGTTCGTTTGAGTCTAAGTAACACATTTTGTTGAGGTTTTGAAAATCTTCCTCTTTGCTTCATTTTATTAAAATTGTTTTAGATCCTCAAACAGTTAAATCATCCGATTTTTAATCACTTTTTAACTTTTGATCTAAACCCTTCGTCCAAAAATTGAAAAAAATGTGAGGAATAGATGTGACTGCACGAACAATCGCGACCTCTTAAAATGGCGGTATTCTGATAATTGTAGAGATATGGTACCAATATTATGTATGGATGATAGAAAAAATTGGTGGCTGTAGTACGACTGTATTAGCAAGTATTATTTTGGCAGTAAATTGTAAGACTGATGCCGGATGGTGGTATGCAGTTGCTATATGGACGGCGGCAATTATTATTGGGATGGTTAAAATAATCGTACAACTGTATGGATGCGCTGTGGTTTTTAATTTTTATTTCTTTTTATAAATCAATCGTACAAACGGTATATTCTATTGGCAAGTGTACAGCTGGTTTGGCGGCTGGGCTGGGAAATGTATGGTGGCGGTGGCTATTATGACAGTGGGATGTTGGGATGACAGCAGTAGAGATTTGGCAGATTGGTGGATTGAACTATAACTTTGTACGCAAATAATTAATTGCAGATTTAATTTGTCAATCTTATGGCTGTACAGGCACCCAACTTATTAGTAGTTAGATGTACAGTGGTTGAAATTACAAATAACAGGTTGTGCAGATGGCATCAATTCTTTAATGGCTATATGTTCATTATGGCAGCAGGTACAAAGAATGACACGCACAGCTGCTGGTAATTGTACAGATGGTGGAGGAAGTGGCAATACACCCCCGCCCCCCCGGGGCCCTGTTTTTCATTAAATGAAAATTTTGAAATATAAATGGCCAAAAGTCTGTTGTGGTCAATGCACCCAGAAAATCACAGAAACTCTGAAAAGATAAGCATTGGCCAATAGCCAGATTAAATGAGGGAGTGTGGCCAAAGGCTGGGATCAGAACAACTAAGCTTTGATACCAAATGTGACAATCAAATCTGGTTCACCAATTAAAATATCCAAAATACTTCGAAATATAAAGATGTTCATTAGGATAAATATATAATATATATTTCAAAGATGTTCATTATGATAAATATATAATATATAAATGTATCAGTAAAAACTGATATATGATAGGATATAATGAAAATTTTAAATGAGAGCCCCATTATAAATACTAGGCAGGAGTGCCTCTTCAGAAGAACTCGTGTTTTCATTGAGACACGCCCTTTCATGTTCCTCTTCATTAATTATGAATTACGAAATATATATATAAATGCTTATAATATTTTCATGCATAGGTTTCTCACAGATTATTTTTCTACAATTAATTAATCATTGTTTAAGGCTTAATAGCATTATATTCAGAACTGGACCTGCTATAACCAAATGAGTACATAGCTCATTTGCAGTCTGACTCCTAAGTTGGCTCAACCAGTCTAGAGATCTGAATATTGCTTTTCTCTTGGTGAATGGCTTCAACAGCTGCTGCCATTTGATGTTTTCAATCGGTTGGCACAGGCAGCATTGGGCATCATATATGTTTCCTTTAGATGGCACCATTGAGCAACCTATTCACATTCTCGGTTTATATCTTAAAATCACCAAATTTCTAGCTCAAGGGATGCAGGAGGAAGGGGTTTGGCAATACCCTGAAATATTGGAAAAATATTAACTGTGCTGCTAACTGAAAAGCACCCAATTTCGATCTTTCTTTGAGTAACCTGATGGATCTGATTTCATCCGAAGACATTCAGTTACCAGTATTAAGATTAAAAGTTAATGGCAATTCCTAAAATGGGGATTATTTCGTGTATTTTTTGGGGCTCTTAGTGAACTGTTTAATTGAATTTGTAGATTTGAAATGAGAACAGGGGTCTGTGTTTCAAATGGTGCTTCCAAATTGTGAAATGCTGCCCAAAACGTTTCACGGCATTTCAATGCCATTTGGAAAAAAATGTACGTTTTGGGGCATTTTGGTTAATGGAAATGAAGGGGGCACATTTCTTGCAACTTATCTTTCAAAGTTTGTCTGTTACATTCAAGTTATCTGTTTTAGTTTCCTTGTAATATCATGCTTCCATTGTATTAGTTTAGAATTGTCACCTGTCATCCGAGTTTATATTGGTGTATGTAAATATGCTTGGAATGTTCGATCAAGCCTTTATTACATTTGAAAACAATATTCCAATACCCAAAATAAATTTTATTAGCCAGAGTTTTTGTTAATGTCTTTAATTTGTCATATACTGAAATGTCTACAGAAGTAGTCACGCTTTTATTTAGTTCCAATTAGATTAAAAATAATATCTTTTTATCCTGAAGATATTGCTCGAATATGTGTTTAGTAAAAACTTAATCGAAATTGTGTACTTTCTCTCTTTACATAGCTTATCTTTTGTTTAAAAATTAAAATAGATAGACTCATGGAATTACGTCTCTTTTCATCGAATTTTGAATACTCGTAAAATGTGCAAGGCTTCTTTTTTGGATTAAAGCATGCCTTGGAAATTGAGAATGACCCTTTTGAAATTGTTCACAATTCTAATATCTAACTCTTAAATGCAGGACGACAAGATGCTCAAAAGGATGATATCCCAGAGAATAATAGAAGTGACAAAACTAGAAATAGTTTAACAGCCAATGAAGCTGAATCAGCTAGAGAGTTTTTTAGTACTGTGAACAAGATCATAAAGGACTTAAACTTAGGATCTGAGGTGGTTGATGAATGGATAAAGGATTTAGATTCTGAAGTGAATTCTAAGTTGGCTGAAGATAAGAAAGATGTACCTGATGGGCTTGTTTCTTCAACTGATGTATCCTACAACTCTTATTTAATGTAAGCATCCTTTGATATTTTAACTTTTTTGTTTGTATAAAATATACTTAAGATATACAAGCACACGCACATTGATATAGAGATAATGTATAAATGGGAGTAGGCTTTTGATATGAGAACGGTGAGATTAGAAGACAGAGACCTCATAATTGCAACTAGAGAAGTAAGTTTTCAAAAAATTACATAATATGTATTAAACCCTAGGAAATCCAACTCGTACAATTTCCAAAAGGCATTGGCCTTAAATAAAAGTAGGCTAGCAGCATATATTTGACACCTAATTTTTAATTGATCTAAAGTAGAGGAATGTTATGGTAGTTACAATTTCCTATTGAACAGCTACACAGATAAACTATAATACAAAATTGACTAAATATAGGAATTAATTTGAGGATTGTCCACTTTTTCCCTACTTGTACATTCTAGTAGCCAGTGGTTTGGGTTATTTTCTAGAAGCGGGTAAAAAGAAAAAAAGAATTCGGGTTATCCCTCTTCGTGATGGTTCTGAGATGGTTAATGATCACATTGTTGATGATTCTCCTTTCTTGGTTTGGGTGGATCAAGAGTTGTTTGAGGCTGGGGGTGTTTGGACATCTTTTGCATTGCCTCTAGAACATTTGTCACTAAGTTGAAAACTGACATTTTTCTTGTTGAAATTGATAATCCTCCAGCTTGGATTTTTTTTATGGAATTATGTATATCTGGTCAGGTGTGACTTTCTGCTTGCAGAAATTTCTATAAATTAAAGGTTTAATGCAAAACAGAAATTTCACCTCTTCGTCTAGAGGTTTCCTAGATCTTAACACTGAGAATTTTTAGCCTTAGGGATGTAACGAAATATAGAATATTCAATAAAACAGCAGCAGAAAGTGAACAATATCTGAATTCATATCAACCCAGTCTTCTAGGCAATTCAAGGAAAAAATTCAAAAGATATCAAAGTGTCTTGATAAGTTTCATCCCTCTACGGAAATCTTATCATGCATAAATTAGATCTGAAAACACACTTTTACAGCTGTTATAACAGCAATAAAACAGCCCTTATCTTCTTTAATTACGATGTTAAATCACTTAATGTAATTGCCCTTTATTTATGTTTAACCCACCAAAATGGGTAAGCCCATAGGAGAAAACTTTTCTCCTACATTTGACAGCCAGCCGGACAGATACCCAGCCAGCAGCCCTTGACAGCCACTATTTGATGATCATATGCCATGTGCCTCCACCATTTGCATCAGCCATCTGCCCCTCACCATCCGGCATTTACACTTGGATGAAGGTGAGCTACTATTCAAAAGGTACTTTGATCATTTTGCAATCAGGTGCTTATACTTGTTTGTTTTGGGCATTTAGTATGGACAAAGGGGTGATTTGGAAGATTGACCGATTTTGACTGTAAATCTATTCTCTCACCTTACTAGGGATGTTAATCTTTAGGCCTAGTCCAGTGGGACCTACCTTAAGGCCTTAGGGTTATAGGGGGGCACTACTTGGAAAACCCAGATTGAGATAGCATGTTCATTATCCCCTACACCATACTTGACACTTTCCATGCCACATTCGAAGCCCCATATACCACATCTGTTCTTCAGGTCTAACTTGTCATTGGTTCATTGGATTTGGCAGGCACATATCCACACTCTTTGAGTAGGGCTGGAAAACTGTTGCCCTAGAGGTTGATATAACTAAAAGAATGGAAAAGCATATCATGGCCACAATTAAAGAAAAATAAGAAAATCAAAATGCAAATCACTTGGTTCCTAAGCACATAATGCTCTTTTACATCAAAAGGAACCCTTGCATGTACCAATGTTGATGAGTAATGAATCGACTCATCTTAAGGGGTAATAAAAATGCTACATCATAAAGGGCAAGATCTAACCCTTGAGCTATATGCGGTAATACAAAGCATTATCAAGGAGAAGTAAAAGGAGCACAAGAGGGGTGGAAAAATAAGGTCGAGCAGGGTAACTCATGCTTCCACGATTGCTCCCTCCTTTACATTCATGCACTCTGGATGTGGACACCCCATTAGTTGGTCCCCTTGACCATGGCACTTGGCCATGAAGCCTTTCTCCTTCATTTTCATATATTACACTAACACCTATTGATTGAGGGGTTGACCTTCGAAATGTCACTTCCCTTGAGGTTTGGAAGCACCTAATAGGGTTGATCATTACCCACCTCTACCAAGGTAAACACCTTTATGGGACTTGGTCTAGTTAAATATCAGAAGGTGATCTTTGTTTGAAGTATTATCATGCCTCTTCATTTTCATATATTACACTAACACCTATTGATTGAGGGGTTGACCTTCGAAATGTCACTTCCCTTCAGGTTTGGAAGCACCTAATAGGGTTGATCATTACCCACCTCTACCAAGGTAAACACCTTTATGGGACTTGGTCTAGTTAAATATCAGAAGGTGATCTTTGTTTGAAGTATTATCATGCCTCTAACACTCAAGTTTGGTCCACTTAGATGCATTCATGATCTTAGTCTCTGATGGATGTTTGCTTTCACATGAGTTCCTATTGTTTTTGTTAGGTGGTCCACAACATCCTAGACCTTGAGGGCACGCACTTTGTAGGTACATTATGAAAGTGGCCCCTATCCAATATTAAAATAATATAAAAGCCATCTCCTCCATGTTCCAATTCGTGAATGATACAATGACCACATCAATATGACATTATTGTTTGTGAGTTGTGTTACCCACCACCAGTGGGTGACCCCTATAGGAGAAAATTTCTCCTAGATTTGTCTTCAGCCAACAGCCAACAACCCCTTGCAACCACATGATAGCCTCATGTGCCACCTATTGATTTTTGGTAGCATCGAATGTGCTCTAGCCATGAAAATTGGTGGAGAGGATAAGGTACATGAGATCTCCAAGACCCTGAAATCGTTTGGGGAAATTCCACCCGGATGGAGTGATATTAAAATAATTAATATTTTAATGAGACCCTAAGTCTAAACTTAGGAAAATTAAAATATTAATGTGTATTAATATAATATGGGTGAGAAAGTTCTAAATAACAAGGATCAAGCCAGATCTAATCTTAGCCATTGATTAGGGACTTAATCTCGGCCGTTGAATCGTCAATAGGAAAAGTATAAGAGGAGGCTTGAGGGTCAGTTGGAGATACACCAAGAGAGATCAAGAATTCGATTTTCTGGGGCGTGGTTTGCTGAGGAAATCGAACAACTGATTAGTTGCAGTGAGGGGCAGCTCGGCAGGAGGCCGAGAAATACATATGAGAGAGGCAGCAGAGTGCCAGAAGAGGCAGCGCAAAGCCTTGGAGAGTTGACGCAAAGGCAACAAGGGCTGAGGAGGCCAGCGCAGAGGACACAGAGGGCCACGAGGCTGACGCAAAAGTCGTTGT
Organism: Pinus tabuliformis; assembly: GCA_031772625.1. Lineage (NCBI taxonomy): Eukaryota > Viridiplantae > Streptophyta > Pinopsida > Pinales > Pinaceae > Pinus > Pinus tabuliformis. Next base: position 1,089,500,471 of record CM062813.1, read on the forward strand.
GGCTGACATAGTTGACGCAAAGGGCTTCAGAGGTTGCTGTGAGGTGATTCAGTGGGACAGACTGAGAGCTGATAGGCTGACGCAAAGCCAGAGAGGGTGACGTAGTCCCTAAAAGGATGACGTAGTTCCAGAGAGTGTGTGGAGCAGCGTTCGTTGTCCAGCACAAGGAATAGCCGGAGTCACTGTGGGATTGTTCATCCAATAGCTGATTTGCCAGAATATCCGTCTCCGGATAGAGGTATTGCTGCCAAGGATATTCTCTGAAGGGTGAGCCATTTCTGCCACCCTAGTTGTATTCATAAATCTGCTTAATAATAAAACCCTCATATATGCTGCATCGGTTTTCCCGCATTGGGTTTTCTAGGGACGATTGTCCAAAAATAATTGTGTCCCTTGTGTTGTCTCAGTTTATTTCAATGGCTGATCTGTATGTTTGTGAAGGCTGCAATTGTGTTTATTTCGATGTTTATATTATTAAATAACTTGTTAATGTAAAGAACAAGTAGGAGATAATAAACCAGATATTGTAGTAGGGGTTTTTGATGTGTTAGATTCATAAATTTTCACATGGTATCAGAGCGATTGTACACATGAGGATTGAAGACACCAGTAGAAGAAATTTGAAAAATTTGTAGTAGAAGCAGCTATCCCGAGAGACAACACTGTTCCAGAGCTAAAGTGGCAAGAGAAGAGGTGACATAGTGCTTAGAACGTGACGCAGAGGCTCACGCAGAGGCTGCGTTAGCATTTCGAGCGAAGGGAAGGGCTAGCGCAGAGGCAGAAGAGGCTCACGCAGAGCCACATCATCCTTCTCAACCAGGTAGGATTGACGCAGTTGGCCGGAGGAGCAGATTCAACCTTCGCCTGGATTACGCAGTGCCTAAACGGATCAAATTCTTCAGTTGTTAGGACTAAGGGAGTTGTGCAGATTGTGATTTGAGGAGTTGGTGGGGCGTTGTTTCTGTCAGGTGTAGAATAGTGTCTAAGGAAACCGAACCAAAGTAGAGGGAATCACTACCTCGACGGATTTCTAGCCAAGGAATCCAGATCTGAGTTGCAGTTGTAAAGGAGGATTGGAGAGGAGCAGTTCGACAGTTGGCCAGAGGATTTCTAGGAGGGAAATTAAGATTCAGAGGGAGTCTCGAAGAGGAGCTGAGATGGCAGTGAACGGACTAAGGGATCAGGACAAGTTGGACGGGGCTTCCAATTTTGTCATCTGGAAGGCCAGGATCTTCGCAGTCTTGGATAGACATCGCATCAAGGACTATGCCTTGAAAGTAGTAGCTATCCCAGTTGACTCAGCTGAGAATGAGAAATAAGAGGAGGCCCAGGGAAGAGCGAAGTGCATGATCCTAGAAGGGGTCAAAGATCATGTCTTAGCACATATCACTGAGAAGAACACAATAAAGGAGATGTGGGACACCCTGACCACCTTATACCTGGGCTCTTCTGTGCAGCGGAAGATGCTATTGGAGAATTAACTGAGGTCATATTAGATGAAGAAGGGAGAGGAGATAGATCCCTTCCTCTTTAGGTTGCAAGAAATTCGGGACCAACTTACTTCCGTGGGGTCTACACTGGATCTAGAGTTTATGGTCAAGACTGCTCTAGATGGAGTGTCCGATGACTAAGAGACATTTGTCCAAAGCATTTTGGGCAGAGCGACTCTCCCCAGTTGGGAGGAGATGTGGGCAGCTCTTTGACAGGAAGAGATCAAGAGGATGACCAAGGCAGGGAGTAGTGGTAAGGGAGTACGAGTCAAGAAAGAGGAGGATGCAACTCTAGCATCTACGGGACAACAAAGGAAGAGGAAGAAAAAGGACATCTCCAAGGTCAAGTGCTTCAACTGTGGGGCACTGGGACATTATGCATCTTAGTTCCCCAGGAAGAAAGGCAAGGGAGAAGCTTCCGATTCAAAGGCAGCTCCAGCTAAGGCGGAGAAGGATGTTGAGACTGATGACGATTGTGCCATGAGTGCTTATGCGCCTCTAGAGAAGAGGTGGGAAGACATCGAGTTGTAGTTAGGAGGACTACGATGTTAGGGGCAGGATCCTTGAGGTGCCCAAACTCTTGGATCACATCTCGGCTATGGGAGCCCTTAATGACAGTAGCATGATGACAGGTATGGGGTGGAGCAAAGTGTGGTGGAGCGACAAGGCAAGTCTAGAATGCAGAAGTCTATAGCAGCACAGCAGACGTTGCAGTAGTGCGAGAGGCACAAAGGTGTTTGCAGCAGCGCAGTGGCAACAGAGGGAGCACATGATAGCAACAGAGGTAGCTTCAGCATAACGAGGCTTCCAAACTGACTAGGATGTCAGTATTTGGGGGGAGTCAGTTACCTACTTCTCGGTAGCGGAGTTGTAGTGCAGCAATTAGTAGTGGCAGTGCTAGGGGCAGCATGGGCAGCATGTTGAGAGAGTACAGATGTAGCAGTGGTGGTGGCAGTGTCATGGGAAACAGTACAGGAAGCAGCAGTGCAAGGGATGTGAGGCAACAAACCAAGCATCAGCACAGGTACCGATGCGGAGGATCAGTATGATGTTCCTGTGGTGAAGCATTACTAGATCACATTCCTTGCTAAGAGGGAGTGTCAATTTTTGGTAGCATCAGATGTGCTCTAGCCATGAAAATTGGTGGAGAGGCTAAGGCACATGAAATCTCCAAGACCCAGAAATCGTTTGGGGAAATTCCACCTGGATGGAGTGATGTTAAAATAATTAATATTTTAATGAGATCTGTAGTCGCACAAAGTGTCTAGGCACTGCGACAACACTCAGAGTAAGGGTTGCCACTCTCGATCCTTACTCACTCTGTTTAGACTCTCTCCTAGGCAAGTCAAGACGGGTAGTCCCTAGGCAAATGGATGAGGATAGCTTGTCAACAACAGACTAGGAGATTTTAATGATGGACAACTTGACGAAAGCAAAAGAATCTCGATTAATTCAGATGAATAGATTAAACGCCAATATAACCAAGACACGACCACAAGATAGGGACAATTATAGACCAGTGCCTTTATGCTCAATTAACCGTAGATTAAGTAAGAAGACAAGTTATCTAAAACAATTTTCCAATATGCGACGAATAATGACAATCATGAATCATCAATATAAACGCCCAACACTGTAACATACAAAAGATTCCAGCTCTAAAATGATTTTCATTAACTGCCCAAATTTAAATTCAATTGACAGTCTACAACAATAAATCTAATTTAAAATGTTTATCGCACTTTGATCATAGTAGAATTATGAAAATTTAAGATTTAGCATTTAACATCAGAAACACCAAGGAATTTTATGTTAGCACTTCAGTCATTCCTTAGGCAAAATGTAAAGAAGTAAAACAAGTCAACGGGTTAATAAATCGAATTTTTTAATGGGCCATAGGCCACATTAAATAATTTTATGTTTAAGCGCAAATCCCTTTAATTTATTTTAACTTCTTAGGCACAAAATTTAAAATTTTTAGGATTTTTTCATGTTTTTCAAATCTTTTAGATTTTTTTTTCAAGTTTTTAGAAATTTTTAATTTTTTGTGATTTTAATGAATTTTTTAATGTTTAAATGAATTTAAATGTTTTAGTTTTTTTTAACTTTAAGGATTTTTTTATTTTTATTTTTGTATATTTTGAGAATTTTAATTTTCTTAGGATTTTCAAATGTTTTTTTTTTTATAGATTTTTAGGATTTTAGATAATAAAATCAAAACCGTAAAAAATAAGAAATAAGAAAATCAAAATCAAATAATTTTTTTTTTTTTTTTTTTTAAATAGAAGTCAAAACAACAATTCGAATCTAAAAAACATCAAAAAATTAAAATCGAATTTCAAAAAATGAATAATTAAAATAGATTCTAATCCTAAAATTTTAATTTATATACAAACCTAACTAAATGAAAATGAAACTTAAACTAAACGATGAATATATACAAATAAAATGAAATCGAATACATAAAAGAACCCTAACCCTCGCACATTAAAAATAAAAATAAAAAATCGAAATGAGTTTGTTGTTGTGTTGATGCAGGTCCGAATGGCGGAAGGAGAGCTCGAAGGGAAGAGGGGATTGGACGCATTTGCTTTGTAGGTGGATGGAGTTGCGGCAAGGAGATGGAGGCTGCGGGAATGATGAGGGACAAACCCACGTGGGTAGCAAAAAGGGTAGCGGATGTGAAGTGCGGATGGGCAGTGTGGAGAGCAAATGAGGAAGCTGTAGGGAAATGGTGAGGAAATGGCTGCGTGGAGGGGGAAATAAGGCGGCGGATGCAAGAGATGAAGAGCTGGAGGGTTAGCACGTAGGTTTAGAGACTGCGTGGAGGAGGTTTGATGTGCGGTTTGGATACGCTGCAAAGAGGTATGCATGCAGCAGACTGGCAGCATAGATGGACAACAGAGAAAGGCGTGGAGTATGGAGGTGTAGGTGGGCAGCGATGGAGAGGTTTTGGAGGTGAATACGCAGAGGGCAAAGGTGATGAAATCCATGGGAAGGTAGAGCAGGTTACATGCAACAGGTGAAACGCATGGAAGGGTAAGGCAATGCCAACAACGATAAGTAAACAATTTCGAAATCTCCTCGAGACCCTAAAAAAAAATAGTAAGAGTAAACCCAAGGCGGAAAACGAATCTAAAATTTTCTGTTGAAAACCCAGGCAGTAAAAAAACAAGGTTTGCAGATTTGCAGCGGCAGCAAAATGACTGTGATCCCTCTAAAAAAATTGAAATGCACAGTGAACTCCACAAATCAGGCCGCAAATCAAAGGAAACATCCAACAAACTGGTAGCCTAGAAACCCTTAATTTTTTTTTTAGAAATCTTAATTAAAATTTTAAATCCTTCTGCTTCAGATTTCTTAATGAAACCCTCACAAAATTTCCAGATCTAAAAATAAATAATTTTAAACCCTAGGACTACAAAATCTGGATATGATCCCTGCAAAAATGATGCTGATGAACCCCAAAGATCCAGATCTTACCCTCCAGGGCCTAGATCTGGACTCTGCACAGTTTTCTTCCTCAGATCTGTAGCTGCAAAAAACAGGAAAACACTCAAATGATATATACAATAACCCCAAAAAACTAAAACCTAGAAAACCCAGGTTGGATTTTTTTTTTATAGATCTATGCACAGGAACAACAGATCTACTAAATCTGGCGAGTGTGAGTCCAACTCCGCTCCCAGCTTTGATAATCTAAGGCTCTTAAAAGCCAATTTGTCAATTTAGCACATAAAATTTTTGAAATTTTAAATTTAAACGGAGGTGCTTCGCCCAAAACCCTTCATGCATCACCAAATAAAAATCTTTTGATAAGCCCGAGATCAAATCAAGCTGGGCTCTTCAGAAAACACGGATCAGGAGTTGGCTAGTTCAACCGAGAACCCCGAACGCCCGATGATATAATAATCAAGGATTTCCTGCAAAAGCCTCAATTTAACCATCAACATAGAGCGAGAAAACGATAATAAAATTAGGATAAATAGGGATACCTGCTATTATATTCAAAATTTAAATTATCATTCAAAACCTAGCAACTGAGCAAGATACCTGTACTCAAATTGCTCTTCAGAAAGCTATCATGAATGGCTAAAAAGAAATCTATGCATGAAAATGACACATCTTACAGTATTTCCACGAAGAGTAACACCAACAGAGATTTAACCCCAAAGTCTTTCTTTATTGCTCATAAAAAGATTACAAGAGAGCTTTTCACTTAGCACACGATCTAGAGATCGGATGAACTGACTGATAAATGACCTCCTATTTAAAGATCAATCTTCCAACGGTTAGTTCGGAGTGATCCTCGTCAAAGCAATCTCGACCGTTGATGAGGATTAAAATTTCTTTTAATCTCATTCGTCGAAATTTTAAATTATTGAGGAAATTCAAAATTTTCAATTAAATGCATTTTAATTAATTCAAAAATTAAATTTTTGAATTAATTTCCCCAAAATTTCGACTTTGACTTAATCTCAGGGACCAAAGGCTTAAAATTTAGCAAAATAATTAATTTACCTTAGTCCTTGGACCTCTTAAACTTTAATTTTTCAAGGACCAACGGATTTTGTCTTTGGAGAATTTGAATTTACCTAGGACCTAGAATTAATCAAATTTCTGGCTTAGGATTTTAATTAATTTTGGCCAAAAAATTTAATTAATTAACCTATGAGGGGATAAATTATTTTTCTAACCCTCAAGACACTTTACATCATAATTTTTACATTTTTTACATCTCAAGTGGGAAAACCCATTTGCAAAAGACCCTCATAGACTACCCATTTCTGCGACACAAAATATAATCTAGCAGATCAAGCAATTTGTAATAAAATAACCTAACCAAATAGTTAGCATTATTCCCAAATCACTTTTACATAGACTTGATCTAGAACACTAGGACTTCCCTAAGGTCCCAATGGGAAAATCCATTTCGGCTTTGGGGTAACGCTGAAGGAAAACTTTTCTGACCATCTGAGAATGGATCAGTGAGACAAAAAACATCCCGGAATGTAGATCGTCACCAGAAAAGTAGGTTTACCTAGGTAATTACATACACAGCATGGATCTGCTGAGATTATTTACATTATAGACATGCAGATTGGGTTTACATTATAAGATGATGATCAAGCTGATGATGATAGCTAGACGGCATGAACACATCAATCAGGCACTATCCCTTTTGCGAAAAAAAGGGGGTGTATTGCTATGGGTCGTTGACACGTAGTGGTCAACATCTGGCTCTACTTGGGGACACGTTGCTGCACTGGGGGAATGTGAGAATCCAAAATCTTCATCCACGCAACACACAACATAAGTAGTGTCCATCCAAAAATCATCATGTAACGTTAAGCACAGGAAAGATATAGGCTTTTCATTTATTAACTAATCTAATAATTTGAAAAACACAAATTTAACTACAAAATGAAATACTGAAATAACAGGGTATAAGGTTAGAAATACAATACAAAGATGCCCCATGGCATCAAATGTGTTCAATATAGTGCATACTGAGCATTTGCCTGCTTTCAGGCAAATCTGTCGGCTGTTTCTCGAATGTGCCATGTCCAATCCTGCATACGGTAGGACCTTTTCCTATCCGAAAATCAAACTGCTCGCAACCATCTGATGCATCAAATCGCTTTCTCATTCTCTTTCTCTTGCGCTTTTTCTTTGTGGCAGGCTATATCACTGATGATGTGGAACATTCTGCTTCAAAACTCTCAGATGAAGTATGTAAGATATGCATGACATGTCTCTCTTCATTTTGCATCTGCTCTGTCAAGAATGATGGATTAGTCTCACAAGTGTCATGAGTTATAACTCGATCTTCTATGATTGGTGGATTAACCATGTGAGCGTCGACTTGATCTTTATCAATTTCAATTTTATCCGAGTCACCTTCAATTAACCACTTTTCAATGGAACAAATGACCTCCTCGTAATAAGATGGAGCTTGCTGCAACAGATAAGGAGGCTTCTGATCTGTTGACGTCTCCTTGTTTCTTTCATCCTCTGACTGATGTTGAAGTTTCTGTACCTGTATTGTTATGGCATCCATCTGGATAGAGTGTTCAACCTTCATAGCACTGACTTCCTTGCAATGGTTTTCCTCCATGGTCAATAACTTACTCTGAAGACATACCTGACCAGCTTCCACATCTTTTATTACTTTTTCATTCTTTTCTTTCATGCCCATGAAACAATTTTGCATATGGTTTATCTCTTTCTTATGATTTGATTGCATGGTAGCTAATTGATTATTATAATCGAATCTCATGATGGTCATTTCTTCATCCATAGTTAATAAATTGCTTTGCATAGAATTAATTTCTCTGCCATGATTAGCTTTCATGGTTTCCATTTCCTTCTGTATGTCGGCCCTCATATCCTCCATATCCTGAGCACACTCTTCTACTACTGTGTTTACGTGATCAGATTGTTTAATTTTCATGATTTCCATCTCCTCATCATGTTTTTCCAGTGGAGTTTATAAAGTTCTCGTATCCTTGACGTAATCAATTACAAAATTTTCTTGATTAAGCTCCATATTTTTTCCCAACTGCATTTGAATGAACTGCATGTCTTTAACCAACTGCTTTAGTTCTTCTATAATTTGCTTATTATTTTCCCTTTCATTGTTGACACTGATTTGATAACTTATCCCCGTTTTTCACTGTCATCGATTTGACTTGCAACGATACAAGTGGATGGCACATTCTGATATGGAGAATTGTCTTGAAATCTTTCATTGACAGTTGGATCCTTCACAAGATCACTTTCATTCTGGTGCATAATTTTAGGGGCACAAGGCGAGCTACCTTGATAACTGTTGACCACTACGTGTCAACGACCCATAGCAGTACACCCCCTTTTTTCGCAAAAGGGATAGCGCCTGATCGATGTGTTCCTATCATCCAGCTATCATCGTCAGCCTGAGGATCATGTTATAATGTAAACCCATTCTGCATGTGTTTAATGTAAATAATCTCAGCAGATTCGTGTCGTGTATGTAATCACCTAAGTAAACCTACTTTTCTGGTGACGATCTACATTCCGGGAGGTTTTTTGTCTCACTGATTCATTCTCAGATGGTCGACAGGGTTTTGCTTCAGCCTTACCTCAAAGCCGGAGTGGATTTTGTCACTGGGATCTTAGGGGAGTCCTAGTGTTATAGATCGAATCTATGTAAAAGTGATTTGAGAATAATCCTAACTATTTGGTTAGGTTATTTTATTACAAATTGCTTAGTCTGCTGGATTATATTTGTGTCGCAGATATGGGTATTTTGTGAGGGTCTATTTCAGATGGGTTTTCCCCCTTGTGATGTAAAAGATATGAAAATGATGATGTAAAGTGTTTGAGGGTTGAAAAAATAATTTATCTCCTCATAGGTTAATTAATTAAATTTTCTGGTCAAAATTAATTAAAATTCTAAGCCAGAAATTTAATTAATTATAGGTCCTAGGTAAATTTAAATTTTTCACAGGCAAAATTTGTGGGTCCTTTAAAAATTAAATTTTAGGAGGTCCAGGGATTAGGTTAATTGATTATTTTGCTAAATTTTAAGCCTTTGGTCTCTGGGGTTAAGTCAAAGTCAAAATTTTGAGGAAATTAATTCAAAATTTTAATTTTTGAATTAATTAAAATGCATTTAATTGAAAAATTCGAAATTTCCTCAATAATTAAAATTTCAACTGATGAGATTAAAAGAAATTTTGATCTTCATCAACGGTTGAGATTACTTTGACAAGGATCACTCGAACTAGCCATTGGAAGATTTATCTTTAAATAGGAGGTTAGTTGTCAGTTGAGATCATTCGATCTCTGGATCGTGTACTAAGCTCTCAAGCTCTCTTGTATACCTTTTTGAATTAATGCAAAAGTCTTTGGGGTTTCAACGTGCTGTAGTGTTCCTTTTCATAAATTTATGGTAACATTGTTTTAATTTCTGCTTAATATTATGTGAAAACTATCAATCAATAACTCTCTTAGAATAATCTGAATACAGGTATCTTATTTAGTTTGTTGGATCTATGGTAAGATTTTTAATTTTGATTGAAGTAGCAAGTATCTTTATTTCTTCAGAATTTTATTGTTGTTCTATTTCTCTATGTGATTTGATGGTTGATCTAGTGTTTGTAGAAGATCTCTCAGGTTCTCATTGAGCGTTTGGGGATAGTTCTTGGTTGGACCAACCAACTCTCAACACATTTTTTGAAGAGCCTACTTCATATAAGCCTCAGGATTTATCTAACGATAATCTTTTTTTTGCAGGGTGTTTTTGGGCTAGTACCTCTCTAAAATTTGAAAATCTCTTAAATATTTTGTGGAAATTTTGATAGATCTGGCTATTGAGAGCCTTAGATTATCAATCTGGGAGCAGAGTTGGACTCATACTCTTCCTATCTGATAGATCTGTAAATTATTTGTATAGATTTGTAAATTATTTGTATGGATCGGTTGTTTACTTGTGTAGATTTGAAATTTTGTAACATAATTTTGAACTTTAACACTTGGGTTTTTGGGATTTTCTTTATTTTTGTACATATTGGGTATTGAGGTTTTCTCTTTTCATTTGTGCAGAAATAGATCTGAGAAATCAGCCAAGTAAATCTTCATATCTGAGCTAGATCTAGACCCTAGAGGGCAAGATCTGGGCTCAGATTGTTTGCAGGAATAGATTTAAGAAATCGACCAAGTAAATCTTCAGATCTGAGCTAAATCTAGCCCTGGAGAGCGAGATCTGGGCTCAAAGATTGTTTGCAAGAATAGATCTGAGAAATCAGCCAAGTAAATCTTCAGATCTGAGCTAGATCTAGACCCTGGAGGGCAAGATCTGGGCTCAAAGATTGTTTGCAAGAATAGATTTGAGAAATCAACCAAGTAAATCTTCAGATCTGAGATTTTTCAAGCAGATCTGGGGGTTTTGAGACAGATCTAGGCCCTGGAGGGCAATATCTTATCCCAAATCTTTTTACAAGGCCAGCCATTAAAGATTTTGCAATAAATCTGAAGATCCGAAGCAAAATATTTTTTTCAGAACAAGGGTTTCAAGTTTTAGGGCTCCTAAGCCCAATTTGCCTTCTCCTAGCCCAACACTAGTTCTATTGGGCCTAGTGCTAGCTCTCATTGGCCCTAGATTCCCTTGCTCCATTTCTAATTTGAATTTTTGATTTTCTGAAGCTAATCATTGGTGGGATTTTGCAGAAAATTTGGTAAAAATTTGTGTTTCAGATATTGAAATTTTTTTGGGCAACTTGGGCAAGTGATCTTCAAGGCCTAGGGCCTAAGGGTTTGATCTCTAAACCATCTTTTTCTTCACTGTATGCTACAGCAGTCATATACCTTTCTAATAGTGGTGAAAAACACATCTAAGTAGTTTGAAAATAACTAAAAAATTGCTAAATACATTAATAAGTCATTTATGTTTGATATGTATCAAGAATTTGGCCTAGATCTACATTTTGGGTCACTGTTATCTCTGAATAATTATGTTTCTGAAGTTTGAAATATAACAGTGGAAAAATTTCATGTGAGTTAGCCTAAAATCAGTTCCTAAGTTGTCTAATACATTAAGGAATTAATTTTTTGAGTTGGGCATTCATCGTTAGGTTTATTTCATGTTTTAATTGCTGGTTGTAATAAGTATATCAGATCTTATATAATTCCGGAAATCACATCACAATAGGCTGAAAATTTTTGATAATTCATGTGGGCAAGTTTGGAAAAATTTCGGTAAATTTTTGGCATAAAGATATCATTGATAGTTTACTGTTTTCATTGTCATATTGCTGCTGTCATAAAGTTTTTCTTACTGCTGTCTTAAAAATTAATTTCTGAAAATTAAGTACTCTGTCATGGAATTGTGATAAAATGCATATCCTTTGTTTCATAAACTAAGTAATTTTTTTGAGCATTTATTGACATTGATATCGAATTGCAAAGTTGTTTTTGTTCTCTTTGAGCTAAATTGTATCAAGAAGATTTGAAATAAGCTGGTGTTTTAACTATAGTATCTTCAAGAGTTTATTTTCTAAGTCTTCATCTAAAAAAATGCGAGCATTTCATTTGGGTAATTGAGGGCTTTTGCGGCATAAGTGTTTTCCCATTCTCGAGTCTAACTTCATCTCATCTTCCGGTGCATTTGCATATAAGTTAACTTTGCATAGATAAAATTTACCAGTGTTGTGAAAATCGCGATATTATCATTTTATCGCGATTTTTTCCCAAAGCCGATATTATCGCGAGTAATAATCGTAGATTTTTTTATACCCGATAATTTCGAGAAAATCGCGATAATTTGAAAAAATCGTGATTTTTTTTTTGAAAAAATTGCGATTTTTTCCAATTTATCGCTGAGGGTCGGGGCAACGCGGTTTTATAAGGGATGCTAAATGTTCGAAATGCAATTTTTTTTTTTGAAAGAAACAAATATTTTTTGAGTGGGGCAGGTTAATGATCAAGTCTAGGCCCTGGTATTGATATGCTATTCATGGTAATGTTAAATTCTTAAAGTAAAAGTGACAATCTCCTTAATCTTCATTTTTATCCTTTTGCTTAAATTTTTAACATTACAATGAAATGACTCAGGATGTTTGAGAGTGGTTCCGGCCTCATTGGATTTCATATGGAGAAAGTAGAATTTTAGATTTCATTCGAAATCCAGCAGACTTATCAGTTTTTTAGGATTTCAGGATTGGGAGATTGTAATGTTTCTAGGTGACACCACCTGTCTGAGCTACCCCTGCCACCAGTAGAGGACGTGGTCTACCTCCTATAGCTCCTACTTTAGTTCTTCAACTTCTAGAGCACAACAGACTCCACTGCCAACTCCACCAGCACCAGCATCTACATCTAGAGGGAAAGGGAAAGCTATGGCATTTTCTCGCAAGAGGAGCAGAGGAAATCAATAGCATTAAACTTTAGTTATTTTCTTCATTTTATTGTATATGACATTATGACATGATGAGATACATTATTATATTTTTTGTTGATATTTTGAGGCTGAGTTGGGACTCAGGAGTCAAGACTTACTATTCAAGACATGATTCAATGTTATGTGTGATTTTAGCACTAGAAATGATATTAAACATCTTATATATTAGTTCTTTTATCACATTTATGTGTCAATGTATTTATTTTATGTTGTATATGGTTTAGATTTTAAAAAAATGAAAAAAATGAATATTTTTGTACCAAACGATTTTTTCCCGATTATTTCTCGATAATTACAATTTTTTTTCCGATTTTTTCCTCGCGCCGATATTATCCTGATAACGATTAATGCAACATTGAAATTTACTTCCAAGCATAAATTTGGCTGATAGACAGATAGATCTTCATCCGTCTTTTTTTGAGAAACTTGTTTTAATTGTACTTAAAACGGTGACCTTGCAGTCGTCAGAGCCACAGTTCTCTGCAACGCCGGAGCCACCGAGTATGTTAGAATTTCAGGAGAGGTATCGTTAATCACACCTTAGTGTGCTTCTTCTAATCTTCTCTCTGCCAATTACTACGAAACCAGGCTCAACACAGAAAGGATTGAAGGGTTCACATCTAAATAGGCATTTAACTAAAGTTAACCAAGATTCTTGCAGCTCACATTAGTTTTAAGATCTGCATTTCATATAAAATAGTCATTCATCTAAGCAGCAGTTGCTAATCGATTACTTGATCTTAATTTCACTAGCAAGATCGTTGACTCCATAAAGCACTGGTATCAATTGTTTAAAATCTAATCAAATCCTATAAGTCCTGCTAAATCTTAATCAAGTACTTGATCGCTTCACTGTGTCTCCCGAACTGGTTGGTTCCCAATTAGTTCTTCTTCATTCCACTTTTCCATAGGGTCTACCCCCCTTAGCCTGCTGTAGGGAGACAACTTAAACGGAGAGATTGGGGATCATGGTGACAACCCCTGATCTAAATCATTGTTGCACTGCCTAGACATTTTGTGCGACAATAATAACCATATCTATCTGTAAAAGCATTGATGATGTCTTGTAGAGAAGCGAAAGAATCTTCAAGACAATTATTAAACCAATTCAAAGCATCACCCTCTAAAGAAAAGACAAATAGACGCATTTTGACATCTTCATGATCATACTGGGGAGAACTACAATATCTGAGTATTGTATGAGTAAACCTGCATAGATGCTTTCTAACAGCGACTGAATCACCACCCGAGAACAAAGACAATTTATGAATGGCCACTTCCGGAATATCATGGAGAAAATCAGTAAAATGACATGGGGTAAACGAATCATCCATGATGATTTGCTTGAAGGAATAATGAGGGACCAAATGGATGATAGAGAGAGACCCTTGCTCAAGAAAATCAAGAGATCTAGTAGAAATTCTTGTAAGAAATGAAATAAATGGATTCGCTACTTGAACATGAATCTAAGTCTAGGATCTAAAAGGCAAAAAACAACTGGATATAAGGGAGGGCTTCTTGTTTGAGAAATAATGAATGAATAAGTGGAGTCGTCACCCAAACAAGAAACGAACTGAAATGTCCAGGTGCTAACAGTGCAGATGAAACAATTAATGAGATGATGAAAGATAGGGCGATGAAAAGATCAAATGATGCCAGTAAATGTTGTGCCGCTTGACAGGCTAATGAATGGCGAAAAAAGATGATATGATTAAAACGATGTCGAGGAAACTAAGGACATAAAAACTCTATGCCTGGGAACGACGCCAAAAAATGTCGTCGCACAAAGTGTCTAGGCACTGCGACAACGCTCAGAGTAAGGGCTATCACTCTCAATCCTTACTCACTCTGTTTAGACTCTCTCCTAGGCAAGTCAAGGGGGGTAGTCCCTAGGCAAATGGATGAGGATAGCCTGTGAAAAATAGACTCTAGGAGATTTTAATGATGGACAACTTGACGAAAGTAAACGAATCTCGATTAATTTAGATGAATAGATTAAACGCTAATGTAACCAAGACACGACCACAAGATAGGAACAATTATAGACCAGTGCCTTTATGCTCAATTAACCGTAGATTAAGTAAGAAGACAAGTTATCTAAAACAATTTTCCAATATGTGACGAATAATGACAATCATGAATCATCAATATAAATGCCCAACACTATAACATGCAAAAGATTTTAGCTCTAAAATGATTTTCATTAACTGCCCAGATTTAGATTCAATTGACATTCTCTAGCAATAATTTGATTTAAAACATTTATCGCACTTTGAACATAGCAGAATGATGAAAATTTAAGATTTAGCATTTAACATCAGAAACACCAAGGAATTTTATGTTAGCACTTCAGTCATTCCTTAGGCAAAATGTAAAGAAGTAAAACAAGTCAACGGGTTAATAAATCAAATTTTTTAATGGGCCGTAGGCCACATTAAAGAATTTTAATGTTTAAGCGCAAATCCCTTTAATTTATTTTAACTTCTTAGGCACAAAATTTAAATTTTTTAGGATTTTTTAATGTTTTTCAAATCTTTTAGATTTTTTTTTTTAATTTTTTGTGATTTTAATGAATTTTTTAATGTTTAAATGAATTTAAATGTTTTAGATTTTTATGACTTTTAGGATTTTTTATTGTTTATTTATTTTTTTTGTATATTTTGAGAATTTTAATTTTTTTAGGATTTTCAAATGTTTTTTTTTTTTTTAATATTTTAGGATTGTAGATAATAAAATCAAAACCATAAAAAATGAGAAATAAGAAAATCAAAATCAAATAAAAAAAATTTAAAAAATAGAAGTCAAAACAACAATTCGAATCTAAAAAAGAAATCAAAAAATTAAAATCGAATTTCAAAAATTGAATAATTAAAATAGATTCTAATCCTAAAATTTTAATTTATATACAAACCTAAACTAAATGAAAATGAAACTTAAACTAAACAATGAATATATACAAATAAAGTGAAATCGAATACATAAAAGAACCATAACCCTCACACACTAAAAATAAAAAAAATCGAAATGAGTTTGCTGTTGTGTTGAATGCAAAACCAGCCAAAGAGAGGGACACAAAACCAGCCAAGGGTTCACACAGAGCTAGCTAGGGTTCACGCAAAGGTAGCCAGGAGCTGCACAGTGCCTCAGAGGGCCAGCGTGAGTGACGCAGAGGGCCAGAGGACTGATGAAGTCCCTCCAGAGGTTGACGAAAGCCAAGCCAGAGTGACGTTGGGCTAACGCTGGGCCAGAGAGAGCTGACGCAGTCCCTAGAGGTTGACACAGGCCAACGAAGAGTGACGCTGGGCTAACGCTGGCCAGAGAGAGTTGACGCAATCCCTAGAGGTTGACGCTGGGGTTTCGTGGGGCATATTAGAGTTGTGGAGCTGCCAGAGTGTTTATCCGACGTTTCAACTGGAATATCTGTCTCGGAAGGAGAGGTACTACTGCCGAGATTATTCTCTGTTGGGTGAGTTGGTTTTGGCACCCAGATTGTATTCTGAAACTGCTTAATAATATAAACCTTCAGATAGCTGCACCGGTTGTCCCGCATTGGGTTTTTCCAGGGACATTGGTCCAAAAACAACGTCACTTTGTGCTTGTTTTGTTTCATTCAGTTAATGGTCTGTAATGCATTGAGCATGTACTTGTATTTATTTTCAATATTTACATGTTAAATAACTTGTTAATTAATCAGAACAAGTAGGTAGAAATAAATCAGAGAAGTACATGAAGGGTTTCTAATAGTTAGACTTAGAAATTCCAACATTTGATTGGTCAAGCCTTGTTATCCATCCTTCTCCAATAGGTTGTATAACAAAATGAGATTTTCCTTAAAGACCTGCTACCATGTAAAGTCATGTCATTATGATGGTACACCCTCTAGGTCATCACTATAAGATACATAATACAAATCTATATCAAGTATGTCAAGGTTGTATGTCAATATGTCAAATTACATTCATTATAGTTCTATTGATATCAAGTCAAAGTCAAAGGTCAACTTCATTATGCCAAGTGTCTATACATATCAGATCTATGAGTCAAGTTAATATATTGATGTGTCAATGTGTGTCAAGTCAATCAACTCATATGATGTTATTGTCATTGTCACAATCATTTTCATTTCACTATTCAATGTATCAAGTCACTAAATGTGTATCAATTCACCAAAGATTTGTTAGTACTGCTATAATATATTATACAGCCTCATGGCATAGATCATCAAGTCAAGTGTCTCATCATAGAACGCTCAATAAGTCAATCAATACTTCACATCATAATCAAGGTACCTGATGTCGAAGTCATGTAATTGTGTTAAGTCAAAGTCAATATATTGTATCAATGTCAATGTGTTACTTGCTGTCCCATTACATATAATCACATCACTTGTTAACACTGTATCACTAGATATAGATAGTGTGAATCCTAACAAGCTCTTAAGTGTCAAGAAGCTCTATTGACTATTGAAGGCTACAACGACTGTTTAAGGGTATGTCGCTACACTTGATCCAACTGTAGTGAGTGCTGATCAGAACCCTAGCAAGTACCCTTCCTTCCACATAGTTTGCTTCAATAATTATTAAAAGATGGTACCAAGAGTATTTTGTTGTAGATTACTCTTTATGTCAGTGAATAAAATACTACTGTGGCTAATATGATAAAATAATAAGACTTCTGCCTGAACCCTCAAATGACTGCATTAATAAAGTACCTCAATGATGATCTATACAAGGATGACAAAACATTTGATGACAACGATGTCTGAATTCTTAGAGACAAAATGACACTATATTGTGCCCTAGTTTTAGGTCTGCTTGAGGACTGAAATTCCTAAATCACAATACTTCGTACATGATCTGATAAGTGATGTTTCAACAGAGAATCAAGGTCATGGAGCTAATGATCATGCCATGCATTGCTGTCCTCAATAGGTCTGTGTAATGTGCTTAGAAAGATGTCCTACTACACAGGTCCGAATCCTGAATTAGTTTATTCAAGGTTATGAAATGGATTCCTTCTTGCTGTTGTATGAGGACCGAAGTCCTGAAGTTATTCTTCTCAACTGAAACCCAATAAACAAAGTCAACGAATCACCAAAGTAAAAGGAAACAAAGGAATCCTAACTAACTCAGATATTTCGCTGTTCTGAAAAGTATGCCCTGACTGCAGGGTCTATATACACAAAGAAAGTTGCCCAACCAAACATGAAATAGGAGATCAACAAGCAAAAGAACTTACCTAAATAAACCAAGTAGAAGAGGACTGACTTCGCTGCCTTAAAATCTGTCCATGTACTTCAGGAAGTCCGAATTCCTTTTCTGCCTTAGACGTCCCAACCACAGGTAGGTCGAAGTTATTTCAGAGCTAGACACCAAGATAAATCGTTGAGATATGATATGTCTTGAGAGTGAATAGGTCTCCCTTTTATAGATTTGTCTTTAGTTTAGGAGGGGCTTCTAAGTGACCGTTGGAGAACTTAGGAAGGGGTTTTAAGGTAGACGTTACAGGGCTTTAGTTATTAAAAAAATGATGCTGCCATTAAAATTATTAGATCAGACATGTAAATCAAGGAAGGGACACTCCTTGTGAGTGAAGGTAGTTTGATGTCATTTTTTAATATAATTGTTCTTTTCAAACCTTAAGTTAGAGGTTTAATAAATTTAATTTAATTTAGTAATTGTTTATAACTTGTTTATTAAACTCTAAGTAATTGTACACTAACCCTCTTTGGTGTGTTTGGTAGGTGACACATGAGTGCATTAAGTCAATGATTGATTTATTGTCTTTGGTTTTTGAAGTTATGTAACTTATATGGGGTGAGATTACAATGATAAACAATGTCATATGTTGACAACCGTAGGAGGTGTCATGTCACTACCCCTTGGGGTTTTAGCCCAAAAACTGGGTCACTAACTTCAATTGTGAATATCTCTCAAACCAGGAGGCCTCTCGGGGCATACCACACATCAACAAAAACATCTTTTTGAGGAGAATCTAATGACATAAATCTCCGACCCAAACTCAATTTTTTGACCTACCAAAAACCTTTGACAATATCGGGGTACATCCTCAGTTCAGGGAACATAAACCCTAGGACTTGGGTTTTCAACCATCCAATAGTATAACTGCCATCTTGATGTAATCCGACAATTACTAAGAAGCGTTCATTAACCATTTGACATCAATGACTGGTGTTTTTGGTCAATGTCAAACCCAGTCAACTACATGGGTTGACATGAATGACAACACCATCCAACACTTTAGGATACGTTGGTGTGACCACTGACAAAATAGCAAGGATCTTGAATAAAAAGAGTACAAGGATTGCTTTTGAGCCCTCAAACACCTTAAAGAATATGCTTGGCCATGCCAAAATTACAATAAATCCCAAACAACAAAGAGGTATTTATTCAGTGTCATTCTCCTCCCGTAGGTACACATAGGTGAAACTTGTCGCTCAGTTCAAACAAGATTGAAAGAGCATTCTACCAACTTCTTGTATAAATCTATAAAAGTCCACTATTGCTGAGGATTCTCATGCTTCAAAACATCATATCTGCATTGAGAATGCAAAGTTCGTTGCAAAATTTGATCCCTGTATTAAATGACAGATAAGAGAAGGTAAGGATATTGAAAAACACAAATAATCTAAATAGAGACGATGGGTCGAAATTAACTTTAAGTGAATCTTGGAAGCCTATTCTCGGCCATCTTGAGGAGAACACCCCTCAATACTTTAGAAGTTTAGTTGGATTGTAAAGTCCTTCGGTGACCTTTTATTTCCAGGATGGCTCTCTCTCTCCCATCCAAATGAAATTTGTACTTTTAGGTGGATCAATGATGTCTTTCCATGTGGACATAACTATCCTGATGATTTACTTTGCTATATTAAGTCTGAAACATTGAGATACAGTAAACATGGATGGGATGCTCCAAATAAACCAGTCTGAAAATCTGAACTATGAAAGAATGAATGGATAAAATCATAAAAGACATGTTAAACAATGCTAAGGTAGACATAAGAGTTCTTATTCTACATATTTTCATGACTTTGTTCTGTGCAGAAATACTTTGGCTGCAATAAACATTGCAGTTTTCCTCTTCGAGCTTGCGACTCCAGTGAAAAGTTCAGATGCTGCGATTATTTCCTTGCCTCTACTTTGTGGAGCAAAGATAAATGAGTTGATTTTGAATGGAGAATGGTGGAGATTAATAACACCAATGTTCCTGGTATGCTATAGCTGGAAGTTTTTGAATTTCCATAAATACTTTTTAGTCAAATTACTCACTAATAGAGAAGGTTCCTTGTTAGATATTTGTTCCTTGATTCTATAGAAATTATAAACAGCAATCTCAAAGGGTATAACCAATGTTGTCTTATTCCTTGGTTTGACTTATTTTACTCTACCTAGAACTGTTAGAGAATGCTTTGAAGAGATTGTTCGAGATAAAAACGCTGTATATGCATAGTTATTCCTATGAAATGTTATATTTGATCTCGACCTTTCTTGTATATTTATTCATCATTTCTCTGCATTTCAACATTTTCAAGTCTTCTTCAGGTAGAATTGTTTTTCTTGAAAGCTTTCTACACCTGCTAGATGCCTTGTTTACTGTCATACTACAATGTGCCACTAACCTTAAACACTGACAACTTATCTCTATTAACGATGGTTTGCAAGTTTAGAAGTTTATAATATTGCTTGGATCTTTCATTTTCATAGGCCTGCACACACTGGAAAAAACACCCTTTTGTCATTTTAGTATGCAATGTCACGGAAATTCTCTAAAGGTTGTTTGGTCAGCTGTTAATGTGGAACTTTGCTATTTTAATATATTTTCCATTGTGATTTTCTAATGTACTGCATGATTCTCCTAACTTTTGTTGATGATGCTTGGTGAGGGAATTGTTCTTTCAGCCCTAAAATGTTGTTATCTTTATTTCTTGAAATTACTACTCTAGAGATACATTTTTGAGGAGAAAAAAACATAGTGCCATAATGTTCTATTGACACATTTTGAACACACTGCTTTAAAGATTGTGAAATGAAAAAAGTTTGTTCTTCAAGTTAAATACTCCAGAAAATTTGGAATATGTAGATCTCCATTTAGGATAAAAAAATTTATATTAAAATATATGAATAAAATGATGATACAATTGGGAATGAGGGTCTTGTATATATACCCAGGTAAGTACCCTTTCACGAACAGGCAAGTCTGTAGAGACATGCCTCTTTGTTTAACTTAATTACTATTTTAATTACATATTATTATGATTATTATTTATTATCTATTTTTATTATTTTTACATAAATTATATTCATAACATTGTCTTTCCCTTCAAAACGCTGTGTCGTCAAAGTTTGTTGATGAAAGGGTTTGATTTCTTTTTCTACTACGAATGCCTTCTCGTCTCGGGACAGTCATTTTTGTCGATATAAGTTGATATGATCCTTGGAGTGATATATAAAATTGTCATACAGAGGAAGGATCTGACCATCCTAAATTAATCTTTTGTGAAATCTTTTGATCATTGGAAACTTGTGATGAACTGTTATCACTGGACTGAGTTGTGCGCACTTTAGTATTCTTTGGAACATATGTTTGTTTCTTATGTTCTAAGTGACATGGATTCGTAGATTGATTGAGATGTCTGTTCTTGTGATTTGGATGTAGATAAAGAGTTCTTTTGGTTTCCCTTATCATGTGTGTGGCTAGATTCTGATTTACTTCAGGTTCTGTTTTTGTCGAGTTTGTTACAAAATCTTTACTTGGAATTTCCTTCATCTCAATATCTGAGTGTGTTTTTTCTTTAACTGACGTGTCTTCTTCTTGAGTTGTGATATTCATTGGATCAGTGTTCATTCCGTTTTCTTCAACTTGGACTGAAACGACTGGAGACATCGATACTACTTCTTCAATTTGTTTTAACTAGTCATTTAGTGACTTCTTGTCACGTTTAAGCTTCTTTATTTGTGTAAGCAGGTTTTGGTTATGATTCCTTGGACGTAAAACCTCTTCTCTTTCTGGATTGTCGATTTTATTCTTAGTAACCTCATCATCTTTTAAACTTTTGATTTGTTCTAATAATGTTTGATTAAGGTTTTTTAAACATAAATTTTCCTCTTCTTGTTCTAATAAGTGCCACTTGAGTTATTTCTTGGTGGCCTTAGCTTTCTTGACATGTTCAAGTAGTTTTTCACTGCGATCTTTGAGGCACAAAATTTCTGTCTTTACTAGAGATGACTTCTTCAAGCTCTTTCTGCTTCTTTGGTATAGTTTTTTATTACCTTGAAACATTAATTTTGAAATATCCTTAAAGTATTATGATGAAGGCTTTATCGGTTTTGACTTCATTGTCAAATCCTGGAAGATGGTCATTGTCCTCTTGTAAGAAAACATCAAAAGATTTTTTTCTAAGTTAAACATGAACGTGCCCAATTCTTTAAACCAAGTCTGACCCAAAATAATGACAATTTGTGGGTTAAACATAGTTACTGTGAAAATTTCTAAATTGAAATTCTATCACTGCAACAACTGATTTATTTCACCTACTTATTATTCACAATAAGTTATTTATGAAATTCCTTCAGCAAATATTAAAATAAATTCCACTGCAGTTATCACACAACTACCTAGAGAAAAATACATGCACAAGAATCAATCACATCAACACAATTATTTTTGGACAATTGTCCCCGGAAAAACCCAATGTGGGAAAACTGGTGCAGCAGATGAGGGCTTTATTAATCTTCAGTAGCAATTGCTTTTACAAAGAATGATTTTATAAAAAAACTGAAAGAAAACACCCGAGACTTTCCCTCTCAGACCATCTGACACTTTCGAGACCCTGCTCCCACTTCTGTGTCACCCCCGTGTCACACTAATTGACCCAGCGTGGCTCTGTGTCCCTCTGCATCAGCTTGCATAGGCTCTGTGTCTCTCCTCTGGACTGCGTCTCTCTTTCTGCCCTGACTTCCACTGTCGCTGCGTCACCTCCTCCTTGGTCACTACTTGTTGTTGAAGCCCTCCTCTTCCTCCACCCTGCAACTCCCTCTGAAATCAATCTCTTCTTCCTTGAGAATCGAATTTCCTTGAGATACTGAGTATCTGCCATTGTGTCTCCAAATGATCCTCAAGTCTTCTCTTATACTTTTTCTGTTGATGACTCAATGGCCGAGATTAAGTGTCTAATCAACCACTAAGATTAAAACAGATTTGATCCTCGTCTCTTAGAAGCTTCTCACCCTTATCTTTATTAATACCCATTAATATTTTTATTTTCCTAAGTTTAGACTTAGGAACCCATTAAAAGTATTAATTATTTTAATAATTCCTCATTCGGGTGGAATTTCTCAAAACGATTTATGGGTCTTGGAGATCTCATGTGCCTTAGCCTCTCCTTCAAATTTCATGGCTAGAGCACATTCGATGCTACCAAAAATCAACAGTTATGAAACAGAATTGAGAGGTGCATTCATAGTGGTCAATTATTTCTTGTAAGTCATTCATTTCATATTCTTTTTTGCGAAAAAATATCTATTCTTTCTCCTATGTTCGACTCTGGAATTAATAGTTGATTTGCCAGATTAACATTGATGTAATTTTCCTCGTGATTTGTGTTGATAGTGATATTAATCTTTTTCCATTGGGTATTCCCTTTTAATGTAATTAATCTACGGTCTGCAATTGGAATACTTTTATAGGAAAATTTTCCTTCCTTCATCATTTTCGAATTATTCTCTATTTTTTTCTCTTCACTAGTTGACTCCAATTTGCTTTACTTTTAGGGTTTTATAATAATGCCTCTCTCATCTTGAATTAAATTATTATTTTTTTTTCGCTTCTTTCGCTTTCGTAATTTTTTTTTTAATCTATATTTTTGTTTTTTGCCTTTTGATATAGACTTATTTTATTTTTTATTTTTTTACTAAATAATAATAATATTATTATTTTTTATATGTATATTTTTAATAATTAAACTAATTATATAGCGATAACTATATATATATCATTAACTATATGATATATAGTTGCTATCAATGTAACTATACGATATACACCCTCTATATATATCGTTGTTATCAATGTGCTCTAGCCATGAAAATTGGTGGAGAGGTTAAACCACATGAGACCTCCAAGACTCAGAAATGGTTTGGACAGATTGTACCCGGTTTGGGAGATATTATAAATAATTAATATTTTTAATGGAGTTCCTAAGTCTAAACTTGGGAAAAATAAAATATTAATGGGTATTAATATAAAATTAGGTTTGAATGTTCCAAAAGTCATGGATCAAGCCAAATCTAATCTTTGCCGATGATTAGAGATTTAATCTCGATTGTTGAAAGACCAATGGGAAAAGGATAAGAAGAGGCTTGAGGGTTAGTTGGAGAATACACCAGAGTGATCAGTCATTCATTTTGCTAGAGCGGGGTTGCTAAGCAAAGTTGAATCAGTGATCAACAGCGAGGGGCAGTGAGTATGAGGCAAAGAGGCAAGGACAATACTGGGAGACCAGCACAGAAGCAGAGAGAGCGAGAGCAACAATCAGTCCAGGCTATGCAGAGCCTAGCAGAGGCAGTGCAAAGCCCAAAGAGACTGCGTCATCCACGCAGAGGGTAGAGGGAGTGACGCAGAGGCTCCCAGAGGCTGTGTAGTGCCTTGGAAGGCTGACATAGAGGGTCTTGGGGCTGATGCAGGTCAACAGGACGTTGACACAATGGCCAGAAGGGCTAGCGCTTAGCTTCAGTTATGCCGGAGAGGGTTTTGTGGGACAGGTTTTCTGAATACCTGTTTTCGGATATAGGGTATTGTTGCCGTTTATTTTTCTCTGTCGGGTGTGTAGGTTTAGGCACCCAGTTGTACTAAGATAAACTGCATAATAATCTAACTCTCTGAATAGCTGCACCAGTGTTCCCGCATTGAGTTTTTCCGGGGACATTGGTCCAAAAATAATGGTGTTACTTGTGTGGTTGTTTTCTTTTAGTTGATGATTTGTAGATGTTGATATTGTAGTTGTGTTTATTTTCAGTATTAACATGGTAAATAACTTGTTAAGTAATTAAACAAGTAGGAGAAATAAACCAGATAGTACAGGAAGAATTTCTAATGGGTTAGACTTAGAAATTCCAACACGTAGGGCTGACGCAGTAGAGAAAGGAAGCTCTCCAGGGTGTCAGAAAGTCTTGGAGAAACGTCTCAGGTGTTTTCTCCCAGTGTCTATGTAAATTTTTTTGTAGAAGTGATTTTTGTTGAAGATTAATAAAACCCTCCTCTGTTGCACTGGTTTTCCCGCATTGGATTTTTCCGAGGACAATTGTCTAAAGATAACTGCGTTGATGTGATTGATTCTTGTGCATATATTTGCTTCTGTATAATGATGTGATATTTGTAGTAGAACTTATTTTAATATTTACTAAAGGGATTTCATAAATAACTTACTCGGAATAATAAATAACTTATTGGGAATAATAATATTTTTAATGGAGTTCCTAATTCTAAACTTGGGAAAAATAAAATATTAATGGGTATTAATATAAAATTGGGTTAGAAAGTTCCAAAAGTCATGGATCAAGCCAAATCTAATCTTTAGCCATTGATTAAAGATTTAATCTCGGTCGTTGAAGGACCAAAGAGAAAAGTATAAGAAGAGGAGGTTTGAGGGTCAGTTGGAGAATACACCAGATTGACCAGTCATTCATTTTGCTAGAGCAGGGTTGCTAAGCAAAGTTGAATCAATGATCAACAGCGAGGGGCAGTGAGTATGAGGCAGAGAGGCAGAGGTTGTACTGAGAGACCAACGCAGAAGCAGAGAGAGCGAGAGCAACAGCTAGTCTAGGCTACGCAGAGCCCAACAGAGACAGTGTAGAGGCCAGAGGGACTGTGTCATCCATGCAGAGGCTGCTGGAGTGACATAGAGGGTCCTAGAGGCTGCATAGTGCCTCAAAGGGCTAATGCAGAGGGTACTGAAGCTGACGTAGGTTAGCAGGAGGTTGACGCAGTGGCAAGCATTGAGCTTCAGTTGTCCCAGAGAGGGTTTCATGGGATAGGTTTTCTGAATACCTGTTTCCAAATATAGAGGTATTGTAGCTATGTATTTTTCTCAGTCGGGTGAGCCGGTTAGGCACCCTGTTGTACTCAGAAATATTGCATAATAATATAACCCTCAGAATAGCTACACCGGTTTTCCCGAATTGGGTTTTTTCAGGGACATTTGTCCAAAAATAACAGTGTCACTTGTGTGCTTGTTTTTTTTAGTCGTGGATCTGTAGATGTTGTGACTGTATTGTGTTTATTTCGGTATTTAAATGTTTTAAATAACTGTCTCAAATTTAAACAAGTAGAAGAAACAAACCAACAAAATATAGATTAAATTTCTAACGGATAGACTTAGAAAATTCAACACAAACAGACAACATTTCCTTCAATCCTCTAATATAGAGACAACTGCTCTTAATTCATGCCTTGAACAAGTCTTTTGTTGATTTGGGGTAGCATCGGATGTGCTTTAGCCATGAAATTTGGTGGAGAGGTTGGGGCACATGAGATCTCCAATACCCAGAAAGGGTTTGGGCAGATTCTAAACAAATTAGGAGATATTAAAATAATTAATATTTTTAATGGAGTCCGTAAGTCTAAACTTAGGGAAAATAAAATATTAATGTGTATTAATATGAATCTGTGTTAGAGTGGTCCAAAAGACATGGATCAAGCCAGATCTAATCTTAGCTGTTGATTAGAGACTTAATCTCGGCCATTGAGATGTCAACAGGAAAAGTATAAGAGGAGGCTTGAGGGTCACTTGGAGAGCACACTAGAGTAATCAGTCATTCTATTCTCTAGAGCGGGGTTTGCTAAGAGAGATAGAATCAGTGATCGGGAGAGCAGCTGCGGGGCATTGAGTATAGAGAAATAGAAAAGGCAGAGATTGTGCCGGGAGAGCGACGCAACAACCAAGGAGAGTGACCCAGAGCTAGCAAGGGCTCACACAGGGCCACACAGAGGCAGCCAAGTGCTGCGCAGAGCACTAGAGAGGCTAGCGTGTCTGACGCAGAGGCCCAGAAAGCTGACGCAGGGCCTCCTGAGGCTGATGCAGGCCAAGAAAAGTTGACGTAGGGCCAGCGTGAGATAGAGAGGGGGTAACGTAGTCCAGATTGGGCAGACGCTAGGGTTGTAGAGCAGTTTTGTGCTGAGGAGCTACCGGAAGGATTTTCTGGGGTTTCAGTCAGGAGATTTCTCTCAAACTGTAGGTATAGCTGCTAAGAAAATTCTCTATTGGGTAGGCCAGTTTAGGCACCCAGATTATACTCTGATATTGCTTAATAAGAAAGCCCTCAGATAACTGCACCAGTTTTCCCGCATTGGGTTTTTCCAGGGACATTGGTCCAAAAATAATGGTGTCATTTGGTGTGTTTGTTCTTGTTTCTTTTAGTTGCTGATCTGTAATATGTTGAGCATGCAATGGTGTTTATTTTCAGTATTTACTCTGTAAATAACTTGTTAAAGAAAAATAACAAGTAGGTAGGAATAAATCAGAAAAAGTGCATGAAGGGTTTCTAACTAAGGAAAATTAGAAACTTCAACATGGTATCAGAGCATGATTGCAGATAACAGGAGGAGTAAGAGACAACAACCAAGCGGAGCAATAGCAGCAAAAAACAATTGTCTTGAGGTGACAAAAGCTGTTTCTAGCAGGGCAGAAGCCAAGAAGTGTGATGCAGAGCCAGCCAGAGCCACTTAGAAGACACTGGGAGCTGCGCAAAGCCTTAGAGAGGCCAGTGTTGCTGACACAGTGGGCCAGAAGGCTGACGCAATGGGTCAGAAGGCTGATGCAGGGCATCCCAGGGCTGACGCAGAGCAAGCGTGAGGCAGACGTAGTTCATAGAGAGGCAGTTGCTGGAGTCTAGAAGGCTGTAGAAATATTGCAGAGAGGAGTTGGTGAGGTACTGTAGTCAGAACAGTGCTTGACAGAGCAGGGCCAGAGGAGTTGTTACCGAGGGTTTCTAGCTAAGGAACCTGGATCAGCAGTGCAGTTGCACAAGACGATCAGAGTAGGGGGCATCTCGACAAGCCGCAGAAGGATTTCCAAGAGGGAAATTAGGACTCAGAAGGAGTCCAGAAGAGAACGTCCAGACAGGAAGTAGAGACTTAGAGGAGTTGAACAGACAACTTCTAGGGGGGAAGTAGAGGAGTGTCATGGCATTACACGGGGTAAGAGACCAGGATAGACTGGACGGAGCATCGAACTTTGCAATCTGGAAAGCCAAAATCTTATCAATGCTTGACATGAATCGTGTCAAGAACTTCGCCTTGAAGGTTATAGCTATCCCAGTCGACCCCAATGATAACGACAAGTTCGAAAATGCGATGGCGAGGGTCAAGTGCATTATCCTTGACGAGGTCAACGATCATGTGGTACTACATGTAGTCGAGAAGGAAACGATAGTTGAGATGTGGGAGGTTCTCAAGAACTTGTACCAGCATACTTTTGTGCAGAGAAGAATACTGCTCGAGAACCAGATGAGGTCGTATCAGATGAAGAAGGGTCAATCGATTGACACCTTCCTCGGAGGACTGAATGAGATTCGAGACTAGTGGACTGCTATAAGAGTGACAATGGATCAGGGGCTTATGGCGAGGACAACCCTAAATGTTGTCTTAGAAGATTGGGAAGTGTTTTTCCAAAGTATCCTGGGTAGAAGGACTCTCCTACCTTGGGACGAGATGTGGGTAGCTCTTCGCCAGGAAGAGATCAGACGACAGTCGAAGACAGGTAGCAGCAGCGAAGGTATCAAAGTTCAGCAGGAGGAGGAGGATGTGGCCTTAGCATTTGAGGGAAAGCAGGAGAAGCAGAAGAAGAAATATCTCTCCAAGATCAAGTGCTTCCACTCTGGGGAGATGGGTCATTATGCGACCCAGTGCCCAAGGAAGAAGAGTAAGGGAGAGTCTTTCGAGACTAAGGCAGCACCAGCACGGGCAGGAAGGAAGTTTTGATTGACGATGACTGTGCCATGAGTGCACACGCACCACTTGAGCTGAAGTGGGGAGACATCGAGCTGTAGTCAGGCAGACTACAGGCGATGAAGGGCCAGATCCTTGAGGTACCCAGCCTCTTGGATTAGACCTTGCTACAGGAGCCTTGACGAGGAGTAACAGGACTGGTTGAGTGGGTAGAGACGGATGCATATGGAGCGGTAGAGAGAGCTATAGTGCAGGAGTCCTGAGATAACGCGAGGCTAGCAAGCTGCAGCAGTGCGAGGGGCACACGAGTGTTGCACCAGTGCAGGATGGCACAGAGAGGTGTGCAATGGTGGGAGATGTAAGGAGTTTTTGCAACAACGCAGAGGTTAGAGAGGGAGCACTTGTTAGCGGCAGAGGGAGCTTCAGCATTAGTGGGTGTTTCTATCTCAACAAGGAGGTCTGTTGGGAGATCAGTTACTTACTTCTCAGTAACTGAGTTGCAGTGTAGCAATGGGTAGCATGATGCAACATGATGAGAGGAGGTGCAGTGCAGATGCAGTGCTGGGAGGAAGGGCCAGCAACAACACAGATGCAGAGGGAGTTGTTGTACAGATGTAGAAGTGGCAGTGGCAGAACCATGGGCAGCAGTACATGATGTAGTAGTGTAGAGGATGTTGGGCAGGAAGGCCTAGCATTAGCATAGGGATCGATGCCAGATGATCAGAGTAGTACTCAGTGAGGAGTATTGCTAGAGCAAAGTCCTCACTAAGAGGGAGTGTTGATTTGGGGTAGCATCGAATGTGCTCTAGCCACGAAATTTGGTGGAGAGGTTGGGGCACAGGAGATCTCCAATACCTAGAAAGGGTTTGGGCAGATTCTAAATAGATCAGGAGGTATTAAAATAATTAATATGTTTAATGGAGTCCGTAAGTCTAAACTTAGAGAAAATAAAATATTAATGTGTATTAATATGAATCTGTGTTAGAGTGGTCCAAAAGACATGGATCAAGCCAGATCTAATCTTAGCCGTTGATTAGGGACTTAATCTCGGCCGTTGAGATGTCAACAGGAAAAGTATAAGAGGAGGCTTGAGAGTCACTTGGAGAGCACACCAGAGTGATTAGTCATTCTATTCTCTAGAGCGGGGTTTGCTAAGAGAGATAGAATCAGTGATCGGGAGAACAACTGAGGGTCATTGAGTACAAAGAAACAGAGAAGGCAGAGATTGTGCTGGAAGAGCAGCGCAACAACCAAGGAGAGTGACGTAGAGCCAGCAAGGGCTCACGCAAGGCCATGCAGAGGCAGCCAAGTGCTGTGCAGAGCACCAGAGAGGCTAGTGTGTCTGACGCAGAGGCCCAGAAAGCTGACGCAGGGCCTCCTGGGGCTGACGCAGGCCAAGAAGGGTTGACGTAGGGACAACATGAGACAGAGAGGGGCTGACGCAGTCCAGATTGGGCAGACACTGGGGTTGCAGAGCAATTTTGTGCTGAGGAGCTGCCTGAAGGATTTTCCAAGGTTTTAGCCAGGAGATTTCTCTCAAACTGTGAGGTATAGCTATTAAGGAAATTCTCTGCTGGGTAGGCCAGTTTCGGCACCCAGATTGTACTCTGATATTGCTTAATAAGAAAACCCTCAGATAGCTACACCGGTTTTCCTGCATTGGGTTTTTCCAGGGACATTGTTCCAAAAATAATGGTGTCATGTGGTGTGTTTGTTCTTGTTTCTTTTAGTTGCTGATCTGTAATATGTTGAGCATGCACTGGTGTTTATTTTTAGTATTTACTTTGTAAATAACTTGTTAAAGAAAAATAACAAGTAGGTAGGAATAAATAAGAAAAAGTGCATGAAGGGTTTCTAACTAAGGAAAATTAGAAACTTCAACATCTTTAACACTACTACTGCTGGGCTTTTTTGTGTATTTGAGACAACGAATTGAGGCTTCTATAAGCTTGAGATTAGGGCCTCTTCTAGGCCTCCTTACTGTGACTTAGGGTAGTGTATGTATAGAAGGCTTGTCCTAGCTGAGTATATATATTCTTGATACTTAAGGACAACGTTCAAACTTTACCGTGACAACGTAGAGGGCTTATTTCCCATGACAGAGTAGAGGGCATCTCTTACGACAACGTTAGATCCCTTGCTCCATGACTGCGCTAAGAGGCTTCTTCATTAAGCAACGTTAAGGCTTTATTAGGGCAGTGTTAGAAGCCTATCTTCATTGTTGAAATTTCTAAGTATTACTTGTTATAAATTTAATTTGTATTCTTCTGGCTTATTTCTTCTACTTTTTAATTTTGAACAAGTTATTTAATACATATAAATAACGAAATAAACACAATATAGTCTCAACATCTACAGATCAACAACTGAAAGAAAACAAACACACAAGTGACACCGTTATTTTTGGACAATCGTCCCTGGAAAAACCCAATGCAGGAAAACTAGTGCAACGATTATGAGGGTTTATTATTATGAAATATTTCCTTGAGTACAACTGGGTGCCAAACTGGTTCACCTAACAGAGAAAAACAACCGGCAGTAATACCTCTCTATTTGGAAATAGGTATTTAGAAAACCTGTCCCACGAAACCCTCTCCAGCAACTCTGAAGGACTTCGTCAGCCTTAGAACCCTCCGCATCAGCCCTCTGAGGCACTGCGCAACCTCTGGGACCCTCTGTGTCACTCCTGTTGCCCTTTGCATGGATGACGCAGGCCCTCTGGCCTTTGCGCTCTCTGATGGGCTCTTCGTGGCCTGCTCTGGCTGCTACGTCTCGCTCTCTGCCTCCGCTTTGGTCTCTCAGCACTATCTCTGCCTCTTTGTCCATTACTCACTGCCCCTCACTGCTCATCACTTATTCCACTTTGCCTAGCAACCCCGCTCTAGCAAATCGAATGACTGATCACTCTGGTGTGTTCTCCAACTGACCCTCAAGCCTCCTCTTATACTTTTCCTGTTGGTCCTTCAACGATCGAGATTAAATCTCTAATCAATGGCTAAGATTAGATTTGGCTTGATCCATGACTTTTGGAACCTTCTAACCCAGTTTTATATTAATACCCATTAATATTTTATTTTTCCTTAGTTTAGACTTAGGAACTCCATTAAAAATATTAATTACTCTAATATCTCCCAAACCGGTTAGAGTCTGCCCAAACCATTTTTGGGTCTTGGAGATCTCATGTGCTTTAGCCTCTCCACCAATTTTCATGGGTAGAGCACATTCGATGCTACCCCAAATCAACACTCCATCATAGCAAGGACTGTGCTCTAGTAATACTCCTCCCGGAGCATCACTCTGATTATTTGGCACCGGTACCTGTGCTAATGCTAGGCCTCCCCGCCCAACATCCTCTGCACTGTTGCATCTTGTACTGCTGCCCATGGCCTTGCCACTGCCACTGTTGCATTCGTACAACAGCTCACTTTGCGTTTGTGCGGCTGCTGGTCCTTTCTCCCAACACTGCATCTGCACTGCAACCCCTTCTCATCATGCTGCATCGTGCTACCACTAACTACTATTGCATTGCAACTCAGTTACTGAGAAGTAACTGATCCACCCAACTACTGACATCCCTGTCAGGCTAGAAACACTCCTGATGCTGACGCTCGCTTTGCTGCTAACAAGTGCTCCCTCTACTGACTTCTACGCTGTTGCAACAACTCCCTGCATTTCGCACTGTTGCAAAGCTCTATGTGCCATTTTGCACTGTTGCAACACTCTCCATGCCTCTCGCACTGTTGCAGCCTGCTAGCCTGGCGCTACCTGGGGACTCCTGCACTGTAGCACTCTCTGCCGCCTCATCCGCATCCGTTTCTACCGACATCCGCCAGTCCTCCTACTCTCTTCGGGGCTCCCTCATCGCCTGTAGTCCTCCTGAGTACAGCTCAATGTCTCCCCACCTCTTCTCTAGAGGTACATGAGCACTCATGGCACAATCATCATCCTCCTTGACCTCCTTCTCTGCCTTCGCTGGCGTTGAGAGTCAGGCACCTCTCCCTTACTCTTCTTCTTCGGACACTAGTTCGCATAATGACCTAGTTTCCCACAGTTGAAGCACTTGACCTTGGAGAGGTCCTTTTTCTTCCTCTTCTCTTGCTTTCCCGCAGATGCTGGAGCTGCATCCTCTTCCTCTTCCTTCTTGATTCAGACTCCTTTGCTGCTACTTCCTGTCTTGCTCAATCGCTTGATCTCCTCTTAGCAAAGAGCCGCCCACAGTTCTTCCCAATTTGGAAGATCCACCTTGCCCAGTATGCTTTGGACAAATGTCTTCCACTCCTCGGAGACTGCGAAAATTGCGGTCCTCACCAACATCTCCTCGTCCGGCGTGGCCCCTATGGAAGTTAGTTGGTCTCGAATCTCCTTCAACCGACCAAGGAAGTGATCTATCTGCTCCACCTTTTGCATCTGGTATGGCCACAACTGACTCTCAAGTAACATCATCCTCTGCACAGAAGTATGCTGGTACAATTTTTTCAAGGCATCCCACATTTCCTTTGCCATCTGCTTCTCGGGAATATGTTGGACCACATGATCCTTGACCCCATCAAGAATGATGCATTTCGCCTTGGCCATTGCCTCCTCGTACTTCTCATTATAAGATGGGTCAACTGGGATTGCCATTTTTCTCATGGCGAAGGCCTTGATGCGATGTCTATCTAGAATGGACAGGATCCTGGCCTTCCAGACCACAAAGTTGGATGCCTTGTCTAGCCTGTCCTGATTCCTCAGCCCATTCATGGCCATCTCTCTATTCTTCTTTCGACTCCTTAGAGTCTCTCTACTTCCCTCCGGAAGTTCTCTCTTCGACTCCTGCTGAGTCTCTCTACCTCCCGCCTGGAAGTTCTCTGCTGGACTCCCTCTGAGTCATCATTTCCCTTTTGGAAATCCTCCTGCCAATTGTCAAGTTGCACCTCTCCGATCTTCTGTGCACCTGCAACACTGATTCGGATTCCTTGGCTAGAAATCCGCCTCGGTAGCAACTCCCTCTATCTTGGTTTTGCCCTGTTAGGTACTGTTCTGCCCACAGTACCCCACCAGCTTCGCTCCCGCAAACTGCCCACAACTTCCTACGCCCCAACAACTGAAGGACTGAGCCTCTAGGCTCTACGCAATCCCCACACTGGCAAAATAGCTCCCTCAGCCAACTGTGTCAACCCTCCTGGAATCTGCGTGGCTTTGCGTGAGCCTCTTTTTGCTCGCCTCAGCCTTTGTGCTGGCCTCTCTCTGGCCCGGACTGATGACGCAATCCCTCTTCGTCAACCCTTCTTTTGTTGCTTTCTGCAAGGATCAACTTTTGTCACTCGGGACAGCTAATTCTGCTGCAAATGCTCTGCTTAGATGATGCTCGCTTTCTGCAAGGATCAACTTCTGTCACTCGGGACAACTGATTCTGCTGCAAATGCTCTGCTTAAATGATGCCTTCAACTCTCCTGTGATCTGCAACCACGCCCTGATACCATGTTGAAATTTCAAAGTATTATTCGTTAGAAATTTAATCTGTATTCTTTTGATATATTTTTTCTACTTGTTAATTCTGAACAAGTTATTTATAACATATAAATAACGAAATAAACGCAATACAGTCTCAACATCTATAGATCAACAACTGAAAGAAAACAAACACACAAGTGACACGGTTATTTTTGGACAATTGTCCTTGAAAAACCCAATGCGGGAAAACTAGTGTAGCTATTTTGAGGGTTTATTCTTATGTAGTATTTCCTTGAGTACAACTGGGTGCCAAACTGGCTCACCCAACAGAGAAAAACAATTGGCAGTAATACGTCTCTATTCGGAAACAGGTATTCAGAAAACCTGTCCCACGAAACCCTCTCCAGCAACTTTGAAGCACTGCGTCAGCCTCAAAACCCTCTCGTCAGCCTTCTGAGGCATTGTGCAACCTCTGGGACCCTCTACGTTACTCTTGCTGCCCTCTGCGTGGATGATGCAGGCCCTCTGGCCTCTGCGCTGTCTCTGCTGGG
This sequence comes from Pinus tabuliformis, assembly GCA_031772625.1. NCBI lineage: Eukaryota > Viridiplantae > Streptophyta > Pinopsida > Pinales > Pinaceae > Pinus > Pinus tabuliformis. The sequence continues at coordinate 1,089,534,847 of CM062813.1, forward strand.
CTCTACGTGGCCTGCTCTGGCTGCTGTGTCTCACTCTCTGCCTCTGCGCTGGTCTCTTGGCACTATCTCTGCCTCTCTGTCCAGTACTCACTGCCCCTCGCTGCTGATCACTGATTTGACTTTGCTTAGCAACCCCGCTCTAACAAATCGAATGACTGATCACTCTAGTGTGTTCTCCAACTGACCCTCAAGCCTCCTCTTATACTTTTCCGGTTGGTCCTTCAACGACCGAGATTAAATCTTTAATCACCGGCTAATATTAGATTTGGCTTCATCCATAACTTTTGGAATATTCTAACCCAGTTTTATATTAATACCCATTATTATTTTATTTTTCCGAAGTTTAGACTTAGGAACTCCATTAAAAATATTAATTATTTTAATATCTCCCAAACCGTTTAGAATCTGCCCAAACCATTCCTGGGTCTTGGAGATCTCATGTGCTTTAGCCTCTCCACCAATTTTCATGGCTAAAGCACATCCGATGCTATCCCAAATCAACATTCATGGCTCTGTTAGACTTCTTCCATGACTACGTTAGAGTCTAGGACATCCTCTAGGGCAGCGTATTAGGTTCCATGACATCCTTCCATGACAACGTATTATATTCTTCCATGACTGCTTGCAAGACTCCTCCTTTGACTGTGTTAAGGACTTGCTTCATTAACTGAAAAGTAGGGCAGCGTAGGATCTACAAGAAGACCCTTTTTCTTCCACAGCTAGGGCACTTCATGGCAGCGTATATCCTAGAGCACTCCCTCTAGATCTCTTCTTCATCAAACCCAAAACAGAATGAAGAGAGATCACAAGAGTGTGTGTGGCAAATGACTTAAAGTCCTCTTCTATTTATACTAAAACGTGGAGGATAAGTGGGGGCAATTTGGTTGCTGGTCGACCTTGACGAATTGTCCCATAACACAAATAAATTCATATCTCCATGAGTATATGTCGGAATCGGATGATGTTTAGATCAATCCTACACCTCTCGACGAGAGGAATCCAAGTGAAATTTTAGTTGCCATGAATAAGAAGACCCACATGGAGTTGGCCCTAGTTGCCAATTTTAACACTCCCTCTCAACTAGGGAGAACTCCATTTGCTAATCCATCTGCTAGACTGTACTATCTTTGCCATCAGTGCCCTGCACTGCTCTGCTCTGCTGAACTATGAAGAAGAAGTGATCGAGAATGTATCATACCATCCTCTACTGACCTGAAGTCAGTCCCATATAAAGAGAGTGTCTCATACCACTCTTACTGATCTGAAATCAATTCCAAATAAAGAGAGTGTATCATACCACTCTTGTTGATCCAAATTCAGTTCCAAGGGAGAGTGAGTTATATCACTCTTACTGACCCGAAGTCAGTTCCAATTGATCCCAGATCAATATCATCCTAGCATAGGGAGTACAATAATAACACGATGCGTCCATCAGTACTACTATGGTCCCTATCCTCATTTCCCTATGTTGAAATGTCTAAGTATTACTCGTTAGAAATTTAATCTATATTCTTCTAGTTTATTTCTTCTACTTATTAAATTCAAACAAGTTATTTAAGACATATAAATAACGAAATAAACACAATACAGTCTCAACATCTACAGATCAACTGCTGAAAGAAAACAAACACACAAGTGATACCGCTATGTTTGGACAAACATCCTCGGAAAAACCCAATGCGGGAAAACCGGTGCAAATATTCGGAGAGTTTATTATTATGCAGTATTTGCTTGAGTACAACTAGGTGCCAAGCTGGCTCACCCGACAGAGAAAAACAATTGGCAGTAATACCTCTCTATTCGGAAAGAGGTATTCAGAAAACCTGTCCAATGAAACCCTCCCCAGCAACTCTGAAGCACTGCGTCAGCCTCCCGCTACTCTGCGTCAGCCTCCTGCTGCTCTGCATCAGCCTCAGAATCCCCTGCGTTAGCCTTTTGAGGCATTGCGCAACCTCTTGGACCCTCTGCGTTACTCCTGCTACCTTCTGCGTGGATGATGCAGGCCCTTTGGCCTCTGCACAGTCTCGGCTGGGCTCTGCGTGGCCTGCTTTGGCTACTGCTTCTCGCTTTCTGCCTATGCGTTGCTCTCTCGTCACTATCTCTGCCTCTCTGTCCAGTACTCGCTGCCCCTCGCTGCTATCACTGATTTGACTTTGCTTAGCAACCCCACTCTAGCAAATTGAATCACTGATCACTTTGATGTATTTTCCAACTGACCCTCAAGCCTCCCCTTATACTTTTCCTGTTGGTCCTTCAACAGCCAAGATTACATCTCTAATCAACGACTAAGATTAGATTTGGCTTGATCCATGTCTTCTGGAACCTTCTAACCCAGTTTTATATTAATCCCCATTAATATTTTATTTTTCCTAAGTTTAGACTTGGGAACTCCATCAAAAATATTAATTATTTTAATATCTTCCAAACCAGGTAGAATCTGCCTAAACCATTTATGGTTCTTGGAGATCTCATGTGCATTAGCCTCTCCTCTAATTTTCATGGCTAGAGAACATCTGATGCTACCCCAAATCAACACTCCCTCTTAGCGAGAACTGTGCTCTAGTAATACTCCACACTGAGCATCACTTTAATTATATAACACTGGTACCTGTGCTGATGCTACGCCTTCCTGCCCAACATCTTCTGCACTGTTGCATCTTGTATTGCTGCCCATGGCTCTGCCATTGCCACTGCTGCATCTGTATGGCAGCTCCCTCTGCATCAGTGCTGCTGCGGGTCCTTTCTCCCAACATTGCATCTGCACTGCAACCCCCTCTCATCGTGCTATTGCTAACTGCTATTGCAATGCAACTCAGTTACTGAGAAGTAAGTAATTGATCCATGCAACTACTGACATCCCTGTCAGGCTAGAAACACTCTTGATGCTGAAGTTCTCTTTGCCGCTAACACGTGCTCCCTCCACTGCCTTTGCGCTGCTGGAACAACTCCCTGCCTCTCGCACTGCTACAAACCTCTCTGTGCCATCCTACACTATTGCAACACTCTTCGTGCCTCTCGCACTGTTGCAGCCTGCTAGCATCGCATTACCTGGGGACTCCTGCACTATAGCACTCTTCGTCGCTTCATCCTCATCCATCTCTACCGACATCCGTCTTTACCGACATCTGCCAGTCCTGCTACTCTCTCTTCGGGGCTCCTGTAGCAAGGTATAATCCAAAAGGTTGGGTACCTCAAGGTTCCTGCCCCTCATCGCCTGTAGTCCTCTTGACTACACCTCGATGTCTCCCCACCTCTTCTCTAGAGGCACTTGAGCACTCATGGCGCAATTGTCATCCTCCTCTACCTCCTTTTCTGCCTTCGCTGGCGCTGCCTTAGAGTCAGATGCCTCTCCCTTACTCTTCTTATTCGAACACTGGTTCGTATAATGCCCTAGTTCCTCACAGTTGAAGCATTTGACCTTGGAGAGGTCCTTTTTCTTCCTCTTTTCCTGCTTTCCTGCAGATGCCAGAGCTGCATCCTCTTCCTCTTCCTTCTTGATCCAGACTCCTTTGTTGCTACTTCCCGTCTTGGACAACTATCTGATCTCTTCTTGGTGAAGAGCCGCCCACTTTTCTTCCCAATCTCGAAGATTTACCCTGCCCAGAATGCTCTTGACAAATGTCTCCCACTCCTCGGAGATTGCGTTTAGAATGGTCCTCACCAACATCTCCTGATCCGGCGTGGCTCCTATGGAAGTCAGTTGGTCCCGAATCTCCTTTAACCGATCAAGGAAGTGATCTATCTGCTCCCCCTTCTACATCTGGTATGACCGCAGTTGATTCTTAAGTAACATATTCCTCTGCACAGAAGTAGGCTGGTACAACTTTTTCAAGGCGTCCCACATTTCTTTATCGTCTCCTTCTCGGCAATATGTTGGACCACATGATCATTGACCCCATCAAGGATGATGCATTTCACCTTGGCCATTGCCTCCTTGTACTTCTCATTATCAATCGGGTCAACTGGGATCGCCATTGTTCTCAAGGCGAAGGCCTTGATGCGATGTCTATCTAGAATGGACAGGATCCTGACCTTCCAGACCACAAAGTTGGACGCCTCGTCCATCCTGTCCGGATCCCTCAACCCATTCATGGCCATCTCTCTGCTCTTTTGTCGACTCCTCCGAGTATCTCTACTTCCCTTCGGAAGTTCTCTCTTTGACTCCTGCTGATTCCCCCTACTTCACACCTGGAAGTTCTCTGCTGGACTCCCTCTGAGTCTCGATTTCCCTTATGGAAATCCTCCTGCCAATTGTCAAGTTGCACCTCTCCGATCTTTTGTACACTTGTAACACTGATCCGGATTCCTTGGCTAGATATCCGCCTCAGTGGCAACTCCCTCTACCTTGGTTTTGCCTTGTTAGGTATTGTTCTGCCCATAGTACCCCACCAGCTTTGCTCCCGCAAACTGCCCATAGCTTCCTATGCCCTAGCAACTGAAGGACTCAGCCTCTAGGCTCTGCGCAATCCCGACACTGGCAAAATAGCTCCCTCAACCAACTGTGTCAACCTTCCTGGTCTCTGCGTGAGCCTCTTTCCACCCTCCTTAGCCTCTGGAGTCTGCGCTGGCCTTTCTCTGGCCTGGACTGATGACGTAGTCCCTCTGCATCAACCCTTCTTTTGTCGCTTTCTGTAAGGATTAACTTTTGTCACTCGGGACAACTGATTTTGTTGCAAATGCTCTGCTTAGCTAATGCCTTCAGTTCTCCTGTGATCTGCAACCACGCTCTGATACCATGTTGAAATTTCTAAGTATTACCCGTTAGAAATTTAATTTGTATTCTTCTGGTTTATTTCTTCTACTTGTTAAATTCGAACAAGTTATTGAAGACATAAATAACGAAATAAACACAATACAATCTCAACATCTACAGATCAACAGCTGAAAGAAAACAAACACACAAGTGACACCGTTATTTTTGGACAAATGTCCCCGGAAAAACCCAATGCAGGAAAACCAGTGCAGCTATTCTGAGGGTTTATTATTATGCAATGTTTCCTTGAGTATAATTGGGTGCCAAACTAGCTCACCTGACAGAAAAAAACAACCGGCAGTAATACCTCTATATTTGGAAACAGGGATTCAGAAAACTTGTCCCATGAAACCCTCTCCAGCAACTCTAAAGCACTGCATCAGCCTCCTGCTTCTCTCCGTCAGCCTCAAAACCCTCTGCGTCAGCCCTTTGAGGCACTCCGCAGCCTCTGGGACCCTTTGCGTCACTCCTGCTGTCTTCTGCGTGGATGATGCAGACCCTCTAGCCTTTGCGTTGTCTTTGCTGGGCTCTGCGTGGCTGCTTTGGTTGTTGCTTCTCGCTCTCTGCCTCTGTGCTGGTCTCTCTGCGCTATCTCTGCCTCTTTGTCCAGTACTTACTGCCCCTCGCTGCTGACCACTTACTCGATTTTGCTTAGCAACCCTACTCTAGCAAATCAAATGACTGATCACTCTGATGTATTTTCCAACTGACCTTCAAGCCTCCTTTAATACTTTTCATGTTGGTCCTTCAACGACTAAGATTATATCTCTAATCAACGGTTAAGATTAGATTTGGCTTGATCCATGTCTTTTGGAACCTTCTAACTGTAGAAATTTCTCATTTCCCACCCCGGTTTTCAGTTTCTCCTTATTTCTCCTATATAGTTAAATGCCCTTTCCCATAACCATACATTTAACAAGCTAGAAAAAATAAATTTGCTGAAAACACAAATTCTGGAAATTTTACAGAATGCTGGAAATTGCAGAAATAAAAATCAGCAGTAATAAACAGCCATTAAAACACATTTAAACACTGAGATTTTTGGTCAATGTGACCCTGGAAAAACCCCCTACAACTCTTGGGGAAAACCAGTTTGAGAACTCTTATTTATTTATGGAAAATGCCTTTTTACAGTAAGAGAAATATTTAGCAAAAATCAACAAGCAAACTTTTACAACTTATCTCAGCCTTGCTGAAACTCAGCCTTGCTGAAACTCTGCCTTGCTGAAACTCCGCCCTGCTGAAACTCCGCTGTACAGACTTGCTAAAACTCCGCCCTGCTGAAACTCCGCTGCTGAAACTCTACTTTGAAACTCCACTCTGCTGAAACTCCGCAGCTCACCGTCCAGAAATCTCTCTTGCTCTTTTGCTCTCCTTCTCTCAATCTGCTCATGAAAGAATTAATGACCTTTTCCTCTTTTTCCTCCTTTAATCTAACCCCAAGTGGCTTTTGGGTGATCCCTAAATCCAATGGCTGAAATAGATTGAGATCTAAGGCTGAGATTAAATGCTCATTTAAATCTCACTTTTTATTTTTTAATTCACCCCACTTTAATAAAGACCCACTTAGTCATTTATTTCCAAAGTCACTTTTCCTTTCTACTTTTTCATTGACTTTATAAAAGTCACTTTAAAATTAGACTTAGTAACTTTATCACTTAAAGTCACTTTTAAATTAGATTTAACTTTATAAAATTATAAAGTCACTTTAGGAGAAAAATTAAATTCTTTTGGACACTTTTCCCTAGGCCAAAGATCAAAGCCTAAGGAAACCACCTGTCCTCCGGTACCAAATTTCAACACTCCCTCTTACCGAGGAAGGTGTTCCTCACCACACCCATCTTGTCTCTGAAGTAGACATGCTTGCCCCGTGGTAAGGCTTTGGTAAGAATATCTGCAACCTGCTCATCAGTGGAAATATACTCAAGCTTCACAGCTCCCTTCTGAACATAGTCTCTGATGAAATGATATCTGATCCCGATATGCTTTGACCTGTCATGAAATACTGGATTCTCCGTGAGTTTAATGCAGCTCTGATTATCACAGTAAATCACTGAAGGTCTCAACGGCTGACCAAATAAGACAAACAACATCTTGCGAATCCAGATAGCCTCACAACTAGCTAGACTGGCTGCCATATACTCTGCTTCCGCTGAACTCAGTGCTACTGACTGCTGTTTCTGGCTGAACCATGACACTACTGCTGAACCCAACCCAAAACAGCACCTTGAAGTGCTCTTCCTATCAGAATCAAAACCTCCCCAATCAGAATCAGTGTATCCTGCCAATCTCACTCCATCTCCCTGCTTGTAGTCCAGACCATAATCCACTGTCCCCTGTAAGTACCACAAAATGTGTTTTGCAGCCACCCAGTGAACCTTCCTAGGTTCACACATAAACTGACTCATCGTGTTGACTGCAAAACAGATATCTGGTCTAGTGTTGACCAAATACATCAAGGAACCAATCAACTGCCTGTACAATGTGGGATCCACCAACTCGGAATCCGAAGCATGAAGCTTCTTCCAGTTGGTGATCATCGGTGTCGACATGGGTCTACAATCCTCCATGTGGAATCTGCTAAGGATGTCCACAATATACTTCCCCTGCCCCAGGAAGAAATGCCCCTCCTCTTGCCACACCTCCAAGCCCAAAAAGTAATGCATCAAGCCGATGTCCTTCATCTCAAACTCTGTCGCAAGATCTCTCTTGCAGTGCTCTATGAGTCTCTCTGCACCTGTAATGACCAAGTCATCCACATACAACACCAGAATGAGAGGCTCCTCACCAATCACAATAAAGTAAAGGTTCGGATCTGCCTCACTCTTTGTGAAACCCATCCCCTGCAAATATGTATCTATCATGGAGTACCAAGCTCTAGGAGCTTGCTTCAGGCCATAAAGGGCTTTCTTTAGTCTGCACACATGGGACTCCTTCCCATGCACCTCAAAGCCCTGTGGCTGCTCAATGTACACCTCCTCCTGTATGAAGCCATTGAGAAATGCAGTCTTCACATCCATCTGGTGGATCTTCCAACCCATCTTTGCTGCTATCGATATAATGGAGCGGATCGAAGTATATCAAGCCACGGGAGCGAAGGTCTCCTCATAATCAACTCCCTCTACCTGGGAGAACCCTCTAGCCACAAACCTTGCTTTGAATTTCTCAATGCTGCCATCTGCAGCATGCTTTACCTTGTAAAGCCATCTGGAAGTAACCACGGATTTGCCCTCAGGCCTCGGCACCACCTCCCAAACATCATTCTTCATGATAGAAGAATACTCCTCTTGCATGGCCTCTCTCCAGACCTGCTGGCTAACTGCCTCCTCATAACTAGAAGGCTCAGAGTCAAGGATGCTGGTAACCATCGCCATATAGCTACAAAACCTCTCAAGTGGTCTACTCTCTTTGACCGGCCTCTTCGGCTCAGCAACAGATGAGGCATCTCTCAAGGTGTCCTGAAGCCACTTGGGCTTCCTCTTCCCTGAGCGCACTTCTCCCACCGGAGAATGAAACTCCTCCTCCTCATCATCATCAGGAGCCTGAACTCCTGACTGTCTGTCTGCTGTCCTCCTGCCTGCACCTGATACTGTAGAAGCTGAGGTACCGTGTGAACTGTCCATCAGTGGACTCCCTAGTGAACTGCTCTGCATGCTGCCCGGAGCACCACCCCTCTGGCGCGGTGAGCCACTGCTCACTGACGGACCTGACATCCTCATAGATGTACCTCCTGATCCCTGCCCACTGGATCCCTGCGACTGACTCAACTGTTGTTGAGGGTCTGGCTGATCCAGATACTCTAACTCCCGTGACCTCCTAAAGGCCCTGTCCTCCTCGAACTTCACATCCCGTCTGACAACAACTCTCCTCTGTGCAGGAATGTAAATCCGAAAGGCCTTTGATGTCTCACTGTAGCCCACAAAGATACCCTTCTCTGCGGTGGGCTCTAGTTTGGTCCTCTTCTCCTTGGGTATATAGGAGTATGTAATGCATCCAAAGATATGAAGATGACCAATATCAGGGTTCTTCCCAGAGAACGCCTCCTCCGGAGTCATGTGCCCCAAGGCATGATGCGAACTCCTGTTCTGCAAGTAAACAACTGTGTTGCAGGCCTCTGCTCACAAGAACAATGGCAACCCCTGATCATGTAACATGGCTTTGGCAGCCCCTATGATGGATCTGTTCTTCCTCTCTGCAACCCCGTTCTGCTGGGGGTTGTAAGGAACAATGAACTCCCTCCTAATGCCTGCCTCCGCACAATAGTCAACAAAATCTCCAAGGGTGTACCCTTCTCCATTGTCCGACCTCAGGGACTTGATCTTTCGACCTATCTGTGTCTCCACAAGAGCTCTGAACTCCTGAAACCGCTTGAAGACCTCACTCTTGGTCTTCAAAAAATAAATCCAGGTCCTCCTGGAGTGATCATCAATGAATAAAACATAGTACTTGTTAGCGCTTGGAATTCACCTAGGCTAAGATAGACAAACTCTCAAGGCTACATCAAACCATTTCACCTCGTAGCTAGCCCTACGAGGTATGAGAAGGCTCTCTCGGGTCAGATTCGATAGATCTTTCAATATGATTAGGCTGACCAATTAATAATAAAGATTTTAGGCTAGTAAATTGATAAGGGATTTGATTTAATGATTTTTTGGGGTTTTTGGTGGCAATTGGTGGAAGTGCAATTCAAGGTGCGGGGATTGAGCACAGTTTTCACAGGGGGATCTAAGGGGCAAGGTAGGAATGAGTGCTGATGCCTTAATTTGATATGGATGATCAGAGATGATAGAGGAGAAGCTAAAGAGGGCAAACACACAATTCGAATCTTCTCTAGACAGTAGAAAACATTAAAATTGAACAAACTAAAAAGCTGAGCATGTCAAAACATGAGTTCAAACTTTACCACTTCATCTGTCCAATTTAGAAGCATAAGAGAGATGTGAAACACATAAACAAACTTACAAGAACATGTAGAGAACACACCATCAACAATCAGATCCACAAGAATCCTCAAAGATGTCTATAAAACCCTGGCTTTCCTTGCCTTCAATTGCAGAAATAGATGCACAATATACAATAATGCTTTCTCCCACAAGAGTCCAACCATGAAAATGAGAAGGAGAGAGCATAATATAGACCATCTAAACCATCTAACTCCTTTCTCCACCTCTAGGGGTCGAGCTCAGCTTTCTAGGAGCAGTTTGAACAAATTCTAAACTAAGAACTAGAAAATAGGCAGCCAAACAACTTGCCTCTATTACTTAGCTAACTCATCCATGCATTAATTTTTCACTTTTTACATCATGGAAGCTTCTAGAAGGGTAAAGAAAGATAAAATCTACCAAAGTGCCATGAAAATATTACATTCATCCATCATCTACAAGTAAAAATGGTCAACCATAGTCAAAACAGTGTTTTTTGACCGAAAATGGCAATTCTGGCAAATCTGGAAGTTCTGGTCGCGCCCCTGGAAGTTCTGGTCGCGCCCCTTTACAGCTGTTTTTGAGTGGGTTCCACTGGTCCAAATCAGGTGCAAGATGGCTCATTGGAAAGCTTGGCCTGTCTACTTTCCATCCCAAGTGGAATTTCTGAATTTAGTGTTGATTTGACCCCTCAAAAACCATTTCTCCCAAGGTCACTTTCTGCAACTCAAAAAGTGGGCAGAAAGTCATTTTTTAGGTGTATTTTGAGCTTTTGGAGGCTCAAAACTCAAAATCAGGCTTCTCCCAAGTATTGGTAATTTTTATTTTTGAATGTCCTTTCCAAAAATGCCAAGTTTGCAAAATTCCGAGCAGCCCTTCAAACTGGTCTCACCCGGGGTGAGACCAGTTCTTGGGAAAAACCTGTAATTGGCACAAAAAATTCACAAATGACAAAAGTTTCTCCAAATTTCTTGAAATTTGGGCTGAGAGTCCCCAATCAAGTACCATGCTCAGTCAAGGAGGCTTTGGCCAAAATTTGGAGTGGATCGGGCGTTTTCCTTCGTTTTTGTGCTTTGGCCAACCGTCCTTGGAGCACCTTCGTTCTCGCCGGTATTTTTGACATTTCTCTCAAACCATGACACCTGTGTAAAAAGTGAAAGAGGTTTTTCTTCCTTGGCATGTTGTGGACAAAAACCTCTCTCAGTTTTACAAAATTCATCTTTGATTGCTCAGAAACAGCTTTTGAGTGAAACTTGTCCCGATGTGTGAAACAAGGGATTTTGTCGAAATGGAGCGAAATGAAGGGGATAGAGGGCTTCTAAATTCTTGGGGAAATTTTTGGGAGTGGGTAGGGATGTTAGGAAGCAGGGGAAAGTGGAATCTCAGAGATTGAGTGAGGGGAAAGGGTCGAAAAGGGCAAAACACAGGCCAAACCTAGGAAATTGCCAGGTTGTAGCTAGAAACTAGGGTTTGTGCAAAAATGAGCAATTTGGCGGATCTAAGGGATGGGAAGTGTTTGATAAGGTACTTTAAGGATAGGGGAAGGTGTATGAACATCAGGAAACAAGTTTTGCCGATGATTTGCCCGCCCAAGAGAAATCGCCTTCAAAACCCTAGGAGAGGGAATTGAACCTTGCCTAGGCACAACTGAAGCATGGACAAGGTGTGAAATGACTCATTAGACACTGACATGACAATGAAAACCCTCTGAATGATGATAGGCTCAGCTGAATGATGACATGGACTGACATTTGGGCAACTTTGAACAGAGTGAAAGCAAACCCTAGACCTAATGCCCAGTGACCAAATTTTGCTTGAAGACTCACTGAAATGACAAAATTTGACCTTGACACTTCAAAATCACTTTGTAAGAGCATATTTGATCACTGGAGGAAGGCTGTAAAGACTGACACTAACAGTACTCATATCCACTCAAGGAAACATGAGACATTCGACCGCTCACATCGGAATGAATCAAATCAAGTATCCCAGTCGCTCTGCTGTCACTATTGGGAAAAAGGGGATTTGGCAAACTTGCCCATCGCACAACCTCTGCAAGTATCAAGGTGATCAGTACTGAAATTTGGCACACCTGTAGTGATCTTCGGCAATGTTCTCAAGGCTCCATGATACATATGTCCCATCCTGCAGTGCCAAATCTCACACAGCTCAGAACTGCTAGCTCTGCTGTCGGTACTACTGCTCAATGCCAAAAGGGGCTGGAATGCAAACTTGTACACCTTTGCATGGCGTACACCTATAACTCTAGCTGAGTCAGCTGGAGTGCCCCTGGGATACATCAACACCTGTCCTCCCTTGAACAGTACCTCATATCCTCTGTCCTCCAAAGCTCAGACGGATATGAGGTTCTTCCTCATCCCTGGCACATAAAGAACATCTGACACTTTCAAGGGAGGTTTGGACTCCCTCTGAAATGTCAGTATCCCCACTCCGACTGCTTTAACAACTCTGTCATCACCGAGTACTACCTCTATATCAGTGCCACTCTCTGAAAGCTCTGAGAAGTACTCACAGACTCCTATCATGTGACGTGAAGCCCCACTGTCCACATACCAGATACTTGGAGATGCTTCGCTAATAGAGGGAAAAGCATGCTCCCTCTGAACCTGTGTGGCAGGTGATCCTGCACTAGAGGACTCACACGTAGTGAACGCAAACTCCCGGCCAAAACGACCTGCAAAGTTTTCAATCTCTGCTGAAGCTGCCACGTCCTGGTTCTTCCCCTTCTTCTTCTTCTTCTCCGGACACACAACTGCATAGTGTCCCATCTTTTGACAATTCCAACACTTCACCTTGGAATAATCCTTCTGTGTGTTCCCCTGTTTACCTTTACCTTTGCCTTTGCCCCCACCACTGCTTGTGGAAGCCTGCTTCTTCCCTTTGCCTTTCTTGCCTCCTGCCACCAGTGCTACATCCTCATCTCGCTCAACTGGCTTCGCTGCCCCAAGCTGACCTTTCCTGATCTCTGTCTGAATGCAATCATCCCAAAACCTCTCCCATGTGGGAAGGGTCTCACGTGCACAAACCCCATCAGCAAAGTTCAACCATGAACGGGGGAGGCCATTCACTGCAATCCGCACCAACTCAGTGGGTGGAATGGCCTCTCTAATCGCTGCCAACTCATCTCTCACATTAGTAATCTTTGTGAGATATCCAGCTGCACTATCATTACCCATCTTAATGTTCTTTAGCTTCTCCTTCAGGACCATTTTCCGGTTCTCATTGGTACTCTGGTAGAGATTGGACAATGTTGTCCACATCTCATGGGCATTGCTTTTTCCTCTCACACGAGGAATGCAATGGTCTTTGATTCCGTCTAGAATCAGCCTCTTACCCTTCTTGTTCTTTTTATTATAAGTTGTCAACTGAGTAGCATCAGTAGGCACAACAACAGGGTTCTGTGTGGTATGCACCATGATATCCCAGACTTCTGCCTCCTCAAAGATACTCTGCATTCTCTCCTTCCAAACGCTGTAATTTGTATGCCCATCCATCCTATCCTCCACCCTCAATCCCAATGACATCCTGCTGTCCTAAAACTGAAAAATAGCACTGTTGTAGTAAAGATAAAACTGTTGTTTATGAAAAAAAATCAGTTTGCTGGAATTTTCAGAGTGAAAAATCAGCAGCTGTAATTTTTTCCTTTTGCTGTCCCAAACTGTCCTTCAGCACTCAAGCTCTGATACCATGTAGAAATTTCTCATTTCCCACCCCGGTTTTCAGTTTCTCCTTATTTCTCCCATATAGTTAAATGCCTTTTCCCATAACCATACATTTAACAAGCTGGAAAAAATAAATCTGCTGAAAACACAAATTCTGGAAATTTTACAGAATGCTGGAAATTGTAGAAATAAAAATCAGCAGTAATAAACAACCATTAAAACACATTTAAACACTGAGATTTTTTGTCAATGTGACCCTGGAAAAACCCCCTACAACTCTTGGGGAAAACCAGTTTGAGAGTTCTTCTTTATTTCTGGAAAATGCCTTTTTACAGTAAGAGAAATATTCAGCAAAAATCAGCAAGCAAACTTTTACAACTTATCTCAGCCTTGCTGAAACTCAGCCTTGCTAAAACTCCGCCTCGCTGAAACTCCGCCCTGCTGAAACTCCGCTGTACAGACTTGCTGAAACTCCGCCCTACTGAAATTCTGCTGCTGAAACTCCGCTCTGCTGAAACTCCGCAACTCACTGTCCTGAAATCTCTCTTGATCTCTTGCTCTCCTTCTCTCAATCTTCTCATGAAAGAATTAATGACCTTTTCTTCCTTTAATCTAACCCCAAGTGACTTTTGGGTGATCCCTAAATCCAATGGTTGAAATAGGTTGAGATCTAAGGCTGAGATTAAATGGTCATTTAAATCTCACTTTTTATTTTTTAATTCACCCCACTTTAATAAAGACTCACTTAGTCATTTATTTCCAAAGTCACTTTTCCTTTCTAATTTTTCATTGACTTTATAAAAGTCACTTTAAAATTAGACTTAGTAACTTTATCACTTAAAGTCACTTTTAAATTAGATTTAACTTTATAAAATTATAAAGTCACTTTAGGAGAAAAATTAAATTCTTTTGGACACTTTTCCCTAGGCCAAAGATCAAAGCCTAAGGGAACCACTTGTCCTCCAGTACCAAATTTCAACACTAACCCAATTTTATATTAATACCCATTAATATTTTGAACCCCATTAAAAATATTAATTATTTTAATATCTTCCAAATCGGGTAGAATCTTCCCAAACCATTTCTGGGTCTTGGAGATTTCATGTGTTTTAGCTTCTCCACCAATTTTCATAGCTATAGCACATCCAATGCTACCCAAATCAACACCCTACACATTGGCCAGATGAGAGGTACTTCCCATGAGTCCCAGATTGCATGGGTAGGATGTCTCAGCAGGAGAAGGATGAGCCACTCATCCTGCCTACATGTCGCCAAGGTTATCCCGAGGGAAGGCTGAACCACTCATCCTGTACACAACAAATCACTAGGGGAAGGTTGAACCACTCACCCTATGACTGTGTCTCGGCAGGAGAAGGATGAACCACTCATCCTGTCTACATAGCAGACCACTAGGGGAAGGTTGAACTACTCAACGTATGGTTGCTCATCGCTCCAAGATGTACCTCCAAGCCCCCCGGAGCTCTCAGAGCTCAATGTCCATATCGTACAGGACCCTTAGGAGAGAGTCTCTTCGTGATTCCTAGTTGTTTTCGGAAAGTCAAGAATTTGACCTTTCCCAGGGGCTTCGACAGAATATCGGCGACCTGCACATCAGTGGCAATGCGATGGAGCCTTCTTGCTTTTCGACGTACCATATCCCAGATAAAGTTGTACCTGATGTCTATATGCTTGGAGCGATCATAGAACACAAGATTCCTCAACAATTGAATTCCCCTCTAGTTGTCACAGAAGATCACGATGGTCATTGGTATCCAAAACATGTCCAAACAATTCATTGAAGAGCTTCCACAATCAGACAACTTCACACGAGGCCATACTCACAGCTATGTATTCGGCCTCAGTGGTGCTCAAAGCAACCGACTTCTACTTCCTGCTCATCCAAGATATCGAAGCAGAACCCAAAGAGAACCAACACCCATAAGTGTTGTTGCGATCCTCCACATTGCGTGCCTATTCAACATCAGAATAATCATGCAGCTTCACATTTCCTGCATTGTATCTCAATCCATGAGAGATTGTGCCCTGAAGTGGTAGTCAGCCACAGTAGCCAGACATTAGCAGCATGATAGGAGATGACATAGAGACAAAGTGTTGTAGCAAGGTGTGCAACACTAGAACACATTCCTCGCTAAGAGGGAGTGTTAGTTCTTATAGCGTTGGATGTGTTTTAGCCATGAAATTTGGTGGAGAGGCTAGAATACTTGAGATCTCCAAAAAGCAGAAATCGTTTTTGGATATTCCACCTAGAAATGACTTAATTAGATTATTAACCTATTTTTTAATGTTTCCTAATTCTAAACTTAGGAAAAATGTTTAATTAATCAGAATTAATTAAGTCAAGATGAGAATAGTCTAGAAACTCACACGAATCGACTTCAAGATGATCCTAGCCCTTTATTAAGATTTAATCTTTGCCATTGGAGTCCCAACAGAGGATTATAAGAAGAAGTCGATGGACTCTTGGAGAATACACAAAAGACACTTGGAGAATTCGATTTTCCAGAGTAGCAGCAATTAATTGCCGGATAATTCGAGCTTCAGTGAGGAAGCAGAGATGGTGAGGGGCAATGATAGTGAGGCTGGAGGAATATTTCCAGATCCAACGAGTGCATTTGCAGAGAGCCCGAGATTTCTCTAGGAGGTTGCGCAGACGCAGTGTAGAGCCTCAAGAAGATAGTTCAATTTGCTGAAGAGGGAAAACTTTTTTAGTTCCAAAGGTCGGAAAGGAGTCCTAGAATATCAGAGAGACATCTTCCCAGCCAGCAACGAGCAAGACGGCTAGATTAGCAATTAGTTTGGGCAGCAGTTGCAGTAGGCAACATCTGGTTGACGCAAAGCCTGCATAGGCCAAGTTGGATGGCTTGGTTTTTAGAAGCAGTTCAGTGCCAGAATTGCCTGGAGTGAGGATAATTTCCCTCTAGTATTTTGGCCAGTGTTTTTCTCTGTAGGATTGCCAGATTTCGACATCCAGATTATTGTACTCAAAATTTCTCACTGTTGTATAATAATAAAATCCTCAGCTGTTGCACCAGTTTTTCAAAGTTGGGTTTTCTTGGGGACATTTGTCCAAAAATAATGGTGTCATATTTTTGTGTGTGTGTGGTAGATTTTCTCAGATTCCAGCGCTATTTTTCTTCCACAGTATTTATTTGTGAAAATCACAGTGTGAATTATTTGGTATTTGTAGTAGCAAACTGCAAATAAATTGTTAAATAAATTAAGAATTAGGAAAATAATTTCTAGTTGCTGTGATAGATGAAATTTTCACAGGTGTGGGGGATTCCTCCTTCCCCTCCTATTCAACACCTTTTTCTGATGTTTGGTAATGTTTTATCTTCTTGTATATAGTGTTATGATTCTGTGTTTGGTTACTTTTCTCACACAGTTTGGCTTCTTTCATTTTATGCTTATCTTTATCTTATAAGAGATGCTTTGACACTCCATTTGGTTGTCTTGATTCTCTGTCGGCTTTTATTTTTGAGTTCCAATGACCTTGTTTTGGTCATTTGTGCACATTAATAAAAGTTTATTATCTTGTCTTGTCCAATTCCAAGTATTGGAGTGAAGAAAAGCAATGTAGCTGGTCCCACTTATTGCCACATAATACCAACAGAAAATTGTTAATATACTTCATCAATTGAGTATGAACATTCCTTGTCCTCTATAGTGCTCTCTCTTTTATTGAAAATTAGATAAATGGAAATTTATGCATTCTTTATGAGAGTCGTTGAAGAATTAATATGTTTCATGAAACAGCCTTTTTCTCACAACCTTACTTGCAAGCACATTTACTATTATAGATATTTTTAAGAAAGTCTAGGTGCATCCCTACCTCATGAAATCAGTTGATACACCTTTTTTGTTTAGTTAAACTAGAATCGATAGTGTTGTTATTCTGTTTAGGCTGAAATATATCTACTAAAGAATGTATTTCACTGCAATTAATTTAATAAATTATATATTGAATTTCAAGAATTGTACCTTGAAATGAAATGAAATTATATTGATGTCCACTAATGAAATAGCTCAATGGGACTCGAAAGGTTCAAGGAACAATATTTCTTCTTCTACTTTGTAGCTTAAGCAAAAATAGATGCCAGCCCTTGCTTTAGTTAGGCAAAGATGTCATTGAGGAAGACAGACATCAGTATCATCTCATTTATTGTATATTTGTAGGTTCAAACCTGCACAACGAAACAAGAGAAATTTTATTTAGTAGTCCACTATCTGTTGTTTTTGCACTCTTGACATTTTTGGGGCCTTTTATTTTAACTGATCATGACCACTGGAAATTTTTTGTTGCAGCATTCTGGATTGCTGCATGTTGCTTTTAGTTCCTGGGCAATTCTCACATTCGGACCTCTGGTTGATAGAGCTTATGGATCGTTTGCATTTTGCATGATATACTTTCTTGGAGGAGTTTGTGGCAACTTAATGAGCTTCTTCCATACCCCTGATGCTACTGTAGGTGGGACGGTAGGTTATAAACTGAACTTATTGAAGGTTTTGTCTTATCATTCTAATTCAATAGGACATATTTCAAAAATCTCACAATTGCTAAACCAAGTTTCCTAATGTGCTTGTTATCTTGTTAACACTCATGCCCATTTTTGGAAAAAATTCTCTCACTATTTGTTTTCTTTAGAATCAATACTGTATATTTCAGTGTATAAATTAGAACATGCATGATTGTATGCCTTGTCCCTTGTTCTCGACATTGGAGTCTGTGAGAAGTCAAGGATATAAGCAAATTATAAACCAATTTAATTGCTTGCAACTAACATAGAAGCTGCTTAATATTTCATATTCAGAGATGACTTCCTGCAGTTCATGATCAATCTTCTTAGAATTTGGTGGAAAATGTTAATTTTCTGAATACCAGATCTGATCTACATCTCAAGCAATTTTTTCTAACCCAGTAACTTAATTATCCCAGTAAATTATTTTCTGAAATTGCTGAATAAAATGCATTGGTATTTTAATTGTTAACAATAAAATTGACAGCAGAAGCAAAGTAGAGAGTTGATCACACAGCACAAAATATAAATCCTCCTATATATAGAGAAATTGGTGTGAAAATTTCTAGACAGAAATTCTATTACTGCAGCAACTGATTTATTTCACCTACTTATTATTCCCAATAAGTTATTTATGAAATCCCTTCAGTAAATATTAAAATAAACTATACTGCAGATATCACATCATTATACAGAAACAAATATATGCACAAGAATCAATCACATCAACACAGTTATTTTTGGACAATTGTCTCCAAAAAAATCCAATGCAGGAAAACCAGTGCAGCAAAGGAGGGTTTTATTAATCTTTAGCAACAATCACTTTTACAGAAAAATTTACATAGACACTAGGAGAAAACACCTGAGACTTTTCTCCGAGACTTTCTGACACCCTGGAGAGCTTCATTTCTCTATTGCATCAGCCCTACATCATTTTGCGTGGCTATCCGCAACTTTGGTACCTCTTTGCGTCATCCCTGCATCTCCCTCCGCGCTCTCTCAAAGTCCTTGCGTCACTTCTTCTGAGCTCTTTGATTGCTGCTAATCCCCCCTCTTCCTCCACCCTGCAACTCTCCCTCTGAAATCGATCTCTTTTTTGAGAATCGATTTTCCTTGAGATACTGAGTATCTACTGGTGTGTCTCCAACTGACCCTCAAGCCTCCTCTTATACTTTTCCTTTTGAGCCTTCAATGACCGAGATTAAGTCCCTAATCAACGGCGAAGATTAGATTGGGCTTGATCCTCGTCATTTAGAACCTTCTCACCCAGTCTTATATTAATACCCATTGATATTTTAATTATTAATTATTTTAATCTCTCTCCAACATGATGGAATTTCCCAAAACGATTTATGGGTTTTGGAGATCTTATGTGCCTTAGCCCTTCCACCAATTTTCATGGCTAGAGCACATTCGATGCTACCACAAATCAACACTCTCTCTTAGCAAGGAATGTGCTCTAGTAATGTTCCATCGCTGAAACATGACATTGATCCTTCCGCACCAGTACCTATGTTGATTCTTGGCCTGATGCCTCACACCATCTGCACTGCTTCTTTCTGTACTGTTGCCTATGACACTTATCCATTTCTGCTACTGAAATGGATTCTTTACCATCCCCATCTTCTCCCTGAAATAAATGAACTTTGTTCTTCCTAGGGCCATGGTGAGGATGTCTGCTACATGTTCTCCTGTAAGAGTGTAGCTCAATTGTACTGCTCCTCGTTGGACACAGTCTCAGACAAAGTGACACCTGATATCAATGTGCTTCGACCAATCATGAAATACTGGATTCTCAGAGAGCTTGATGCAACTCAAATTATCACACGTGATCCTGGTTGCATCCATCCTTCTACTGAATAGGTTCACAAGCAATTTTCTAAGCCATATGGTTTTGCACGAAGCTGTGCTAGCGACCATATATTCTGCTTTAGCTGAGCTTAGAGCTACGGATTTTTGTTTCCTACTACACCAGGAAGTCATCCCTGATCCAATGTTGAAGCAGTACCTAGTGGTACTTTTCCGATCTACTAAACTTCTAGCCCAATCTGCGTCAGTGAACCCACTCAGCTTGATGTCATTGCCTCTGGTGTACAATAGTCCATGCTCAATTGTTCCTTGTATATACCTGAGAACATGTTTGGTTACTGCCCAATGCGCCCTCTTAGGTTCCACCATAAACTGATTCGGGGTGTTGACAACGTAACAAATGTCTGGCTTGGTATTGACCAGATACATCAGGTATCCTATGAGCTGTCTGTACAAGGTGGGATCAACATCTTTATCTTTTGATGCATCAATTTTCTTCCTGTTGGTGATCATTGGAGTAGCCATAGGCCTACAGTCCTGCATCTTGAATCTCTTCAGGATTTTTGTAGCATATCTCCCTTGCCCAAGGAAGATCTCACCCTTTTGCTGCCAAACTTCCAACCCCAGGAAATAATGTATCTGTCCCAAATCCTTCATGTCAAATTCTGTGGCTAGATTCTTCTTGCAGTCCTTGATGAGCTTGGATGATCCTGTCAGGAAGAGATCATCCACATATAATACTAGGACTAGAGGCTCATTCTCTACAACAAGATAGTAGAGATTGGGATCTGCATCACTCTTCATGAACCCCATCTTCTGCAAGTAGCCATCAATTCGACCATACCATGCTCTAGGTGCTTGTTTAAGCCCGTACAAAGCTTTCTTTAATATGCATACATGAGATTTCTTCTCATGTATCTATTCCTTCCTTCTGAGCATACCCCTTTGCCACGAACCCAGCTTTGTATTTCTCCACACTGTTGTCTGCAACATATTTGCTCTTGTAGATCCATCTCAAACCTATCACTGATCTATCCTGAGGCCTAAGCACCACTTCCTAAACATCATTCACTATTATAGAGTTGTATTCCTCCACCATATCATCCACCCGTACTTGATGTTGAACGAGATCCTGAAAACTGGAGGGTTCCCCAACCTGAGCTACTAAGGCCTAGTATTTGTTTGGATATCTTCACTCCCTTTTACTGTTCCTGGGTGCACCAATGAATTCTTCTGCATCTTGTAGAATCTGTCGGAGTTCTCGGCT
The DNA here is from genome assembly GCA_031772625.1 of Pinus tabuliformis. Lineage (NCBI taxonomy): Eukaryota > Viridiplantae > Streptophyta > Pinopsida > Pinales > Pinaceae > Pinus > Pinus tabuliformis. The sequence continues at coordinate 1,089,555,819 of CM062813.1, forward strand.
CGTTCTTTCTCTAGTAGTAGGTGCATCTGTCAGCTCTTCCTCTTCCTGTGATTCCTCCTATTCGAAAGGAGAATTTCTGGTACTAGCTTCCGCTGGTTGAAGTGGTTTGACCAATGACTCATCCTTTGACTGCTCCTTGGAAGGCATTTCTCGAGATTTTTTGAAAGGTCTATCCTCCATGAACTTTACATCTTGTCGAACTACTACCTTCTTGCTCCCTGGAAGATAGACTGTATATGCCTTAGCATTCTCGCTATATCCCACAAGATATCCTCTCTCTGCAGTTTGATCTAACTTCTTTCTCGTACGACGATATGCTAAACTCCCAAATATCCTAAAATTCTAACTTCAAGTGTCTTCTCGGTGAAAACCTTCTCTGGAGTAATCTTGCCCAATGCCCTATGAGGAGTTCTATTCTGAACATAGACTGTCGTGCTGCATGCTTCTGCCCACAGGAATTTTGGCATATCCTGATCATACATCATTGCCCTAGCTGCTTCCACTATAGTCATGTTCTTCATTTCTGCTACTTCATTCTGCTCCGGATTGTAGGGAGTTGTTCACTCTCTTCTAATGCCCTCCCTAGCGCAAAAATCGGTGAAGTCCTTGTCAACATACTCTCCACCATTGTCTGAGCGCAACACTTTTATCTTCTTTCCTGTCAGATTCTCCACTAGAGCCTTGAACTCTTTGAATCGACCGAAAACTTCATCTTTGGTTTTCAGAAAGTAGATCCAAGTCATCCTAGAATGGCCATCGATGAAGGTGACGAAGTATTCGGCACCACTAAGAGCTTTTGTGGACATCGGTCCGCATATGTGTGAGTGTATCAATCCTAGTACACTCTTGGCCCTATTGTTACTTCTTGGAAACGTTGCTTTGGCATACTTGCCCAGAGCACACCCTCTGCATGCATCATCTTGTTCAATACTAAGATCTGGAACTCTTGTTACAGTTTTTCTGAGAATTCTCAGAGCCCCATGGTGCAAATATCCCATCCTTCTGTGCCATAGTTAATTCAAATCATTGTCTCCATTACTGCCTATTAGTGCCATTGGTGATTCTAGCTGCAACCTGTACAACCTGTTACTTCTGATTCCGATCTGGACCACCTTTTTCCAACTCGGGTGTTTGACATATACTTTTTTCCTTAATGAAGAAAACGTCATAGCCCTTGTTTTAAAGTTGAGATACGAAAAGTAAGTTCATCCTCAATCCTGGCACATGTAGCACATTGGTAGCTCGGAACCGCTCTCTTGTTTTTGTTTGAAAAACTATACTACCTTTCGCTACTGGAGTACACTTTACCTTATTCCCCATGGTGATCTGAAAATTCATTCTTTCTTCCTGATAATATGGAAAACATTCTTGGATTCCTGTCATATGCCAGGAAGCTCCACTATCTATATACCAAACCTCCGAGGAGGCAGAGCTTGCTACACAAGCAACTTCTTCTTCCAATCTGGAAGCCAACATAGAATAATCATAATTTCTGTCTCTTGTGCATTCTTCTGAAAATCTGCACGAATCTCCTTGAGTGGATGCTTCTGCATCATGCTCTTGACCCATAATTGATTTTCCCTTCCTGTCGCCGAATCTTTGCTCTGATACCATGTGAAAATTTCTAAACAGAAATTCTATTATTGCAACAACTGATTTATTTCACCTACTTATTATTCCCAATAAGTTATTTATGAAATCCCTTCAGTAAATATTCAAATAAGTTCTACTGTAGATGTCACATCATTATACAGAAACAAATATATGCACAAGAATCAATCACATCAACACATTCATTTTTGGACAATTGTCCTCGGAAAAACCCAATGTGGGAAAACTGGCGCAACAGAGGAGGGTTTTATTAATCTTCAGCAACAATCACTTTTATAGAAAAATTTACGTAGACACTGGGAGAAAACACCTGAGACTTTTCTCCAAGAATTTCTGACACCCTGGAGAGCTTCCTTTCTCTACTGCGTCAACCCTACGTGTTGGAATTTCTAAGTTTAACCCATTAGAAATTCTTCCTGTACTATTTGGTTTATTTCTCCTACATGTTTAATTACTTAACAAGTTATTTACCATGTGAATACTGAAAATAAACACAAGTACAGTATCGACATCTATAGATCATCAACTGAAAGAAAACAAGCGCACAAGTGACACCGTTATTTTTGGACCAATGTCCCCGAAAAAACCCAATGTGGGAAAACTGGTGTAGCTATTCAGAGGGTTATATTATTATGTTGTTTATCCGAGTACAACTGGGTGCCTAAACTGGCACACCCGACAGAGAAAAATATACGGCAACAATACCTCTATATTAGGAAACAGGTATTCAGAAAACCTGTCCCACAAAACCCTCTCCGACACAACTGAAGCTCAGCGCTGGCCCTTCTGGCCACTGCGTTAGCCTCCTGCTGACTTGCGTCAGCACCCTCTGTGTCAGCCTTCTGAGACACTGCACAGCCTCTAGGACCCTCTGCGTCACTCCCTCTACCCTCTGCGTGGATGATGCAGTCTCTCTGGGCTCTGCGCTGCCTCTGCTAGGCTCTGCGTAGCCTGGACTGACTGCTGCTCTCGTTTCTTCTCTTTTGTGCTGGTCTCCCTGTATTGTCCCTGCCTCTTTGCCTCGTACTCACTGCGCCTCACTGTTGATCACCGATTCAACTTTTCTTAGCAACCCCGCTCTAGCAAAATGAATGACTGATCACTCTGGTGTATTCTCCAACTGACCCTCAAGCCTCTTATTATACTTTTCCCATTGGTCTTTCAACAACCGAGATTAAATCTCTAATCAATGGCTAAGATTAGATTTGGCTTGATCCATGACTTTTGGAACCTTCTAACCCAATTTTATATTAATACCCATTAATATTTTTATTTTTCCCAAGTGTAGACTTAGGAACTCCATTAAAAATATTAATTATTTTAATATCTTTCAAACCGAATAGAATTTGCCCAAACCATTTCTGGCTATTGGAGATCTCATGTGCTTTAACCTCTCCACCAATTTTCAGGGCTAGAGCACATCTGATGCTACCCCAATCAACATTGTACTGTGGCATGTGGCTTGGAGTCTTCCCTTGATGCCCCGCTCCATTCAATCGTTATATCACATGCCACCTACCACTTGATGAATGTACCATGGACATGGCACCCCCTTTAGAGGTAGAAGCCACTTAATAGGGTCCATGGTTAACCCCCTTGTTGAGCTTGAAGACACTTGTATATGCTAAAGCCCACTATGGAAGGGCATGCCAATATGAAGTATCCATTTGATTCCATGACTCGATTACTCTAATGATTTGTTGTAGAGGAAGGTGAGAGCACGCATTGGATTGTATACAGGATTGCAGGTGGGTTTCCATTTGGGGTTTGGTCTACCTATACGGGGTCCACATCCTCCCAAGGTCATATTGGCACTTGTAGGGTGAGCGTTTAGAGCCATGGGCCTCCACCATAACAGAGAGTAGATTACCACTTCATGGATCCCTTAGAATCATTCATTGATTGCTTGTGTTCCACCTTTTTGGATGAGGATAATGCACCTGGACCACCATGCCTAGTCGACTTCACACTTGCACCACACATTTGGCAGATGTTCTAGGGCCCAGATGAGGATGTGTCTCATCATGGGAGACAAAGGGAGGGCTTATGTCATCATTCTAGCCCTTACAGGTGGCATACAGACATTATCAATCCTCATGGAGACCCAAGAGGATGTCATTCTGCCCCCTCACCCACTTGGGGAAACCAAATTTGATTTGCTTGGATATCAAGGGGCCACCCCCTTGACCACTATGTTTAGAGCCTATTCTTTCACCTTGGCACACTTTGGACTCCACTAGGTCTCTTCAATGGCCCAACGATTCATTGTATTTATTATTTTCCTCTTGAGTGTCTTATGTTTGTATTATGGAGCTATCTTCATGTGCTTGTCACCAAGTCATGTCATTATTGTACATTATTTTATTATTTGGGGCTTAATTAGGCATAATTAGGAAAATCAAACTCTTTAGGAAGGATATAAATTGATGAGAGCTCATTTGTATTTCAACACCACTTGGATTTGGATCATTTGTTTCTTTTGGGAATTTCGCTTGGCCTTTTGATGGATGAATTGGAGATTTAATGCATTTCGATGTTTGGAAGAGCTTAATTTCTTGTCTTGGAGCTTTGATTTTCTTGCATCTTGATGATTGGAATAATTTTTCTATACTTGTGATTACTTTTCCACGTTTATCTTGTAATTTTGTCTCACGAAATAATCTATGAAATATTTTCATTCATAAAACTGGTATAGTTGCTCTTTGTCTTATGCAAAATTGCTAATTTGTCTTCGTATGGGATTTTGAATATGATTATTGTGAATTATGGTGAATTATTGTCCTAGGGGTGCATGATTATTCATGATTTTCCTTGATAAGTCATCATTTTGCAATGTAGAGAAGTATAAATTTCATTTGTAACCTAGTTGCTATTAAGGCCATACGAAGTTGCTGGGGAACTCCTTGGTTGGAAGTAAGCCTATCTAAGCATTGATCTCATTTGACTCCATTCTCCCAATTGGCTAGGCATTGGTCTAGTCCTAAGGTGATCAACAAAATAAATTCTTCTCACCTCCCTTCTTTATTTCTAAGCCCTAACCTAGTAGACCTCCTAGGGCATCATCTCAAATCATTTATAGCCATTTAAAATCCTTGAAAATTGGTCAACTACTGCGTAGGGGTCTTCTTGAAAGGCCCTCCAAATTCGAGGTCAATCCCACAGTGGAATCTCAAGACATTTCAAGCCCTAGCTTGAAGACCATTCCCATCCCTAGGTTCCCTTTGGTTGGTGGCTTCAGTAGGATCATTGTATTCAAATTCCAAAAGAAATTCAATTCCTTTGATCCTATTCTCATCCCTAACTTGGTGAAGATCATCAATTTGTTGCTCCAATCCAAACCCTTGACCTCGTTTGGACCCACTTGGGCTTTACCTTATAAATTCAATTTCACAAAGATCGCTTAGAAACCCTAGTCTTCTAGGATTCCTTGATCTTGGGCACTTATTTTCAAATAACACTCCTCAAACCCCAGGTCTAGGCATCCTCTTAGCCCTTGTAAGAGAGCCATCCATCTTGCTTCTATGACAAGTAAGCCTATTCTCTGAGCCTCTCTTGTGAATAGGCTTGAGGAATCACCCGCATCCTATCATTGATCTATCTATTCTAGTGATTCCTCTCATACCTAGACTGTTCCCATCCGTGAAAGTTCGTAAATAGAAGGGAGTTTTAGCTGAGGTGACAGTTTGCTATTGCTCCATTTTGCCACTTGACCTAGTAACTGCTCTATAGGATCCCCCTCCTAGGACCCTACTAGTTTGGGTGGTAACAGTTTTGGTGCCGTCGTCGGACAGCAAGCAGGTCTACCTCCCTAGTGAATCATTGAGGAATTGATTCATTAACGATAATATATGTATTCCCCCGACGACTCCATAACACCCTTCTTAGAATGGAGAACCCCTAAATCTTGGCATGTCATCAAAGAGGTGATGAGTCACCTCATACTTCTTTCTTTGACAGGGTGTTCAATAAAACTAAGCTTAAGCATGGGGTTTTCACTCCTTTCAACTTTTCTAGTATTCTTGGGGCCCTTCTTTGTCCTCCCCTAAAAGACCTTGATAGACCAATATTTACTGGGAAGGAAGATCCCTAAGAGAACCTCACAAATTTCGAATATCGAGTGTGTGACTCATCCTATAGTGAAGATATCTGCATGATTTCATTTGCCATGACTCTTTAATGTTGATTTCTGGTAGCATCGGATGTGCTCTAAGTCTCAAATTTTGCAGGGAGGCTTAGGCACATGTATTCCAAAGAACCCAGAAATGTTTTGGGAATTTCCACCCAGAAACAATTTTATTAAAATAATTAATTACTTTAAAAGGGACCCTAAGTTTAAACTTAGGAAAATAAAATAATTAAAGGGTATTAATATAAACTGTGGGTGTAAGTTCTATAAGAAGACGAGGATCAAGCAGAAATGATCTTAGCCATTATTAGCTTCTAATCTGGGCCACTAAATGTCAACGAGGAGATTATTTAAGGAGGCTTGAGGGTCATTTGGAAGAACATAAAGAGAAAGATTAGAGAATCGATTTTCTGAAGCAAAGCGCCTACCCGAAGATTTTCAATAGTGAGCTTTTGTAGTGAGGGGCAGGGATAGTTGGGTTGGAGTATCTCCTCCAGGACCTAGGATCAGCAGTAGAGACTCGAGAGGCAGAGAGACACAGGGAGGAAGCAGCACAGACCTAGGAGGGGTCGATGCTTGGCCAGAAGGGCCCACGCAGAGCTGATGCAGAACCAAAAGGGTTCACGCAGAAGCAGCATAGTTTTCCAGTGAAAAAATCCGAAATTTGCTGGGGAGTTGAGATTTTTGAGCCGGGAGGGCTTGAAACTGCTCCAGGGGGTAAACATTTCCCAGTTGCGGGACGACCAGGTAAGTTGTTTTTTTCTTAATAAATATATAATCTTTATATATATGGTTTTTTTTAATGATTTTATTTTAATATAATTTTTTTTAATGTCCTATTGATCCTTTTTATTATTTTTTTTCCCTACACTTTTTTTTTTATAATAATTTTTTTCTCACTTATATATATATATTTTAATTTTTTTTTATTACTTTTCTTATTTTTATATAATTTTTTTTTTTTTATTTTTCTGAATATATATGTATATAATATTTTTTGTCTTTTCGTTATTTTTTTTAAATGGTCAAAGGCCTAATGGCAGAATGGAGAACCTTCAACATTGTGTAGCGAAACGCTTCGACTACGATGGCAACAAGGTTGACAACAAATTGATGGCCAAAAGTCGGATTACACTGGCTCTGTGCAGCGGGTGAGCGGCCAGAGGATCGAACAACTCTGAGACCAATGTAACGAACAAGTTTCTCATACGCAATAATCTTTAGAATACTTCGAAGACAAAGACATCCATTGTAGGACAAGTAATTGTATATTGAATATTATTTAAAAGAATTGATGTGAGATGATTGTGTTACAAATGAGGGTCTGCTTTATATACCTAGGCAGGTACACTTTCATGAATGGGCATGTCCCATAGGGACATGCCTCTTGATTAACTAATTACTAAATTAACTATTCCTTATTATTATTTATATATTTATATTTTATTCATAACATAGGGAGTTCCCATGTGGTCATGATGTCATTTACATGTATACTCTATAGTTCAGTGTAAGTTGCATGCAGCATGAAATAGAACCCTGATAAGCAAGATAACATGAAATTAGAATAATACCTTTATTATTTCAATGAAAGGGAATACAGTATGATGTTAATGAGTACTGAAACAGAGAACTAGTCAGCCAATTAAAAAAATAGAATAAATTCTGAGTTTTAAAAATGGCCTAGCTATTTATGGAAATACAATTCTTATCGTACTCCTTTTTGTTTTTTTTTTCTTTAAATTAATGCAAATAAACCAACTTTGTGACTTTTGCATGTAATGACCTGGTTGGAAACATTTATGGGCGAAGGATATGTTCTTTTCATAATACCAACTCATGTTTACTTTTGATCAAGCAGCAAGCTATATCTTTGGACATTACATTCATATCTGTAACATATAAACTATTATTGTGTATTTGAAGGCTTTGTGTGTGGGAAACATGCAGGGTCCAGTTGTTGCCATCATTGGTTCTTGGATTATATATTTATTTCAGAACCGGGAGGCACTTGGAGAAGAAATGGTAGACAGTTTGATTCAGAAAGTAGCTGTTGCTAGTGTACTAAGTGTTGTGTTGAGTTACTTGACCCCTATTGATGACTGGTATGAATTCCAAGCCTTTTAGACACATTGTTAGATTATCTATCAAGGTTTGCTTGATTTGATTATTTTATGCTCTCTTAATAGAGCAAGATATCACTTTTGATTCGACCCCTCAAATTCCTTTATATTTTTACACGTATGCATATATTGGACCAGTTTGGGTTTCTGGTAACATCTTTGTATTACCAAGATATTCCACAGTTATCTCTCTTTTGGCATTTTGGGTCAAATAAAGAAAGATTTACTGTAATTATTTCCTTTTTCTTTTTGAAAATGCATCATACATTATATCATCGAATGAAGAGAGTTACAGCAAAATAAGAAACAGGATAAGAAGGGAAGGAGTCCATGTTTTTATGGAAAAAACTGAAGTTGACTTCAACAAGCAAAGCAAATCCCTGCTTAGAAAAATTCAATTCTTGAAGGAAATATAGCCAGACACAGGCATTTCCACACAAATCCAATAGTAGACAGCTGGACTGTGTCCCATAACAATTTGCAGTGGTCCCTAGTCATCCAAGTATCTCCAGGGAGTGAACCTTTCCACACAAGTGGATCTGTTAAAAAAGGTTAAATTAGCTTGAAACCATGCCCAAAAAGTCTTGGAAGGCGGGAATCTCCAACAGACATGCTCCATCGTTTCATCCCCTGCCACAAAGCTTGCATGCGACAGTGGTAACACCAACTTTATCAAGCTTGGTCTTGACAGCCAAACCTTGGGTGGGGGGATTAGGCGGAGGGCACCAATCACCCCTATATTTTGTGCTTGAAAGAAGAATATGATTTACAAATAGAATGGTACCTCCTTACTCAATGTGCTTTTGGATCGTTTACCCCCACCTTTTGTTCAAGAGTGTTCAAGAGTGAGACAACATCGGAGGTATGCCATACATGGTCATGAAGGTCCTTTTTTCATGGATGCAAAAGAATTTTTCCCACTAATCCACCTCCAATCCCTCCAGAAAGGACCAAACCCATGAAGTTATATATATATATATATATATATATATATATAAATGTTTCTTATAGTAACAGAAAAGATAGTACAAAATCTATATACAACCACATACAAGACTATCTGAAGGCCAAGAGAGGGGCCTTTAAGTCTGATTGCACTTCCATCACACGGCCTCTCGACATCTCTTGGTAAAACACTGCTTTTAACTTTAAAGTTTAAACAGTAAAATTATGTCACTGAGAAGATGCTTCCTAACAGAATAAAGGGAATGCATATTGACTGAAACCTGCTGCATACAGCTTCTAAAGAATATACAGTGAAACAACTCTAATACAATGCCAAGTAACTCAGAAGTGAAAAGGTCCAATGGAATCAATATCACCTATCAACATTGATTTCCTAGAAATCTTGCTGAAGGAAGGATGATACCAAGTATCCCAAACAAAGTTCCAGTGATCCCGAACATACTTGCAATTCCAGAACAAATGATGGATAGTCTCAACCAACCACAATGAGGACATAATTCATCTGTGGAACCTGTTTGTGACAATTGTTCCTTGAGTGGTAAACCATAAAAAACCAGAAACCAAGCAACTACCCTCATTTTATAAGAGACTCTGAAACCCAAATCGTTTGGAGACAATTGAGCCACTTCTTGTCGACATATGAAAGATCCCAACATCTGTTTAGCTACTCCTAAAAGTAAAAGGTTGCACATAAAAACTAATACAATTGCCTAGGTTTGTAAACCCAAATGGGTTTACTATGAAACTTTATCCAGTCCTACCAAATAGTCGTTGGAGTATCCATATTTATCTTTTAAGACTCCTAAAGATAAAATTGACTGTTGCTGTTCTTGAATAACCAATCTATCAGAGTGCACCAAACCAAACCCGTTTGTGTAAAAGTAAACCAATTCTTCCATGTCCTTGTGTCCTTATCCCAAAGATCTCACTGCTAGAAAGTCCTTTACGAGCTAGCCTACTGGGAAGGCATCTATCTACATGAACTATGGACGAGGACTGATCTTTCTAGGCCCAGATCAAATCAGAAACAAGATGAAGAGCTCCTCTATAACCATCCCAATGCCAAATAATAGCATGAACCACTTTCTTCAATGCTTCCACATATGTTTTAAGGTTTAACATAGGAGAGCCTCCAATGTCGAAATCATCACACAGAGATGACATCATTTATTGAGAAACATTTTTTCACTCCGACTTTATTACGTGGATGAGAAAACATATTATTCTCATCTAGCATCCAGGAGCATGTGATCGTCCCCTTTAACTGAAGTATGAGGAACAATTCTAAAGGCAACTATGCAAATAGCTCACCCTTTGCCTTCCTCACGAGAAATAGTGACATAATCACCATTCCAATAGTGCATCAGAAAAAACATAACTAGAAGCCAAAGAATTTAACTTCTTAAAGGAAGAGAACATCAACATGTAGATTGGCCATGACAATATTGTTTATCATCCCCAGAAACCCCCCAACAATCCAGCCATAATCTTCAACTTCATGAGAAAATTTCATCAAGTCCCTACTCAAGGATTGGAAACGGTTTTTGGATGAAAACCTCCTTGAAAGGGGGATTGTTCAGAGAGGCATGCAACAAAGGCCATTAAATGGGTGGATCATTTCCATGAATAAAGTTCATAATGGCTATGGAATTCACTTTTCTCTCTGCTTTCACTCTTGATGACTAATCATTTGATTTACACATGGCATTGTGTTCAAGACCCTTTGTAAGATGCGGTGATACACAACACTGCTCACTCTGTATTGGCACTCATTTTGACTCTCCTAAAGGCACAGGATTTGTGCCCTACTTGGACAACTACTTGTTCTGCATTCCTTGCCATCCCTGAGATTCAATTTTTTGCTTCAAAGGTGATTCAATGCCTTCTTTTCCTGTAAAGAAGTAATGAGAAGGAGGAACCTAAGAGCTTTCTTCTTTCTACAAGAAGCAACTAATATTTAATCTTTGAGAAAGGGTCTAATTAGAGAGATCAAGATATAGGACCTTTTGAACATGCACAAAACCACAGAACAAAAGATGCATCTTTAAAGGGAGCTACCTCGAAATGTCCACCTTCACACAAAATCTTGCATTAGGCTGCAATGTGTATGAACCTCTTTTGTTGCCAACAAGTGAACCACTGAATGGATGCACTATCTTCTTGATTCAGGCTCAGAAGTATTCAGTTACGCATGGCAACTCAGCCATAGAGGATACTTATGTTGTCATGCAAATTCTGGATTAAAATTCCCTTACCAGGTATGCACATATGCCAAAACACAAATGATCATCCATACTCCATTCGAGGACCTAGCTTGAGCCACCTTCTCCTTGGTGAGCACAACACAAATATATCTCTTGTCCAACCACTAAGAAGATTCCACCTTCTAACCCATCAGTCCCCAATTATCAGCATACTGCTTGTAGATCTCTCTTTTGAGAGGCACATCCTTCTTTAAAAAATGAGAATAATAGCTCCCTTCTTGAGTCATTCAATAAATATTTTGCTGCCTCATCATTGGAAAAATTATTATCAAATTCACCCTATTGTGCCTGGGATTGTGAGCTTGACAATGAAGGCTCACATTGGTGTTAATTTCTAAGTACCAGGTTCATATTAAAGGTTCTTACAGCTATTTTATCCCCATAAATTACTTTTAACTCATCAAATAAATTCTCTGTTGTAAAATAAAATCTGAAAATTGTAATACATAAATACTCTGGTATTTTTAACTCCGAAAATTAACAGTGGAATTTTGCAGAAAATCAGTCACAAAAACAGCCACAAAAAACACAAAATCAAATTCTCCTTTGTGAATTCTTCTCTGAAATATTGGAGGATCCCTTACCAAGGAAATTGGCCCTCAGAAACACGGAAATTACAACAGAAATAAACCTGGAATATTTAGAAAAATTTCCAATAGCAGCAATCTCCTTCTCCAAACATGCCTGAATGCCCCCCTCGACCTCTCACTTTTGTAAATTTCTGCAGCATTTATCTGTCTTCAACCTCTCAAACCTCAATTGTTGAATGGTGTTGTCATTGATGCCAACGTCGGTTCTTGAACGCTCTTAATATTTGTATGGATTCTATTAGTTGAAGCTCCAAATCTCTAGAAGCCTTGGAAAACCCTAGAGGCCCCGTGTTGACCACTACGTGTCAACGACCCATAGCAGTACACCCCCTTTTTCGCAAAAGGGATAGTGCCTGATCGATTTGTTCCTGCCATCCAGCTATGATATTCAGCCTGAGGATCATGTTATAATGTAAACCCATTCCGCATGTGTATAATGTAAATAATATTAGCAAATCCGTGTCGTGTATGTAATTACCTAGGTAAACCTACTTTTCTCGTGACGATCTACATTCTGGGAGGTTTTTTGTCTCACCAATCCATTCTCAGATGGTCAGCAGAGTTTTCCTTCAGCCTTACCCCAAAGCCGGAATGGATTTTGTCACTGGAATCTTAGGGGAGTCCTAGTGTTCTAGATCGAGTCTATGTAAAAGTGATTTGTTAATAATCCTAACCATTTGGTTAGGTTATTTTATTACAAATTGCTTGGTATGCTGGATTATATTTGTGTCGCAGAATTGGGTAGTTTGAGGGTCTTTTGCAAATGGGTTTTCCCCCTTGAGATGTAAAAAATGTAAAATTTATGATGTAAAGTGCCTTGAGGGTTAGAAAAATAATTTATCCCCTTACAGGTTAATTAAATTTTTTGGCCAAAATTAATTAAAATCCTAAGCCAAAAATTTAATTAATTCTAGGTCCTAAGTAAATTTAATTTCTCCGAAGGCAAAATTCGTTGGTTCTTAAAAAAATAAATTTTAAGAGGTCCAGGGACTAAGGTAACTTATTTATTTTGCTAAATTTTAAGCCTTTGGTCTCTGGGGTTAAGTCAAAGTCAAAATTTTGAGGAAATTAATTCAAAAATTTAATTTTTGAATTAATGAAAATTCATTTAATTTAAAATTTCGAATTTCCTTAATAATTTAAAATTTCGACGGATGAGATTAAAAGAAATTTTAATCCTCATCAACGGTCGAGATTGCTTTGACGAGGATCACTCGAACTAGTCGTTGGAGGATTTATCTTTAAATAGAAGGTCATTTGTCAGTCAGTTCATCCGATCTCTGGATCATGTACTAAGCTCTCAAACTCTCTTGTATACTTTTTTGAATTAATGCAAAAGTCTTTGAGGTTTCAACGTGCTGTAGTGTTCCTCTTCATGAATTTATAGTAACATTGTTTTAATTTCTACTTAATATTATGTGAAAACTATCAATCAATAACTCTCTTAGAATAATCTGAATACAGGTATCTTATTCAGTTTGTTGAATCTAGGGCAACATTTTTAATTTTGATTGAAGTAGCAGGTATCTCTATTTCTTCAGAATTTTATTGTTGTTCTATTTCTCTACTTGATTTGATGGTTGATTTAGTGTTTGCAGAGGATCTCTCAGGTTTTCATTGAGCATTTGGGGATAGTTCTCGGTTGGACCAGCCAACTCTACATATATTTTCTGAAGAGCCTACTTCATATAAGCCTCAAGATTTATCTAACGATAATATTTTTTCTGCAGGGTGTTTTTGGGCTAGTAGTTCTTTAAAATTTCAAAATCTTTTAAATATTTTGTGGAAATTTTGATAGATCCGACTATTAAAAGCCCTAGATTATTAGATCTAGGAACGGAGTTGGACTCATACTCCTCAGATCTGATAGATCTGTAAATTATTTGTATAGATATGTTATTTACTTGTGTAAATCTAAAATTTTGTAACATAATTTTTAATTTTAATACTTGGGTTTTTTGGGATTTTCTCTATTTTTGTACATATTGGGTATTGGGTTTTTCTCTTTTCACTTGTGCAGAAATAGATCTAAGAAATCAGCCAAGAAAATCTTCAGATCTGAGCTAGATCTAGACCCTAGAGGGCAAGATCTGGACTCAAAGATTGTTTGCAGGAATAGATCTGAGAAATCAGCTAAGTAAATCTTCAGATCTGAGCTAGATCTAGACCCTGGAGGGCAAGATCTGGGCTCAAAGATTGTTTGCAGGAATAGATCTGAGAAATCAACCAAGTAAATCTTTAGATCTAAGATTTTTCAAGCAGATCTGGGGGTTTTGAGACAGATCTAGGCCCTGGAGGGCAATATCTTATCCCAAATCTTTTTACAAGGCCAACCATTAAAGATTTTGCAATAAATCTGAAGATTTGAAGCAAATTTTATTTATTTATTTATTTATTTTTTATTTTTTTCAGAACAAGGGTTTCAAGATTTGGGGCTCCTAAGCCCAGATCTGCCTTCTCCTAGTCCAACGCTAGTTCTATTGGGCCTAGTGGTAGCTCTCATTGGCTCTAGATTACCTTGCTCCGTTTCTGATTTGAATATTTGATTTTTTGAAGCTAATCATTGGTGGGTTTTTGCAGAAAATTTGGTAAAAATTTGTGTTTCAGATATTGAAATTTTTTTGGCAACTTGGGCAAGTGATATTCATGGCCTAGGGCGTAAGGGTCTGATTTCTAAACCATCTTTTTCCTGACTGTTTGCTACAAGAGTCATATACCTTTTTAATAGTTGTGAAAAACACATCTAAGTGATTTGAAATTAACTAAAAATTTGCTAAATACATTAATAAGTCATTTATGTTTGATGTGTATTAAGAATTTGGCCTAGATCTACATTTTGGGTCATTATTATTTATGAATAATTCTGTTTTTGAAGTCTGAAATATAACAGTGGAAAAATTTCATGTGGGTTAGCCTAAAATCAGTTCCTAAGTTGTCTAATATATTAAGGAATTAATTTCTTGAGTTGGGCATTCATCATTAGGCTTATTTCATGTTTTAATTGATGGCTGTAATAAGTATATCAGATCTGATATAATTCCGGAAATCACATCATAACATGCTCGAAATTTTTGATAATTCATGTGAGCAAGTTTGGAAAAATTTTGATAAATTTTTTACATAAAGATATCATTGATAGCTTACTGTTTTCATTGTCATATTGCTTCTGTCATAAAGTTTTTTTTATTGCTGTCGTAAAAATTAATTTATGAAAATTAAGTACTCTGTCATAGAATTGTGATAAAATGCATATCCTTTGTGAGTATTTTTTGAGCATCTGTTGATATTAATTGCAAAGAAGTTTTTGTTCTCTTTGAGAACAAAAAGATTTGAAATAAGCTTGTGTTCTAATTGTAATATCTTCAGGGGTTTAATTTTGAGTCTTCATTTAATAAAGCGAACATTTCATTTGGGTATTGGAAGTTTTGCGACATAAGCATCTTTTCATCCTTGAATCTAACTTCATCTCATCTTTTCATCATCTGGTGCATTTGCATATAAATTAGTTTTGCATAAATAAAATTTATTTCCAAGCATAAGCTTGGTCGATAGAGAGATAGGTATCCATCAATCTTTGCTTGAGAACCCTGTTTTAATAGTACTTAAAATGGTGACCTTGCAGTCGTCAGAGCCACAACTCTCTGCAGTGCTGGAGGCATCGGATATGTTAAAATTTCAGGAGAGGTATCGTTAATCACACCTTAGTGTGCTTCTCCTTATCTTCTTTATGCCTATTACTACGAAATCAGGCTCAACACAAAAAGGATTGAAGGATTCACATTTAAATAGGCATTTAACTAAAATTAACCAAGATTCTTGCATCTCACATTAGTTTTGAGAATTACATTTCATATAAGATAGTCATTCATCTAAGCAGCAGTTGCTAATCGATTACTTGGTCTTAATTTCCCTAGCAAGATCGTTGACTCCTTAAGGCACTGGTATCAATCGTTTAAAATCTAACCAAATCTTATAAGTCTTGCTAAATCTTAATCAAGTACTTGATCGCTTCACTGTGTATCCCGAACTGGTTGGTTTCCAACTAGTTCTTCTTCGTTCCACTTTTCCATAGGGTCTATCCCCCTTAGCCTGCTGTAGGGAGACATCTTAAACTGAGAGATTGGGGATCAGGGTGACAAGCCCCGATCTGAGTTGTTGTCGCGGTACCTAGATATTCTATGCAACATAATTTTTGGTGCCGTTGCCGAGGAATATTTTATTCTCGACGCTTCAACGACATTTTATCTTCATTCTCCTCATATTATCTTTATCATTTTTACCGACAATGCCAACATTTTTTGGCACCGTTGCCGGGGACCGATTTATTGGGCCTTGGCTCTTCGACATTCATCTTTCATCTTCCTCATCCCTCATTCGAGCTGGCAAAGTCAACATTCCTTGAAATTGCCACCAAGGATAGAGTTTTTCTATCCTTGGTTTCTCGACGCAGTGGCCAGAAGGGCTAGCGCTAAGCTTCAGTTGTGCTGGAGAGGGTTTCGTGTGACAAGTTTTCTGAATACCTGTTTCTGGATATAGAGGTATTGCTCCATATATTTTTCTCTGTCAGGTGAGCCGGTTTAGGCACCAAGTTGTACTCAGATAAACTGCATAATAATATAACCCTCTGAATCGCTGCACTGGTTTTCCCGCATGGGGTTTTTCCGGGGACATTGGTCCAAAAATAACAGTGTCACTTGTGTGCTTGTTTTCTTTAAGTTGATGATCTGTAGATGTTGATACTGTGCTTGTGTTTATTTTCAGTATTTACAAGGTAAATAACTTAAGTAATTAAACAAGTAGGAGAAATAAACCATATAGTACAGCAAGAATTTCTAATGAGTTAGAATTAGAAATTCCAACATGGTTACAGATCATAGGATAACTGAAGACATCAGCCGAGCAAAGCATTTGCAACAGCTTCAAATGTTGATAGAGCTGATCTTTGCAGAAGGCGACAGAGGAAGGAGTGACACAGAGGGACTGCGTCATCATTCTAGACCAGAGAAAGGCAACGCAAAGGCTAAGGGAGGCAGAATCAGGCTCACACAGAGGCACACAGAGGCCAGGAGGGTTGACATAGTTGGCTGGGGGAGCTGATTTGCTGGTGTCGAGATTGTGCAGAGCCAAGTGGCTCAATCCTTCAGTTGTTGGGGCATAGGAGGCTGTGGGTGATTTGCGGAGCGAAGCTGGTGGGGTACTGTGGACAGAACAATACCTAAAAGGGCAAGACCAAGGAGGAGAGAGTTGTTGTCGAGGCAGATTTCTAGCCAACGAATCCGAATCAGTGTTGTAGTTGCACAGACGATCAAAGTGGGGCAACTTGACGTTGGCAGAAGGATTTCCAGGAGGGAAATCGAGACTCAGAGGGAGTCCAGAGGAGAACTTCCAGATGGGAAGTAGAGAGACTCAATAGGAGTCGAACAGAGGACTTCCAGGAAGGAAGTAGAGAGACTCAGAGGAGTCAAAAGAAGAGCAACGAGATGGTCGTGAATGGGCTGAGAGATCAGGATAGGCTGGATGGAGCGTCCAACTTTGTGGTCTGGAAGGCCAGGATCTTGTCCATTCTAGACAGACATCGCCTCAAGGGCTTCATCTCAAGAGTGATATCTATCCCAATTGACCCACTAGCTAATGAAAGGTACGAGCAGACAATGGATAAGGCTAAGTGCATCATCCTTGATGGGGTCAAGGATCATGTGGTACCGCACATTGTCGAGAAGGAAACGACAAAGGAGATGTGGGACGTCTTGAATTATCTGTACCGGCATACTTCCATGCAGAGGAAGATGCTCCTAGAGAATCAGCTAAGGGCATACCAGATGCAGAAGGGAGAGCAGATAGATGTCTTCTTCGGTCGGTTGAAGGAGATCCATGACCAGCTAACTTCCATAGGGACCACGCCAGATGAGAAATTGATGGTGAGAACCGCACTGAATGCAGTCTCTGAGGATTGGGAAGTATTTTTCCAAAGCATATTGGGTAGGACGAGTCTTCCAGATTGAGAAGAACTGTGGGCAGCTCTTCATCAAGAATAGATCAGACGGCTGACCAAGGCGGGGAGTAGCGCAAAAGGGGTCAAAATCAAGAAGGAGGAAGAAGAGGATGCGGCTCTAGCATCTGTGGGAAAGTAGGAGAAGAGGAAGAAGAACCAGTGTCCTAGGAAGAAGAGTAAGGGAGAGGCTTCGGACTCGAAGGTAGCGCCAGTGAAGGCGAAGAAAGAAGTCGATGAGGAGGACGATTGTTTCATGAGTGCTCATCTGCCACTTGAAAAGAAGAGGGGAGACATCGAGCTGTAGTCAAGAGGATTACAGGCGATGAGGGGAAAGATCCTTGAGGTACCCAACCTCTTGGATTATACCTCGCTACGAGAGCCCCGAAGAGGAGTAGTAGGATTGGCGGATGTCGATAGAGACCGATGCGGATGAAGTGACGGAGAATGCTACATTGTAGGAGTCCCTGGATAGTGCGAGGCTAGCAGGTTGCAACAGTGTGAGAGGCACGAGAGTGTTGCACCAGTGCAGGATGGCACAGAGAGGTGTGCAACGGTGCGAGATGCAGGGAGTTGTTGCAGCAACGCAGAGGTCAGTAGTGGGAGCACTTGTTAGTGGCAGAGGGAGCTTCAGCATCGGGAGTATTTCTAGCCTGACAGGGATGTCAGAAGTTGGGTGGATCAGTTACTTACTTCTTAGTAATTGAGTTACAATGCAGTAGCAGTATGTAGTAGCACGATGTAGCATGATGAGAGGGGATGCAGTGCAGATGCAATGCTGGGAGGATGGATTAGCAGCAGCACGGATGTAGAGGGAGCTGCTATACGGATGCAACAGTGGCAGCGGCAGGGCCATGGGCAGCAGTACAGGATGCAGCAGTGCAGAGGATGTTGGGCGTGGAGGCCTAGCATCAGCACAGGGACCGATGCTGGATAATCAGGGTGATGCTCAGTGTGGAGTATTACTAGAGCAGAGTCCTCGCTAAGAGGGAGTGTTGATTTGGGGTAGCATCGGAAGTGCTCTAGCCATGAAATCTCAAAGACCCAGAAATGGTTTGGACAGATTGTACCTAGTTTGGGAGATATTAAAATAATTAATATTTTTAATGGAGTTCCTAAATCTAAACTTAGGAAAAATAAAATATTAATGGGTATTAATATAAAACTGTGTTAGAAGGTTCCAAAAGTCATGGATCAAGCCAAATCTAATCTTAGCTGTTGATTAGAGATTTAATCTCGGTTGTTGAAGGACCAACGAGAAAAGTATAAGAAGAGGCTTGAGGGTTAGTTGGAGAACACACCAAAGTGATCAGTTATTCATTGTGCTAGAGCAGGGTTGCTAAGCAAAGTTGAATCAGTGATCAACAGTTTGGGGCAGTGAGTACGAGGCAGAGAGGCAAGGACAATACTAGGAGACCAACGTAGAAGCAGAGAGAGCAAGAGTAGCAGCCAGTCCAGTCTATGCAGTGCCCAACAGAGGCGATGGAAAGCCCAGAGAGACTGCGTCATCCACACAGAGGGCAAAGGGAGTGACGCAGAGGCTCCCAGAGGCTGCGTAGTGCCTCAGAGGGCTGACACAGAGGGTCTTGGGGCTGATGCAGGTCAGCAGGAGGCTGATGCAGTGGCCAAAAGGGCCAGTGTTGAGCTTCAGTTGTGCTGGAGAGGGTTTCGTGTGACAGGGTTTCCGAATACCCGTTTCCGAATATAGAGGTATTGTTGTTGTATATTTTTCTCTGTCAGGTGAGCCAGTTTAGGCACCCAGTTGTACTCAAATAAACTACATAATAATATAACCCTCTGAATAGCTGCGTTGGGTTTACCGCATTGGGTTTTTCCGGGGACATTGGTCCAAAAATAACGGTGTCACTTGTGTGCTTGTTTTCTTTCATTTGATGATTTGTAAATCTTGATATTGTACTTTTGTTTATTTTTAGTATTTAGAAGGTAAATAACTTGTTAAGTAATTAAATAAGTAGGAGAAATAAACCAGATAGTATAAGAAGAATTTCTAATGGGTTAGACTTAGAAATTCCAACATGTCATCAGTGCACTTCATTGCTCTGCTCTGCTCTACTGAACTATGAAGAAGAAGAAGTGATCGAGAATGTATCATACCATCCTCTACTGACCCGAAGTTAGTCCCATATAAAAAAGAGTGTCTCATACCACTCTTGCTGACCTGAAGTCAGTTCCAATAAAGAGAGTGTGACATACCACTCTTACTGATCCAAAATCAGTTCCAAAGAAAGAGAGTGTATCATACCACTCTTATTGATCTGAAATTAGTTCCAAAAGAGAGTGAGTTATATCACTCTTACTAATACGAAGTCAGTTTCAATTGATCCCGGATCAATATCATCCTAGCATAGGGAGTACGATAGTAACACGATGCGTCCATTGGTACTACTATGGTCCCTATCCTCATTTCCCTACTCATTGGCTAGATAGAGGTACTTCCCATGAGTCCCAGATTGCAGGGGTAGGATGTCTTAGCAGGAGAAGGATGAACCACTCATCCTGCCTACATGTCGCCAGGGCTATCATAGGGAAGGTTGAACCACTCACCCTATACACAACAAATCATAAGGGGAAGGCTGAACCACTCACCCTATCACTGTGTCTCAGCAGGAGAAGGATGAACCAGTCTTCCTGCCTACATAGCAAACCACTAGGAGAAGGTTGAACCACTCACCCTATGGTTGCTCATCGCTCCAAGATGTACCCCCAAGCCCCCTGGAGCTCCCAAAGCTCAATGTCCATATCATACAAGACCCTTAGGAGAGAGCCTCTCCACGACTCCTAGTCGTTCTCGGAAAGTCAAGAATTTGACCTTTCCCAGGGGCTTTGACGAAATATCGACAACCTGCACATCAGTCCCAATGCGATGGAGCCTTCTTGCTCCTCAATGTACCATATCCCATATAAAGTGGTACCTGATGTCTATATGCTTGGAGTGATCATAGAACATGGGATTCTTCAACAATCGAATCCCCCTCTAGTTGTCACAAATGGTCACGATGGTATCACATATCCAAACATCTCACTGAAGAGCTTCCTCAACCAAGTAGCTTCACACGAGGTCATACTCGTAACTATGTATTCAGCCTCAGTGGTGCTCAAAGCAATCGACTTCTGCTTCCTGCTTATCCAGGATATCAAAGCAGAACCCAAAGAGAACCAACACCCTGAAGTGCTCTTGCGATCCTCCACACTGGCTGCCTAATTAGCATCAGAATAATCATGCAACTTCACATTTCCGGAAGTGTATCTCAATCCATGAGAGATTGTGCCCTGAAGATATTCCAAATGATTCTTGGCACTAATCCAGTGAGGCTCAACCATATATGAGCTCAACATGCTAACTGCAAAACATATATTTGGACGAGAGTTCACCAAGAACATCAATGCTAGTATGAGTTTATGAAACTCAGAGGCATTTTCCAAATCAGGTCCAACATCACTATCACATAACTTCTTAAAGTTAGGCTTCATCGAGGTAGTCACGGGCTTGCAGTTCACCATTCCAAATCCGGAATCCAACTCCCTCTTACTTTTGCAACTGAGAGGGTCTGCACCTGCTAGAATGAGGTTGTTCTCATAAGGTGCCAGTATGAGAGGTCTATCATCCACAACCTTCAAGCAATGGTTTGGATCGGCTTCACTCCTAGTGAATCTCAACTTCATCAAATAGTTGTTTATCCTTTCATACCAAGCCCGGGGTGCTTGCTTCAAGCCATAGTGGGCTTTCTTTCACCTGCATACATGAGATTGCCGATCATGAATCTCAAACCCCTCGGGTTGTTCCAAATTTGTGGACTTGCCATATGAGGGGAATGGTACCCTTTTAAGTTTTCCTTCGGTACATGTTGGACATGTACCTCCATGGTCTTCTTGAATTCAGGCATCCCTGTCACTATCTGACTTACATCGGGTAGGGCCCCATAATGAGCAGACTTCCGTTGCTATAGAAGAGATGTGTAAACCGATATGGCCCCCAATGGACTTCTTGCAACTTGATACAAATTCCCAACCCTGAATTCAAAAGCATCTTTTAAGAATTCCTTATATACACATGTACCTTTCCATTGATGAATGCCACCTTGAAACCTTTGACTATTATTGCCGAAATGGACAGCAGGTTCTTCTTGAGATTAGGTACACAAAGAACTTCTTGTAAATGAATTGTGTTACCCTCATTCAATTGAGGGGTAACTTTCCCTACACCCTTTCCAGGATAAGTGGCATTGACTCCAAGTATAATCTCCATGATTATTTCCTTCTCTATCAAATTAGAGAGAGATTCCTTCTATCTAATGAAGTGCCTTGAAGCACTACTATCAATAAACCAGATTCCCAAAGAGTTCGGAGGATAAGTAGTGGAGAGGGCCAATATAAGATAATACTCTTTTAGCTTATCAGAAACAACATTTGATTCTTCATACCTGGAGATCCTTGCTTTCTTGAAGAGTCGGCCATTTCCCTGATGACCTGCGTTCCTTTTTCCTTTGCCATTGTACCTATCATTCCTTCGATCATTGAAGATGTCCCCGGAATGAATGTTATCATCATCAAGTGATGTGTCCCTTCTATTTGGACACTTCGTTGCATAATGGCCAAACTTATTGCACGCAAGGCATCTGCCTTTCCTTCCATTCTCAGGTCCATACTTCCATTGAAGTGTCCTGTAGGTAGGCCGCCAGATGCTTCCGCTACTCCACTTTGACAATCTTCTTTGCTTCAACTTCACCTTTAGTGAATTTGAAGAGGGATGAGGAACCCATTAAGTCTTTTGTCCTTTCCAGCTGTCTTCGGTGACTTCTCTTTCACTCTTGCTTGGGCTTTGTCTTTACCTCAGCTCTGATACCATGTTAATTTTAGGTATGTTCTATTCTGAGAGCAATTTACGTAAAATTAACATTAACTCAATATCAATTCCAGATTAGCAATCACATTTAGCATGATAGTAAAATGCAGATAAAGCATAAACATAAATTGCAGAAAACAAGCCAAGACAAGAGGACACAAGATGTAGCCCCAGCCAGGGACAAACCCCAATGTGGGGAAACCCTTGATCAATTCTTCTTATGTTCTTCAATAGTTCGGCAGAGAGAGAGATAGTAGATATACATCAGAAGTCAACATTTTGACTTATCAAAATAAGAGCAGAGATCTTCACTAGGAATATGACACATGAGGTAGCTGATCTGAACTCAAGTGAAGGCATACTACTTCAACTGATCCTCCAAGGTGACGCCATCACCATGCCGCACCCATCACTGTGCTACACCTCATAATCATGTTGTACCCATCATACCATCATCATCACTGTGCTGCACCATGCTGCACCATCACACCATGTCCATTATCATTGTGTTGCACCATCACACCATGTCCATTATCATTGTGTTGCACGATGCTGCACCATCACACACTCAATGCATACTGCAATACATCATCATCATGCTGCTGCACCCATTTATGTTGTTCCATCCATCACATCATGCTGCACCTTATTACATCACGTTGTACCTTATTACATCATGTTGCACCTCATTATGTCACGCTGCACCTTATTACATCATGCTGCACCTTATTATGTCATGTTGCACCTTATTATGTCATGCTGCACCTTATTACATCATGTTGTCTTCAAACTAAGACAACAGCCACAAGGTAGTCCTAGCTATGGTGTTATGGACTGTGGCCTAGCACATAGCAATGCTGAAGAGAATGCCTTCGAAACATATAAGGATTGTGACTTTACTATCATCAAACCATGAAAGAGTACAGACACACACACATATATATATTATACCAAGGCTATTTATTGAGTTGCATTGATATACATTGTAAGGAGGCAGATCCATATACTGTAATACAGTGTCCTCATCCGAAGTCATTCCTCTGAGAGGTCATAGGTATATTGCTCCTTGTCATGCGAGGCTAACATGGATAACAAGAAGACAAAGCCATTCCAAGAATGTATGAGTCCAGACTTTTACTCCTTGCTGCGGGTGGGTGTCTTTTGTATAGCATATAGGTTTGTTGTAGATAACACCCTTAGGACAGCGTATAGGCTTCCTTTTGACAACGTCTTAAGGTCTCTTATTAGACCCGCTTTTAGGGCACATGGACAGCGTTAGATAGGCTGTATATATGTCTCCTCTTTTCTGCTAATAAATCTTCTCACAAGCCTGTGGCTAGGGCACATTGTTACAACAGATTAGGCCCTCATAGATCAACGTCATAGGGTCTCCTAGACCTGTGTTATAGATGTCTTTTCTACTGCGTTAAAGCCTTCCTCACCATGACCGTGTTAGATTCTAGGGCATCCTTATATGACAGCATATTAGATTTCTTCATTAGGCCCGTAGTTAGGGCTTCTCCATACCAGCGTTAAGGTTCTCTATGGCAACGTAGAGCTAGGGCATCTTCTTCTTAGGGCAACGTATACTCTTAGGATCTGTCCTCCACCAAAACCCAAAGACAAGTGGAGAGGAAGAGATCATAAGAAGAGTGTGTGTCCAAATGACTAGCAAGCCTCCTCTTTTTATACTAAAACGGTGAGCACAAGTGGGGGCAATTTGGTTGCTGGCCGACCTTGACGAATTGTCCCATAACACAAATAAATTCATATCTCCATGAATACATGTCGGAATCGGATGATCTTTAGATCAATCCTACACCTCTCGACGAGAGGAATCCAAGAAAAATATCAGATGCCATGAATAAGCAGACCCACATGGAGTTTGGCCCTAGTTGCCAATTTTAACAAAAACCCACTATAGAAGGGCATGCCACCATGAAGTGCCCCATTGGTTCCATGACTTGTAAGCTCTTTTACTTGATTATTCTAATTATTTGTTGTATTGGAGGGCAAGGAGACGCATTGGATCTATACCGGATTGTAGGTGGATTTCCATTTGGGGCTTGGTCTCCCTATACGGGGTCCTAGCCCTCCAGAAGACCACATTGGCACTTGTAGGGTGAGCATTGAGAGCCATGAGCCTCCACCATTGCCGAGATTACTTCATGGATCCCCAACAACGTTCGTTGATTGCTCTTATTCCACCTTTCTGATGAGGATGATGCACCTAGTTCACCATGCCCAGTTGACTCCACAGATGCACCATACACTTGGCAAATGTTCCAGGGTCCAGGGGATTGTTCCCTGCTACAGAGGCAGGGCTTATGCCATCATTCTAGCCCTTACAGATGGTCTACAGGCACTTCCGATCCATTTGGAGACCCATGAGGATGACCTTGTGCCCCCCACACCCACTTGGGAGCACCACAGGTTTTTGCTTGGAAAATAAGGGGCCATCCCCTTGTCCACTATGATGGAAGTCCATTTCTACATTATGGCACCCTTTTGGACTTCATTAGGCCTCCTCAAAGGCCCAACGACTTACTTGGTTGATCATTCGACCCTCTTGAGAGGCTTATTCTTGTATTATTGAGCTATTTGGTGGGCTTGTCACCAAAATTATTGTTATTATGCACATTATTTTATTTAGGGGCTCAATTAGGCCAAATTTGCTAAATTGAACTCATTAGAGATTGTATAAATAGATGAGAGCTGATTCATTCTCTCATCATCACTTGAATTGGATCATTATCTCTTGAGAGATTTTCGCTATTCTTTTTGGAGGACGAAATTGGATGGATGGGTGAATTTTGATGTTTGGATCTCTTCATTTTTGCCTTGGAGCTTCTATATTGGCATATGATGATGATTGGATATACTTATTCTCACATGTAGGTGCTTTTTAATGCTATTTTGTCGCTCTTTTTATGCCACATGCATGTTGTCGGCAATTTTCGCTATACTAGGTTGCAATTTGTTGCTTTTCTTGTGTGAAATGGTGGAAATTTGTCTCTTTATAGCGTTGCATCATGTCATGGGCCATGTTTGAATAAGTGAATGTTCCTAGAGATATTTTGTTGAAATTTTATCTTGATAAATCATCACATATTGCATATCGGAATATAAAAACCTTGAAGCAATTTTCCATGCCCTAATTGCTATTCGAAATTGTTTTATAGGCCTCCTTGACTAAGTGAATCCATTCTAATCATTGAAATATCCTTGACTCCATTTCCCCCAAAGGATTAGGCACTAGTCCTCCATAGGTGATCACCTTAAAGCATATTTTTCTCACCTTCTCTCTTTCTTTCTAGGCCTAGCCTACATATGTCACCTAGGGCATTAATATCTCAAAATCTAGCCATCGAAACACTTCAATTTTTGGTCCACAATTGTGCAAGAGTTTTCTCTAGAGGCCCTCCAAATTTGAAGAAAATTCGATAGTGGGATCTCGAGATATTGCAAGCCTTAGCTCGATGATCGTTTCTTGCCCTAGGTTTCCCTTGGCTAGTGACCTCATTGGGATTATTGCATCAAATTCAAAGAAATTTTTTCCTTTAATCCCTTTCTCCCCCTCAATTAGGTCAAGCACACCCTTGGTTGATCAAATCCATCCCTTTGACCTAATTCTGGGTCCACTTGGTCCCATGTGGCCCCACAACCTTTTAAAGATAATTCCATAAAGACCACTTGGAATCCGAGTTTCCACAAGGATTTTAGGGTCTAGGAATCTCCTTGACAAGTCATATACTCAAACCCTACCCCTTGGAATTCTCCTAAGCCCTTCCTGGAGAGCCTTTCATCTTGCTTTCCAAGCTGGTAAGCCATATATTTGAGCCTCTCTTGTGAGTAGGCTTCTAGGATCACCTTTCACCCTATCATTGATCATTCATCTTTGTGATCCTCATTATACTGGGTCTCCTCCCATTAGTGAAAGTTCGTAAAGAGCAGAGAGCTTTAGCTGAGGTGATAGTGGGCTATTTCTCCATTTGTTGCCCTTGACCTAGTATTTGCCCCTTTAGGATCCCCTCCTAGGATCCCTGCTAGTTTTAGCGATAACAAGCTTGATGGGAAAGGTCACTTTCCCGATATTTAGAGGGAGCCATGGTCAAAGTTACAACCATTAATTATATTTGTCCAACAGATGATGATCCTCTCATTTATCAATATGAGAGGGAGTTAACTTTTTAAAGTCAAAATGAATGACAGGCTTGATAAAATGGAGGAGTTGCTAATTCAGATATAGATAACTTGTGAGATCCGGATGTTCTTCATCAAACGCCCGATCAGATATATACCTTGCTACAAAACTTTGTAACAATTTATGGTTGAGCCTCATCGCATACATTGGATTGCTACTAAGAATCTCTTGAGATATCTTCGTGGCACAATCAACTATGGGTTGAAATACGCTGTCGAGAATTTGAGGCTACATGGATATTCTGATACTGACTGGGCTGGCAGTGTGATGGATAGAAAGAGCACATCATGATGTTGCTTCTCATTAGGATCTGCTTCGATTTCTTGGAAGAGCAGGAAGCAGAAATCAGTTGCTCTAAGCACCGCTGAGGCCGAATATATTGCAGCTAGTATGGCCTATTATGAAGTTGTTTGGTTGAGGAAGCTCTTCAGTGAGCTGTTTGATCACATGTTGGATAACACCATTATCCATTGTGATAACCAGAGTGGGATTCTTCTCTCAGAGAATCTCGTGTTCCACGACCGCTCCAAGCTGTTGGGAAAAATGTTGAGAGGGGGGTGAATCAGTATTTTAACTTTCACAATAATGATTTTCCTTTTCAAATAGTATATTTTATTTTACTAAAACTTATCGGAATTGAATAATCTTTAGATCAATCCTACAACTCTCGACGAGAGGAATCTAATGAACATATTATCAGCCATGAATAAGATGACCCACATGAAGTTTGGCTCTAGTTGCCAATTTAACAAGGCTTACCATACCAAAGTTCATATGGAGTTTGATCACTATTTACACGAACATGAGCTTTGTTAAGAATATTTACTGTAGTATATGCAGCTTCACCCCAGAAGGTGTCAAGAGTTCCAAATTCATCAAGCATAACTCGAGCCATTTTTTGAACTGTTCTATTCATTCTTTCCACCACACCATTTTGTTGAGGAGTTCTGGCAACAAAGAACTGTCTCTTTATTCCATGTTGTTCACAAAATTCAAAAAATTCATCTGATATGAATTCTCCTCCCCGATCAGATCTGAGACATTTGATTTTTAGATCCAATTCATTTTCAACTAAAGCTTTGAAGACTTTAAAATTTTCAAATGCTTCATCTTTATGCTTTAGTAAACCAATCCAGCACATTCTAGAAAAATCATCAATGAATAAAATGTAGTATTCTTCTCCATGAGGTGACTTTTTCCTTGTTGGCCCACACAAATCAGTATGAATGAGTTCAAGAGGCTTATTTGCTGATCCTTTTTGGCATTGAATTGTACTTTGGTTTTCTTACCGAATTGACATGGTTTGTAGATGGTATTTTCTGAGATTATGATATCTGGAAGATCACGAACTGCCTTGAGCCTGCATGCTTTTCTTATTTGAGAAAAGCTTAGATGTCCCAATCTTCTATGCCATAACCAGTTCTATTATGTTTTGCCTAGATAACATTGTTCTTGACCTCCTTTCAGTATATATAGATTGCTTGGAGTTCCTGTACCTTTGATTATGGTCTTTCTTGTGTCAAGCTCACGAACCACACATTCTTTTGATCGAAACACAACTTTGTTTCCTTGATCACACATTTGACTAACACTCAACAAGTCTTTAAACCATCAACATACATAACATTTCCAGCTTCAACTTTTTCTTTTAAATAAACAGAACCTTTACGCTTAATGACAGCTGGTGTGTCATTTCCAAAAGAGACATTCTTTTCTTTTTCTAAAGCTTTGTATGAAAGGAGTTTATCTTTATCACATGTCATGTGTTTAGAGCATTCGCTATCAATGTACCACTGATTTTCTTGTCCTTCTGCAAATAGAGCTATGCCACATCTTTCTGACTGAAATTCCTTCCTTTTCCATACCTTGGATTTTGATGATGTTTGTTCCTTTTGAATTGTTGGTCAAAATTTGCTCCTGCATTCAGATTCTTCATGACCAAATCAGTATGAATGAGTTCAAGAGGCTTACTTGCTGATCCTTTTTGGCATTGAATTGTACTTTGGTTTGCTTACCGAATTGACATGGTTTGTAGATGGTATTTTCTGAGATTATGATATCTGGAAGATCACGAACAGCCTTGAGCCTGCATGCTTTTCTTATTTGAGAAAAGCTTAGATGTCCCAATCTTCTATGCCATAACCAGTTCTATTGTGTTTTGTCTAGATAACATTGTTCTTGACCTCCTTTCAGTATATATAGATTGCTTGGAGTTCCTATACCTTTGATTATGGTCTTTCTTGTGTCAAGCTCACGAACCACACATTCTTTTGATCGAAACACAACTTTGTTTCCTTGATCACACATTTGACTAACACTCAACAAGTCTTTAAACCATCAACATACATAACATTTCCAGCTTTAACCTTTTCTTTTAAATAAACAGAACCTTTACCCTTAATGACAGCTGGTGTGTCATTTCCAAAAGAGACATTCTTTTCTTTTTCTAAAGCTTTGTATGAAAGGAGTTTATCTTTATCACCTGTCATGTGTTTAGAGCATTCGCTATCAATGTACCACTGATTTTCTTGTCCTTCTGCAAACAGAGCTATGCCACATCTTTCTGACTGAAATTCCTTCCTTTTCCATACCTTGGAATTTGATGATGTTTGTTCCTTTTGAATTGTTGGTCAAAATTTGCTCCTGCATTCAGATTCTTCATGACCAAAGTTATTGCAAAATGAACATTCAATTTCATCTTCAAAAGGAGAAAAGTTATTATAAGAGCTTTTCTTGATTCCTGTCACACTCCTTTGTTTTCTTGCTTCTCTAGTCATGATAGTTTTGTAAGCAACACATTGAGCAACCTTATGACCAAAGTTATGGCATGAAAAACATTATCCATTAAAGAAGAAGTTTTTGTGATCATAAAATCTTTTGGTATTGTTCACCTTTTGGTTGGTGCTTCTATTGATGTTCACCCTTGGAGTAAAATAAGCATGATTTATCTGGGGAGTACCTTTAGGCTTTTGTTGAGGATTGACACATTGTTCACTGGTTTTTGTTGCATCAAGATAGCTTTTGGTGATGGTTGAAGGCTTTTCTGGTTGGGATGTTTCTCTAGTATATCCAAGACCAGTCTTTATAAGAGGAGAACGTTGAACCTTGATGATTTCATCTAAGGTTTCTGATCCTTTAGCAAATCTAAGATTCAAAGATTTTGTCTTCTCAAGTTCTTTTCTTAGACCCACTACTTCACATTCTAATTTTTCATTGTGCTTTTCTCTTTCAGTGAGTTGATGTGTCAAAGTGTCTATGACCATATTCTTTTCTTCCAAACAGATTTTAAGTTGAGTGATTTCTTCAAGAAAATATTCCTCTTCTAAGACATCCATAAAATCATCATTGTCATAAGCCATGAGTAATTTAATATCTTGTTTAGATTCATTTTCATCACTATTAGACAAGCCATCAATATCTTCATGAGTATAATAACTTCTTCTATTAACAATTGTTTTCTATTACCTTTTGTAGACTCCTTTCCTTTGTCATGGTTATCTTTATGAGGACATTCAACAACATAAATACCAACTCTACCACAAGCTAAACTTTTGAATGGAAGCTACCTCTGGATCTTCTGGAACCCCGTTGAAGCTTCTTTACAAAGTTTACCTCATCTTCTTTTGAAATTCCTTGAGATCTTCGTTTTCTTTTCCCTTTGCCGAAGCTTTGAAAGCGATTTCTCTAATATCTGATGGACCTCCTTTCCTCATTTCAAAGGCAGTTAAAATTCCAAGAAGTTGAACAACAGTAATAGATTGTAGATCCTGCTTCTCTTCAATGGCAGATACTTTTAACTCAAATTTAGAAAATAGAGATCTCAAAATTTTCTCTACTAAAGTAGCCTCATTTATTTTTTCACCCAGATTCTTCATACATTTTACAATCTCATCTACTCGTAAAAAGTAACTAGCAATACTTTCATCACTATGCATCTTGAGAGTTTCATATTGAATTCTGAGAGTTTGGAGCTTAGCACGTTTTACCTGGGAGTCTCCTTCGTAGCTCTAAATGATTTTGTCCCATATTTCTTTGGTTGTGTTGAGTTGCATGACTTTGACGAATTCTGATTTTGATAGACTTCCCAATAATGCATTGACGACTTTGGCATTGTTTTCATATGCTTTCTTTTCTGCTGGATCTGTGGGGACTGCTACTAGATATTGGTATCCTCCTTCCACAATTGCCCAAACATCAGCTCCAAGTGATTGAAGATAGGCTTTGGTTCTTATCTTCCAATATGCTAAGTTATTTTTGTTGAAGATTGGTGGTCTGATAGATCCCATGCCTTCGTGATTGTTCATCTTGAGAGATCTCCTTCAAGTGATCAAGCTTCTCCTGAAGGACCTCCTCTGATACCAATTGTTGGGAAAAACGCTGAGAGGGGGGGGGTGAATCAGTGTTTTAACTTTTACAATAATGATTTTCCTTTTCAAACAGTATATGCTATTTTACTAAAACCAACCAGCTTATTTCCACGACTATGAAGAGTTAAACCAGTGTATATATAATAAACAGTTAATTCATTGTCTTAAATCAGAGTGTGATGCATTAACTAGTAAATAGAGGCAGTAAGAACAGAATAAATCAACACACATAAGCAGCACACATGAACACCAAGATTTTTCAGGCGGAAACCCAATGTGGGAAAAAACCACCGTTGCTATCGTCCCAGTCTTCAATCTTCTTATAATAAAAAGTGTTTACAAGTTTTGTACTGGTGCAGACTTTTCCAGTACGCAGGCATCTACTTGTTGAATGCTACAGCCTTCACTCATTTTCCAGCTTCTATTGGAAGGGAGCTCTAACCCCCTAGCTCTTGTACTCGTTGATATGTTTACCAGTACGTAGATGCCTGCATACAAAAGGCTACTACCTTCACTCTTCCTCCAGGGACCACGTTTCATAAATTTTCAGACTAGATACTCCTGGTACACAACAACACAATATGTAAGCCACGTTTCATCAAATTTTCATACTGGACCCATCAGCAATATTGAAGCTCAAAATTAATCACCATTGCAATAACTGCATCTACCAACAATCGGTCAATCTGAACAGTCAGATCACTGTCACTAGAATACATCCTGTTGAACCCAGAACACTGCATCAACAACTAGAACCAACTGCAACCTCAAAAATCATATGTCAGAATGTATACGCTACTTCAGTGAAGCCAACCTGCATGTATACACTACTTCCTTTAACCCAACCTGCGTATACCTCTAAAGATACTAAATCATAAAACCTCTGAACCACAAACTTTACCAATCAGTGACATTCCGAAGATCTACTGTCAGAGTATAGAGTTCTAAACAGATAGCAGCAAAGATCACCCTTTTCACTCAATCAATCAATCAATCAAATTCAATCTCCTTATATAGTCAGTTCTACTTTTAGATCTCATGAAGACATCATTGATAGACAACAATAAAACAACAGCACTGATCAGATAGATCAGCCATCTCTGAACAACAGGATTTTCTTCTGCATACGCTACTTGGAAGAGCCGAACCGGCGTGTATACGCGCCTTCACCAAGGCGAACAAGCGTATAGCTTTGCAAATAATAACTTATAACTTCGCAGCTATTCCAGACTTCAGACAGACCCAAACCATAACATTTAAAGAATAAAACATGTGTTAGCATTCAGATCTAGCCCATCCATTATCAGATCATACAATGATAAGTCATTTCAAGTCTCATGATCTTGATCCAACATTGTATCCAAAGGTGCACAAGATATTTCAGATTATATCATAATCATAGCCCTTACAACATAAAATATACTTCAGATAGATGTATTCATGAAAAACCCTTTCACTTGCACTCTTAGCCCTTTCATCTTCTCCTCCTTATATAGTTTTAGCCTTTCTCAATACCTTGGACCAAAACAACACTTAGAACCTGTGGTATTCTTAGACGGGATCAAGTAACCGTTATTCCACTCAATATTGTGGGCTAATACCATGGTATGGACCCTTGGTATTATTTAATCTTAATTTTCCTTAATTTTCCATCCCATATGCGCTTTTCTTCTTGTGAAAGTGCGTGCATATGTATACGTTCCTTTTGTTATGTGAACCCGCTTGTATATGCTACTTGGACAAGGTGAAACAACGTATACAACTTAAACCATTCTCTTCAATTTCTGGAATCTGATCTGTAATCCTTTGTTGTTATCTCTGAATTGACCTATTACAATGTAAGTTTCCCTTTATCAATTCTGAACTGACCTTTGAGTGGGTTTCCATCAAGGACAACACATGTACCATAATGTCAACATAAGCACATTGATATCAGGTACCACTTTATTCGGGATATGGTACAACGGGGAGCAATAATTATCCAACACATCAAGTTTGATGAGACGGTTGTTGACATACTCACAAAGCTTCTTGATAAGTTCAAGTTTATCTTAATTCAGAGAGTGGTTGGGAGTCGTGGAAAGACCCTACTATGAGGGTCTCAGTTTAACATTGAGCTCTGGGGGTTCCTGGGGTACTTCTTGATGCTATGTGCGACCATAGGGTGAGTGATTCACCTTCTGCTATAGGTACAGTGTGTACAGGATGAGTGGTTCACCTTCCCCTGTGATACCCAATGACGATATATGACACATAGGGTGAGTGATTCACCTTCCCCTATGGTGGTTGTCATGTGTGTAGGGTGAGTGGTTCACCTTCCCCTACGATTGATGAGATATGCATAGGATGAGCGGTTCACCTTCTCCTATGTCATATGGGCAGGATGAGTGGTTTACCTTCCCCTACGACTGATGAGATATGCATAGGATGAGTGGTTCACCTTCTCCTATGGCATATGGGCAAGATGAGTGGTTCACCTTCTCCTGTGGATGCTCCAACATATATCTTAACCATGTAGTCCGGGGCTCATGGGAAGTACCTCTCATCTGGCCATTGAGTTGGGAAAAGAGGATAACAACCATAGTAGTACAAATGGACTCATCGTGTACTGTCGTACTCCCTATGTCTAGGATGCATGATGTTCAACAACTTGATCCGAAATCAAGTTTGATTTGGGTTCTACCCCTGGTTATGTGGGCTGACTTTTGTTAGTGGAGAGTGGCGAGGCCTTGTGACTCACTCTCGATCAATTCTACTTCATTATCTATATCAGTTTTCAACAGAGTTGAGAAGGGATGCAAAGATAGTTCATGATGATGGATGAATTGGGAGGCAGCATTCTCCCTAGTTGAGAGGAAGTGTTAAAATTGGCAACTAGGGGCAATTTCCACTTTGAAAAACTCATTTGATGGAGCTAATTATTGCATTAAATTCCTCTTTTCGAGAGGACCTAAATTGATCTAAAGATCACTAAATTTGGATAAGGAAAATATATTTTTGAAAGAAGGCCCTCACATGTGTAATTTATCAAGGTCGGCTTGGGGTCAATATGACAAGTTGAACCCCTCTCCATCTCCTAAAGAAGGAAGTGTCCTCCAACCTCGTTAGATACATCCTCAACACATATTTCCTCTCTCTGAAATAGCCGTAGAAGGAAGGATGACTCCAGCCGAAGGAGGAAGGGCAAGCTTGACACCATTGTTGGGTTGTTTAACGGGCTGAGATCCTTAGGCAGGAGGCAGAGGTTGTTAGGGGCAAGTCTGGGCTAGTTTGAGAACTGTTAAGGGCAACATTTATCCTCTTTTGCAGGCCAAATCCTACAGGAAGGCAGTCGCAAGCTTGAGGGTTGTTTTGTGTAGGGTTTCTCTTGTGCAGGTAGGCCGCAACATTGGGAGGTTGTTTCAGGCAGGCCGCAGGCCTAAAAGAGCTTGGACAAGTGTCAAAAGGCTAAGAATCTACCCAGTGTAGCCCACAGACTCTGTATTGGACAGCAGGTTGGTCTTGTGGCAATCTTGACGGTTGAATCAAGCCCAGATCAGCCTAAGAGTGTGGACAAAGATACTAGAAGAGGAGCCGCAGTCTTAAATGGTGGTCTGGAGGTGAGCAGAAGACTTGTAATAGTGAGCCAATAAACCCTAACCACGATACAGTTTGTTGCTGATGAAGTCCGAACTCCAGAGGGACTGCTTTGCTAATGCCATGACCATTGTTGACCATTGGATAGGGCACAATTTGTCTGTTGTTGACAGAGTGCCAAAGTTGCAGTTTTTGGGCCATCTGCTTGTCTAAGGGCAGTGACATTGGATCTTCAAATTGGCAAGTCAATCTTGACTTTGAATTATTGTACTATCTCTCTCTTTTAAACATTTCATATTAACAATAAGAAGAATTGATCAAAGGCTTTCCCCATCTTGGGGTTTCTTCCTTGGCTTGAGCCAATTCCTATGTTCTCTTGTCTTGGCTTGTCTTCTGCATATGTTATGTTCTTTCTTCAATTATTGTCAATGTGATAATGGTTTATGTGATTGCTAATGAAAGAAATGGAAATGAAAATTGGGCTAATATGGAACATTGAAGTAATTGACCTAAGCAAAGAACATGTTAACCTAAAATTAACACCGATGATAGCTACAAAACTCAACAATTGGCCCTCAGAAACGCGAGAATTACATCAGAAATAAACTTGGAAATATTCAGAAAAAATTTCCAACAGCAGCAATATCCTTCTCCCACACCTGCCTAAACACCCTACTTGGCCTCCCTCATGTGGCTGATCGATATCCCCATGCTTTGGTAAATTTTTGCAGCTCTTTTATGTGTCTTCAGCCTCTCAAATCTACAATTAGCTCTAACAAGTCTGCTGGAATCTCTCCAAATGAATGTGTCTTCATCTTCTCCTTTAGGCAATTTCAAATTGAGCAAAATCCCTAACCCTCAATCTGCAAAGTGATAGACAAGTAGGATTAGATCTTAACTTAGATCAATAGCTGAAATTAGATCTAAGTCATTTAAAATTTAAATAATTAAATATTTATCTTTAGTAATTTGATCAATTAGCCAACCTTAATCAATTAAATTAATTAATGTATTTTTCCTAAGTTAGACTTGGGAAATAAATCATTTTCGTTGTTCCTCCCAAACAACCACCTAAACAGGACATGTTCTCCTACATGCAAAACACTAGCCTATGCAGAAAACCTTTTGAAGCTACAAAATCAAGAATTGACAATCAAATAAAATGTCCACTTCAGAAAGTGATACTGATG
This sequence comes from Pinus tabuliformis, assembly GCA_031772625.1. Taxonomy (NCBI): domain Eukaryota; kingdom Viridiplantae; phylum Streptophyta; class Pinopsida; order Pinales; family Pinaceae; genus Pinus; species Pinus tabuliformis. The sequence continues at coordinate 1,089,591,689 of CM062813.1, forward strand.
GATGGAGATCGTTGGTACCTCAGGGCTTGCAACTATAAGCAATAGTTCATGTTCTACCTCCTCAAGGGTCAGCATATGAGAAGGAAAGGTTGGGGGGGGGTGGTAGGAGTGGAAGTTCAGGAAGGGTACCTTTGTGCTCGATAGTGATAAATCATATTTTGGATTTCCACTTCCTGCCAGTGTCATCACTGAAGGCCCTAACCTCTTAGTTCCTGTTTTATCCGTCACTGAATCCTTGTGGCTTTAGAAGCTATGAATGTAGTCTCCCTAAGTCTGCACCCAACCGGGGCTTTTGGTGCCTCAACCTTGGCTTTCAAGGTCCCATGTGAGGAAGCCATATAGCAACTAAACCCTAAAACACTAAGCATGGATTGTTCCAATATGACCTGGAAGATCCAAGCTGGCAGGAAAACAATAGGAGTTCATTCCATGGTAATTATCACACTCTGTCAACCTCCTTCTCGACCTGAGACATTAAATATTTTTTCTACATCTTTACAGATGCTGCAGGACTTGGTAGAAGTCAAGTCGTGAAATCTTTTATTTTTTAAATATCTTGGCTATATTTGTCATTTACTCATGGCTATGTAAATATGTTTCTGTGATCATCCTTCTGGCAAGCTCCAAGTGATCAAAGTTCGTTCTATTTTGGCAGGACACATTTGGGAGCAGCATGTGCAGGTCTCATATTTGGGATTCTCATTTGCCCTGTTGTGCCAGTTCATGCACCTTCTGAAAAACTATCTTATGACCCCAATGATGGTCAAGAAGGATTTCTTTTAGTTAATCAATGGCCAGATGCTCGTAAATTATTTGCAGTGTTTACTCTTTTTGTCGTTACATTAGTTAGTCTCTTCTTTGTCCTTGCTCCTATTGTTACAGAGTTCCAGTTATCTGACATGAGTAACAGTTTCTGATAATATTAAAAAATGATCAGTTTCCACCAATTCAGACTTTGAGCAATTGATTTTGAGTGAATTAATCTTATAGATAAGTCTACTTGTTCTGGGTGAATTGAAATATTGTGTTTGTACTTTTAATCTCATACAAAAGAAGATGATGTAAGCAAATGTGTATCTCAAGTCATTGCTTTTGTCCTAACATTATGCTCAGTGTTTAAAAATTGTCAGAAAGAACTTTTACCTGCATTTCATGTAAACCAAATTTCAGAAAGCACGTTCATATGATTACTTGCTAGTTGTGTTAAGTTGCCCAATGTCTGTAGTCTTCTTGTGCCTACGCAGTGCATGGGTCAGTATGCATTCTCAGATTTATTCAACTATGAGGAACTGAAAATCCAATTACCAATGGAGCATGGCTTCACCTTGCTCTCTTTCTCTCCACAGGTCATTAGGTGATTAGTCCTAGCTTTTCTGAACATGCTTAAGTTTCAATTTCCATTCAAATTAGATTACTATTATGGAATTTTGAGAGTACAAATTATGCGTTTGGGGAATATGAAGCATTTAAATGCATTGAAATGATTGAGAGATGGGCATTATAAAAGGTGCACAGTTAGAACAGCATTTGAATTTTGATCAACCAAAGGCTCAGCAAAGATGGCTTAAGATCAAGTCCTGCTTTAAACCAGCCAAGGCATTGTAGCATCAGTGATCCAGTTGTCATGGAAGATTCAATGAATAACATGTTCACATGGTATGTTAACAGTCCATGTTTTGAGATGGGGATTACTTTTCCTACATCTTAAAGTAAGAGCGTTGATTGCCATGAACTCTATGTTCTTCAATCTAGCAAATAATTGCTATGCCAATCAATTCGCCATATTTAAAGGTAACGAGTTTGACTATCACAGCATCTGTCTCATCCAGTCTTCATCTAGCGATTTACAATAAGCTTGTAGGACAGGTAAACTACTTTCTTACATGGTGTTTGTATAGAAAATTATTTGTGACCGTTTAGGACTTGGAGTAGTGGTCCCTTTAATTTAGAGGATGGCATTGGTTAAGGACATGTTAATGCTTGAAACTGGAAGAGTTCCAAGGTAACTAGAGAAAGTACACTGTTACCTTGTACAATCTCTCTACACAGACATAGTGTTCCCTAACTTTAGTGGGGAATCCTAAATGCAATCTGGAAACAAAGAATGTGGGAAAGCAACAACATTTATAAACTCTGCATTGTACTTGTTATATAAAAACCAGATGTAAAATTCCCTTCTCGGAATTTCTCTGAAACTCTACAAATTTTCTGAGCTTATATAGTTTGGTTCATTGTGGAATTTCTACAAACAGTTTGAATACAAGGTACTGCAGGTGTATTTTTTCATTTATTTAACTCAGATAATGTGCATAGCGGTCATTACATGCTATAAGAAACCCTCAAAACTCCCATGACATATATATTATGAACTCAGAAATATACTCAAGACTGATATAAGTATTGTTGAATTTAGGCTTCTGTGATCCATATCAAGTTTTTTGAGAGGAGTTTTTGGCAGAAATCACATCATAATTCATTTGTCGACATGTTTCAAACCAACAAGTTGGTTCATCGTCAGGACAAGTTGAAGAACCAGGTCATGGCTGCAGGAGAAATAGAGAGAACAGGGTATCTAACAGCTACATTTGACCAAGAACGGCTACAATTGACCAGGGAACGACTACATTAGACTGGGTAACCAGACAGGACCAAGAGATATGGAGGGGGACATATAATTAGTTAATTAAATAATTAATTAGTTAGTTTTATTTTTTTTGCGATTAAATGCAAATTGCTTGCATTCAACTAAATTGAGAGTAAACTAAGAATTAATTAATAGACTCTTTTTTATTATTTAAATCTTCAAAGACTAGAAAAGACTTATATTAATCCTATTATATGAAATAATAAATGAGTAATAACTAAATAACCTAATTAGTTAGTTCTCTGACTTAATTCTTAGTTTAATAAAAAAAAAATTAACTATATTAGAAATGTAGCAATTTCTATTAGAATATAAATAAAAGTCAATGGAAAAATATAACTATTTTCAATTAGTTAGTTAATTTGATTTATTTATATTTATTATACTCAAGGTATAACAGGATTAATTGGTTTATCTAATTACAATTATTTTATCTATGTTTAGGTATAACGGATTTTTATTCATTTATATATTATGCTAAAAATTTAATAAAAATAATTTAGAACCCATTTAAAAACAACTAATAAAAAAAATTTCGATTAAAATGAATAAATAAGTTAGTGAATAAAAAGTCAAAGAGAAGAAAGGGAAAAGGAAAACCAATCCAGAGGACGAGGGGGAAAGGACAACACAAGGGGCGAGGGAGGGAGAGGGGGAGAGGTTGGCTAGGAAGAAAGGGCAGGGATCCAACAACTGCTAATTTTCCAGCCGTCATCCCTATTGAAATTGCTCGGCCTTTTTTCAATTTCTATGGCTTCCCTAAATTTTGGTGATGAAAAAGCATAATCTTGGCAATAACCCGGGCCTCCTCAATACATATGTGATGCTTAGCCTTTTCCACGTGTTTTTCTAGGGCGGAAGACCGGGTTCTCCCATGTTTTATGTCGGCTGAGTGCTCATGAATCCTCTAATTAATAAAGCGACTAGTCTCACCAACATAGGGGGTCCCACAGGAACACAGAATAACATTGACACCTTTCATGTCCTTGGGGTCAATAAGGTCTTTTACTGATCTAAGGGAGCTACGGATGGTATTAAGGGGTCTAAAGGTTGAGGGAACATTACGCTTCCTACGAATTCTCGCAATCTTATTAGTGGTCCCCTAGATGAAAGGGAGATGAACCCCTGAGACTCGATCTTTAGGGTCTGTTGTCGCACAGATTGTCACGACAACGTTCAGACCGGGGGCTGTCACCCTGATCCCCGATCTCTCCGTTTAAGCCTGTCTCCCGCGGCTAAGGGGGGTAGACCCTATGAGGTGATGAAGACCAACTGTAGACCAGTTGGGTTGGGAGACACGAATAAACAAGCACTAAATTGATTTTGTTAAGTTAAAAGGCCAGTGCCTTGTGGGTTTGATGTTTAAATGATTATTTACTAGATGTTGCAGAGATGTAAACCATGTACAACAATCATCAAATAACTTGAACGATGCAAGATATCCAGTAAAACCACAATGTTCTTATAATGGTTAAAGCTCAATAACGATATCCAGCGATTAAAAATTTCGAAAAAAATAAATGCTTGATACACAACCACACAATTATGAACATTAACCAGATATCATATTCATGTGGCTAATCTTCAAAAATGATCATTCATGCGTGCCAACTCACATAAAATGATAATCATCCATTCCACATCGAAAATTTAGCCTCAGCAAAAGAAATAAAAAGTAACAGATCCCTCGGCTAAGATTCAAAATGGCAAAATATTTCAAGTATATTTTTTATGATTTTTCAAAAAATAAAATAAAATTAAAACAACAATTTAAACTAAATGTAACTTAAAAATCTAAATCTACACTAAGAAAAGAAAAACTCCCCCCCCCCCTTTTTTTTTAAAGAAAACTTTTTTAAATTTAAATCTAAACTAGACTTTACTCTAAAAGACAACTTGAACACTATACGAATTTTAAACTAAAAAAGGGAGAATATGAAAATCGATTTTTATTTTTTGTAAAACCTAAACAAATTAAAATTAAAAAAAAAGAAAGAAAAGGAACGATCTACGCTAGACGTAAGAATGAAAGCACATCATATACAAAATAAAGAAGATTGAAATCGTGTTGTGTGTGCAGGTAAAGCCGCGGAAAAAAAAATAAAAATTTGAAGGTCGAAAAGCTATGGAGAAAACGGCGGCTTGAACAGCGATGGAGAGTGCAGCTACTAGACTCGAAGGCAGCTTGAAAGCAGAGCTGGGAGCTGGGACGGGAGTTACCGCTGCGTGGAGGCGTGGCAATGTAGGTTATTTTGCAGGGATCGAAAGCCAGAGAGAACCGAGCAGAGAAAACCGTGGGCGTGAGGAATAATAGAACTACGCAGGTGGCTAGCGTGGACGATGTTTGGAGGCAGCGTGGGTACACGGGGTGCTGAAAAATAGATGCGACAGAGAAAGGCTGAGGGATGGCAGCACGTAAATGCAAAGAAGTCTGAATGGCGGCGTAGTAATGAACGCATGAATGGCTAATGATGTGGAACTGATTGTTGTTTGAAGGGCAGCCAATGGTCTGGAAGGGGGGCGGATGATGAGATAAGAAAAAATGCGTGGAAAATAGAGAAGGATGGGCAGCAATAGAACAGTTAGTTGGCCAATCGGCAAGGGATTTGCCCAGGTCACAAACGCCCTTGAGAAACTTCCTCCTCATATGCAATGAAAACCCTTTAGATCTGGAGAACAACCGATATTCAAAACCCCTGCACAGCAAAATAGTGTAGATAAACCTTGAAACTCCTCAGAAACCCTGCAACCTGGAATAGAAAATCACCAAAAAAAATAATATGTGCACAGAACCAAAATTTAAAACCCCAGATCGGCTAAACAACTTTTGACTCTTTTAACAGCCAGATTTAGCAATAACAGCAGTAATATTTTCAGAATATCAGATTTACTATGAAAAACTTCAGAAAATATCTCATGCAAATTCAGAAAAATAAACTAAATGATAAACCCAGGATCAAAACTAGCTGGGCTCTGCAAGAAAATGCTTGCGGGAGTTGGCTGGTTCAGCCGAGAACTTCCCCAAACACCCGCTGATCTTCTTCAATAAGGGTTTCCTGCGCAGCTCACTTCAACCATCAATAAAGAGAGAAAAAATAATACTAGATCTCAAAAAGCAATGGAGATACCTGCCATTACTTCAGAAAACCTAATACCATTCAAACCCTAACAAGTGAACAAGATACATGTGCTCAACAATACTCTATAATAAGCTATTACTAATGGCTGAAAATCAAAATATGCAGAAAATAAAATAGCTCACAGCACTTCCAGAGAGTAACACCAGCAAGATTTTAACCCCAAAGTCTTTTTTTATTAGCACCAGAAAAGTTTACAAGAGAGCTTCTTCAGCACAAGACTCACCGATCGAATGATCTCAAATGACCCCTAGCACCCTATTTAAAGGAAAAGATCCCAACAGCTAGTTCAAGTGATCCACGTCAAAATAATCTCGACTGTCGATGAGGATCAAGATATCTCTTGATCTCATCCGTCGAATTTTTAATGTATTAAAAAATTGAAATTCTGCATTTATTTACTCAAAATATTATTATTTTATTATTTTTAGGTTTTTTACTTTATTATATTTTTTTATTATTTTATTATTTTTATTTTTTATTTTTATTTATTTATTATTTTTTAATTTATTTTTAAATGGATCCTTGAACTTAGCTTTTGGGAAAATCACCTAGGACCTAGGACTTAGGACTTATGAGGGGATTAAAACATTTCTTAACCCTCAAGACACTTTACATCATGACTTTTACAACTTTACATCCCAAGGGGGAAAACCCATTTGACATAGACCCTCATAAACCACCCAGTTCTGCGACACAACTATAATCTAGCAGATTAACACACTAGGATTCTCTTAAGATTCTAATGATAAAATCCATCCTGGCTTTGGGGTTAGGCTGAAGGAAAACTCTGTCGATCATGGATCGGTGAGACGAAAAACCTTCCAGAACGTAGATTATCACTTAGAAAATTAGGTCCACCTAGGCAATTTACAGGCATGACTCATATCTGCTAAGATTATTTACAATTTATACATGCAGACTGGGTTTACAACATAAATTGATCAAGCTGTCGATGACTGTAGAATGGCACGGACATGTCGATCAAGCGCTACCCTTTTTGCAAAGAAAAGGGGGTGTACTGCTATGGGCAGTTGACCGGTAGTGGTTAACATCTGGCTCTACTTGGGGACACGCTGCTGCACTGTAGGAATGTGAGAATCCAGAATCTGCATCCACGCAACACACAACAGAAATAAGTAGCGTCCATTCAAAAATCACCATATAACATTCAAGCACATAAAGATAGAAGCTCTTTAACTATGAAAGTAAATCTAATCTAAAACAGAAATGAAATGCTGAAATGACAAGGAGTAGGGAGAGAAATACAATACAAAGGATGCCCTATGGCATCAGATATCATCTTTGAAGAACAACTTGAGCATTTGGCCATTCGCTGGTAGATCAAGTGGTTCGCCATCCAGTCTGCTCAAGTGGAATGAGTTTGTTCTAGCTATATCTCGAATGATGTAAGGTCCCAGCCACAAACTGTCAAACTTTTTATGTTTTCCTGGTTTCTCATTCTTGCGGTCCCAAAGCAATACCATATCTCCCACCTACAAAGATCTAGATCGAGAGAATTTATCAAAGCTTTTCTTAATGTTAGATTGATTTTTACATATAGCATCAAAAGTTGTCCTACGAGCTTCATCTAACTCCACAATCTGATCTATTCTATTCTGAACAACATCTTTATTAGTAGAAAAATTCTGGAGGAGCTGATAAGCTGGCAATTTGAGGTGCACAGGTAAAGTTACATCGAAGCCATAAACTAATTCAAAGGGAGATTTACCAGTAGCTTTCTTCTTAGTGATTCTATCTGCCCATAAAGCACACTTGATTTTGCTGTCCCATGATCTCTTATTATCTCCTACTATCTTCTTGATAATGGTTATGAGATTCTTGTTACTTGATTCAGCGATACCATTACCCTGAGGATAGTAATTTGACGAATGAGATAAGACAATGCCATACTTGAAACAAAAAGATGAAAACTCTAAGGAACTAAAAGCTTTGGCATTGTCTGTAGTAATCTTGGCGGGGACACCAAATCTAGTAATGATGTTATTTTCAATAAAATCCATAATAACCTTTTCAGTGGCATTCTTAGCAGGAATGGCTTCAACCCATTTAGTAAAATAATCCGTAGCAGTCAAAATCCATGAGTAGCCATTGCTAGAATTTTCATGGAACTTCCCTATGAAGTCCAGCCCCCAATGCTGAAAAGGTGCCTCTACAATGACAGGTTGTAGAGGCAGGGCAGCAAGCTTCTGTTTCCCAGTGAATAGTTGATAGGCTTGACAGGCTCTAACAAACTTATCCACATTAGAAAAAATTGAAGGCCAATAATAGCTAGCTCTCAGGATTTTGTGGGTGGTAGTTCTAGCAGCATAATGACCACCACAAAATCCTGAATGAAACTCAGAGATTAATTTCTTGGACTCAACGTCATCAACACACCTAAGCACTATGCCGTCAGGATTTCTCCACCCAAGGCCATCCTTCATAAGGCAATACTTAGTGGCTTTTAGTCTAAGAGCCCTTCTCTTATGAGCAACTAAATGGTTAGGACATGCAAGATTCATCAAGTAATAAACTATGTCCTTGTACCACTCATGCTCTGCTAATCTTTGCAGTTCCGGCGAAGATAGATCGCTAAGACAGAACAAACCAAGAGTCTTTTCGTTACCTTCAGTGAACATCTGAGCTAAGCCTTGGCCTTTGACCAGCTTGGTGGGTTTGATTTCTAAATCATACTCTTGTATTTTAGTAACCCACCTAGCGCGAGTCCCTAAGCAATGGATTTGAGTTAATATATCCTTAACAGTAGAATGTGGGACGAAAGCAATGATTTTAGAATAACCCACATAAGTTTTAAAGTGCTTAAGAGACTTGACTAGGGCATAACCCTGCTTTTCCATGGTATTGTACTTCAATTCGGAATTTTGAAGTGCTCTACTCATGAAAGCAATAGGCTGCTCGTGACCATCTTTATTCTTTTGAAGCAGGACACCAGCAATGGTATCTTCGGAAGCGAAAGAAAAAATCATGAAATCCTTGGAATAATCGGGACTAACTAAGACAGGAGCTCTTGCACTAGCACATTTGATTTTTTGGAAAGTCTTTTTCCCTTCTTCTAGCCAAACAAATTTTGCATCTTTCTTTAGAAGATTTTGAATAGGCTTAGCTATTTCTGCATAATTTGGAATAAACCTTCTAATAAAATTTACTTTCCGAGGAAAGACTGAAGGGACTTAAGATTATGAGGGAGAGGAATCTTATGGATTGCTTCAATTCTTTCAGGATCAATCTTGATTCCTTCCTTAGAAATGATATGGCCAAGTAATTTCCCTTCCGTTACAACAAGAACAGACTTAGAAGGATTCAAAGAAATCCTGTATTCTCTACATCTATCGAAAACCTGCCTAAGATGATTTACATGACTGGTACCATCTTTAGAGAAAACAGTAAGATCAGCTTGGTAAATTTCAATAAATTTCCCGATTAACCCTTTGAAGGCATAATCCATAGCCGTTTGGAATGTAGCCCCAGTGTTTGTTAATCCAAAAGGCATTCTGATGTATTCAAAGGTACCCCATGGTGTGGTGAATGTGTTTTTATGACGATCTTCCTTCTTAACCCATACCTGATTGTACCCAGAAAAACCATCTAGCAGCGACATCATTCCAGAACCGATTACTCTTTGCAATAAAGTCTCCATGTTTGGCAAATGGTAATTATCTTTCTTGCATGGTAGATTGAGGTTTCGAAAATCGACACACAGCCTTATCACACCATTCTTTTTCCTAACAATCACCAGATTCAAACACCATGTTGAATGTCGTGTTTGGGCGATAATCCTTGCTGCAAACATTTTCGCAAGTTCTTTCTTAACCAAGGGGGCTAATTTAGGATTAATTTGCCTAAGTTTCTGATGAAAGGGTTTAGCATTTTCATCCTTTAAGGGGATAGTATGTTCCATGACATCTTCCCTATAGCCCTTTAATTCATCATAAGAAAAGGCTAAAATATCTCGATATTCGCGAAGTAAATCAATTAACCTTTTTCTTTCCTCCACACTAGTACCTCTACCAATTTTAACGATCTTTGGATTTTCAAAAGTACCAATGTTTATCTCGAGATATTCGCCTGGTTCCATCTTATTTTGTTCTCTCAGCTTCGTGGCATCATGCCGATCAAAATGTTGCTCTAAGGCAACCACATTCCTAGGAGTAGGATTTATGATATGCTCATGATTTAAAGATCCATCATCCTCAGAAACAATCCGGAAATCCTCAAACTCATCCAAACTATTAAGAAAACGAATGACTTGCTTTTCATCATTGAAGACCTGCCAATGCTCTGAGTTATCTGGAACAAATGGTCTGAATATTACTTCCATTTTGATCTTATCTTCAATTAGCTCATCAGATAACTGGAAAGTAGTAGCAGCTACGACAAGTTCATCTGCCAAACTATTTTTCTCTCTTGAAATTGCCTCGAGGTCAAGGGCATCAAAATGCTCCATAGTATCCCACACAGCATTTCGATAATTTCTTAATCTTTGATTTCTGCATGTGAATTTATTTTTAAGCTGCATGATAACTAAATCAGAATCCCCCTTAATGCTAAGCAATTTAACCTTCAAAAACTTTGCCTACTCAAGCCCCAACAATATAGCCTCATATTCAACGACATTGTTGGTTGCTTCAAATTCTAATCGATAGGCAAACTTGAAAATGTGACCAAGGGGAGATTCAAGCACTATTCCAACACCTTTACCATGCCTAGACATTGCACCATCGAAGTACATATACCAAACTTTACCCTTGAGATCCCTAATCTTATCATCAGAAGGAATTATAAAATTAGACATGATGGCATAGTTCCCAATGTCAGATTGCTCTTTGATTATTTCGTTGTGAGGTCTCTTAGGATCTTCAACATGAAATTTTCTTTCGGGCTCTCTATTTAGTCTTACAAAACCATTACCCCTAGGAGAAGGAATCATAGCATATGACCAATTCATTTGAATACTTCCTCCTAGATCAGAGGCCCACTTTCTAGATAACAGCATACCCCAGGCATCAGGCACATCCACAACAACAATATCCATGACAACCATGATGTCTGGGTAAACTAAAAGATGAACTTGCAAATCTTTGATTAAACCATGCACTTCGATTTTCTTAGAATCCATGGCGCATATGTTATAGTAGGGTCTAGAAACTCTTAAGTTAAGCTGTTCCATGACCCTTTTAGTCATTACACAAGCTGATGCACCAGAATCCAACATGCAATTATTCAATTTATACCCATTAACTAATAAGGTGATAAAGAAAGGCTGGTGATCTTTGTTATCAGCATCTAAGCTTTGCAGGTATATGGGAGCATCATGATAGTCAACTTCCCGAGTCTTCTTTTGAGAAGTATTGACTTGAGGACCTTGAATCGCTTTTAGTAACTTGTCTCTTTGGGAAGGGATTTTAGCAATCTCGGAGACAGGAACCCAGATTCTTGCATTGTTAAACCAACTTCCCAAATCGACATCTATTCCAGAGTTTACACCAGGGTTAAAAGTTCGAGGGGGAATTTTATTTCCCGCTTTGATCTTTATCCCTTCTCTGATAGGTCAAACCCTTATCTCTAGCAATTTCCAAGATTTGCTCGGGAGAGGGTTTTTCACCATATAACCTAGCCAAAATATCATCTTCATTTTCAAGGTTATTTATACTAAAAGCTGATGAAGGATTCACAACATCACGACTCTTTTCCTTGACCTCTATCCAATCATCCATAGACAAAGAAAACTTGTTGCCTACTACATTTATTTGATCACTTGTTCCAAACATTCCACTATCTAAAATTCTTCTAACGATGGGACAAGTGGCCTCTTCATGAAGAGCATCACAAACCCGACAGTAAGGAGGAGCATTATCAACCAAATTAGTTAGCGGATTAGGAGGTCTCTGCACACTAGATTGACCCTTCCTTTGCCAATTGTTATTTCTATTATTATTATTTCGAGGTTGAACATTCTGCATTTGCGCTCATTCCATTTGGATCAACCTATTCTACAAAGTGGTTATCTCCTTATTATGATTAATTTCCAAGGTTTCAATTTTTTGAAGCAATTTGAGAACAAGTTCACTTTCAGGTTCTTGGACTGCTTTTCCTTTAAGTTCCTTTAGTTTCGTAGTAGCCCTATCAAAACCTGGGATCTCATATTTCCCAGATGCTGCCTTGTCCTTTTCAAGCTCTATAGCTAAGGCTTGGCAATCTCTATAATCATTAAGCCTAGCACGCCTTAATTCATAAGATGGCTCAGGACTAAAGGCATCAATGTAAAAATCTCGGAGAGATTTGTCTGTAGGTTTGTAATCTTGAGGTAGTTCTCTAACAATACCATTAAACCTTTTATTAAATTCTTCAACAGTTTCATTCTCTCTCTTTTTTATTATGCTAATAGCTTTTACGAGGTGTCTTCCTTCTCTCTTGTCTCCATATTTTGCTTTAAAAGCATCAATGATCGACTGTAAGGAGTTAAATGAATTCTGAGGCTTTTCTGCAAACCAATCATAGGCATCGCCTCCTAGAGTTAAGATGAAAAGAGTCATTCTGACATTCTCATGATCGAAATCAGCAGATCTTGCGTACTTACCCATCCATATGCTAAAATCTCGCAAATGAGAGTTAGCACTAATCGCATTATCTCCTTGAAAGTTAGGCAATTTATCGATCCCAATAGATGGAATATCGTTGGGATATCTTGGAATGTTAGAAAAATCACAAGGGGCATACATATCCATGATGTTGTGCCTAACTTGACTTTTAAAAAGCAAATGAATATCAGAGAGGGCTTCTTGTCCAAGGTTTACAAGAAGTGTACAAGAAGTGAGTTTGTGTAATCGTACCCTGAGGACCTTTTCAGGATCAGGAGTAGGATTGCACAGACTGCTTGGATGTCTTCTAGCGTACACTCTCGAAGATAATATATGAAGTGGAGTCGCCACCTGAACAAGAAGTAAAACACGAAAAGGCTCGAAATGAAAGAATCGAGGACAGAAAAACTCTATCCCCGACAACGGCGCCAAAAAATGTTGTCGCACAGATTGTCACGACAACGCTCAGACCGGGGGCTGTCACCCTGATCCCCGATCTCTCTGTTTAAGCCCGTCTTCCGCGGCTAAGGGGGGTAGACCCTATGAGGTGATGAAGACCAACTTTCGACCAGTTGGGTTGGGAGACACGAAGAAACAAGCACTAAAATGATTTTGTTAAGTTAAAAGATCTGTGCCTTGTGGGTTTGATGTTTAAATGATTATTTACTAGATGTTGCAGAGATGTAAACCATGTATAGCAATCATCAAATAACTTGAACGATGCAAGATATCCAGTAAAACCACAATGTTCTTATAATGATTAAAGCTCAATAACGATATCCAGCGATTGAAAATTTCGAAAAAGATAAATGCTTGATACATAACCACACAATTATGAACATTAACCAGATATCATATTCATGTAGCTAATCTTCAAGAATGATCATTCATGCATGCCAACTCACATAAAATGATAATCATCCATTCCACATCGAAAATTTAGCCTCAGCGGAAGAAATAAAAAGGAACAGATCCCTGGGCTAAGATTCAAAATGGCAAAATATTTCAAGCATATTTTTTATGATTTTTCAAACAAAAAAATAAATAAATTAAAACAACAATTTAAACTAAATGTAACTTAAAAATCTAAATCTACACTAAGAAAAGAAAAACTCCCCCTTTTTTTTTTTAAAGAAAACTTTTTAAAATTTAAATCTAAACTAGACTTTACTCTAAAAGACAACTTGAACACTATACGAATTTTAAACTAAAAAAGGGAGAATATGAAAATCGATTTTTATTTTTTGTAGAACCTAAACCAATTAAAATTAAAAAAAAAAAGGAACGATCTACGCTAGATGTAAGCATGAAAGCACATCATATACAAAATAAAGAAGATTGAAATCGTGTTGTGTGTGCAGGTAAAGCCGCGGGAAAAAAAAAAATAATAATAATAAAAAAAAAAATTGAAGGTCGAAAAGCTATGGAGAAAACGGCGGCTTGAACAACGATGGAGAGTGCAGCTACTAGACTCGAAGGCAGCTTGAAAGCAGAGTTGGGAGCTGGGACGGGAGTTACCGCTGCATGGAGGCGTGGCAATGTAGGTTATTTTGCAGGGATTGAAAGCTAGAGAGAACCGAGCAGAGAAAACCGTGGGTGAGAGGAATAATAGAACTACGCAGGTGGCTAGCGTGGACGATGTTTGGAGGCAGCGTGGGTACACAACGTGCTGAAAAATAGATGCGACAGAGAAAGGTTGAGGGATGGCAGCACGTAAATGCAAAGAAGTCTGAATGGCGGCGTAGCAGTGAACGCATGAATGGCTAATGATGTGGAACTGATTGTTGTTTGAAGGGCAGCCAATGGTCTGGAAGGGAGGCGGATGATGAGATAGATAAGAAAAAATGTGTGGAAAATAGAGAATGATGGGCAGCAATAGAACAGTTAGTTGGCCAATCGACAAGGGATTTGCCCAGGTCACAAACGCCTTTGAGAAACTTCCTCCTCATATGCAATGAAAACCCTTTAGATCTGGAGAACAACCGATATTCAAAACCCCTACACAGTAAAATAGTGTAGTTAAACCTTGAAACTCCTCAGAAACCCTGCAACCTGGAATAGAAAATCACCAAAAAATTAATATGTGCACAGAACCAAAATTTAAAACCCCAGATCGGCTAAACAACTTTTGACTCTTTTAACAGCCAGATTTAGCAATAACAGTAGTAATATTTTCAGAATACCAGATTTACTATGAAAACCTTCAGAAAATATCTCATGCAAATTCAGAAAAATAAACTAAATGATAAACCCAGGATCAAAACTAGCTGGGCTCTACAAGAAAATGCTTGCGGGAGTTGGCTGGTTCAGCCGAGAACTTCCCCAAACGCCCGCTGATCTTCTTCAATAAGGGTTTCCCGCACAGCTCACTTCAACCATCAATAAAGAGAGAAAAAATAATACTAGATCTCAAAAAGCAATGGAGATACCTGCCATTACTTCAAAAAACCTAATACCATTCAAACCCTAGCAAGTGAACAAGATACCTGTGCTCAACAATACTCTATAATAAGCTGTTACTAATGGCTGAAAATCAAAATATGCAGAAAATAAAATAGCTCACAGCACTTCCAGAGAGTAACACCAGCAAGATTTTAACCCCAAACTCTTTCTTTATTAGCACCAGAAAAGTTTACAAGAGAGAGCTTCTTCAGCACAAGACTCACCAATCGAATGATCTCAAATGACCCCTAGCACCCTATTTAAAGGAAAAGATCCCAACAACTAGTTCAAGTGATCTACGTCCAAATAATCTCGACCGTCGATGAGGATCAAGATATCTCTTGATCTCATCCGTCGAATTTTTAATGTATTAAAAAATTGAAATTCTGCATTTATTTACTCAAATATTATTATTTTATTATTTTTAGGTTTTTTACTTTATTATATTTTTTTATTTTATTATTTTTATTTATTATTTTTATTTATTTATTATTTTTTAATTTATTTTTAAATGGATCGTTGAACTTAGCTTTTGGGAAAATCACCTAAGACCTAGGACTTAGGACTTATGAGGGGATTAAAACATTTCTTAACCCTCAAGGCACTTTACATCATGACTTTTGCAACTTTACATCCCAAGGGGGGAAAACCCATTTGACATAGATCCTCATAAACCACCCAGTTCTGCGACACAACTATAATCTAGCAGATTAACACACTAGGATTCTCCTAAGATTCTAATGACAAAATCCATCCCGGCTTTGGTTTAGGCTGAAGGAAAACTCTGCCGATCATGGATCGGTGAGACGAAAAACCTTCCGGAACGTAGATTATCACTTAGAAAATTAGGTCCACCTAGGCAATTTACAGACAGGACTCATATCTGCTAAGATTATTTACAATTTATACATGCAGACTGGATTTACAACATAAATTGATCAAGATGTCGATGACTGTAGAATGGCACGGACATGTCGATCAAGCGCTACCCTTTTTGCAAAGAAAAGGGGGTGTACTGCTATGGGCAGTTGACCGGTAGTGGTCAACATCTGGCTCTACTTGGCGACACGATATTGCACTGTAGGAATGTGAGAATCCAGAATCTGCATCCACGCAACACACAACAGAAATAAGTAGTGTCCATTCAAAAATCACCATATAACATTCAAGCACATAAAAGATAGAAGCTCTTTAACTATGAAAGTAAATCTAATCTAAAACAGAAATGAAATGCTGAAATGACAAGGAGTAGGGATAGAAATACAATACAAAGGATGCCCTATGGCATCAGATATCATCTTTGAAGAACAGCTTGAGCATTTGGCCATTCGCTGGTAGATCAAGTGGTTCGCCATCCAGCTGCTCAAGTGGAATGAGTTTGGTCTAGCTATATCTCGAATGATGTAAGGTCCTAGCCACAAACTATCAAACTTTTTATGTTTTCTTGGTTTCTCATTCTTGCGGTCCCAAAGCAATACCATATCTCCCACCTACAAAGATCTAGATCGAGAGAATTTATCAAAGCTTTTCTTAGCGTTAGATTGATTTTTACATATAGCATCAAAAGTTGTCCTACGAGCTTCATCTAACTCCACAATCTGATTTATTCTATTCTGAACAACATCTTTATTAGTAGAAAAATTCTGCAGGAGCTGATAAGTTGGCAATTTGAGGTGCACAGGTAAAGTTACATCCAAGCCATAAACTAATTCAAAGGGAGATTTACCAGTAGATTTCTTCTTAGTGATTCTATCTGCCCATAAAGCATACTTGATTTTGGTGTCCCATGATCTCTTATTATCTCCTACTATCTTCTTGATAATGGTTATGAGATTCTTGTTACTTGATTCAGCCAGACCATTACCCTGAGGATAGTAATTTGACGAATGAGATAAGACAATGCCATACTTGAAACAAAAAGATGAAAACTCTAAGGAACTAAAAGCTTTGGCATTGTCTGTAGTAATCTTGGGGGGGACACCAAATCTAGTAATGATGTTATTTTCAATAAAATCCATAATAACTTTTTCAGTGGCATTCTTAGCAGGAATGGCTTCAACCCATTTAGTAAAATAATCCGTAGCAGTCAAAATCCATGAGTAGCCACTGCTAGAATTTTCATAGAACTTCCCTATGAAGTCCAACCCCCAATGCTGAAAAGGTGCCTCTACAATGACAGGTTGTAGAGGCAGGGCAGCAAGCTTCTGTTTCCCAGTGAATAGTTGACAGGCTTGACAGGCTCTAACAAACATATGCACATCAGAAAAAAATTGAAGGCCAATAATAGCCAGCTCTCAGGATTTTGTGGGCGGTAGTTCTAGCAGCATAATGACCACCACAAAATCCTGAATGAAACTTAGAGATTAATTTCTTGGACTCAACTTCATCAACACACCTAAGCACTATGCCCTCAGGATTTCTCCACCCAAGGCCATCCTTCATAAGGCAATACTTAGTGGCTTTTAGTCTAAGAGCCCTTCTCTTATGAGCAACTAAATGGTTATGACATGCAAGATCCATCAAGTAATAAAATATGTCCTTGTACCACTCATGCTCTGCTAATCTTTGCAGTTCCGGCGAAGATAGATCGCTAAGACAGAACAAACCAAGAGTCTTTTCGTTACCTTCAGTGAACATCTGAGCTAAGCCTTGGCCTTTGACCAGCTTGGTGGGTTTGATTTCTAAATCATACTCTTGTATTTTAGTAACCCACCTAGCGCGAGTCCCTAAGCAATCGGTTTGAGTTAATATATCCTTAACAGCAGAATGTGGGACGAAAGCAATGATTTTAGAATAACCCACATAAGTTTTAAAGTGCTTAAGAGACTTGACTAGGGCATAAGCCTGCTTTTCCATGGTATTGTACTTCAATTCGGAATTTTGAAGTGCTCTACTCATGAAAGCAATAGGCTGCTCGTGACCATCTTTATTCTTTTGAAGCAGGACACCAGCAATGTTATCTTCGGAAGCGAAAGAAAAAATCATGAAATCCTTGGAATAATCGGGACTAACTAAGACAGGAGCTCTTGCACTAGCACATTTGATTTCTTGGAAAGCCTTTTTGCCGTCTTCTTGCCAAACAAATTTTGCAGCTTTCTTTAGAAGATTTTGAATAGGCTTAGCTATTTCTGCATGATTTGGAATAAACCTTCTAATAAAATTTATCTTTTCGAGGAAAGACTGAAGGGACTTAAGATTATGAGGGAGAGGAATCTTCTGGATTGCTTCAATTCTTTCAGGATCAATCTTGATTCCTTCCTTAGAAATGATATGGCCAAGTAATTTCCCTTCCGTTACTCCAAAAACAGACTTAGTCGGATTCATAAAAATCCCATATTCTCTACATCTATTGAAAACCTGCCTAAGATGATTTACATGACTGGTACCATCTTTAGAGAAAACAGTAAGATCATCTTGGTAAATTTCAATAAATTTCTCGATTAACCCTTTGAAGGCATAATCCATAACCGTTTGGAATGTAGCCCCAACATTTGTTAATCCAAAAGGCATTTTGATGTATTCAAAGGTACCCCATGGTGTGGTGAACGTGGTTTTATGACGATCTTCCTTCTTAACCCATACCTGATTGTACCCAGAAAAACCATCTAGCAGCGACATCATTCCAGAACCGATTACTCTTTGCAATAAAGTCTCCATGTTTGGCAAAGGGTAGTTATCTTTCTTGCATGCTAGATTGAGGTTTCGAAAATCGACACACAACCTTATCGTACCATTCTTTTTCCTAACAATCACCAGATTCGAACACCATGTTGAATGCCTTATTTGGGCGATAATCCTTGCTTCAAGCATTTTCCCAAGTTCTTTCTGAACCAAGGGGGCTAATTTAGTATTAATTTGCCTAAGTTTCTGATGGAAGGGTTTAGCATTTTCATCCTTTAAGGGGATAGTATGTTCCATGACATCTTCCCTATAGCCCTTTAATTCATCATAAGAAAAGGCTAAAATATCTCGATATTCGCGAAGTAAATCAATTAGCCTTTTTCTTTCCTCCACACTAGTACCTCTACCAATTTTAATGATCTTTGGGTTTTCAAAAGTACCAATGTTTATCTCGAGATATTCGCCTGGGTCCATCTATTTTCTTCTCTCAGCTTCGTGGCATCATGCCGATCAAAATGTTGCTCTAAGGTAACCACATTCTTAGGAGTAGGATTTATGATATGCTCATGATTTAAAGATCCATCCTCCTCAGAAACTATTCGGAAATCCTCAAACTCATCCAAACTAATAAGAAAACGAATGACTTGCTTTTCATCATTGAAGACCTGCCAATACTCTGAGTTATCTGGAATAGATGGTCTGAATATTACTTCCATTTTGATGTTATCTTTAATTAGCTCATCAAATAACTGGAAAGTAGTAGCAGCTACGACAAGTTCATCTGCCAAACTATTTTGCTCTCTTGAAATTGCCTCAAGGTCAAGGGCATCAAAATGCTCCATAGTATCCCACACAACATTTCGATAATTTCTTAATCTTTGATTTCTGCATGTGAATTTATTTTTAAGCTGCATGATAACTAAATCAGAATCCCCCTTAATGCTAAGCAATTTAACCTTCAAAGACTTGGCCAACTCAAGCCCTAACATTATAGCCTCATATTCAGTGACATTGTTGGTTGCTTCAAATTCTAATGGATAGGCAAACTTGAAAATGTGACCAAGGGGAGATTTAAGCACTATTCCAACACCTTTACCATGCCTAGCACCATCGAAGTACATATACCAAACTTTACCCTTGAGATCCCTAATCTTATCATCGGGAGGAATTATAAAATTAGACATGATGGCATAGTTCCCAATGTCAGATTGCTCTTTGATTATTTCGTTGTGAGGTCTCTTAGGATCTTCAACATGAAATTTTCTTTCGGGCTCTCTATTTAGTCTTACAAAACCATTACCCCTAGGAGAAGGAAACATAGCATATGACCAATTCATTTGAATACTTCCTCCTAGATCAGAGGCCCACTTTCTAGATAACAGCATACCCCAGGCATCAGGCACATCCACAACAACAATATCCATGACAACCATGATGTCTGGGTAAACTGAAAGATGAACTTGCAAAACTTTGATTAAACCATGCACTTCGATTTTCTTAGAATCCATGGCTTATAAGTTATAGTAGGGTCTAGAAACTCTTAAGTTAAGTTGTTCCATGACCCTTTTAGTCATTACACAAGCTGATGCACCAGAATCCAACATGCAATTATTCAATTTATACCCATTAACTAATAAGGTGATAAAGAAAGGCTGGTGATCTTTGTTATCAGCATCTAAGCTTTGCAGGTATATGGGAGCATCATGATAGTCAACTTCCCGAGTCTTCTTTTGAGAAGTATTGACTTGAGGACCTTGAATCGCTTTTAGTAACTTGTCTCTTTGGGAAGGGATTTTAGCAATCTCGAAGACAGGAACCCAGATTCTTGCATTGTTAAACCAACTTCCCAAATTGACATTTATTCCAGAGCTTACACCAGGGTTAAAAGTTCGAGGGGGAATTTGATTCCCGCTTTGATATTTATCCCTTCTCTGATAGGTCAAACCCTTATCTCTAGCAATTTCCAAGATTTGCTCGGGAGAGGGTTTTTCACCATATAACCTAGCCAAAATATCATCTTCATTTTCAAGGTTATTTATACTAAAAGCTGATGAAGGATTCACAACATCACGACTCTTTTCCTTGACCTCTATCCAATCATCCATAGACAAAGGAAACTTGCTGCCTACTACATTTATTTGATCACTTGTTCCAAACATTCCATTATCTAAAATTCTTCTAACGATGGGACAAGTGGCCTCTTCATGAAGAGCATCACAAACCCGACAGTAAGGAGGAGCATTATCAACCAAATTAATTAGCGAATTAGGAGGTCTCTGCTCACTAGATTGACCCTTCCTTTGTCAATTGTTATTTCTATTATTATTATTTCGAGGTTGAACATTCTGCGTTTGCGCTCTTTCCATTTGGATCAACCTATTCTACAAAGTGGTTATCTCCTTATTATGATTAATTTCCATGGTTTCAATTTTTTGAAGCAATTTGAGAACAAGTTCACTTTCAGGTTCTTGGACTGCTTTTCCTTTAGGTTCCTTTAGTTTTGTAGTAGCCCTATCAAAACCCGGGATCTCAGATTTCCCAGATGTTGCCTTGTCCTTTTCAAGCTCTATAGCTAAGGCATGGAAATCTCTATAATCATTAAGCCTAGCACGGCTTAATTCATAAGATGGCTCAGGACTAAAGGCATCAATGTAAAAATCTCGGAGAGATTTGTCTGTAGGTTTGTAATCTTGAGGTAATTCTCTAACAATACCATTAAACCTTTTATTAAATTCTTCAACAGTTTCATTCTCTCTCTTTTTTATTATGCTAATAGCTTTTACGAGGTGTCTTCCTTCTCTCTTGTCTCCATATTTTTCTTTAAAAGCATCAATGATCGACAGTAAGGAGTTAAATGAATTCTGAGGCTTTTCTGCAAACCAATCATAGGCATCGCCTCCTAGAGTTGAGATGAAAAGAGTCATTCTGACATCTTCATGATCGAAATCAGCAGATCTTGCGTACTTAGCCATCCATATGCTAAAATCTCGCAAATGAGAGTTAGCACTAATCGCATTATCTCCTTGAAAGTTAGGCAATTTATCGATCCCAATAGATGGAATATCGTTGGGATATCTTGGAATGTTAGAAAAATCACAAGGGGCATACATATCCATGATGTTGTGCCTAACTTGACCTTTAAAAAGCAAATGAATATCAGAGAGGGCTTCTTGTCCAAGATTTACAAGAAGTGTACGAGAAGCGAGTTTGTGTAATCGTACCCTGAGGACCTTTTCAGGATCAGGAGTAGGATTGCACAGACTGCTTGAATGTCTTCTAGTGTACACTCTCGAAGATAATATATGAAGTGGAGTCGCCACCTGAAAAAGAAGTAAAACACGAAAAGGCTCGAAATGAAAGAACCGAGGACAGAAAAACTCTATCCCCGACAACGGCGCCAAAAAATGTTGTCGCACAGATTGTCACGACAACGCTCAGACTGGGGGCTGTCACCCTGATCCCCGATCTCTCTGTTTAATCTTGTCTCCTGCGGCTAAGGGGGGTAGACCCTATGAGGTGATGAAGACCAACTGTCGACCAGTTGGGTTGGGAGACACAAAGAAACAAGCACTAAATTGATTTTGTTAAGTTAAAAGACCAGTGCCTTGTGGGTTTGATGTTTAAACGGTTATTTACTAGATGTTGCAGAGATGTAAACCATGTACAACAATCATCAAATAACTTGAACGATGCAAGATATCCAGTAAAACCACAATGTTCTTATAATGATTAAAGCTCAATAACGATATCCAGCAATTAAAAATTTCGAAAAAGATAAATGCTTGATACACAACCACACAATTATGAACATTAACCAGATATCATATTCATGTAGCTAATCTTCAAAAATGATCATTCATGCGTGCCAACTCACATAAAATGATAATCATCCATTCCACATCGAAAATTTAGCCTCAGCGAAAGAAATAAAAAGTAACAGATCCCTGGGCTAAGATTCAAAATGGAAAAATATTTCAAGTATATTTTTTATGATTTTGCAAACAAAAAAAATAAATAAATTAAATCAACAATTTAAACTAAATGTAACTTAAAAATCTAAATCAACACTAAGAAAAGAAAAACTCCCCCCTTTTTTTTTTAAAGAAAACTTTTTAAAATTTAAATCTAAACTAGACTTTACTCTAAAAGACAACCTGAACATTATACGAATTTTAAACTAAAAAAGGGAGAATATGAAAATCGATTTTTATTTTTTGTAAAATCTAAATAAATTAAAAAAAAAGGAACGATCTACGCTAGACGTAAGCATGAAAGCACATCATATACAAAATAAAGAAGATTGAAATCGTGTTGTGTGTGCAGGTAAAGCTGCGGAAAAAAAATAAAATAAAATATATATATATATATATATAATTATATATATATATATATATATAAATAAATAAAATAAAATTGAAGGTCGAAAAGCTATGGAGAAAACGGCGGCTTGAACAGCGATGGAGAGTGCAGCTACTAGACTCGAAGGCAGCTTGAAAGCAGAGCTAGGAGCTGGGATGGGAGTTACCGCTACGTGGAGGCGTGGCAATATTAGTTATTTTGCAGGGATCGAAAGCCAGAGAGAACCGAGCAGAGAAAACCGTGGGTGTGAGGAATAATAGAACTACGCGGGTGGCTAGCGGGGACGATGTTTGGAGGTAGCATCAGTACACAACGTGCTGAAAAATAGATGCGACAAACAAAGGCTGAGGGATGGCAGCATGTAAATGCAAAGAAGTCTGAATGGTGGCGTAGTAATGAACGCATGAATGGCTAATGATGTGGAACTGATTGTTGTTTGAACGGCAGCCAATGGTCTGGAAGAGGGGCGGATGATGAGATAGATAAGAAAAAATGCGTGGAAAATAGAGAAGGATGGGCAGCAATAGAATAGTTAGTTGGCCAATCGGCAAGGGATTTGCCCAAGTCACAAACGCCCTTGAGAAACTTCCTCCTCATATGCAATGAAAACCCTTTAGATCTAGAGAACAACTGATATTCAAAACCCCTGCACAGCAAAATAGTGTAGATAAACCTTGAAACTCCTCAGAAACCCTGCAACCTGGAATAGAAAATCACAAAAAAATTAATATGTGCACAGAACCAAAATTTAAAGCCCGAGATCGGCTAAACAACTTTTGACTCTTTTAACAGCGAGATTTAGCAATAACAGCAGTAATATTTTCAGAATATCAGATTTACTATGAAAACCTTCAGAAAATATCTCATGCAAATTCAGAAAAATAAACTAAATGATAAACCTAGGATCAGAACTAGCTGGGCTCTGCAAGAAAATGCTTGCGGGAGTTGGTTGGTTCAGCCGAGAACTTCCCCAAACGCCCGCTGATCTTCTTCAATAAGGGTTTCCTGCACAGCTCACTTCAACCATCAATAAAGAGAGAAAAAATAATACTAGATCTCAAAAAGCAATGGAGATACTTGCCATTACTTCAGAAAACCTAATACCATTCAAACCCTAGCAAGTGAACAAGATACCTGTGCTCAACAATACTCTATAATAAGCTGTTACTAATGGCTGAAAATCAAAATATGCAGAAAATAAAATAGCTCACAGCACTTCCAGAGAGTAACACCAGCAAGATTTTAACCCCAAAGTCTTTCTTTATTAGCACCAGAAAAGTTTACAAGAGAGAGCTTCTTCAGCACAAGACTCACCGATCAAATGATCTCAAATGACCCCTAGCACCCTATTTAAAGGAAAAGATCCCAACAACTAGTTCAAGTGATCCACGTCAAAATAATCTCGACCGTCGATGAGGATCAAGATATCTCTTGATCTCATCCGTCGAATTTTTAATGTATTAAAAAATTGAAATTCTGCATTTATTTACTCAAAATATTATTATTTTTTTATATTTTTATTTATTTATTATTTTTTAATTTATTTTTAAATGGATCCTTGAACGTAGCTTTTGGGAAAATCACCTAGGACCTAGGACTTAGGACTTATGAGGGGATTAAAACATTTCTTAACCCTCAAGACACTTTACATCACGACTTTTACAACTTTACATCCCAAGGGGGGAAAACCCATTTGACATAGATCCTCATAAACCACCCAGTTCTGCGACACAACTATAATCTAGCAGATTAACACATTAGGATTCTCATAAGATTCTAATGACAAAATCCATCCCAGCTTTGGGTTTAGGCTGAAGGAAAACTCTGCCGATCATGGATCGGTGAGACGAAAAACCTTCCGGAACGTAGATTATCAATTAGAAAATTAGGTCCACCTAGGCAATTTACAGACATGACTCATATCTGCTAAGATTATTTACAATTTATACATGCAGACTGGGTTTACAACATAAATTGATCAAGTTGTCGATGACTATAGAATGGCACGGACATGTCAATCAAGCGCTACCCTTTTTGCAAAGAAAAGGGGGTGTACTGCTATGGGCAGTTGACCGGTAGTGGTCAACATCTGGCTCTACTTGGGGACACCTTGCTGCACTGTAGGAATGTGAGAATCCAGAATCTGCATCCACGCAACACACAACAGAAATAAGTAGCGTCCATTCAAAAATCACCATATAACATTCAAGCACATAAAAGATAGAAGCTCTTTAACTATGAAAATAAATCTAATCTAAAACAGATATGAAATGCTGAAATGACAAGGAGAAGGGATAGAAATACAATACAAAGGATGCCCTATGGCATCAGATATCATCTTTGAAGAACATCTTGAGCATTGGGCCATTCGTTGGTAGATCAAGTGGTTCGCCATCCAGTCTGCTCAAGTGGAATGAGTTTGGTCCAGCTATATCTCGAATGATGTAAGGTCCCAGCCACAAACTGTCAAACTTTTTATGTTTTCCTGGTTTCTCATTCTTGCGGTCCCAAAGCAATACCATATCTCCCACCTGCAAAGATCTAGATCGAGAGAATTTATCAAAGCTTTTCTTAATGTTAGATTGATTTTTACATATAGCATCAAAAGTTGTCCTACGAGCTTCATCTAACTCCACAATCTGATCTATTATATTCTGAGCAACATCTTTATTAGTAGAAAAAATCTGGAGGAGCTGATAAGCTGGCAATTTGAGGTGCACAGGTAAAGTTACATCCAAGCCATAAACTAATTCAAAGGGAGATTTACCAGTAGCTTTCTTCTTTGTGATTCTATCTGCCCATAAAGCATACTTGATTTTGGTGTCCCATGATCTCTTATTATCTCCTACTATCTTCTTAATAATGATTATGAGATTCTTGTTACTTGATTCAGCCAGACCATTACCCTGAGGATAGTAATTTGATGAATGAGATAAGACAATGCCATACTTGAAACAAAAAGATGAAAACTCTAAGGAACTAAAAGCTTTGGCATTGTTTGTAGTAATCTTGGCGGGGACACCAAATCTAGTAGTGATGTTATTTTCAATAAAATCCATAATAACCTTTTCAGTGGCATTCTTAGCAGGAATGGCTTCAACCCATTTAATAAAATAATCCGTAGAAGTCAAAATCCATGAGTAGCCATTGCTAGAATTTTCATGGAACTTCCCTATGAAGTCCAGCCCCCAATGCTGAAAAGGTGCCTCTACAATGACAGGTTGTAGAGGCAGGGCAGCAAGCTTCTGTTTCCCAGTGAATAGTTGACATGCTTGACAGGCTCTAACAAACTTATGCACATCAGAAAAAATTGAAGGCCAATAATAGCCAGCTCTTAGGATTTTGTGGGCGGTAGTTCTAGCAGCATAATGACCACCACAATATCCTGAATGAAACTCAGAGATTAATTTCTTGGACTCAACGTCATCAACACACCTAAGCACTATGCCCTCAGGGTTTCTCCACCCAAGGCCATCCTTCATAAGGCAATACTTAGTGGCTTTTAGTCTAAGATCCCTTCTCTTATGAGCAACTAAATGGTTAGGACATGCAAGATTCATCAAGTAATAAACTATGTCCTTGTACCACTCATGCTCTGCTAATCTTTGCAGTTCCGGCGAAGATAGATCGCTAAGACAGAACAAACCAAGAGTCTTTTCATTACCTTCAGTTAACATCTGAGCTCAACCTTGGCCTTTGACCAGCTTGGTGGGTTTGATTTCTAAATCATACTCTTGTATTTTAGTAACCCACCTAGCGCGAGTCCCTAAGCAATCTGTTTGAGTTAATATATCCTTAATAGCAGAATGTGGGACGAAAGCAATGATTTTAGAATAACCCACATAAGTTTTAAAGTGCTTAAGAGACTTGACCAGGGCATAAGCCTGCTTTTCCATGGTATTGTACTTCAATTCAGAATTTTGAAGTGCTCTACTCATGAAAGCAATAGGTTGCTCGTGACCATCTTTATTCTTTTGAAGCAGGACATCAGCAACGGTATCTTCGGAAGCAAAAGAAAAAATCATGAAATCCTTGGAATAATCGGGACTAACTAAGACAGGAGCTCTTGCACTAGCACATTTGATTTCTTGGAAAGCCTTTTTGCCGTCTTCTTGCCAAACAAATTTTGCATCTTTCTTTAGAAGATTTTGAATAGGCTTAGCTATTTCTGCATAATTTGGAATAAAACTAGACTGAAGGGACTTAAGATTATGAGGGAGAGGAATCTTCTGGACTGCTTCAATTCTTTCAGGATTAATCTTGATTCCTTCCTTAGAAATGATATGGCCAAGTAATTTCCCTTCCGTTACTCCAAAAATAGACTTATCCGGATTCATAGAAATCCCGTATTCTCTACATCTATCGAAAACCTGCCTAAGATGTTTTACATGACTGGTACCATCTTTAGAGAAAACAGTAAGATCATCTTGGTAAATTTCAATAAATTTCCCGATTAACCCTTTGAAGGCATAATCCATAGCCGTTTGGAATGTAGCCCCAGCGTTTGTTAATCCAAAAGGCATTTTGATGTATTCAAAGGTACCCCATGGTGTGGTGAACGTGGTTTTATGACGATCTTCCTTCTTAACCCATACCTGATTGTACCCAGAAAAACCATCGAGCAGCAACATCATTCCAGAACCGATTACTCTTTGCAATAAAGTCTCCATGTTTGGCAAAGGGTAATTATCTTTCTTGAATGCTAGATTGAGGTTTCGAAAATCGACACACAGCCTTATCGTACCATTCTTTTTCCTAACAATCACCAGATTCGAACACCATGTTGAATGCCTTGTTTGGGCGATAATCCCTGCTGCAAGAATTTTCGCAAGTTCTTTTTGAACCAAGGGGGCTAATTTAGGGTTAATTTGCCTAAGTTTCTGACGAAAGGATTTAGCATTTTCATCCTTTAAGGGGATAGTATGTTCCATGACATCTTCCCTATAGCCCTATAATTCATCATAAGAAAAGGCTAAAATATCTCGATATTCGCGAAGTAAATCAATTAACCTTTTTCTTTCCTCCACACTAGTACTTTTACCAATTTTAACGATCTTTGGGTTTTCAAAAGTATCAATGTTTATCTCGAGATATTCACCTGGGTCCATCTTATTTTTTTCTCTGAGCTTCGTGGCATCATGCCGATCAAAATGTTGCTCTAAGGCAGCCACATTCCTAGGAGTAGGATTTATGATATGCTCATGATTTAAAGATCCATCCTCCTCAGAAACTATCCGTAAATCCTCAAACTCATCCAAACTATTAAGAAAACGAATGACTTGCTTTTCATCATTGAAGACCTGCCAATGCTCTGAGTTATCTGGAATAGATGGTCTGAATATTACTTCCATTTTGATCTTATCTTTAATTAGCTCATCAGATAACTAGAAAGTAGTAGCAGCTACGGCAAGTTCATCTGCCAAACTATTTTGCTCTCTTGAAATTGCCTCAAGGTCAAGGGCATCAATATGCTCCATAGTATCCCACACAGCATTTCGATAATTTCTTAATCTTTGATTTCTGCATGTGAATTTATTTTTAAGTTGCATGATAACTAAATCAGAATCCCCCTTAATGCTAAGCAATTTAACCTTCAAAGACTTGGCCAACTCAAGCCCCAACAATATAGCCTCATATTCAGCGACATTGTTGGTTGCTTCAAATTCTAATCGATAGGCAAACTTGAAAATGTGACCAAGGGGTGATTTAAGCACTATTCCAGCACCTTTACCATGCCTAGACGTTGCACCATCAAAGTACATATACCAAACTTTACCCTTGAGATCCCTAATCTTATCATCGGGAGGAATTGTAAAATTAGACATGATGGCATAGTTCCAAATGTCAGATTTCTCTTTGATTATTTCATTGTGAGGTCTCTTAGGATCTTCAACATGAAATTTTCTTTCGGGCTCTCTATTTAGTCTTACAAAACCATTACCCCTAGGAGAAGGAATCATAGCATATGACCAATTCATTTGAATACTTCCTCCTAGATCAAAGGCCCACTTTCTAGATAACAACATACCCCAGGCATCAGACACATCCACAACAACAATATCCATGACAACCATGATGTCTGGGTAAACTGAAAGATGAACTTGCAAATCTTTGATTAAACCATGCACTTCGATTTTCTTAGAATCCATGGCGCATATGTTATAGTAGGGTCTAGAAACTCTTAAGTTAAGCTGTTCCATGACCCTTTTAGTCATTACACAAGCTAATGCACCAGAATCCAACATGCAATTATTCAATTTATACCCATTAACTAACAAGGTGATAAAGAAAGGCTGGTGATCTTTGTTATCAGCATCTAAGCTTTGCAGGTATATGGGAGCATCATGATAGTCAACTTCCGGAGTCTTCTTTTGAGAAGTATTGACTTGAGGACCTTGAATCGCTTTTAGTAACTTCTCTCTTTGGGAAGGGATTTTAGCAATCTCGGAGACAGGAACCCAGATTCTTGCATTGTTAAACCAACTTCCCAAATTGACATCTATTCCAGAGTTTACACCAGGGTTAAAAGTTCGAGGGGGAATTTGATTCCCGCTTTGATCTTTATCCCTTCTCTGATAGGTCAAACCCTTATCTCTAGCAATTTCCAAGATTTGCTCGGGAGAGGGTTTTTCACAATATAACCTAGCCAAAATATCATCTTCATTTTCAAGGTTATTTATACTAAAAGCTGATGAAGGATTCACAACATCACGACTCTTTTCCTTGACCTCTATCCAATCATCCATAGACAAAGGAAACTTGCTGCCTACTACATTTATTTGATCACTTGTTCCAAACATTCCATTATCTAAAATTCTTCTAACGATGGGACAAGTGGCCTCTTCATGAAGAGCATCACAAACCCAACAGTAAGGAGGAGCATTATCAACCAAAATAGTTAGCGGATTAGGAGGTCTCTGCTCACTAGATTGACCCTTCCTTTGCCAATTGTTATTTCTATTATTATTATTTCGAGGTTGAACATTCTACGTTTGTGCTCTTTCCATTTGGATCAACCTATTCTGCAAAGTGGTTATCTCCTTATTATGATTAATTTCCATGGTTTCAATTTTTTGAAGCAATTTGAGAACAAGTTCACTTTCAGGTTCTTGGACTGCTTTTCCTTTAGGTTCCTTTAGTTTCGTAGTAGCCCTATCAAAACCTGGGATCTCAGATTTCCCAGATGTTGCCTTGTCCTGTTCAGGCTCTATAGCTAAGGCTTGGCAATCTCTATAATCATTAAGCCTAGCACGCCTTATTTCATAAGATGGCTCAGGACTAAAGGCATCAATGTAAAAATCTCGGAGAGATTTGTCTGTAGGTTTGTTATCTTGAGGTAATTCTCTAACAATACTATTAAACCTTTTATTAAATTCTTCAACAGTTTCATTCTCTCTCTTTTTTATTATGCTAATAGCTTTTACGAGGTGTCTTCCTTCTCTCTTGTCTCCATATTTTGCTTTAAAAGCACCAATGATCGACTGTAAGGAGTTAAATGAATTCTGAGGCTTTTCTGCAAACCAATCTTAGGCATTGCCTCCTAGAGTTAAGATGAAAAGAGTCATTCTGACATCCTCATGATCGAAATGAGCAGATCTTGCGTACTTAGCCATCCATATGCTAAAATCTCACAAATGAGAGTTAGCACTAATCGCATTATCTCCTTGAAAGTTAGGCAATTTATCGATCCCAATAGATGGAATATCGTTGGGATATCTTGGAATGTTAGAAAAATCACAAGGGGCATACATATCCATGATGTTGTGCCTAACTTGACCTTTAAAAAGCAAATGAATATCAGAGAGGGCTTCTTGTCCAAGGTTTACAAGAAGTGTACGAGAAGCGAGTTTGTGTAATCGTACCCTGAGGACCTTTTCAGGATCAGGAGTAGGATTGCACAGACTGCTTGGATGTCTTCTAATGTACACTCTCGAAGATAATATATGAAGTGGAGTCGGATTTGACTATATTGTGACCCCTTAGACTCTTATATATAAAAAGGAGGTCTTGTCATTTGTATCATCCAAGAATTGTTCATTTGTGTAATGTAAAGGAGGTTTCCCCTCGAAGACCCTGATTTTGAAGTCGTTTCTCTATATTTTCTTCTATTTTGTGAGTTGGTTGCATAACAAGGTACGGTCTAGAAGGAAGGTAGAGATAAAAAGGTCAAGTCTAGAAGGGAGGCTAAAGTTTTGAAGCTAAATAAGGTTGAAGAAGAAGAGGAGTCAAGAAAAGGAGAAAGAGAAGAAGGATGATTGTTGTTGTCAAAGGATCTCATCAAGAGAAATTGTGTCTTGGTCTTGGAGTGGAAACTAGCTCAAGGGTCTTGGCCTTGGTATTAATTAATTGGAATCTCTATAAGAAGAAGAATTTGTTCAGGTTTTCCTCTCAAAGAGTGAGAGGTTTTGGCCCTGGCTAATAGCTTACATTCAGTGTATCTTGTCTCTTTATGTTTATGCATTGGTAGTTGTTTGATGAAGAAGAACATTATAATAACAAAAGTTAAAGAAGATCCTAATCTAAGACATAAAAAGCATTCACAAGTAGTTATTAATAAAAGAGAAATCACTTAATTTCTCTACCCTAATTTCCTCAACATGATATCGGAGCTAAGGTTACTAAGTCAAGGAAGGGCATCTTATCAAGGGACACCCAAGGATCAGATCTCAAGGAAGGCATCAAAGCAAAGATCATCTTGAAGTCAAGAAGCCTACAAAGAAGTATTAAGATCATCATCAAGAAAATAAGGCCAAAACCCTACATCTACTCAAGATAAAGGGTTTTGAAGATTATACATCCAAAAGAAGTTAGATCAAAAGGTGGTGTCATCTCACTCTCTGTGAGATCAAGGATCATTCTTGAAGAAAAAATACCTTCATCATGGAGAATTCTTTTATCCTCTATATTATCATCAACATCAAGGAAGAAAGGAGAAAGGAGCATCTTATCAAGTAAGTATATAACCTTATTCGAATATGTAAAAATATCTTTTTGCAAGGAAAGCAACAAATTGGTTGGGGCTTCAAACTATCTTGCATGGAAGAAAAGGACATACCTAAATCCCATTGAAAATGAGGTCATGCATCATGTCAAAGGATCCATCACAAAACCTAGAGAGGAAGATTCTAAAGTTCTTGCGAAGTACATGAAAGGGGAAGTTAGGGCTCAAAGGATTCTCATAGAATCCATCAAGGATCCCCTCATCCCATATGTATCTAAACTCGCAACTTCAAAAGAAATCTATGACGAACTGGTAGAGTTGTATTTCGTAAACATTGTCGAAAAATACATCTCATTAAGGCAAGAGCTCTACAAGCTGAAGATGTCTAAGGAAGATGGAATAGCTGATACTTTATGAGGATATCTGAGATCCAGGATCAACTACAAGAAATGGGAGAAGTCATGTCTAATAGTGAAATAAATACAATGGTATTAAATGCATTACCAGAGGAGTGGGGTAACTGTACTTCAAGTATTTATGGGAAGAAATAAGCTACTCCATTCCAGGATCTATGGTCACTATGCAAGATTGAAGAATCTAGACGAACAAATATAATGTGGGAGCAGGTGAGAAAAATCAAGTTTATGCTGCAATCACAAGAACAAAGGGACAATTTTGAAAGTTTGGTCCTCAGAAAAAAGAAAAATAACGTGGATAAAATCCAATGCTATGGATGTCAATAATATAGACACTACAAAAGAGATTGTCCTAAGATCAAGAAGGACAATAACAAAAGAAGAAGAGAAGAAGCCCATATCACCGAAGAAGTGGAGGAAGCTGAAAAGAAGAAATCCAAGGAGGAAGTAATAGAACTCCACTATTGAGATAGCCTTCCTCACCTAAGTTCTTTTCAAGTTCCTAAGTAATCTTGTAAGATATGTCTATCATGATTCATTAAATGATTTATTAAATGGTTAGGAGCATTGAAAGCAAGAGCTCGGGACATCGTTATAGAAAAGAATGAAAGATGGTTAGAATCTATGGAAGTCAAGAATATAGTCCTGGGGAATCTCATTGGGAACATAAGTGGAAAGGTCATCTAGTATAAGGTTCATCATACATCTGTCAAAAGGAAACATCTGCTAATGGGGATACTTTAGATCCTCAAGATTCTCTAATGGAATCTTCATTGAAAGGTTCACTGACCATGAGGAAAAGAAAGTGCTTCATCAAGAATTCCAATCTTGTAGAATTCATGGGATGATGGTATGATGACATAAAAGTGAAGCAGTTCAAGGGACTGAAGCTCTTTGAATCAAGGAAGTTGTTGTAGGAAGTCTAGATGACCCAAAAGAAAAATGAGGTATGTATGCTTACATGTTATATTATGGAAGTCATGTCATATGGTTGCAGGTAACATGGATCAGTGCTCTATCTTGAGAGCATGATCAAAAGTAAGGATCTCCTCCCTCAAAGGAATGCATGAATGCATGGGTCACATATCCACTAGATGAAATCAACATAAAATTTCCTCATATGAAGTATGAGGTGGTTGACTATAATTGAGGAACTCTGATTGAAAGCTCCTGGGAATGTAATGTGCGAAGAAAGGAAGGAAGAGATCATGGAATATGCAATTATGTTAAAGGAAATTAACATCCAAAATACCAAGAAGACTTGACGAGGATATCTCCATGAAAGATATGAAGACTATGATGAAGTTTAAAAAAGAAAGAGACCCTTGGCAATATATATCTTTGGGAGATGTGTCAATATGTATGCAGGATGTTGATGCAAACTAGAAGATATCATGATGAAATACCATCTCAAAGGTAGTGTTGATTTTAATGTTCATTCCTTTATTTTTTATATCTGGATGGGTTTATGCAGAGCTTCCAAGGGAAGATCTATTGATGTCTTCCACCACTGATGCACATGTAGTAGGATGTAAGATCCTTAAGTAAACATGGCATGAAGGAAAGACAAATATGGAGTGATGGATCACTTTCCGATGATGACATGGCTGACTCATGGATGAAAGTGATGCATGGTCAGTGCCCTATGTAGAAGTCCCAAACATGAAGACTCCTAAATAACGAAAACAAGTTCATGAAATCATGAGGAGGATCTCTTCAAGCAATTGGTTTTCTCATCATCCCCACATAAGGAGTTGTTGTAGGTCCCTAATTAAGAGGGAGCCCAAAAACAAGTTTCTTACTTGGAAGAAACTTGGAAATTCCTAAGCCAAGAGGGAGCTTAGGTACATCCCTTTATTGGAATATATATGTCCTCCCTAATTAAGAGGGAGAGATAGACACGTCATTCTTGCCTTCACTTGGGAAGACTTAATGGAGGATTGGGTAAGAATCTGGCATCCGATGCTCTTTGAGGATGTATTAGGGCATCCAAGACAATATTAGTCATTGAGGACCGATATTCTTTAAGGACTGGGAATCCAAGATAAGAATAGTCCTGGTGGAACACACCCTGAGAACCTGGGTGGGGTATGTTCCGAGAGAGCCAATGATGAGAGTGTTTATACTATTAAATTTTTATATTGTTCTATGTTGTATCAGTTACTTTAGCCCAATTTATCTTTTCATTAACAAAGCATCCAATTTTTCAGTAGTATAATAATTCATAAATGTAACTGAAGAAAGAACAACATATGAAGTGATAGAGAAGACAACTCACAACCATAAGAGACAACAGATTGGTCCAAGACCAAGGAAAAAACCCACTAGGGGGAAACCCTTCCAAATCTTCTTCTTTAGTAGATCATCATGAAAAGTTTACAACAAAGAGTACAATGAGCCCAATACTATAATTTTCAGCGAAAAATAATAGATCAGATATATAGATCTACAGATATTTAATAATAGCGGAGAAACTCAGATCTAACGAATCAATGAAGATAATTGAAGTTGAGATGTTGAAAACTTAGATCTGCACTGGGTTTCCCTCATAAACATTTTCTGTGGGTGACTTAAACTTTAGGGCCGCTCTCATGAATATTATATGCGTCCGACTGTAACTGCACAGTCACTCTCAGGAGGTCACTGTGTGTGTGACCTTGGCCCCGAACTGTAAAAACCCATAGTCGCACCCTTAAGGAGTTGTGCGAGCGACCAAAAGGGCCAAAGTCTCTCTCTGGCTGAGTTGTGCCAGCAACCATACTGTCAAAGTTGCTCCCAGGGCTTCTTAGTGTGAGAGACTAGGGACCGAACCCTTCAAAACTCAGAGTCGCTCCCTCTGAACTGTGTCTGAGCAACCAGAGAGCCAAAGTCACTCTCTTGACCACTCTGTGCTTGCGACTATGGGCAAAAAACTTCTGATCTGTGACAATGATCGAGATCCAAATTACCCAAACTCAGAGTGAACCTTACGCCTGTACTTTTGGACCCAATACGAACTTATGTCGATGAACCTGTGCAAGCCAAAACAAAATAGAAGAATAAAACATGTCTTGATTGAGTGTGTCCAAATGAGCTTGAGGTCTCTTCCTTTTATAGTTTTTCTTGAGGGTTTACTTGGGGTTAAGATTGACCCAAGCAATTACTCATGTGGTTAGAGCCGACCCATTCCATAATGTATGCATGAATAAAATAATTCAAAACTTAATTTATGTTTAACCAAATTAGGTGATATTTAGGTCATTTTTGGTTCTCTTGAAAAGAGGAATTTAATGCACATATTATCTTGATCATATGAGTTGTCCAATGTGGAATTTGACCCTAGTTGCAAAAATTAACATATACATCATTGGTCTCGCTAGCATTGTGCTCAGATCTCGTGGAGAGATAGAGTTGTTAGTCAAGGCCTTGTTATGTGACAATGTTGGTTGATATGATGCTATACAGATATGTTACCAATCTGATTCTTCTTATGAGAAATTCTTCAGATTGAGAATGACCAAGTACCATTATGAATACCTCCCTAGTTAAGAGGGAGTGTTAAAAAATAACTAGGTTCGGTCTTCATAATAACATGTGTAATTGTGGTTTTATGTAATTGATGAAAAGATAGAAAAATAAAATTATTGTAATGCTTGTCCCATGGGTTTATGAGCAAGGAATTTTATTTTAGTAATGGCTCCCATTGTGAGCCTTTAGGATTGATTCATCTAGTCATTAAAATCAAATTTAGTCTATGTCATGTATGAAGTACCCTTCTTGGGCATGATGCATTTGTATATGAGTCAATAGAAGTGTCAAACAACCCTCCAAGACAAGCACAAGCATCCTCCTATAGGTCAGCTTCAAATAAATAAAATTATCTTCATAAAGGACACGTCGGCTCACTTACTATCATGTCGACTCATATACATGGGCAAACAGCTATAAATAGCCAGTTCATATTCCACTTCAACGCAGAATTCCAAAATAGAATTTTGGTTATCAAGTCTAAAGCAAAAATTGCAGCGAGTTACCAATTGGTACAGTGTGGTACAACAAAGGAAAGAAGAGAATAATTTGAGCTCTTATATGATTTGTTTTTGGGTTTATATCTCCTCCACCGAGTTTACTTGCAATAGAAGAAGAGTAGCACAGTCTGATTTTACTTGCAGCAGAAGGAAGGCCGAAACAAGAAGGTATAGTCTAGAAGGAAGGCTGAGATAAGAAGAAGGTCAAGTATAGAAGGGAGGTTGAAGTTTTGAAGCTAAAGAAGGTTGAAGAAGAAGAGGAGTCGAGAAAAGGAAAAAGAGTAGAAGGTTGATTGTCGTTGTCAATAGATATCATCAAGAGAACTTCTATCTTGGTATTGCAGTGGCAACTAGCTCAAGGGTCTTAGTATTGGTATTCATCAATTGGAATCTCTATAAGAAGAAAAATTTGTTCGGCATTTCCTCTCAAAGAGTGAGAGGTTTTGGCCCTGGCTGATAGCCTACATTCGATGTCTCTTGTCTCTTCAATTTTTATGCATTGGTAGTTGTTTGATGGAAAAGAACACTATAATAACATAAGTAAAAGAAGATCATAATCTAAGAAGTAAAAGGCATTCACAAGCAATGATTGATAGAAGAGAAGTCACTTAATTGCTATGCCCTAGATTTCTCAACAGATGTAAACCTGAATAATGTTATGATGATATGGGGTGAATGTAATGTGTTAATGAAGAAATGCAATTATCAAATAAAATAACAATATAACCCTAAGAATAATTAACAAAAGACATCCATCAATTGAGATCTAGCTGCCAAACAAGATGTTACATATATTCCAAAACTGTTAGTACAATGTTTGGAGGTAATGGCTTCAACTACAAAGCACTCCAAGGGACATCAAACACCTATCACCATGGTTTAGGGGTGAATTCATGTGAACAACATGGTAGTGACCCCTAACTCTCAATGAATAATATGCTCTTTCACACACACATTTCAAAAAGGTATGAAGATAAAAACTCAAGCAATAACAAATATCAAGAACCATAAGGAACCCATATGTTCACTAATCCTCTAGCCTTGAAAGAATATCCTTGGAGGTGTACAAATAACATCACCATGGAATAAAGAGCTAAAAATAAATAGAAGTCAAAGAAAGACCTCAACTATGGCACATGACAAATATAGGGAAAATCACATCAAAATGGACATATAGCTAATAATGGGCCTCCACAAGTGCACCCTACTCTAAGGATAGCTAAGGTGTGAGGGTAACACTAGTCTCCAAGAATAGCCCTCCAAGATGACTAACAATTTGCGTACCTTAATGAGTACATAAATATGTTATTTTCTTGATAAATAGAAATCAAGAAAAGCTACTCCAAATAAAAAAATATTCCCAATAATTCATGTTCCATCTCTAAGCATAAATAGCATGTATATATTAGAAAAATTCACAAAAAGATTCTTTAAACTCGTGCTCTCCATCTCTACGAAAAAATAGAAAGGTGATCCGAATTTAAACGGGAACACAACAAATTACAGATATAACCATACATACAGAGATGCACCAAAAATAATACTTCATTTCATTACTGTAAAACACTGAAATATGCTTTCAAACATAAATGGAAATAAACTAGCTAGGGCGATGGTAGCTTATCTCTGAGAAGAGATGTGGTGGCTACATGCCTCTAAACTGCGTTACAATGAGGCTCAAGGGCCTTTTTATTATTGAACAATAAGAGGAAACCCTAAACAACCAAAACCCTAACCCAAAGAGATGTAACACCAAGAGTTTATGGGCCCGTTGGGATGAATTGGACAACCAACTTCCCGAGGTCGCCACTTGGTCATATTATCTCCGTTTGACGCACGTGATAACCCGTTGGATATATACCTCCGAGGACTACGACGGAAAAGTCAATTTTAAATAAACTATTGTTGGCGGTAGATTTCCAAAAAAACATCGTTTAGGGCCTCAAAACAGCTCTGGAAGTTTAGGACCCGAAAAATTGCTAAAAATAGTAAATTGTGCTACAATTAAGGAAATTGAAAAACTGAAAGAAAAAATGGTGGGGGTCCAAATGGGATTGGCGGGTGGCCACCAATATCCACCTGGATCATTCCCCGCCCCTTAGGAAGCAATGGTCCCCATTGCGTTGAGTTCCTCCATGAGATGAGGAAACTTCTGCTGAACTTGGCCCCTGGTGAGCCACTTGCCCTCGTGAAGGAGTTGGCCTGCTTTGACAACTCGATACAGTTGGATCTACTATTGGCGAGTGTTCTTGATCTGTGTGTCCATGGTCCGATCAGTTGCATCTTGTTCCATGCAATCTGGATTTAACTCTATTGGTGTGAGTCGTTCTGCAATGTCGGATGTGTCTAGTAATGGTGGAAAGTATGGATGAAGGTGGTCCACATTGAACACTAGGTGCAGGCCAAGGAACGGGGGAATGTTGAGCTCAAATGTATTGTCTCCCATAGCCTTGGTAATGGTGTAAGGACCATATCAGAGTGGTCTGACTTTCCGATAGGTTCCGGTAAGGCATTCCTTTTGCAAATGCAACCAGACTTTGTCGCCCACCTGAAACCTATGTGGCACCTGATGTTGATCATGTCGCTGCTTGTACTTGGCATTTTATTTCCCCAGAATATCGTGGAGTTGCTGGTGGATATGTTGGACGTGCTCAATGAAGCTATTTGCCTTATCTGTTTCGGACTGGACCTGAGCCGAATCTGCCTGAGTAGTTGTAAATGGCATGGACACATCAATGGGACATAGTGGCTGGAATCCCAAGCCCACCTAAAAAGGGTTGTGGCCAGTCGAGCTGTGGAGAGCCCGGTTATAGCTGTGCTGAACATAAGGGAGGCTCTCATCCCATGTGCGTGGATGCTTTGAGTTGTACATGCGCATAATGTGTACGATCATCCTGTTGACAACCTCTGTTTGGCCATCATTTTGGGGATGGAAGGCTATGGACTTAGTGAGTTTGGTGTCCAGCATCGACCAAAGACTGGACCAAAATGTGTTGAGGAACTTGTTGTCCCAATCTGAGATGATAGACTGTGGGATCCCAAAGTGTACCCACACTCATTTAAAGAAGAGCTTAGCAGTGGCTTTTGCTGTAATATTCTTCTTGTAGGCCGCCATAATGGCCATCTTCAAGAACTTGTCGACGACCACAAAAACACAGTCGTGTCCATTCTTAGTAGAAGGAAGGCCCGACATGTAATCCATGGAGATGGATTCCCAAGGTTGAATAGGGGTTGGCAATGGGGTATAGAGGCCTTGCTTCTTGATGGTTGGTTTGGCAATGGCGCAGGAAGTGCAGGATCTGATGTACTTCCCAACATCCTGTTGAATATTCAGCCAATAGAAATACTTCTGCAGTACTACCACCATTTTCTCGACCTTGAAATGCCCAACGACTCGACTGTAGTGTGCTTCCCAAATCATCTTGGCACACTCGCGTGAAGGAACATAAAGGTGACCCAGGTGGCATAACAGGGAATCCTGGAGGTGAAAATCTGGAACATGCTGACCCTCCAAGAGTGTCTGGTATGTGTGGTCGAATTCTGGGTCGCTTTTGTAAAGAAGTGGCCAATCCGAAGTCTCGTTCCCACAAGAGTTGAGCACGGTGGTTAACGCTATGATCAGTGGTTGATTGAGGCAATCTGCAACATTATTGGTGTTGCCCTTCTTATACTTGATATTCAAATGGAACTGTTGCAGGTATGTGGACCACTTCTGATGGTGACCATTCTACAATTTCCCGTGGGGTCTATATGAACTGCAGGGGCCGGTGGTCTGTGTGGATGACCATTTCCTTCCCCAAAATGTAATGCTTCCATTGTCGGCAGGCCTGCACAATGGAATACATCTCTTTGTCATAAGTGGGATACTTCTAGACTGTGTCTAAAAGTGTCTCACTGTGATAAGCCACTAGATGCCCGTGTTGAGTAAGGATTGCCCCAATAGCATAGTCAGAGGCATCTGTCTCGATCTCAAATGGTTGTTGCAAGTCTAGTAATGCGAGCACTGGTGCCGAGAAAAGGCGATGTTTCAACTCTGTGAATGCCTTTTGTTGAGATTCAAACCAAAATAATTTTGCTTTCACTTCTCCCTTGGTTACTTGACTCAAGGGCCAAGTGATATGAGAAAATCCCAACACGA
This sequence comes from Pinus tabuliformis, assembly GCA_031772625.1. Taxonomy (NCBI): domain Eukaryota; kingdom Viridiplantae; phylum Streptophyta; class Pinopsida; order Pinales; family Pinaceae; genus Pinus; species Pinus tabuliformis. The sequence continues at coordinate 1,089,631,996 of CM062813.1, forward strand.
ACTTGCAGTAGAATTTGGCAAGAACCAGAAAGTTGCAGAGCTCTATCAGAGTGGTTGGAGATGGCCAATCCCGAATTACTTGGATCTTGGTTGGATCCACATGCACCCCCTCGTTCATCAATAATGTATCCCAGATACTGAACCTGGGTCATGCCAAAAGTGCATTTCTCCAAATTGGCACATAATTTGTGTTACCGTAGTGTTTGGATAACCTGTTGGATGTGGTTGAGGTGCTCTTCCCAACTCTGGCTGAAGATCAATATGTCATCCAAGTATACCACTACAAATGAGTTGGTGAATGGCCACAAGATGTCATCCATTAGCCTCATGAAGGTTTTAGAAGCATTTGTCAACCTGAAAGGCATAACCAAACATTCGAAAAGGCCCTCCTTGGCTTTGAAGGCAATCTTCTACACATCGGAGGGTTCGATTGGTAGCTAGTGATATCCTGACTTCAAATCAATCTTGCTGAAATATTTTGCCCCCTTCAGTTGGTCTAGGAGGTCATCAATTTGTGGGATCGGGTACCTATTTCGAACAGTGATCTTGTTCAGCGCTCGATAGTCAATACAGAGTCTCCAAGTCCCATCCTTCTTCTGTAACAACATGATCAAGCTCCCACAGGGTGATGAACTTGGACGGATGTGACCTTTCTGTAGCAACTCTTGAATCTACCTCTTGATTTTATCGTTCTCTAGAACGGAGCGCCAGTAGATTGGTCCATTGGGCAGCGGCGCACCTGGGGTCAGATCGATGGAGTGCTTGACCTAACAGTGCAGAGGAACCCCTGCGAGGAGGTGAAGATGTCCACCTACTCCTCCACGACCATGTCCATCTGTAGTTGTCGTGTGGAGGGGACCTGTCTGGAGGTCGTGGCCACCGTCTTCTTCTTTTCTCGAGGGTGTATCACCAGGAAAAAAAAATTCCCAGTTTTGGAAATGAGCTACTGCATTGTTTTGCAGTAACCAAAGAGATGGCGGTAGGTAGTGCTACCTCCGGTATCCTGCACAACTTATTTCCCAAAGTAACAATAACAACATGAGGCCTTGATTCATGCATAGCATGTCGCTTCCACAAGTATGGTTGGCCTAACAATACATCACAAACATCAAGGGGAGCAACGTCACACAATACCTTATCCGTGAAGGGCTTGATGTTGTATGGAAGGCGACACTGTTGGCTCACGCGAAGATTCCATCCTTGGTGAAGCCACCTGATGGTGTACGGTTGTGGATGTGTTGTGGTCAGTAAGCCTAGCCGCTTCACGACCTCTACTAAAATGAGGTTCTTTTGGCTCCCGCTGTCAACGATAAACTGTAGCGGGGATCCCTTTGCCCACATCTGGGAGTGGAATAGGCACTCCTCATCCTATGGATCTTTGGGTTCCTCCTTCTGGATCTTTGTCTAGTCAATTTGTTAAATTGGCAACTAGGGCCAAACTCCATGTGGGTCGGCTTATTTATGACAGCTGATATTTTTATTGGATCCCTCTCGTCAAGAGGTGTAGGATTGATCCAATGATCATCCGATTCCGATAAGTAGTTATGGAGATATGAATTTATTTTGTTTATGTAATTATTATCAAGCCGACCAGCTCTTATGTAGGATCTAGAAGCCCAACCGACGTGTCTATTCATCATCCTCATTTTAGTATAAATAGAGGAGTATTTGATGTCATTTTGAATGTGTATCTTTGAGGTGATCTCCTCTCCACGTCTGGGTTTTTGGAAGGAGAGAACCAAAAGATACGTTGGCCTTATGGTGATGCCCTAGCCGCAGGTCGATCTATACGTTGTCAAATGGAGATATCTCATGCGCTAGAATGGAAGACATTATACGCTCAAGATGGAGGCCCAAACGCTGTCAAACCCTAGCTGCAGTAAGCCGCAGGCTTATGAGGAAATCTAGACTCGGATACATGAAGACAGTTATACGCAGTTATGAAGATATCTAAACATGGCATGGACACTGTTCATAATCAAGACGCAGGCAGTGATATAATACACAGGCAATATTCACTGCAACTATACACACATTCGCTGTTCATAATCAAGACACAGGCATTTATATATACGCTGCTCGTGGAGGCATATACTCACATCAACGCAGTCATAATAACACTACTCATGGAGGCATTTAGATGCATCAATGCAATCATGATACGTTGGAGGTATTAATACGCTACTTGTGGATATATATACAAGCAGGTGGAAATATATAAAAGACTCATACGTATGGTATGGTGTAGAAATCGCACGCAGAACTGTTGACACTCTCGATGTATGCGGATCTAGCAGCGTAAATCATATACAGAACCCACAGTTTGAACTGCGGTTATATATGGAACGCTACAGCCAAGGTATGAAACCCTCAGTTTGTATTATATGTGGAACGCTGATCATGCCATGACCTTGGATCCGTTGTCACATGGATTACTCGCTGTTCATGGACAGTCAACGTGATGACTGGAACGTCATTCAACGTTGTTCATGTTATACATGCTATATATATATATATATATATATATATATATATATATATATATATATATATATATACGTTGTTCATAAGAAATAGATTCACTGTCAATGGAACACAGCATGGCACGTAGCAACATAGCAACCTGCAGGTATATATATACGATGTTCAGAAACACAGTCATGATGCTATTGGAACGCAATCATATATGAACGCAGTTGTATGCAGACAGATATTGGAATGCAAATATATATGCTATTGGACAGCAGTTGTATATAGACAAATAATGGATCATTAGGGATTATATACAGTGTTCATAAAGTGATTGCCTAGATATATAAACTTCTGTGGCATAGAGATAAGAAGCGTTGTGTGATCTGGACACATATATATAACGCAGTCTTGGGTAGCAACATGATTTATGAGATATTGTGGATGGGCAGCAGCATGATGGGCAGCACAATGATACATTATGTATGGGCAGCGTGATGTAGCATGAGACAGCATGGTGTCACATGGCTAGGTGCAACAAATGGACGAGATGCTGCACTAAGATAGGTGAAGCAGTCACTTAAGAGAATCAGTTGAAGCAATATGTCTTCAACTGATCTCATGCAATATCAAAAGTCAACGTATTGACTTCTATTGTAAATGTACTCTCTCTCTCTTTCTCTGCTGAACTTTGAAGATAAAAGAAGATTTGATCAAAGGGTTTCCCCACACATTGTGGGGTTTGTCCCTGGCTCGCGCCATATCTTGTGTCCTCTTGCCTTGGCTTGTCTTCTGCGATTTTATATTTATGTTCTATCTGCAGTTTATTGTAATGGTGATGTGATTGCTAACTGTGAAAATTTAAATAAATTTCTCTAGCATAGAACATACCTAATCTTAACATGGTATCAGAGCAAAGGTGAAGACAATGCCCAAGCAAGAGTGAAATATCAATCACCTAAGACAGTTGGGAAAAGACAGAAGGATCAACGGGTTCCTCATAATTCACCGAGGGTGAATTCAAAGCAAAGAATGTTATCAGAATGGCGCAGTGGAAGATTTTGATGGTCCATCTTAAGATCACTTCATTGGGAAGTTCGGATCTAAGGGTGGAAGGAAAGACGGATGCCTTGTTGAAATAAGTTCGGCCGTTATGCGAAGGAGTGTTCGAATGGCAGAGACACATCTCTTGATGAAGATAACAATCATTCTTGGGACATCTTCAATAATCAAAAGAATGACTGGTAATGCAGGTCATCAAAGAAATGGTTGACTCTTCCACGAAAGCAAGGAACCCCAAAATCTCTTTTATGTACCTGATCGAACCTGATGTCCATCTCGGAAATAGAAGTCAAAGGTTGCAGGGTGGCACTTATCGATGGAAAGGTACGTGTTTGAAAATAGATCTTTTAAAGATGTTTTTGAGTTCAGGGTTGTATCAAGTTGCAAGAAGTCCACTAGGGACCATGTCCATTGACTCAGCTCTAGAGGTCTATGAGTCAAATGGTGACTAGGATGTCTGAATTCAAAAGGAAGCATGAAGGTACATGTCTGAAATGTACCCAAGGAAAATATTATAAGGGTACCATTCCCCTCATGCAACAGGTTCACAGTTTTGGAACAACCCGAGGAGTTTGAGAATCATGATCAAGGAATTTCATGTATACAGGTGGAAGAAAGCCCTCTATGGCTTGAAGAAAATGTGAGAGGATTGATAGTTGTCTAATACAGCTGAGATTCACTAGGAGTGAAATCGATCCAAACCATTACTCGAAGGTTGTGGATGATAAACCTCTCGTACCGGCACCTATGTCTGACAGGTGCAGACCCTCTCATTTATAGGAGACGAAGGGAGTTGGATTCCGAATGTGGAAAGATAAGATGCAAGCTTGTGACTGCCTTGAGGATCTTAACTTTCAAAATTTATATGGTAATGATGTCGGACTAGATTTTGGAAATGCCTCTGAGTTTCTTAAACTCATTCGCGTTGATGTTCTTGGAGAACCTCCGTCCGGACATCTGTGTTCCAGTAAGCATGGTGAGCTCATATTTGGTTGAGCCTCACTAGATTGGTGCCAAGAATCTTCTAAGATATCTTCAGAGGCACAATCTCTCATGAATTGAGATACACTGCCGGAAATATGAAACCACATGATTATTCGAATGATGAGTGGGAAGGAAGTATGGAGGATCACTAGAGCACTTCTCAGTGCTGTTTGGAATCTGCCTTGATATCCTAGATGAGCAGGAAGCAGAAGTCGGTGGCTCTGAGCACCACCAAGGCAGAATACATTGCTGATAGTATAGCCTTCTGTGAGGTAGTCTAGTTGCTGAAGCTCTTCAGTGAGCTATTTGTACACATGATGAATACCACTGTGAATCTCTGTGACAACCAGAGATGGGATTCGATTATTGAGGAATCCCGTATTTGACAATTGCTCCAGCAGATAGACATCAATTACTGCCTTATTTGGGATATGGTAAGTCAATGATCAAGGAGGCTCCATCACATTGAGATGATGTACAGGACAGAGCCCTGAGGAAAGATCAAATTTGTGATTTTCCCGAACGACTTGGAGTCGTCGAGAGACCTTTGTAAAAGGGTCCTGCATGCTGCATACATTGAGCTCTAGGAGCTTTGGGGGGGGTTGCAGTTCTATTGGAGCAACATATGACCACATGGTGACTCACCCTCCCCTGGTGGTGTGCACTGAAACAAGATGATTCGCTCTCTTGTGGGACAAGATGATTCGCTCTCTTGTGTAGCAGGATGATTAGTTCTCCTGTGAGGCCTGGATTGATGTGTTCTCCATGGCGATTGTAGCAGGATTGGTGTGTTCTCCTGTGAGGCATGGATTGATGTGTTCTCCATGGCGATTGTAGCAGGATTGATGTGTTCTCCTGTGAGGCCTGGATTGATGTGTTCTCCATGGCAGCCTGGATTGATGTGTTGTCCATGGCGATTGTAGCAGGATTGATGTGTTCTCCTGTGAGGACAGGATTGATTAAGTTCTCCTGTCGAGGCATCCTACCGATGCAGTCTGGGACTCATGGGAAGTACCTCTCATCTTATCAATGAGCAGGGAAATGAAGTTAGGGACCATAGTAGTACCGATGGACGCATCGTTGTATCTACCGTACTCCCGACGCTAGGATGTCCTCCATTGATCTGGGATTAATGATACTGGTCTGGGACCAGTGGTAGGAGTTGTACATGTTATGATGCTGACTTCAGGTCGGCTGAGACTGGTCTGGGACCAGTGGTACATACTCCGAGACTGACTTCGTGTCAGTGCAGTACTGGTCTGGGACCAGTGAGAGTGGTACATACTATGACGCTGACTTCGGATCGATTGAGACTGGTCTGGGACCAGTGGTACACTCTCTGAGACTGCGATACTGGTCTAGGACCAGTGGTAGGAGTGGTACTTACTATGAAGCTGACTTCGAGTCAGTTGAGACTGGTCTGGGACTAGTGGTATGCACTCTCAGACTGACTTCAAGTCAGTGGAGAATGATATGACTCATTCTCGATCAATTCTTCTTCTTCATAGTTCAGCGGAGATGAGCAGAACAGAGCAAAGCTAGTAGAGCTGAGCTGAGCAGAGCAGAGCCAGTAGAGCTGAGCAGAGCAGAGCCAGTAGAGCTGAGCAGAGCAGAGCCAGCAGCGCTGAGCAGAGCAGAGCTAGCAGAGCCAGCAGCGCTGAGCAGAGTAGAGCCGAGCCAGCAGAGCTGAGCAGAGCAGAGCAAAGCCAGCAGAGCTGAGTAGAGCCAGCAGAGCTAGGCAGAGTAGTGCAAGGCACTAATGGCAGAGATAGTACAGTCGTACATATGGATCAGCGGATGGAGTTCTCCCTAGTTGAGAGGGAGTGTTAAATTGGCAACTAGGGCCAAACTCCATGTGGGTTAGCTTATTTATGGCAGATGATATTTTTATTGGATCCCTCTCGTCGAGAGGTGTAGGATTGATCCAAAGATCATCCGATTCTGATAAGTAGTTATGGAGATCTGAATTTATTTTGTTTATGTAATTATTATCAAGCCGGCCAGCTCTTATGTAGGATCTAGAAGCCCAACCGACGTGTCTATTCATCATCCTCATTTTAGTATAAATAGATGAGTATTTGATGTCATTTTGAATGTGTATCTTTGAGGTGATCTCCTCTCCACGTCTGGGTTTTTGGAAGGAGAGAACCAAAAGATACGCTGGCCTTATGGTGATGCCCTAGCCGCAGGTCGATCTATACGTTGTCAAATGGAGATATCTCATATGCTAGAATGGAAGACATTATACGCTCGAGATGGAGGCCCAAACGCTGTCAAACCCTAGCTGCAGTAAGCTGCAGGCTTATGAGGAAATCTAGACTCGGATACATGAAGACAGTTATACGCAGTTATGAAGATATCTAAACATGGCATGGACACTGTTCATAATCAAGACGCAGGCAGTGATATAATACACAGGCAATATTTGCTGCAACTATACACACATTCGCTGTTCATAATCAAGACACAGGCATTTATATATAAGCTGCTCGTGGAGGCATATACTCACATCAACGCAGTCATAATAACACTACTCATGGAGACATTTAGACGCATCAATGCAGTCATGATACGCTAGAGGTATTAATACGCTACTCGTGGATATATATACAAGTAGGTGGACATATATAAAAGACTCATACGCAGGGTATGGTGCAGACATCGCACGCAGAACTGTTGACACTCTCGATGTATGCGGATCTAGCAGCGTAAATCATATACGAAACCCACAGTTTGAACCGCAGTTATATATGGAACGCTACAGCCAAGTTATGAAGCCCTCAATTTGTATTATATGTGGAACTTTGATCATGCCATAACCCTGGATCCATTGTCACATGGATTACTCGCTGTTCATGGACAATCAACGTGATGACTGGAACGTCATTCAACATTGTTCATGTTATACATGCTATTTATATATACGTTGTTCATAAGAAATATATTCACTGTCAATGGAACGCAGCATGGCACGTAGCAACATAGCAACCTGCAGGTATATATATACGATGTTCAGAAACGCAGTCATGATGCTATTGGAACGCAATCATATATGAACGCAATTGTATGCAGACAGATATTGGAATGCAAATATATATGCTATTGGACAGCAGTTGTATATAGACAGATAATGGATCATTAGGGATTATATACAGTGTTAATAAAGTGATTTCCTAGATATATAAACTTCTGTGGCATAGAGATAAGAAGCGTTGTGTGATCTGGACACATATATATAACGCAGTCTTGGGTAGAAACATGATTTATGAGATATTGTGGATGGGCAACACAATGATACATGGAGCATGGGCAGCAGCATGATGGGCAGCACAATGATACATTATATATGGGCAGCGTGATGTAGCATGATACAACATGGTGTCACATGGCTAGGTGCAACAAATGGACGAGATGTTGCACTAAGATAGGTGAAGGAGTCACTTAAGAGAATCAGTTGAAGCAATATGTCTTCAACCGATCTCATGCGATATCAAAAGTAAACGTATTGACTTCTATTGTAAATGTACTCTCTCTCTATTTCTCTGCTGAACTTTGAAGATAAAAGAAGATTTGATCAAAGGGTTTCCCCACACATTGTGGGGTTTGTCCCTGGCTCGCGCCATATCTTGTGTCCTCTTGCCTTGGCTTGTCTTCTGCGATTTTATATTTATGTTCTATCTGCAGTTTATTGTAATGGTGATGTGATTGCTAACTGTGAAAATTTAAATAAATTTCTCTAGCATAGAACATACCTAATCTTAACACAATTTAACGTCTTAAATTGCTCTACATAAATTATCAATCCGAGTATCGTAAACTGATGAAGTGTGGTGCACCATATGTGCTTAGTTAACCTTTTTCTTACTTCGTTGTTTTATAGTTTATGTTGTTTTTGGAGTTTTGTTCTTGTTGATCTCCTAAAGTGTCTAATGAAAATGGAAATCCTATTCTAAGGTCTTAAGAATACTTTTAAAGGTCAAGTATTGATGTAGATTTTAAGATAAGGTTTATGTCCCTTATAGTAACTTCCAAAACTTAGCACTTCAAAATATCTCAAAACATGTTATTTATAAAATCAGTACTTGAACAAAAGTGTAAATATGCAGCTACTTAAATCAAGAAAAAGATGAAATACTGATCATGAAATCACTGTCTCTGCTGCTTATCTAAATACAGAAATAAAAGTTAAGCTATTGCACTCAAACAAATCAAAAAATGCAAACTAATAAAATTAAAACAAATTCACTTCATTTATAGTCCAATAGCTTGCCAAGTAGTCTTTTCGAGGTTAAGCTATGGCTCTGGAGATAACGTCAATAATATGAGGAATTGATATCTAATTGCAGAAAATAAAGCTAAAATCAAATCACATCATTCATAGTCTGATAGCTCGCCAAGTAGTCTAAGCTATGGCTCTGGAGATAACGTCAATGATATGAGGAATTTGATATCTAATTGCAGAAAAATAAAGCTAAAATCAAATCACATCATTCATAGTCCGATAGCTCGCCAAGTATTCTAAGTTATGGCTCTGGAGATAACGTAAATGATATGAGGAATTTGATATCTAAACTAACTGACCAAGCAAATGAATAAGACTAAAATCAAAGCATAACTGAAAGTGAAAAGCTAAAACAAAGTCAGCAGAGAGACAAATCTCATGTTACTATTTGATGCAAAAACATGTAAAGAAAAACTAATCTACAATCAACCGATTGAACACACTTGCATGAATTAAAATTGCATGAATGGAAAATCTAATCTATCAAGCTTGAAAGCAATAAAATGACATAATGAAATCAAAGTAAATTACAAAATAAAATCTACTCTACCTTACATTCTAATGTGCTCCATGAGATCTACTTCACATCTCCTTCCATGTTGAGAACATCAAAGCTTTATTCAAATTCTTTCAAAGTAAAAAGTACAACAAAGCTCTCCAAATCTTTCAAAAGCCATCAAGGAAGAACTACAAACTCCAAGCTAAGCTAAGACTCACAAGCTAACAAGCTAAGCTCTAAACTCAAAAACTAACAAATGAAGGAGAGAGATCTCCTATTTATACAAAAAAATGAGAAGTCGTCTCATTAATGAGAGTCCATGAATCTCTCCCTCTATCTCTAGAGTCCTAATCAAAATAGGAACTGATAAGACACATGTCTTCTTACAGTTTCAATACAATTAGGAGATGTGACACATATCCTCATGATCCCATGATTCTTTCCACTCAAATTCGAATTTGGCCTTAGAGTGCCACATAAGGGTCTTCTAGAAGCCTCCTTTTAACCTACATATGTCAACAATCTCAACCCACTTGTTAGGTATAAGCATATGCACATTATTTCCTAATTTTTAACCACAAATTCAATTAAAAAGGCTAAGAATTAATAAAGTTTGGAAAAACATAAATGTGGCCCAATGATAATGAGGTGGAATAAATGTAGTGACATAGTAGTGAAATGGAGGTGATATAATGGACATAATAGTAAAAGTGTAATGGAAATGAATGACATTTTCAAGACTCAACAACTATGAGAATCATGTATCAAATAATTTTCCATCACAAACACTGCTATATTGACATCAATGACAACCTAGATTAACAATCTCACCCTTTCTCATTGATGGCAATATTCTTCTTCTCTCCCCTTTGACATCAATGGCAAAGGAGTGCACAAGGACTCCCCCTGTCGAACTGGTCCTCTTGTCAAATTACTCCCCTATCATGGTGTTCTTTCCATTGCTCAAGATAGAAGTATTGTTGTTTGTATTCTATTGTCTTCCATGGTCATATTTAAGAGGTCTTCATAGTCCGAAACAATAGAAAAAAAATCCATATTTCTTCAAATCCAAGTTCCTTCATATTTTTGTGCTTCTCCTTAAGTCACTGCCATTCAATATTTTAACATTATTGCATTGCTATTTTCCAAAGTGACTAGCATTAAACTAAGCTTATTTTCGACTGTGAAACATTCCTTATTCTATAGTACTTTTGTTGATCCATTTTTCCATGTGTTCTAATAAAAGTTTCTGCAAGTTATTTCTACTAGAATATTTGACATCCAATCTGTGACTATCCTTTGAATTATTTTTATTGATTGGCAGCTTTTTGCAATGCTCCAATTATGTTAGATGCTACCAACTGCTCTTTCTTCAAGCTCCATTCCCAGATGTGTCTATTTGTTTGAAGGATACCTCTATTACTATCCTTGGTTTACCTGTTCTCATGTCATATCCCTGAGTCGATACATTCAACTTCTGTAATACCAGCAACATAGTTATTTTCCCTATTTATCTAGTATTAGATGGCCTTCTTTGCTGCTCCAATTTTTGCTTAGTGATCAAGTGGGAAACATCTTCAACAACAGTTCAAAGAATGGATAAAAGATCATGTTCTTCAATGTAGTGCTCCTGAGAAATGATCTTTATCAAAAAATGATTGTTATAGCTCATCAAGGATTTCATAAGGACCCTTTCACAGATAGCTTCTAAAATAATTATCAAGAATCACAGGCTCCCTGTAACTGTATGCATGGTCTCTTTTTGGTAGAATCCCATCATCAAACACTCGAAATATCAAGGATATCTCCATCAAGTCAACAACATGTGTTGTTGGCTGGAGAGTTTAGTAGATTTTCATATTGTATTTGATTTATTCTCCATACTTATGTAACTTTCTTCTCTACCATGGTTCTAGCTTGTGTAGGAATCCAAGTTAAGTTACAATCACGTGCCATATGACAAATGTTATGAAACTTGAATCATTCTATGTTGTTCATGAATAAGAATTCATGATTTCTTCCTACAGTATTTCTTCTCGGAGATTGTCGGGGACCATAATGTCTATCTTTGTGATATGCCCTACAATCTTTTGCCATGTGTCCAAAGTTTGTACAAGAATAAAAATAACCAAGAAATATACTTTGGTACCTGGGAGAATAATTTTTCTTTGATGTACTTCTGAAGTCTTTCTATCTTGATATCCTCTGATTATAACCATTTCTTCTTGCATCCTTGACATCATCTGCATTTCTTCTTGGAATAAGATTTCCTTTATTGTTGCCTTGACTCTTATCCTTGCCTTTGCTAGAAATCGAAGCATCAACATTTCTTTTTGGCTTCCTCACATCCTTGTTGTTTGAAGAATTATCATTCTTGATTGAGGATTCTCCTTCACAGCCAAGACCTGATTTATCAAATGGGGATCTTTGATGGCTGACCATGTCATCCAAGGCTTGAGAGCTTTTCAAAAATTTGTCCATACCTTCAACCTTTTTCTTGAGGGAGACAATCTCTTCTTCCAATCTTTCACAATCATTATTCTTCTTAGCAAGTTGTTTCTCAAACTCTTCCTTGATATGTATTGCTTCATTTTCTTCTGTTTTAAGGGAGATATCTGATTTCTTTCGGAAGATTTCTTCATTTTCCTTAGCTAGATTGATCTCCATTTCTTCCATGATCCTTGTAGCTTTACATGTTTTGGCCATGAGAAGGTTAAGGTCGGATTTTAGTTTGAATATTTCTTCATCCTTTGCTTTTAGTTGGCATATCATGGTGTTTTTATACTTTTCTGCTTCATCAACATGCCCTTCTATGATTACCAATGCTTCCATTGTCTGCTCAATTTCTTGTGCTCGTTTCCTTGCTTCTTCTAGTTGTGATCTAAGGGAGGAGACTTCTTCCTTGTATTGACCGATCTCTGCTTCAATTTTGTTCAAGTTCTTGTGCCTTTGTTCAAGGTGGCTTGACAAGTTATCTTCCCATTTCTTTCCTTTATCCAATTGATTTGTCATGGATATAACTTCTTCATGATGCTCTCTTTTTATTTGATGAAATTTCGTCTTAAGCTTGGCAAGCTCTTCATACCTTTATTGTACTTGAAGCTTGACAAGGTCAACTTTCTTCCTTGTTTGGTCTTGGTCACTAGCTAGTGCTTTCTTCTTAAGTTCCTCTTTTTCCTTTTTCAAACTGATAATATCTTCCATGGTAGCCATAAGTTTAGTGAGGATATATTCTTCAAAATCCTTTTAATTCTCTTCATCTTCTAGGTCTTCTTTAGCCTTGATGTCATCATTCTCATTTTCAGCTTCTATGACGTGTTTTGGATTTCCTTCTTGGTGTCATCATCTTCTTGACTAGTGGTCATGGTCAATGCTCCTTTTGAGTGAAGGTCATGAAGTTTGTCCCGTATGCCCTTTGTTGACGAACATTGTCCTAAATTGTTCTTTATAGAATCTGGTAACCCATTCAAGATTTCCTTCATTTCTTTTTCATTGTACTCATTGGATTCTCCATTCATCATGCTATCAGCAATCACTGATTTCCAAATTTTAATGCCTTGAGTCTTTAATAAATTCCTCATTCTTTCTTCCCATATATCAAAGTTTTCATTGAACCATGGAGCCTTTACAAATTGATTGATTTCAACTTTGATGGTTGAGGGAGACATATCTTTAGGAGGATTGGAGACTTTATTCCCTGGATTTTCCATTTGTGTTCTAATTGATCAACCTTCAAGTTGTTAGGCTTTGAGTGAAGGTATTGGCTCTGATACCAATTGTTGGAAATACTAAGAGAGGGGGTGAATCAATATTTCTGTTCAATTGTTACTTTTACCAGTTAAATCAATTTTATTTAGAACACAAAATGAACAATAGGAATAAATTCTTCTATTAATATAATCTTTACAATAAATCAGGTACAATATATAGAGGGCTCCAACTCGTTGCCAAGCACCAACTCGGTCTTTTGTGAGGCTCCAACCTCTAGGGCTCTGACCCTATCTTGTCAAGGCACGAACCTTGGATTTAGGAGCACCAACTCCAAGGACACCAATCCTTCCAATTTTGAGGCACCAAACTCAAGGGCTCTAACCCTGTCTTTGTCAAGGCACAAACCTTGTTTGTTCGAGGCTCCAACCTTCAGGGTACCAACCCTCTGGGTTCCAACCCACTACTAAATATGTTTGATATTAATTATCTTCTCCCAAAATCTTCTTCACTGAATTCTATCAATCTACAACTTCACTGCTACATCAATGAAAACCTGTCTTCATATGAAGGAATCTTCACAACTCTTCATATTGCCCAAACAAAGTCTACAGATTTATCTCATGATGATTTCAAATAGGCATCATGATCTTCCAATAATGTCTTCAAGATCTGCTGATGCTTTTCAACAGGATATCTTTGATTAGTTGCGCTACGCCTCAATGTTTGCACAAAACAATTCTCTGTTTTTCAACCCTCTGTTCTTATTGTCCCGGTAACTGCTTCAAGAGTAATTGCTTCTTCATGAGCCCTTTATAGAAATTAACCCAACCAACAGACTTCCTCGGCCTTCGACTTCCTTCCTTTTGCTGGACCTTTGGCTTTCTTCTTCAACACTGGATCTTCGGCTTCCGTTTTCAACCTTCAGCTCTCTCTAATTCTTTAAGTTCACGAGTTGTGAACTGTTGATTCTTCTGTGTATCCAGTACCGAGATCAATGCCTTTAGTGAAACGATTTAACTTGTATTTATACGAGTTTCACCAATGACTGAGAGACACGTTTATTGGAGGAAGGCCGACCTGTTTATTTACGGAGAAAACAGAGAGGCTATAACCATATTATAATAGAAGTTTGGCGGTCCCCACATGCCATGTCACCGCTAATCGCAATCGCAATGTTTCAGAGGTCTCTTACTACACAATACATTGGTGAGGCCCTTTTCAATATTCATCCAAGGCCCACATGGAGGTCCCACATGTTATGTTATTAATCGCAATCGCAATCTTCCGAAATCCCGCAATCGCAATTCGTGAAAGTCCCGCAATCGCAAATTTTGGAGGTCTCTTACAAGCATACTCATAACATAGTAATTCCCCTACTACCGATGGAGCGGATGTGATATAGTATCAAACAACAATTAATAAATATGTCAGGTCCATAGATTCATCGCAATCGGTGGTTCGAGGTCCACGCCCTTATCGCAATCGACAGTTTGCAATACTATCGCAATCGGCACTTTGGCCGTGTCAACTCTTAAGATTTGTGATATGACTCTCGATGAGGCAGACACGATATAACATAACAATGTATTGTAATGGTCCGACGGGTCCGCAATACATATATCTTAATCAGAGGATTTGGGGTGGTGATACATAATAAACTTTTATGGTTTAGGATTTGCAACGGATTTGATATTGTATTAAGGCGTATTGCAATGGAACCATCGAGTCTGCAATACATATCGCAATCAGAGGATTTGAATGTAACAAGGCTTCAAGACTTGTGACGCAGTGGATATGATATAGGGTTGTTACCATAACCTGTTTCAGGTACGTAGTAATATTGCAATCAGCATTTTAAGGTGACAACCCTTTCAGACTTGTGATATGAAACTTCTAATGCGACGGATGCGATATTCCTTTAAAGCTTGTTCAATTGGAACGGTCGGGTCTGTAGCTCAAATCACAATCACAAGTTTTGTGCGGTGGCATATAATAACGTTTTCGATAAAGCATCGATATAAAGTCATCGATGTGTTTTATGGTCTTTATTGTTAACTCCTCCTTTATGGCTCCTCTTCCGACAGATATACTCCTCCAATGTAATGTTCCTCTTTTTTCTTCCGATAGCACTTACCCTTGGACATATGCGATAACCTGTGTTGTCTTGGCTTGTCACTTTTGTGGCTTCTCTTCACTCCTATGACTTTTGATAGCTCTTTGTTGATGGCTTTCGATAAATTGCTTCGATGGCTCTTCTTCTAATAGCTCTTCTTTGATAGATTCAAAAAAATTTCCTCCTTGGGTCTAATTCTTTTATTCCGTATGTATATATGTATTTAATCCACTTGGATATTCCATCTCATCATATCATCATATATCAAATATTCATCACTATGAGCATTATGATCAATGGGAATCAATAGGAAACATCATGTATCAAAGAATTTTCCATCACAAACATTGCTATATTGACATCAATGACAACCGAGATTAACAGAGAAAAGGAATAGCTCTTACCTGTAGCTAACGGTTCATGAAATGGTGCCCTGGATCTCCCACACTGCTCGTCTGAAGAATCAAGGAAAATAGGGTAAAATGCACTCTCCAATTTACTCCAAGTGAGATGATAGAAAAAAAAAAAAAAAAAAATTCGTTTATTTATAAGTTTTAAATACATTTTTACCAATATTTTATTATTTTCCTCAATATCAGTGACATTTGGTTGCCTTTGTGCAGTTACAGGTTCTTTTTGGTGATTACTGTGATCATTTTTTACTGATTCATTGAGTTTTTGTTTTATCTCTGTTTCAGACTTGTTAAAAACAAACGAAAAAGGAACCCCCTGGAGTCATCTTTAAGATCTTTTCTGACTCTCAAAATATGAAAATATCATTGAGTGCTTGTCTTTTCGAACTCGTTAAATTAAATGAATTGACATCATCTTAGTATATGTTTACCCCTTTTTCGGGCTGAGATTGACTATTTACGAAAAAAAGTTATACTTTGGTCGATATGGTCAAGAGGTTCTCTCGAATATTGTTTTCTACCTCTTTGAGTTCGAGAGACAAATTACGAAAAGGGACATGATGGAGTTTTCTTTTTCGTCTCTTTTTAAAACTCTCTAAATATGAAAAAGATACCGAGTTATTCTTCCGTCGGACTCATAAAAAATTTAATGGCGAAAGACTTGTCACCATGACGAGACCGATTTTCTCCTTCCTAGGACTCATAAAACTCACTAGTATGGATTCATTCGAAGAATGAACTTATACGACAAGCATATGATATCCCCTTCAATCATGTGATTAAAAATAATTGGGGTACACACTAGAAATAGTGGGGAAAATAAAAGTGAAACATCTCTTGTATAGGCATCATGTCGCTCTTGAACATGACACTCATTTGTTTCTCGTGTCAGGTTTGGGATATCCTCACTCAGTCACTTGCCTTTTTGAGTTTGGGTGATCCATTTTTCCTCTCATCTAACTATTCCATTTCGTCATCATGGCCCAGGGTCCTATGTTGAGTAAAATGCTACCACACTTCGAAGTCATGTCATCGATATGTTCAAGAGAAGTCCTATCTGCAGTTTGTTACCTATACATTGTCTAATCCTTTGCTACAGTATTAGATCATACTCATTCATTCCATTTTATTCCTTGTTTCATGTGATGATGAGGAAATCTGTATGGCCCTCCTTTGATGGGTCACCTCTAGTCGACTTCAGCTCATTATCCAGGAAGATGACTTAGAAACTCCCTTTCAGTACCTTGGAGCTTGCATACCTTAATAGCAATTTCTTCGCATCCAACAAAAGGTTTTCATCATTGGCCTTCGATTGGATGATTCCATGAGTGTTCGACTTCAGCGTCATTTTCACATTCATGTATTGTATTGTCGTACCTTGAGGACCATTGTCATTATCAGTGGTTTCTCTTGTGCTTGTTAATGGTTCGCATCATTGGCTGGTAATCACATGCTTTTCTAGCATGTTCAACTTCGACACATTCATTTGCATGTTAGAATTCATACTTTGAACGGGTTGGGATGGAGCACAAGACCCTGAGTTTTGTCTGATATAAGTTTGCATGGAGTTATGTATTGTCCATGATTGTACACATGTTTCTTCTATACAAATGGTTGTGACCATACCGTGGGACTTTATATTTATGATGATGATGATCCTTCTATATCGGGTGGCTGTGTCCATACCTTGGATCTTAGACTTACATATGATCCTTTTCATTCAGATGGTTTCACCCATGTCGTGGACCTTTTCACATAGTCCTTTCTATCTGGATGGTTGTGTCCATACTTTAGATTCATGTTTTGATATCAGATATGTATATGTATATGTGTCCTTGATTTGCAGGTCTCCTGACAATGTTTGTTCTCACCCTTGCAATGTAGGTTTTAAACCTGTACAGAAATTACCTGCATACGAATTTTAAAACATAGAAAATAAACAATACGAGAGCATAACACAGAAAACAAATATACACAGAGATCCTCCCCTGGATCCCAAAACTGGGACTACCAGTTTGATTTTTCAATATGTTCCTTTCAATGTTACAATACATATATATACATGTCGAAGCATGCAATACCATGGACTGAAAACCATCGCGCCCAAAACCATGTGCTAAAACCATGCACAAAACCATACGTAGGTTTGCCCCACCTAATATAGGGTCCCAAAAAAATTTCCTCGGGGCACTCTCCCAGACCCCGTAGAGGGGGGCTACCCACCCCACTCAAACCCCCTGTGACCCTCCCACTGCGCAATCGGCACAACAAAGGGGGGGACTCTGCCCCCCCTCTAACCCCCCAGTTAACTAGGGGGGCTAGTCATGGAAAGAATATAACACAACCCAACATTCTCCCACTTGTTGTTTTCTTTCCACAGGGGACCACAGGAGAGCTTAGTCATTTATCCAGCCCTGCAACACCCATTGTTTCTCTATGCCAAGAGAACTTCTTAGAGCTCACATATTTTTTCAATGCATTTGCAGTATTCTTCAAAGTGTCCACCTTTACCAACAACCCCTTTTTTTCTTCTATCATATCCCTCACAAAGTGATACTGAACATCAATGTGCTTTGTCTTTGAATGGTAAGCATGGTTCTTTGCCAAGAAAATTGCACTTTGGTTGTCACAGTCTATCATTATAGCTCCCTGTACTAACCCCATACTTGAACACAATCTCTGCAACCAAACTTCTTCCTTGCTTGCATGTGTGGCTGCCATGTATTCTGCCTCTATAGTTGATAGTGCCACTACAGTTGTTTCTTACTCATCCAACTGATTGCACCTCCAAATAGGTTAAACACATACCCACTTGTAAATCTTCTCTGATCCAGATCTCCAGCCCAGTCTGCATCAAAAAAGCCATGAATATCCAAAACTATGTCCAATTCTGGTCTTCCTTGGTAGCACAAACCATAATCACTAGCGCCACGCAAATATCTAAAAATCCACTTCACTGTTGTCCAATGCTCCTTCCCTAGTTCTAACATAAACCTGCTCAATACTCCCATTGCATGTGCCATGTCTGGTCTAGTACAGACCATCGCATACATCAGGCTACTAACTACATTTGCATATGGAACACGGGACATGTCCTATTCCTCTTCTTGTGTCTTGGGACACTGTTCAGCAAATAACTTTACACCTACAGGAATAGGAGCCTTCACTGGGTTACTATCCTGCATACTAAACCTCTGCAATATTGTCTTGACATACTTCCTCTGTTTTAACTAGAGCTTCCTCTTTGCCCAATCTCTTTTAATTTCCATGCCCAATATATATTTTGCAGCACCAATATCTTTCATGTCGAATTTGGAGGACAATTGGGTCTTCAAATCCTGGATAATTTCTTTGTCATTTCCAACCAGAAACATGTCATCCACATACAAGACCAGATAAATAACACGGCCACCAATTAATTTAAAATACACACAGTGATCTTCTTTACTTCTGGTGAAGCCAAATCCCCGTGTAAATGTATCAAATTTTTTATACCACATCCTTGGTGACTATTTTAACCCATAAAGAGACTTCTTTAACTTGCATACCAGTTCTTTCTTACCCTTCACCACAAATCCTTCAGGTTTCTTCATGTAGATATCCTCTTCCAGATCCCCATTAAGAAATGTTTTCTTCACATCCATCTATTCTACCTCAAAATCAAAAGCAGCAGCAACAGATAAAAGTAATCTAATAGAAGCTACATTGGCAACAGGAGAAAAAATATCACCAAAATCAATTCCCGACAACTGGGAATAACCTTTTGCTACCAACCAAGCTTTGTATTTCTCCACCTTTCCTTTTGCATTTGTCTTCTTCTTGAACACTCATTTGCTGCCAATGGGTTTCCTTCCATCCAGCTACTCCACTAGATCTCAAGCCTCATTTTTGTGCAAAGATGCCATTTCATGAACCATGCCCTCTTTCCAGAGTTTTCCATCCTCTGAATCTATTGCTTCCTTCACAGTTCTGGGATCATCATCAGTAATGGATAAATCAAAATTTGAACAGAAAGCAGATGGACTATACCTTTCTGGTTGCCTTATTTCTCGAACTGGTCTTCTCATAACTGGAGTTTATGGTTGTTCATCTTCTAATTCATCTTCTGTTGTAGAGTCTAATTCTTCCTCCTTTAGCTCAAACTCTATCTTCTCAGGTTGCTTTGATGGGACTTCATGTTTAATAACATTTTTCACCTCTCTGAACACCACATCTAGGTTGTACACAACCTTACTTGTTACTAGGTTCCAAAGCTTATAACCCTTTAAACCATCCTTATACCCAATAAATATGCACTTTTCAGATTTACTATCCAACTTTGTTCTTTTCTCCTTTCGAACATGTACATATGCATCACATCCAAATACCCTCATATGTGAAAGACAGGGTTTCTTACCAATCCATAACTCTTGTGGAGTCTTATCCTCCAACGCTAATGAAGGTGATACATTGACCAAGTAACATGTTGTCTCCACTGCCTCTGCCTAGAATTCATGTCCTAACCAGGCACCACTGAGCATGCTTCTTGCCCTTTCCATCAACGTCTTGTTCATTCTTTCTACAACTCCATTTTGCTTAGGTGTGTATGGAGTAGTCTTCTATCATGCTATACCACACTTCTTACAGAATTCTTCAAATTCCTTGCTGCAAATCTCTCCACCATTATTTTTCCTCAGCACCTTTATCTTCTTCTCTATCTGGTTTTCCACCAGAGCTTTAAATTATTTAAACCTGTTAAAGACTTTAGATTTATTCTTGAGGAAATATATCCATGTATTCCTTGAGAAGTCATCTATAAATGATATATAGTACACAGACTTGCCGAGTGATGGAACCTTCACAGGTCCAAACACATCACTGTGCACTAGCTCTAATATTTGTTTCACCCTTTTACCACCAAAGGGGAAACTCACCCGATTCTGCTTCCCGTATACACAATTTTCACATAAATCAAAATCCAGAGATTTATTACTCATACCTTCTACCATACCTTTACCATGAAGTATTTGAAGGCCCTTCTCTCCAATATGTCCAAGCCTTTGATGTCATAGCATGGTCTTTTCTCCAAATACCACTAAATTTTCTGCTCCACTTTCAGGAACCACAAAACTGTTGCACCCATCAACAACAGTGCTACCTTGCAGCTTGTACAGAGTTCCAATCCGAACTCCCCGCATCAATACCAGTGCTCCCCGAACCATCTTGTAGGTATCTTTCTCAAACATTATTTTTATACCTACATCATCCATCTTGCTTACAAAAATCAAATTTTTGGCTAATGCGGGAATATGCAGAACACCCGAAGTGTTCTAACCCTTCCACCTTGTAACTTCAACTTGACTTTTCCGCAAACAACAATTCTAGCCTTCCTATCATCCCCCAAGAAGACATCACCACCATCATATTTCTCATACTCGTAGAACCACTCTCTATGGGGAGTGAAGTGAAAGGATGCACCTGAGTCAATCAACCATGCCTCATGATCTACATGTGTACTTGAAGAAGATAAGTATACATCCCCACCTTCATCTGAGGTGGTTTTCACCTTTGCAGAAGGAGCATCATCAAATCCCTTTCCTTTGTCAAGAGCTTTAGATTTACAGTCCCTTTTGTAGTGCCCTTCCTTTCTGCATTTCCAACACACCAGCTTTACAACTTTTCCTATAGATTTAGATCTCCCACTCGATGGCTTATTTTTGCTTCTATTTTGGGACCATCCTTGTACAGACAAGGCATCACCATTCTGGCTCTCCATATTTTTCCGTCTAATCTCCTCCGTCAGCAAGGATGAGACTATTACATCAAACTGCGAGGCAGTTGCATTGCTACCTATTGCAATAACCATAGTATCCCACAAATCTCGTAGAGAACATAACAAAGTAATGCACTTATCTTCATCTGAAATGTTAATATCAATAGACAATAACTAACTTACCACATTATTAAATTCATTCAAATGCTCTGTCACTGAGTCTCCATCTTTCATCCTTAGGTTATATAGCTTTTTTTGTAGGAACAATTTATTCACCAGAGGCTTAGATTGGTACAAAGTCCCTAACTTGTCCCACAAAGCCTTCTTTGTAGCTTCCCCTGATACATTTAGCAATACTAAATCTGATATACACAATCGTATTTTTCTCTTTGCCTTCCGATCCAACTTCTTCTATTCTTCATCGGACACTCCCATTGGTTTAGTACCCAGATCTACTGTGATCCACTGATCTTTGTCCACCAACAGATCCTCCATCTTGAGTTTCCACAACTCAAAACTCTGACCATTAAATTTCTCGATCTCTATCTTTCCACTGCTCGCCATCTTCTTTCACCACCAGAATCGATCCCACAGATCTCCCACTAAACAGGGTCTACCACAGGCTCGAGCAAAACCCCTCAGCGCCAAAGGCGTCCCCTTGAAGCAAAAACAAGTCTGATACCAAATGTAGGTTTTAACCCCGTACAGAAATTACCTGCATACGAATTATAAAACATAGAAAATAAACAATAGCGAGAGCATAACACATAAAACAAATATACACAGAGATTTTCCCTTGGATCCCAAAACTGGGACTACCAGCTTGATTTTTAATTATGTTCCTTTCAATGTTACAATACATATATATATACATGCTGAAGCATGCAATACCATGGACCGAAAACCATTGCGCCCAAAACCATGTGCTAAAACCGTGCACAAAACCATAGGTAGGTTCGCCCCACCTAATATAGGGTCCCAGAAAAATTTCCTCGGGGCGTTGCCCCAGACCTCGTAAAGGGGGGCTACTCGCACCACCTGTGACCCCCCCGTTGCACAATTGGCACAACGAAGGGGGGGCTCCACCCCCTGATTAACTAGGGAGGCTAGTCATGGAAAGAATATAACACAACCCAACATGAAAAAACTCATAAATCATCTCAACCATCACTCCCTATTATGCCTTCATGCTTTAGGGGGCATCTGCTACAAAGTATTTTGTTACGCCTCATACACTTCCTTGTGTCATACCCTGAAGTTTTAGAAACTTGGCGATCATGCAGTGTACCCATCCTAATATATAGTTTAGATCCTCCCTGAAACACTGATGGAAACATGCCTTGAGCCTTCCCTGAAGAAGTAAGCTGATCTAAAACCCTAATTTAAGGACCAGTGCAACCTCGACACTTGCAACTAGTGTTGATGGTGAGTTGCATTATATTGGCCTCGCGCTACCAACTCACTTTTTACTTGGATACTCGCACTGATCCCTAAAAGGAAAGTTTTCCCAAAGAAGACAAGAAGCTTTGTGATCTAGAGGCTTCCAAAACAACGAGTTGGAGGTTGTTCGGTGTAAATGTGGTCGAATTCTCCCAATATTTCCCTTTGATCTTATCCCTGTGAGCTACCTCCTTAATATGAGGGCCTTCCCCTATCTTTGGAGAGATCCTAACTCCCTGTCCCTGCCTATATATTCATCCTCTCCCATTCCCAAACAGTTGGTCTCTGATTATTTGCACCCTTATGCTGAGATAGGGCCTACATGCTACTCATTTTGCTTGGAGAAGGAGTGCTTAGAGAGCTTGAGCTTGGACTTGGACATTCACTCAAGGAAAGCTTATTGAAATCAATGCTTGGTTGTATTCTTCCTCCTTTATTTCACTAATATATACAATTGTTGGTTCACTTTCCGTAAATGTTTGTGTTAATGCATCATTTATCTTAATGCTCCTTGATCTGTTAAGTGGATTAATTTTGATTATGTTTTTTTACTTGTATGCTTTGTTGTGTCTTTGATCTGTTGTGCAACTATCCAAACGTTGTGAGTAGTAGAGTTGAACCTGAGGAGCAAGTGATTTGAGATCTGCAACAAAGGAGTGTGGTATAGCATCAGAACAAGGTAGGCCATCTTCCTCTTCTCTCATTTCGATTGTAATTTAGGAAAGTTTCTGGTAGATTATCATGCAGGTTTCTAGTCCCACTCATTGGGCTAGAGGGATCATCTTTTTCCGCAGAGAGGATTTGCCTAGACAGCATGTACCCGTAGGTTAGTCTCTCATGAAACTGTGTTTGGCTCTCGAGACAAGTTGGTCAAATCTAAGAGGACTTGTACAACTATTAACATATGGTTATCTGTTTTCCTCTCTCTTTATGAAGAACTTGTTGTCTTCATTCGATCATTTCTTGATAGAAAATATGTTCTGTTTAGAGTGAATCTTGGTGAAAACACAACGCTTGCGCTCTAACTAGTACCACCTACTCTAGTCAATTGTTTTGGGTTAACCCTTATCAGCTCAATCAAGTAGAGTAAGGTGAGGGGGAAAACCTTAACAAGTATGTCAGAGGTATGCATAACATACTTACTTGAAGGAACAACCTCTTCTACTCTCAATAAGTCGGGATCCTTCTTCTGCCTATGAAATAAATAAGTGCCTATGCACAGTTCTTTGAAAAATAAAATTAAAAAAAAAAATGAAAATATGAAAATATGAAAATTTTTAAAAAATGAGTAAGGTGAAAGAAGATAAAGGCTTCCTGTGCAGAGACGTGATGCAAGTAACTCCACTGGGGTACTAACCAGGCATGATGGCAATGATGTGATGCTTGTGTTCTTGCGTGGCTCCACCAGGATACTGTCCAGGCCTACTGCCAGTGAACAACACCAGATATGAAACTTAAACTCTGACATTTATATTACTTGTGCATCAATATACCCCTCATCCCCAATTAAAACAACTGAGTTGACTTGGCTTGGAATTTGTTTTGACCGATCAAGAGCATGGCAGGTGCTACATCTTTCAATCAAGCTAGTGTTGAAAATACGATGATCAAAGAATCAAACAATACTTCTAGAAAGGTTAGACTCAATTTTCATAAAACAAGGCCCATTCAGAGAGTTGTAGTTCTATCAGTGTGTCGCCAAGTGTTGTAGCGGCTACAACCACTCTCCAAAATTTTGGCTCGCATGAAAAATTCGAAGCCTACCTTGGATCCTGCGATCGATCATCCTTAGTCACTTATTGGTACACAGATGATTTCAAGATCCACTCCTTGATCTTAAGAGTTATCAGTGTTCTCATCTTTATTCAACATGTGTCATCTTTGGGCATAGGGTTTGTTGTTGGTCATACAAAGGGAATGTTGTTTTGCTTCAAGGGAAAGCATGTGTGCATGAGTGGTTGTCATCACATAGGCATGTTTCACACTCACTTCATGCACTCTTGTCATGAAGGTTGTTGCATCAAGAAAAGTATGTCTTATGCATTATGGATGGTCTATGTTGTGTCACTAAGTGTCTGTGTGCGATCACAATCAAATCTTATTAATGTTTACACATGTTTCACTGATCTCACACTTAGCCATTTTCCCGAGAAACCTAGCCTCATCCAACTTCCCAAAACTGTGCGCTTTTCTTCTGCAACCATCAAGCTTACTCCCTTGCCTACTGAAACCCCAGAGTGCGCAGAGACACCAACCTCCCTTTCCTACTAAAACCCCGTAGCCTGTAGAGACCCAACCAACACTGATCTCCAAAAATGCACAGAGCAGTCAAGTAGCTAGCACTTCTCTCCAAAAAATGCGCAGATAAGTCCAGCTACACTTCACTTAGAAATTGCATAGAGTTTTCCTCCCAGGACCCCCATCCTGTAGCAGTATCACGTGCCTCAAAACTTCGCAATGTTTTCCAAGCTACCCTGTCTGTCTTGCATGCAGAAACTACACAGACGGACCTTCAAGGGCCTCATTCTGGCAGCAGTCATTGTCCGTTGAAATTGCGTAGATTTACCTCTCAATGACTACAGCAAAAGGTGACATGATGAAATTGCTTCCAAGAGGTTGAGGAGAAGGACCAAGGAACCAAGTAATGGAAAAGATCAGGACCACATGCAAACTTCGTCAGATGCATGATCATCTTGAGGGTAAGTATGGTAAGGAAAGAACACCTTCCGAAGTACACCTCTTAATTGAGTTTGCAGGACTTATTTCCATAGTCATATCATCCTCTCCTTAGTAACATGCATGTGTGCAAACATGAAAAATCATTGTATGTGTTTCTTCTACATGTCTTGATTCCTATTCACTTATTCGACCAACTATCGTCTTTGGCATGTTGATTGTTATGTCATGCTTGTGATCTTGTTCTAGTGATTTTGAAGGTTGTGTTTGAGTTGTGTTCGCTATGCAAACATTTATTGCACTCATGCATGATGTTGTAAGTACTTCCGCACAAGTTTCGTCACGATCGTCTAAATATCTATCACAAGTGTTGCGCTTGTTGCTCGCACCATCGATCAATCACATGAGTGTATGTTGTCTTGATGGTTCGAGGTGTCTTGTCGTCAAGTCATGTTGAGTGTGTGTTCGCAAGGTCATGCATGTACGAAGTCACTCGTTCACACACTTAGTCATTTTTGTTGAAGTTATGTCGACTAGACCAACCCTAATAGTCAGACCTTCATTGAGTTGCACTACGAAGTTTTAGCCCTTAGTGAACATGTACTGCTGCCCAGAATTGCACAGAGCTTGAGGCTGCTTCCCAGGTAGTCTGCACTGTGAAATCCTGGAGTTGACCTGACTGACTGTCACCCAAAACAGCACAGAAGTTTCTCAGCAATCCATCTCAATCTGCGTTGCCCACAAGCAACACCATCAAGCCTCCATCTAGTCAACCAGAGAGTTTGACCAGGCAGTGACCCCGGGACTCACTCCTCTAAAAAATTGCACAGAAGATGCCAAGCATGCCCTCTTCCGCTAACTGAAGAAATTGTGCATACATGTTGGACAGACACTCATTACCTGTCACTGCACTGCCCTCAAAAATTGCACAGTTTTTCCAGCCAGTCACCCTATCAGTCGACCTGCTGCTCATCCTGAAAAATGCACAGTTTTCATGAGCAATCTCCCAATTGTCCAGAATCTCGCTCAGCTCAAAAACACGCAAGGATGTCCTGCAGGCCAACCTCCCAGCATTACGTAGTTTTTGGCAACAACCTCCCACAGCCATCTCCCCAGAAAATTTGTGCAATTTTTTCCAGCATCCTCCTGCAGCCCACTGTCAGAAATTACGCAATTTTCACTGCCAGTCTCCCTCTACTGCCTGCACTGTCTCCCTAAAAAAAATTTGCAGATTTGTCCTCCAGCCGAGAAAGATCCCACAGACAGTCACTACTAATCTGGATTTCCCATCTCAGCCTCCTAGTGACCTCTACACAACTTTCATGGACAGTGCCCGAAGCCTGCATCCTGGCTTGAAATCTGCCTTGTGCAGTTTCAGAGCCTTGTCCTCTCTCCTGGTCACCTGCATCCGAAAGCGAAAAACAATGCATCATGGTAGACTAGGAGATTTCTGGATTTGATGTCGTCTCATCATGAGTGATTGCAGATACAGGTACATGGATGAGACATGGCGCGACAACAAACGAGATGAACAAGGAGCGCATGCAAGGAGACTTGTTCACGAATGGACGAACACATGAAGCATGCCAAAGTACAAGCAAAGGAGCGACATGCACGTGCAACATCAAGCAAACACCAAGACTATCGAAAAATCCACATACCTTTCCATGCGAAGGTGAAGCTATGATGCACCAAGACAACATCCATCACTCAACAGCGCTGCAGCTTGACACACACACCACTAGCAGCATGAATATACCACCTTTTTCGTGTCGAGTCATGTCATGAGTCATCTCAGCCACATCACTATTGTGGGCCACACTATTGTAATCAATGTAATGTAACATGGAAGTCCAAGAGACCCACATGTAAATATGAAGAGTCATGTAATTCAAACAGTCGTGCAAAGGACTTTTTCACCTTGGCTCCTCCCACATAGTCTTGAGAGTCTATAATATTTTCTTTGAGTAGCGAGCAGTGGCTCCAACGCCCCGCTATCGGGGCGAGTGATGTAATGGTGTACGGATGTGTCTTGTAATTTTCACTTAATTCAGAAGCCTGTTAACAGGCCAGCACATTTTCACACATGTATTGTATTCATTTGTAACACTATTCTTTGGACGCTTGTAATGTATGTTTCTTTAACCTATATTAAGATAGCTGAACTATTTCGGTTGTTTTAGTACATATTCTATTGGAAATGTGTTTTATTAATTTCTAACGTTGTCTCGCCCATGTGGGTTATCCCGCCAGACACTCAATAGGTTCATTCTTGTAACTTGTTATCACGCTCGTCGCTCTCATTTGGACTATTATGTTGGGTGTTGTACGTGATATATGTTCACCTTGTGTTTGTGACTTCCACATCCGTGTGGACTACTCTGTCGGAAGATGCGCATGTCATGTTGTGTTGTGTGTCTCTAGTAGAGTTGGGACTATTCCCTTTCGACCTGAGACTCACTTCCACCCTCTCCCTCCTCAGTGAAAGAAATTTGACACAAGCAGCACTAAGCACTCACCAAGCACGTGAACCTCGTTGTTCGAAGACAAATAAAACCACTCTCACGTGCTAACAAGCAAGAGTTAAGTTATATCTTTACGATAATGGAAACCAAACCATCATACCGGATGGGAATCCTACACCAAATGGTGTGAGGTCTAGTTGGGACTTCATACCAGGGAGATCCCTTGAATGTTGGCAGGTCCAACACCGTCAACAATAATTTAGACTATAATACATGGTGAATTTATAGCCTAGACTTTACAAGCAGATTCCCCAAAATAAATAACTAGAAAGACAAACTTAGATTACCTATATTATAGGACCCTAACAAGGGATAAGATACTTGAGACTTGTGTCTAACCGAGATTCCTGAAGTATCTTCTGTGAAAGATTTGAAGATTCCATTATGGAACAACTTGTGCAAGGTTTTGGGGTTTCATATTATGTAACAATGTTTTCTATATACATACTATGATTGAAAATGTATGCGAGGAAATTGGGAACATTTCTTAGTATGATATGAAGTTTCCCTTGCTATAGTAAAGACATTTTTGTAATTGTTGGAAGGTCTCTTTGCTATGGCTATGACCCTAGAAAAATAATATGGCTAAGCAACTAGAAGAATTATGTGTGGATGGCTAACTGATGACATACATATGTTGAAGAGAAGCATTGTAAGTATGAACAGGAGAATTTGCTCATATTGGTAGGTTTTGTGGATCTAGTTATTAACCCTTGAAGAAACCTTCATTGTTATTGAAAGAAGTCCTAGATCTTGAGAATGGCAGATGGGAAAAATGATCTTATAGCTCAAACTGACTTTTTTTGAAAGGTGAAGCTGAGAAAGTGGATGCATGAATTCCATGTATTAAGAAAGGGTTGATCATTTTCAAAAGATAAGTATTCAGTGTCTTTCCTCCTTTATTGAGGGTTTTGGTTAGTTTCTTGTTTATATGTTCTCTGTCTCTTTCATATCAGTGGAATTGCAATGCCTAACTAGGGTTTAGCAACAAAATGTTGACATGGAAGAGTGTTGCATATTCAGAACAATTTCTAGTCTTATAGAAAACGTAACAATTGAAGGAATTAACAGTTTGATGATTGCATTTATTGTGCCCTAAGGACTATCAATTTGGAGTGGCAAAGGATAGTCAGTGGGTTGTTTATGAATGTCCTAAGAACTATGATTTGATGTGTTAGCATATTTTTGTGAGGGATATCTTATGTGTGCCCTGAAGTACAATACTAGACATGACAAATCATAGGTTAGTGGGTTGGTCATCAAGCCCTAGATATGTAGGTTGTGTAAGGGATGGTTTGATACCCTAGTTCAATGAAATCTGTGATATGTGGGATTTGTACAATATATCATGAATTTACTTTTGGAGTAGCGAAGTGAAAATCAATGGGTTGTCGATGTGCCATAGGAATAGAATTTTGAAGTTATCAGATAGTTGGCAAGTGGATGCCTAGAAGACCTCATGTACAGTAAAGGATACAATGTAGGAAGCAATGCATGACGCAATGTTGGATGTTGTAGGTGAAGACCTCAAGTGCAGGATCATGAAAGAAGTCATGGAATGTTAGGAGGTGGATTTGGAGCCCTTGTTCAGAATTTGTAGTTAGGAAAACTCGGTGATAAGAGGGTGGTTGGAGGAAGCTACAATAGATCTCCACATAATAACAAGTAGATGATGTAAGGTAATTATGAGTACTTCCGACACAAGCTAAGGCTTGTTGATGTACTCTCCATGTTTGAGAGGGAATGAGTATGGATTTTTCCTCTCACGTTGAGATGGAGTGAGTTTAGACACATGATTCTCCTTGTGTAATGTACTATGACAGATTAGGATTGACACCCTAAGTCAAGTTCATGGACATGAATAAGGAGAATTGTGATTGGATAAGAATCTTGGACAAACATTCTTGAGTCATGTATTGTGGCAGATTAGGATCAACATCCTAAGTCAAGTACATGGACTTGGATAAAGAACGGTCTGGTGTACAAACATTTCCTTGAGGGAAATGGTCCGGTGGAGGACACACTCTAGGTATCCTAGGTGGAGTATGAGCCTCAGAGAGGCAGTGTGGTGTCCTATGGAATGCCTCCCAACATTGTGCTCTAATCTTGTGGAGATATAGATTGTACCTTCCAAGGCCTTGGTATTGTGACAATGTTGTCTATGATGACAGTATCATCATTGATGGTTATCATTTTGGATTATTTCTTATAGATGAGAATATGAGGATGAGTCATTATGAATACCTCCCTAGTTAAGAGGGAGTGTTGAAAATTTTAACTAGGTTCAATCTTCATAATTACATAAAGAAATCATTTATTTACCAAAAAGAAAAATTTGAATTATATTATGTCCCATTTGGACAATTGAAAGAAAAGAAAAATTATTTTTTTATAAGTAATATTTGTCCTCCTAAATTTCCAAGTCGGCCCTCCTAGGAGACAGGTCAACTCAGCTCTATGATGCACCCTTTTAGGCGTGGGAACAACTATATATAAGCTAGTGTGCTCTCATCCATTTGAGAGGAAGTTTGTGCAATCTTCTGTGGAAGTATTCGAATCCCTATGGCAGAGGAAATTCATATCATTTTCTGTGATGAAGTGTAAGCCTTATATAGTTTATGTTTGTGGAGATAAGCGAGCCTCCTATGGAAATATATATGTATATCTTCTGTAGAAAATTCGGTTCTTTGTGGGATAGATAAAAAAAAATAAAAATAACACACATTTCATATACACCATATTTATTTTGTGGGATACATAAACAAAAAATATTTCGCAATATTTCATTATGAAAGATACTTCATATTTATGTTTCATGGATTCATGGTAAAATATTTTGAACAAAATATTATTCATTCAAAATTATATTTCCCTTGAATAACCGTCAATTTATTCTTATCTTTATCATGTCATGCAAAAGTCAACCAATTTTCTTGTAAATCTAGGAATTATAGCTATATATCCCTTTTTGAGTCATGACATAAAGTATGAAGCCTAAATCTTGTTCATATATCCTTTAATGCATGTTTGAACCCTTATTAAAATGTCTGTTGGGGACTCTTATATAAACATATGAAAATGTAAACTTGTATATAAAATTTCTAAGTGAAGGCTTTTTCTATGGCTAGTTAAAATCTCATTATTTTCCCATATATTTTATAGCTCAATCATGAGAAAAACCCGAGTCATATAACTAAACAGTTAAATTTTCAAAACCATTCACTTACACCTTTATTGTATGTGACATTGAGTAGATGTTTAACCAAACATCCCATATAACTCCATTTCTTTACAAGCTACAACCAAACATATTATGCATCCTTATTGCTACGTTATTCATTGAATAGAGTGAGGTGAACTGAGAAAAGCAAAGGGAATATGAAAAATGGAAATATGAGCATATGAAAAAAAACATAACTGAATTTTCAAAATTAGCATTGCTAATGTGCTATACGAAGTATTCTTTCTTCGGCAATGACGTAACAAAATCATTCAATGCCAAACTCACAGTAGCATATTGTAATGACACAACAATTCATTTTTCTAAGTGAAGGTATAAAATAAGAAAGAAAACAAGCAAATCCATCCAAATTATGCCCTAGCTGAACTTGAAAATTTAATAACAAAAGTTAGTTAATGATATGTCAAACCATAAGAAGTACTAACCTTACTCAGAAATGGTGTTGAGTGTTGAGCTTAAAAGATCATTGAAGTTATTAAATAACTAGTGCCAAAGTTGCTTTGCAGAGCCAAACATACAATAGCTACAAAGCACTCAAGTGACCGAGAAACATAATGAATGAATTCAAAGGAACCCAAACGTATTCAAATTGGTGGAAACTACAAATTTGATGGCATAAATGCCACTTCCTTTTAGATTTTAATGCATGGGCTCTATGTCCATGTCAACATAGTATACACATCATCAGCCTTAATGAATCACCCAAAAATCATATAAAGTCCAGTCGAAACATTAACAACCAACAAATGGCATGACTTCAAGGTAATACAACATTTCATTTGCCATCAAGATATGTGAGACCCGTGATCAAGCTTATAATATATTGCAACTTCACATAACATGTATTATGCCATACCAATTAACATTATATACCCATTCATAAAGCCATATAACTTGCAACACTAAACGTATGCCATATACTTTGCACAAGGTATCCTATGATATCATACTTAAAATTATATAACCCATGAGCATGCATTAAAAAAATTATCTTTGACAACCATAACCTTTGCATAGTATAATTAATAATTAAGGTATAACTCCTTTACTATAAGAATGCAAATGAAGTTAAGGCCCCATTCCATGGCTCTTGGCATAAACTTAATCTATAAACATCAGTGAACATGTGAACATTTGTATGATTGACTACTTAGTTATATGTATATCACAATGTCAATTTTCACTTTAACCAAGTAAGGTGATGTGCATTTGGTAAAGGAGATGTCGCAAGCCTCTTATTAAATATCAATATCTATTTCGTATATGCTTACTCAAGATGTTGTTGCAACTACTTATTTCACCTTTCAAATGTGACATAATGGCATGCATATCATACAACATTGCATCATGAGTCGTTAACTATAGAAATACTCTTTCACATTGATATGATATACACTAATAAGGATGGTAAACCATCTTTTTCATGTGCAATAAAAAAAGGTGTCATAGAGAAATATTACACATTTTTACTACAGGGTCTTACCTACTTTAATTTATCTTTAACATAGTGATATGTGTTTTGCAAGCTTTATACATAGGTGGGTGATTTACGAGTCAACAGGGACATGTCCCAACTAAAAAGATGTGACTATTAATGAAAGGGAATTCCCGCCTAGCTTTATATACAGGCCCTCATATGTAATATCATATCATTTTCATTCATAAAATTTATATATTTATTATTCCTGTGGATATTTTATTGATAAGCCATATTTTGGTTATCACATTTGGTATCAAAGCTTAGAGCTCCGATTTTTAATCTTGCTAATTGGCCACACTTTATTTAGTGTTTGTCTGATTTGGCTTTTTAGCCAATCCTGTCTTTTAAAATTTCTTTGATTTCTTGGTTATTTGCCACAAGTTAGAATTTCACTATTAGTCGATCAAGCCTTATGAGACGAATTATATAATCAATGCTATTGTACTAGCATACACCATCATCCATATAATTCTTTGGCATACCAACCATTCCCACCCATGCAATTCTCAACCATCATACTCTAAATGACCCCAAACCATCCATGGTACATTTAATTCAATGATTTTTTTTGATCCAATAAGAGTAGTTCCTTCCATTAATCAAGAAAAAATATTACATAATGTACATTTTGCGAGATAGTGCCAAAAAATAGCAACATCTGCAACAAACAAAACTACAAAACCAGTGCATACAACACCAATGCACTACTTAATCATCAAAATTCGCACTAGAAAACCTTCTTTCCTTCTTAACCCGAAAGAAAAAAGCAAAGTTCTAATGCGCTGACGGGTCTGCTAGACTTTGGAAGTCCCGCGCCACAAAGAGCCCTTCACTCCTTAATGAGGAGGGCCCACCAAAACCTACGACCCAAAAAACCAATGGCCCACAAAGCATAGAGTGTCTTGTCATCCCGAAGAACGAGCCATCCAACCCTCAAGGATCCGATGGCTATGATCTATTTCAGATGAACCAACATGCCCACCACTTAAAACCCAATCGGACCCGAAATGAAAACAAAACTTCTTTCTAGGAAATTTCGGGTCCGTTTTCTGTATTAACTCTCGATTAGTTAAAATGCCCAACTCCCGTGTGATCTGGACCTCTCCGATCCGATGGTCCTGAAAATATTTCAGGCCCATAACATGCACACCCATTAAAATTCCAAACGGACCCGATGGGTGGCCTTAACCGCCACTCTATAATTTTTTGGGTCCGTTTTTTGGGCTATCTTCCATGCAACTATCCGCCCGATATCCGTTGGATGTTGGTGCTCGTTGCCCTCAAAGGTCGTCTGCCCATCAACCTGCTCCCTCTTTACTCCTTTCCTCTTTCCTAACATTGATGCATTATTTACTCCTTTCCTTCTTACTCTCGTCAACCTATTGTCTCCTTAGGTCGAATTATTGCTTGTCTTTCATGTTTTGAAGATATTCCCTATCTGTAGTCGCCTGTCTGTGACAGTCCTCACGCAGTTTCCCTGAGGGAGTTGCCTCCCACTCATAGCACATGTTATCTCCTGTACAGAGCACACCTTCAGTCGCTAGACGATCTGCTAATCTATTGGCATTTCTGCGAACATGAACAAATCTGAGTGTTCTTAGGGCTCTCAAGTGGAGTTGAATATGTTGATAGACCTACAATAATCACCAATATTTTGATACTTTTTCTGGTGCCGAGCCATTGCCTATCATTTTTATCAAGTTAATTGTCAATTCAGAATTTGCCTCTATGATTATATTGTATAAATTGTACTCAATCAAGATTTCTAAACATTGTAATTAAACTAACTATAAAAAATAATTAAATTAATTCACTTATACAATTAAATAAATTATCAATTGGCATCCCATACGATTAATAATTAACTCAGCCATTTGAATTAGTATAATTTCATATACTAATCAACCCTACAATCCACTGTGTTGTTGCTGCATTCCTATCCTACAATCAATATATTGTCACAACTGCCTTTCCATGATACAGCTATCATACCCATTGTCATTCGTCATATGGCCAACTTTTGCAACGACGGTGAAAATTAAAAGAGAAATTAGATTTCAATCCAACAGTCCAACTATGTTGTCAATCATTTGAGCCACCGAATTAGATTTCAATCCAACAGTCCAACTATGTTGTCAATCATTTGAGCCACCGAATTAGATGAATAGTGTATCCAACAGTGTCTACCAATCATCATGGAGAAGGATAAGGATCACAACCCAAATTAAAAATTGCAACACTCCAAAATCAATTAATTATGAGATAACCAAGATTTAAGGTTAGACAACTATCATATTTACCTGGAAAAAAAAGGTTATTACAACAGGTGTACACATTACACCAAGGAAATAATAAAATATCTGGAAAAAAGGTTTTTACAATAAGTCTAAGCCTATCAAGTCAAGTTTAAAATATCTTTTTATTAGAGTAAAGTTTCAATAATTGCTGGAAGGAGGGAAAAAAGTCACTAAATATAAAAATATTTTTATATAAAAAGGGCTAGGTTGAAGTTAAAATGAGGGTTTTGAACATATATGTATTTAAAAGTTTCCAAGTCTTTAATTGCTTGAGGATTAACATTTTAATAAAATAAAGAAATATTTTGTTACGAAGATCGTTAAATTTCATGTTATAATATGGATTATTTCATTAAAGAAAATATTGTATATATAATTTTGAGGGTTTTTAATTAATCGAAATTTTGTTGATAAAGTATTTTTGTTATTAAGAGTTTATGAGTTTAATTTTTCTCGACACTTTTAAAGTGAGGATTTGTGGTTGAGTTTATAGGAAGTGATCCCTTCAGATAGATCTGTTTAGTACAAATATTCTGTGCACGTAATGGTCATCAATCTCTGGGGTCCATAAACCCATAATATATATATATATATATATATATATATATATATATATTATGAGGTTTATGGACCCCAGAGATCATATATATATATATAAAGAAAGGAGTTGTCTATAATGCGACTTTTTGGAGATTCCGGTGACGGAATCCGGCGGAAGAAATTGAGGTTAAATCTTGATTTGTTGCAGTTAAAATGGTTTTTTAACTTCATATTTGGATTCAGCATCCTGAAAAACCCCTGGGACGCTTTCATTGTGCAGAAACTAGCTATCAAAATTACGATTCCAATAAATTCCTGCCGGATTTCGATCGGAAAAACCCTCCGGAAAGGCTTTCAAAAAGTCGCGTTATAGACAACTGCATAAAGAAAGAGAGAGAAAGAAATTTAAAAGTTTTGAAGTCTTCAATTGCATGAGGCTTAATTATCATTTTAATAAAATGGATGAATATTTTCTTATAAAATTGTCAACTTCATGTTATATTATCGATTATAATCAAGGAGGAGATTAACATTGTTATTGGTATTAAATCATAAGGAAAATTACATTAATATTGATTTGGTAAATCAATTATAATTGCATATCTAAATATAATCGAAAAGAAAGATATTTTTTCAGGGAAGAATATGAAATTAAGGATTTGCAAGTGACAATTAATGAATACGAATATTTGTCTCAAATCAAAGTGGCAACTATGCATAAAGAAGAGATTTACATAATTCTTGGTTTACTTTAGTTTAGAACACTAGATACTTTCATCTTAAACATAGTGAAAAAGTTTCGATGTTTCTTTATACAAATAAAAATATGACATTTCAGTAAAATTACAGTGAAGTTAGATTCAAAAGTACCTTCATCAAAATATCTTAAGGATATCTGAAAGGTGATCATTCAATAAAATCAAAGGTCACTATCAAATATCTAAAAATAGTTTGATGAAGTTGTCACGAATAAAAATAAAAAATAAAAAGTTCTCACCTCAAGAATCATAATCAAAACTTGATAACATATATTAAGAAGTTTAATAATGATTAAAAGTTACGGAAAACAAGCTAGAACCACTTATATAGAAGAAAGCATTAAGGTCCTCAAAAAAAAAGAAAAATTAAGGAGAAGGGAACAAATACAAATTCAATTAATATCACGATTCAAGTAAATGCCAACCTAGTTGAAGAAAAAACATATTAAAATTCCGAAGTACAAATGATTGAACTTCCAAGTGAAGATCTAGTGACCAATAAAACAACATTAGTGCATGAAGAATATTGTAGTTCCCCGCTCTAGTTGACTAACCTTGATATGACATTAACATTGATTTAGCCTTAAGACACACATTATTCTTTGAGGACATCAAGTTGAGGATTCAGACACTTGAATCTACTATTAGTGGATGTGATGGATGTGTTTATTTCCTAGTCAATGTTATGATGATGATAGCTTTGATGGATATGTATGTCTTTACTGATGTTATGATCATGATAGCTTTGATGGATATGTATGTTTCCTACTGATGTTATGATGATGATAGCTTTGATGCATATGTATGTTTTCTACTAATGTTATGATGACTAAAGCTTTGATGGATACATGTGTTTTCTACTGATGTTATGATGACGATAATTTTGATGGATGTGTTCCTTATGTTGGCTACTTACATTAGTTCTGGTTCACGATGAACAAAGAGGTGGGTGATTATGTCATGTTGATGATGTTATTATTTCAATGGCTAACACTCTGAAACATTGTTAATGATGATTATCAAATATAACAGGAAACAACTAGATGCACTCGCATGTGATGAGTCGATGACATCTAGTTTGATGGATATGAATATTTTGTCCTTCAAATTTTAAAGCTCAGTTTGGATCTTACTATAAATTCTAATGATGTGTTAGTGGTTGTAGGAACATGTTAGTTTCTTGGCCAAATGCCTCACACATGGGTGATGGGGTTGTACAAATGGATAGAACTACATGGGAGGGGTGGAATAGTGTCCTTGATTTCACCCGCTAGCACTCCCGTTGTGACTTGAGATGGAAAGGTTGAAACACCTTCGCCTTAAAGATCACAATGTCATGGGGGTAGTTCCCAAATTTGGGTCTCTCACGAGGATTTTACTAGGGGCGTGCATCAAGGTGGATTCCTTGATCCCCAACACCATTAGTCTCATTATAGTGGAAAATATAAGAGATGATAGTGGTCTTTGTCGTTACACCTAGACTTTCCCCTCGTAGCCATTAGATGCTTGAAGGGAAAGTGGCGTGGAACCCTTGGAACTTCAAGGGAAGTTCTTGAAGGGCACGACTGACTTGGAACCCTTGGCATCAAAAATAAATTGTTAGGTGTGGCACTCTTGGAACTTCAAGGGAAGTTCTTGAAGGGCAGGACCAACTTGCCACCCTTGGCATCATTAAAAAGAAACTAATAAATATAATAATTATATGAAAATCCTACAAATTCACATCAAGTGGTAAACAGTGTTAGAACCAAGGAAATTAAATCAAGAATAAAACTTGGGGTAAGGGGAGAATAGGAAGAAATAAGATATTTTACCTTAAGAACTCTACCCTTCCCATGTTGGAAAATATTATGTAGATAATGTACATAAGTAACTTAATTAAGTCAAATGGGGAAAGAGGGACATAGATTTAAGTATAAATATTAACCCTAAAATAGTTAAGCTTCATTAAGAGAAGAGAGTGGTGAATTAAAATTAGATTAATAAATTAAACTTAGAGAAAATTAGAGAAACTCCATGTGGCAAGAGCCAACATAATAATATCCATCTAAAAGGAAAATTGAGTTAAATTAGGAAGTAGTTAGGGGACCAAATTTGATACTTATCAATTGACTTTTGTAATAAACACAAATTAAGGAGTAGAAAAGGGGGATCAAGAGACAACTAGGAGAAGGAATAGGAAGTCTTGTTGGGGTGAGGAAAAATATTATTTTTAAATTACAATTTAAGTAAATAATTCTGGAGAGACTTGGTGAGAGGGTGACACATGGGTGGGTGAATAATAAAACTTTTGAATTAATAAAAATAATTAATTATGCATGAAATATCAAGTGTCACCTATGAAGCCTCCTATAAAATAAGGGGCAAGCCATGGGAGAAGGGACTTTTTAACCTATTGTTGGATGGATGAGATTGTCATTTGTAGTGGCAATGAGAAATAGTTGAGTTTGGTGAGGTAGAGGACTTTAGAGAGTGGACTCTTAAGCCAAGCTCACTTCTATCAACTAGCACACTTCCTCCATGACCTCCGGTGGGTCACTACATTCAGTCCAAGCACATCAAAGTTCACATTCAGAGGCGGATGACAAGAAGGGATTGCAAGTAGCGGCAAGTCAGGATTGAATCTCGTCTCCTAGTGAACGATACCTATATTATGCATGCTCTTTTATATGATTTTGTTATGCTTATAGTTAATAGCATGTAAAATCGATGATATGTGTAATGTATTGAATTTCATGAATGTTTGATGTAAATGCCTTCATATCTCTAAGTTTCCAATGTTTTTTTGTTTATGATCGTATTCCAAAATTATCTACATTGTAAAAAAAATAGTATAGGGATGGTCCCTACAAATATCATATACTAGAAGTAAACCATGAAAACACTATAAGCATGATAAGGAAATCATGTGATAAGAACTCCTTATCAACATCCAAATCATAAGAGTAGATATAGTAATCAAATTGT
The DNA here is from genome assembly GCA_031772625.1 of Pinus tabuliformis. Taxonomy (NCBI): domain Eukaryota; kingdom Viridiplantae; phylum Streptophyta; class Pinopsida; order Pinales; family Pinaceae; genus Pinus; species Pinus tabuliformis. The sequence continues at coordinate 1,089,671,205 of CM062813.1, forward strand.
ATATCAATATCACTTAGGATAGAAACAATTTACTTTTCTTTCGAAAAAATTTGATGTCAACACAATTAATTCTTATGATAACAATTCATCGTGGAAGTGAAATGTTTCACATAGGATTGAATTAGGATCATCAAATCCTTTTATGATTCAATATTTTTTCTTAGCGTTCATAGGTTCATATTGATCCATAAACTGTTGTGGATATTCTATTGGATAGTTCGTCACAACAAATTTGATAAAATTATATTTAAAAATTGAAATGTTTACTATGACTGTTATTTCCTTATACTTATGGATTTATTAAGTTATTATTTTCATGCATACAATATATAAAAAGCAAAAAATGGAGAACAAACAAAAAATAAAATCACTCACATCCATAATAACATAGGAGATGATTGAGAAATATCAGCTGGAAGTTGAGGTTGCTCTAGTCTCAGTTTCTTTGGAAATAGATGCAAGCACAAAGGAGTGATACATGTGGCCCATGGACTACTACAGTACAAAAACCCTCTCTGTTTTCTCTTTCTTTATCTACTCGGCTACTCTATTCTTCTATGGAACAAAATGCACTTGCATAGAATAAGACCCCTTTTCCTCCTAGTGGCATAGTTATAACACAGTCTCATAGCCAACTAGGGGTTAAATTTGACCCATTCAACCCTTAATATTAGTTACAATTCAACCCTTCTAGATTTTCTTCCTAGTGACCATGTGGCTAGCCCCTTTTCCATGAGTAATAGGGGCTGACATGGCATCCTCTTGAATTATGGTGGTCAATTTCAATACGTCAACTTATGGGAATTATAACTTTCTCATATGAACTCCAATTGAGGTGATTCTTAAGCCATTGGAAAGATATCGACGTGTAGATTATGGAATTTAGTTTGATAGTAAGGTTGGGACCACAAAAAGTGGTCATTTTATGGCTTCAAAATGGCTCTTGTTGTTTTTCACTTGAATATTCCAAATTGGGATCACTAGTAAAAATGACCCTGCAAGTTGATTCCCCCAAATTTCCAGTAAAAAAGTATCAATATAGATGAAAAATAATATATTGATCTATCTAGATCACATCTCCCATTTTTGGAGGCATTTGGTCCCCAAAATCTTTTATTAAATGAAGTGAGGGAATTTTTCATATGCGTTGCCTCAAGTGTACCATTTAGCCTTGCCTGAAAGCTATCCTTTCAAGCCAATATGGAAAAGGTCATGTTTCCCATGTCTTATAGTTCTTGACCTCTTCTAAAAAACAATATCATCTATCAACTCTTCATGAGAATCCAGTTCCAAATCCTTTACAGAAAGTAGGACCTCTTTCTCTTTTAAATCTAGCATGGAAGGCTCATAGAGTTTCAAATTTTCTACATTCATCATTAAGTAAATGTGCATGTATGGGGGTACACTAAGTCTATAAGCATTATCCAACCTTTTCTAGTATGTTGAAGGGACCATATCATATTTTCTCGATTCTCTTACATAGACCCTGTAGCCTCTCCTTTTTCAAATGTAACCATACTCTGTCTCCCACCTTTAATGACCTCTTTGTTCTATGTTGACCAAGATTAGCCTTGTACTTTTCCTATGATATCTTCAATGTCTTGTACTTGCAAATGGATCTTCCTAATCTTCTCAACAAATTTCTCTTTCCTTAAGGAATCCCTGATGAGATACTCCCTCACTCCTTTGTATTAGCCTATGCTTTATCTAAAGGTGAAGGTGGAAAATATCCAAAACAAGTTTCAATTAGGGACTTACCGATTAGAAGTTTATATTGATTTGTTATAAAAGTGTTCTATATATAGTCAATTGGGGTTATCCTGAGTGGTTGGGAGGAAGGAATGGAACCCTCCCCACCCAATTTCAATTCCTGCAAGTGACATGACAAAAGTTGATAATAATGACAATATATGTATTCATCATATGGAATATATAGTGTTGTACTTGTGAAAAAAAAGTGTTGTATATATACCATATTTTCATCCCTAGTCTTTGAATCCCTCAAAATTTGCACCAATTCATGTTGAATTCTTTTGTTTACCCATTTTATTGTGGATGGAATGTTGTTGAAATCTTCAACTTTGTGTCCATATTCTACGACAATGTAGTCAAAGTTTGACTAAGAAATCATATGTCCCTATCTAAAATGATGATGCTTGGTATCTTGAAGTGCACCCAAACCCATCCCTAGAACAAGTTCACTCCTTCATGCCCATTCATGGTCTTTTCACAGGGAATTAGAACATACATCTCTTTGAGCTTGTCAACTACCACAAATAGGTATTCATGTCCCTTCCTGGTTGTTGGTAAACCTCCCACAAAGTCCATGAAAATTATTTTACAAGGATGAGAGGGTACATGTAAGATATTATATAGATCATGCTCCATGTTACTAGGCCTGTCAGTACAAAAAAGCATGCATCCTCTTATGAACCTAGCTAACTCTTCTTGCATCCTGGGTGAATACACATATCTCTGTAAGTTGATCATTATCTTCCCTACACCAAAATTTCCTACAACCTTGGAGGTTGTTGTAGCATTGTTGGGTTTTGGTGAGTTAGCATTTATTAGTTCAAAAAAATGAAAAAATGAAAATATATTTTAAGAAAATGTTGAGTTAGGATATGGACAAAAAATAATAAAGAAACAAAATGTTAGGAATATTTTTATGAATAAGTCCATATCAAATAAAATGTTAGAATGGATGCCCTAAAAAAGGAAGGCAAAAATAAAATGTTAGATTAGAAATAAAGAAAAAATAATAAATTTTGAAAGTGTTGCACATCCAAATGCCACTACTCTTAGTCAATTTTATTTTTGCAAATAAAGTTGTGTGCAAATTGTTTAAATGCCACACTAGTTCATACAATCCAATCATACAGTTTAATCATGATTGGATTAGATTTAAATTATTTGTTAATAGGTAGCAAATAAAATTGGCTCAACAGTTTAATATGAGTCAATGGAAGCAATAAGGGATAGAAGTAGATTAATCATTAAAAGGAAAATGTTGAGTTGCTAGTCTAAATGCACTCGGGTGACTAAGATTGCAAAAAAAGTTAGGAAAGTTAAGGGTAGGTAGAGAAATAAAATGAAATTGGAGCATGATAGGATTTTTATCCTAAGTTAAAACATTGGATATATGCATATGTAACGAACGGTTTTAATTAACCATAATGTGCTAAATCTCAATGATATTCATGCTTTATCCATTGATTCGCCCCACACCTATCACATATGCCATATCTGTTTCAACCCCATCATCACCGTCCACCTCACTCCAATAAACTCCCTCCATTTTCCTTTCATCCCTCGCATCTCCCTCTGATCTGATGGTTTATATTGCTCCTCGGCCTTCCCTTGTCGTTTGAACATTATCAGCGAGGTGGGGTCCAAAGTCGACAGCTTTAGAAACCGCCTTCTGAAACTGCCAACCCCTGCTCCTAGTTGTTCAGGACTTAAAATCCCAAACTGCTTACTGCCCAAACTCACCCCTGAACGTGGTTTTCGGCCTCCTCCGTCACCGCCGCTCCCACGTCATTATCTCCATCAATACCTACGTCACTTCCTTTGTTCCATCATCCTTATGTGGACCAATCTTCTGCCGTCTTCCCATTATACATTTAATTTGCCACCCCTTGCAAATCAATATTCCATCAATCTGTTTCTCAGTCCCATTGGAGAATTAATACGAATTTAGTTGTTGATTAACAAACCCACTCCATTTTATGCCTTATAAACCCTGTTCTTTCATAAAAATTGTTACACAGTGCATTCTCATAACTCAATTGATCACTGGATACTTGTAGCTTACAGTCAAAATGAAAAATTCACCATTCAAGCGAACTTTCTGTCATGTTCACAAGAAAGCCGACATCCAGGTTCACTCAATCTATTTCAATTGTATTATTTTTCTATTATCACTATATTTCAGCCAAATCCTTCCCATTTCTGTCACCTTCAGTTTGTAATCCAATCACCAGAATTCCTCCTAAGGGGAAGGAAGTTGCAGAAACCCCAAATCCTCTCATTCATCCACAAGTTTATTTCCATCATACACCCTTGGCTAATAGAGACTGTAAAATCCATGAGTCCTTATCCTAATTTCACTTGTTTGAGATCTATTGTTGGATGGAAGACCAATTCGTTGATCAAATGGATGAAATTGGACTTTGGGACTCCCATCTTCCCAATTATATCTTCCCTCAAACCCAAAGAGCACCTGAATTTGTCAGAAAATGTCATGCATCTTATGACCCCAGTCAAAGAGCTATTATGTCACCTACGGGAGAAATATCGTGCTCCATCTATGCTTAGTCCATTGACCAGATGTTGCAGGCCCCAACTATTGTGCCAAACACTCCTTTTTCTCATGAAATCTTAACAGAAGCCTATCAAAAACTAGATTTCACTAAAATAGCTCAAACCCTAGAACTTTTCCTAGCTATAGATAGCCCTCTACCTAAAAGAAACACTCCCTATGATTCATCTATATTCCCAAACAGAACCAAGAAAATTACCACCATTCTCTCTTATCTCCTTGGTTACTATTTTGATCAATATGTAGATGAAGCCATCATTGGTTTCTTGTCTATCTTTTATGCTAGTTCCAAACCCACTGTTCTTTTTAACTTTAGTCAATTTCTAGTTGAGACCATTCATGAACAATTTGTCTAGTTCAATACTCAAGAGGTATTCAAGTATGCTTCAGTACTTGTATATCTTTTTATCTATTTTCAGGGAGACAAGTTTCCATTCACTTTGCAGAAGCTAGATGAAGAAGGGAACCAGCAATCAGTTATCTTTTGGAATTCTATGGGAATGAAGGAGAAAGAAGAATTTTCATATAAACAGTTCATAGAATTGTTTGTTCATCCAGCCATTAATCTTCTAAGAAGCACTCCAGAACCAAGAATTAGTGATGAAATTGTAAAAGTTTTGTAGCTAGTTGACCAAGCCACAACAGGAGATTGGTACCTTTACCAAAATTATACAGAGATCAGAGTCTATGGTTGTGAGCTTTTGTAGGAATTTACAGGGTAATTTCCTCAGACAGAACACCAAAGGACACCGCTCACAAACAGATCACAGATCAATACACCAATACTTTTGACGTGGTTAAAACCCTCAAAGAGGGAAACAGTCCACGGCCTGAGCCAACGCAGCCACTTTAGGAAATTTATTAATAAAAGAATGAAAATTTACATATGCTTCTCTCATAGACGGATTACCCTACAAATGACCCTCCATGCTCTTTAAATAGAGATCATGGACCAATTGGGTGTCAAGCCACAGATCAAGTGTCGGTAATACCGAGGAGAGAATGAACCGTTGGATCACTACATATCGTGACCGTCGGATTGTAAGTTACAAAATGTACATGGTAAAGAAACACACTTTACCTAACTCTATACTAGACCAAGTTGTACTTAACTATTTCCTATGTTTCGGAATATCCTAACATCCCCCCTTAAGAACAACTTTGGATAGGATTGAAGGATTTACAAATATGACACAATAGGAGAAGGAAGGAGGCACTAGAGCCTATCCCCCCTTAGTGACAACTTCCTGAACTCCAACCATAAATCAAAGTTTAGTGAACTTCGCCTCTGTGAGAGCCTTGATAAGATGTCTGCAACTTGATCATCTGTTGAACAATATTTCACTTCAAGAACATGGTCATGAATGAGCTTCATGATGAAGTGCATGTGCAGTTCAATGTGTTTGTTGTGTTGATGTTGGACTGGATCTTTGCATAGTTGAATGGCACTTTGATTATCACACCAAAGTGTAGTCGGATGTTGTTGCTGAAAGCCAAACTCTGACAAGATCTGACGAAGCCACAAGGCTTCCTTACTAGCTTCTACGACACCACGATACTCTGCTTTTGCTGAAGAAAGAGAAATGGCACCTTGTTTCTTGCAAGCCCATGTAATAGGTCTTGAACCAAGAGTGAACACATAACTTGCAGTATATTTCTGATCATCAGGGTCACTAGCCCAATCGGAATCAATGAAACCAACCCATAGAGGAGCTACTTCGACACTGTAATGAATCCAAAACTGAACTGTACCTCGAACATAATGAAGTATTCTTTTAGCTGCTTTCCAATGACTTTCACGTGGGTTTTGCATAAACCGAGCAACAAGGCCAACAACAAAGGAAAGGTCAGGACGAGTATGGGTTAGATACAAAATTTTGCCTACAAGTTGACGGTATAAGGTAGCATCAACTTCAGGAGAAGTACAAGTGACTGAAAGTTTGACTCCAGACTGAAAGGGAGAAGGGGTTGGCTTACAGTCTTCCATGTGAAAATGGTGTAGAATATCATAGGCATACTTGGATTGGGAAAGGGAAATACCTTCCTTGGATTGCAAGACTTGAAGACCAAGAAAATAATGTAAGTGTCCTAAGTCTGTCATTTCAAACTTCCTTTTAAGGCTAGACTTCACATGGTTTATAAGGTTGGGATCACTACCAGTCACGATAAGATCATCAACATAAAGAACAAGAATGATAAGAGACTTGCCCACTTTCTTGGTTTAGACAGTATTGTTAGAATGACACCTAGAAAAGCCATTTTCTAAAAGAAAGTTATCCATTTTGGCATACCAAGCTCGAGGAGCTTGCTTGAGACCATAAAGGGATTTCTTAAGCTGACATACAAGGCTAGAGTCTGTTTGTATAAATCCAATAGGTTGTTCCATATAGATTTCTTCATGCAAGTCCCCATGCAAGAAGGCAGATTTAACATCCATCTGATGGACTTCCCATTTGAAAGAGGCAGCAAGGGAAAGAACAAGGTGGATAGAGTTCATTTTGGCAACAGGGGAGAAGGTTTCAGTATAGTCAATGACTTCAACTTGTGAAAAACCCTTAGCAACAAGACGAGCTTTATGTTTATCAACTTTCCCATCTGGTCCATACTTGGTTTTGTAAACCCATTTGCATCTAACAAGTTTTCGTCCCTTTGGTAGAGGAAAAGGATCCCATGTATCATTTGCCAATAATGAATGATATTCTTCATTCATAGTTGCTTCCCAATCTGGATGGCCTGAAGCTTCTGCAAAGGTGTCAGGATCATAATTCACTGAAGCTTGAGCCAGTAAAGAAGAGGCTCTCTCGAACTGAGAACGTGTACGTCGCTGATCTGTAGGATCACCGGCTAGATCACCTGCTGCATCCCGAGTAGCACAGACCCATTTTGGAAGCTGAGGAGCTGAAGGAGGATCCTGAGAAGGTGGGGGAGGATTTTCATCCTCGCTTTCATCATCTGAAGAAGAAATATTTTCAAAAGTAGAAGAGATAGGGAGAGGTGGCACATCCGCTAAACTAGGCTCACGGGCCGATATATTTTCAGCAAACTTTACATCTCTTCTAATGATAAAATTTTTGGACTTAACTGGAATAAGTCTATATCCTTTGACATCTTCAGAATATCCAACAAAAATACATTTTTCACTCTTAGGTTCTAAAGCTTTATGTTTCTCATCTGGAATATGGGCCCATGCTTCACTTCCAAAAACACGAAAGTGACTTACATCTGGTTTGATTGAGCTCCATGCTTCTTCTGGAGTGATATTCTTTAAAACCTTAGTAGGAGTGCGATTTATTATGTAATTTGCACAGTTAATTGCTTCTTCCCAATAATTAAGACTAAGTCCTTTAGATTGAAGCATACAATTAGCCATTTCCTTTAAGGTGCGATTCTTCCTTTCAGCTACACCATTTTGTTGTGGAGTATATGGAACAGTATGTTGCATTTGAATTCCATTCTCAGTGCAAAAGTTGATGAATGTGTTTTTAACATATTATCCGTCATTATCAGATCTTAGCTTAAGAATTTGATGTCCAGATTGTTTTTCAACAAAGGCCTTAAAGGCCAAGAACATGTTAAATACTTCACTCTTGAGTTTTAAGAAGTATACCCAAGTGCGTCTGGAGAAATCATCAATGAAAGTTAAGAAATACTTGTAGCCAGAGAATTAAGCAACTGGAAGTGGACCACATAAATCACTATGCACGAGTTGTAAAGGGGCTGAGGCGTGCCAAGAGGCACGTTTTTCAAAACTGACCTGATGATGTTTTCCGAGTACACATCTGAAACAAACACCATCTCTGCAAGATACCATTGGAAGACCTGTCACCATATTTTCTTTACATAGATTCTGAAGAGAGCGATAGTTTAAGTGACCAAATCGCTCATGTCAAAGTTTGCTCACTTCATCATTATGAGCAACAAATACTGAGGTAAGATTTGATGACCCAAAGTTGTGAAACTTATACAACCTTGTAGAATCATCAGCAACGTCAGTAGCTAAAATTTGTCTAGGATCTCTTAGGTCCTTAATTACAACATCGTGAGGTGAAATTTCAACGATTTTACCTTCACCTGAATGAGTTATTTGATATACAAATAGAAGGTTGCAGGATAAGTTTGGAACACATAATACATCATTAAACTGACCATTGTCTATATGAACAGTTCCAGTCCCTACAACACTAAGAGATATATCATCACCAACATATATATTTTTGGTGTTACAATCATTTAAAGAAGAAAACATGGCTTTGTTTTTGGCCATGTGATAAGAAGCTCCAGAATCAATGAGCCACTCATGAGAATGAGAAGAAGAAGATACATTTAGTGCATAGCCAGACCGAGATGCTTGACAACCACATGCAGAAAGTGCCATTCCTGAAGATGAAGTTGAAGTTGAAGAGTGCTCCAAATGGATGTTATGCTTCTTCATTGCTGCTTCCAAGGCTTCCATCTTCTTAAAGCATTTAGATTCTAAGTGGCCATCTCGATTACAAAAGTTGCAATGTCTATCAGTCTTCTTCCCTTTGTTTTTATTTGTCTTATCATTTTGTTGAAATGATTTTTCATTTTGAGGCTGAAATTGCTTAGCAGCCTTGTTTGGTTTAGGACCATTCTTTTTAGGGTACAACTTCTTAGGATTCTTTGGATTTGGTTGTTGTTGGGTGGCTAATGCTTTCTTAGAAGAGTTTCCAAGATGAAGAAGACCAAGGTGTAAGAGTTTTTCTTGTTCTCTTATTAAAGAATCACAAAAGGAATCAAAGGAAGGGGACTTGTAGGTTTGTCCTTGAGAAATGAAGGCTTCTCTTGTAGAATGTAAGGTGGAAACAAACACAGAATAGGTTGGTCCCAACTTAGTAAGAATGGAGTAGATAAGGCTACTATCTTCTTTCTTAACCTTAGCACCTTCCAAGAGAAGTCTAAGGGCCTTGAACTTGGACAAAAAATCTTCAATGCAAGAAAAATTATTGGGGTCCAATGTAAGCAATTCATTTTCAAGTTGATGGGCTTTAAGTTCATTTTTAATTCCAAAGACTTTAGTAATCGGTTTCATTGCTTCATCAGGATATCAAGTTATGCAAAATGGAATCTAAGATCTGGAGAAATAGACATCCCTATCAACCCATGTGCTTGGTCTTGTCTATTTTCCCATTTAGCTGCCTTGTCTTCATCTTTCGGTTTGGTCTCTTGGCCTGTGGCTATTCTGTAAAGACATTTACTTCTAAGTAAATCCAAAATGTAGGACCACCATTGGAAGTAGTTGGTGTTGTCAAGAATAACTTGGCATGGAATTTCCATTAAAAAAAAAAAAAAACTGAAGCTATAGATGCTGAAACTAAGTGTTGCAATGGAAAGATCTTGAAAAATTAGGCTGTTTCAAAAAAAATGGTTCTGAAAACGGCTTCCGGATGAAGAAGTTATGGCTTTTTGAAGAAAATTTGATGAAGTCACCGACGAAGTGTGGGAATGTGCAGAAATGAAAAAATCCGCCCCCACAAAATGGAAACTTGAACCCAAGACCTCTACTCTCATAAATTAGCTTTGCACCAAGTGAGCTATACAAAAAGTTTGAGAGAGAGGGGGGGGGGGGGGTGTTGATGCTTTGGGTTGCGTGCTTTCTTTGAGAAAGCTCTTTTTCCCTACAAAACAAAAAACACAAAACCCAACACAGACATACAAAAAAAAAAGAACCTTGCGGCTCGAAGTTAGCTTTAGCCGGAAACTAAATATTTTCCTCAATGTTTCTGATTTTCCGAGATCACACTAAGGCGCAGCGGAAAAGCGCATACGCATGAGAAAAATCCTTCCTTTCTGTTTCTGATTTCCCCAGATCGCACAAAGTCGCAGGGCAAAGAGCATATGCAGAAATCAAAGGTATAGATCCGGTAATAAAAAAAGCTAAATAAACCGAAACCGAAATAAACAGAGAGAAAATGACTGTAAACTGCAAATAAACACTGTATACCTCCAGATCTTAAAAATGACGCAGCTAGGGCTACCGGAAACCTTTTCGCGTGAAACGAAAGGGGTTCCTCACTAGAACAGATGCTCCCAACACAATAGAGCAGTCCTCTCGGCCCGAAAGCAGTCAGAAACAGTAGATCTAGGAAACGGTTGTCGGATACAGTTCTACCGGCTTCAGATTTGGATCACCAACGAACGCGGCCCCTCAAATAGCTCTGATACCATGTAGGAATTTACAGGGTAAGTTCCTCAGACAGAACACCAAAGGACACCGCTCACAAACAAATCACAGATCAATACACCAATACTTTTGACGTGGTTAAAACCCTCAAAGAGGGAAACAGTCCACGGCCTGATCCAACACGGCCACTTCAGGCAATTTATTAATAAAAGAATGAAAATTTACATATGCTTCTCTCATAGACGGATTACCCTACAAATGACCCTCCATGCTCTTTAAATAGAGATCATGGACCAATCGGGTGTTAAGCCACGGATCAAGTGTCGGTACTACCAAGGAGAGAATGAACCGTCGGATCACTACATATCGTGACCGTCGTATTGTAAGTTACAAAATGTACATGGTAAAGAAACACACTTTACCTAACTCTATACTAGACCAAGTTGTACTTAACTATTTCCTATGTGTCGGAATATCCTAACAGCTTCCACATTATAAGATACCTAAGTACCTCCCTATGAGAATTTTTGCATTAGAATATATTAGGCAGATGCTCAATGCAGATGAAGTGCATTTTGTGGCTGCAAAGAAGAAATCACAGTTTAAGCTAAAGACTCAGGTTGGTCCATTCATCTGTAACACTAGAGCAGCAGGAGAAGAAGCAGACAGGTTATTGAAAGAGATGAAGTTTGGCCTCAGCTTTACTTGGTCTTATGACCCAATGGGAGTGATTTCAAAACTTAGAGTAGAAAATAAATTTACTCCATATCATCACACAACCAGGCCTGAAATTGAGCAATATAAAAATCTGTTAGAATGGAAGGAAAACACCCTTCAAGAAGCTGAAGAACAGGCAGTCTCTACTTCAAATATACAAACTCCACTTGCACAGGAAAAGACAGCCAAACGAGGAAGGGAAGAACAGTCATCCCCTACAACTGAAGTATCAAGTCAAGGCTTTAGAATTGTGCACAGAAAGAAGAGACCTAGGCTCTCTTTGAAGGTCAGTGCAACTAATGAGTCACAGAAAGGAACATTTGACAAACTTGGAGAGACATCTATTTTCACATAGTCTGGTGGACAGTCTACTCAGTCTCCCACTCATTCCACCACATCTCATGAACAGCAGATGATTCAGACCAGCGAAGGTAGTCAGAAGGATAAAAACGAAGAAAATGATATTTTTCATATTTTCAGTGAAATTAAGAAGAAGAATGAGGATTTAAAGTTGAGCACTTATACTCAATTCTTGAAACATTCTTCCAGTTCTCAAGCCAAACTTATTTCAGTGTTTGACTTTGAAAAGGGTAAACTGCAGATGGATTTCTTACAAGCTCAGATTCCACAACCCATAACTATTGCACATTACCATAAGCAAGATTCTTTTGAATTCAATGTTCAAGATGTACATCCAATTTACCAAATTGAGATGCACAAACATATTGGCCAAATGATCGCTTCTACTTTAACTAACACTGCCATGAGTCTGTCAAAGTTGCGAGTTACTGTTAGGTCCCTATAATACTAGTGATTACCCCATTACTATTGTAGTTGTATCCCTTATTAATATTGTTGTGCCCCTATTGTACCCATATTGTTATTATTGTGCCCCGTAGAATCCCTCTATTGTTATTTTTGTGCCTTTATATTATTATTGTTAGGCCAGCTGGGTTATATTGTGACTCCTTAGACTCCTATATATAGAAAGGAGGTTTTGTCATTTGAATCATCAAATAATCATTCATTTGTGTAATGTAAAGGAGGTTTCCCCCTTGAAGAGGCTAAATTCTAAGGCGTTTATCTATCTTTTCTATCTTTTTGTGAGCTGGTTTCATAACATTTGGTATCAGAGCTTTGGATTCTAGAGTTTTGCTACTCCAAATAGGTCATTGTAGAATTTTCACTATAACTTTTTTCCTGCGATGTTTCAGAAGCTAAAAGAAAACCATTTGAGACCAGATCGCACTGAAGCTCAAGTCCAAATTTCAGAGCTTTTAGCGCTATATTTGCGGATATATGATCTAAGGAAGTTGGTCTTTTTGCAGACTCCTGAATTACATTCCAAACAGGTGACCTGGGGAAAATCGTCATAACTTTCTCTCTGAGCATCGGATTGAAATTTCGTAAGAAGGTATAGAAAGAGAACGGACTGTAGTTTCTTGTATATATTTTTCAGAGCCAAAGGTCGAAACAGGGACACGTGGCACATCGTACAAGTTCGCTCTACTGAACTAGTCTATAATCAGGTCACTGTGGGAGATTTGGCATAACTCTTCCTTGGAGAATCCAATTGGGATCAGACTGGTGGCATTGGAAAGAGGACATAGAGGGCTACTACAAATCACAATTTCAGAACTGGATGATCCGAAATTACAGAGATACATCAGAGGCAATATCGAGCTCCTACAAAGTGAAAAAAGGTGTGTAGAATTTTTTTAATTTTTGCTTAAGCTTGGTTTGAAAAATCATTTTGAAGGAATTCAAAGGGCATAGTAGAGAATTATTATCGGTAACTAATGCCCCGAGGAAAGAAAATGCAAACACCTAGTAAGCAACCTGAAAGCTCTAGCATGACTCATGAAGAAGAGGAAGAAATGCTACATGATATATCAAAATTACAAGACCAAGTGCAACAAATTTCACTGTCACAAAAGCTAACAGAAGCTAAAATAGATGGCGTGGAATCTAAGATAAAGGGCGTCGAAGCTAAGATGAATGGTGTGGAAGCTAAGATTGACGATTTGAAGATAGATTTGAAGACAAATTTGACAAATTTTCTACAAGAAATACTTACTAATGGTGAGTGAAGGAAACTCATGATGCGAACAAAATAAATGTTAATCATGATTTCATAGACTCTAATGTTGGATCAAAGACCCACCATATTCCAAAAATCGATATGAGGAATTTTGATGGCAAGGATTCCGCAACATGGATATTACAAATGGAGCAATTTTTCGATCTCAATAATGTGCAAAACACACAAAAGGTACGTATTGCAACTTTATATTTGGAACCAAATCAGTTTGTATGGTATCAATGGCTTTGCTCTCGTAAACAAATTATCACTTGGGCAATTTTTGCGGAATAATTGACAGCACATTATGAGGATACAAAAAGTAACACTTTTTTTAGCCGATTGATAAGTCTCAAACAAAAGGGTTCAATAATGGAGCACATTGAGGAGTTTAAAAAATTGAACATAAGGGTAAAAAATATTCCAGAGGAGCATAGGATTGATGTGTTCATAGGGACTTTAAAGGATAATATCCAACATGATGTTCGCCTTTGGGAACCTGATTCATTAGAGAAGGCATTCAGGTTAGCAAGAAAAATGGAAAGCAAAATTATGGCAACCAGGGAGCATACCACTCACAACTATAAAGATGGAAGTGTTGTTGCCCCTAGTCTTCCACAACCTATAAGGTTGACACCACAACAATTGGAAGAAAAAAGAGCAAAAGGGCTTTGTTACAATTGTAATATCAAATACACTAAAGGTCATAAGTGTGCTGAGAAGAAATTATTCTACATAGATTGTGAAGAGGAAGAAGAAAAGGAGCAAGAAAGTTCAAAAGAAGAGGATATACTCCAGGAACAAACCTAGATAAAGAAGAAATGAATCCGACCATATCTTGTAATGCATTGGCTGGAATTACCACTCCTCAAACCATCAAGATAGAAGGAAAAATCAAGAAGAAAAAGGTAATAGTGTTGATTGATTCAGGAAGTACCCACAATTTTATTCATTGTAAGGTAGCAAAAGAATTGAATTGCTTCCTATATCCAGCACCAGAGTGTCAAGTGATGGTTGCAAATGGAGGAACAATAAATTGCTCTGGAAAGTGCCATAATATCAAGCTATCCATGGGAGAATATGTATTGACTAGCCCAATGCTTTCCATTCCAAAGGGAGGCGTTGATGTTGTACTAGGAGTCCAATGGCTACAATCCTTGGGTACAATAGCTTTTAATTTTCAAGAACTTTTCATGAAATTTTATACGAAAGAAAATGAAGTTGAATTAAGGGGTATTGCAGGGAAACCAGGAAAGATAATCAGCTCTAACAGTATGACAAAGCTTCTAAAAAAGGAACAAAGAGGTGTAATTGCACAATTATGTTCGCTAGATGTTTCCAAATCGAAATCATCTATTTCTCCAGATCTCCAAAAAGTCTTGGACAATCATTCCAAGGTATTTGAGACTCCCAAAGGTCTCCCACCTATTCGTGATCATGATCATGCTATTCATCTGATTCCAGGAAGTGTTCCTCCAAACATCAGGCCGTACAGATATCCCTATTCCCAAAAGAGTGAAATTGAACGTATGGTTGCAGAAATGCTAGAGGCTGGTATAATTCAACCTAGTCAAAGTTCTTTCTCTGCTCCAGTAGTATTGGTGCACAAGAAGGATGGATCATGGCGCATGTGTCCAGATTATAGGGAGCTCAACAAGCTCACTATTAAAGATAAGTTTCCCATTCGTGTCATTGATGAATTAATGGATGAATTGCATGGATCAATTTACTTCACCAAGTTGGATCTTCGTTCAGGATATCATCAAATCAGAATGAAGACTGAAGACATTCTGAAAACAGCATTTAGAACTCATGAGGGTCATTATGAATTTTTGGTCATGCCTTTTGGCCTTACCAATGCACCCTCTACATTTCAAGGTTTGATGAATTCCATTTTCAAACCCTTCCTTAGAAAATTTGTGTTAGTATTTTTTGATGATATACTAATCTACAGCAAGTCTTGGAAGGATCATGTTGAACATGTTGACAGGGTGCTACAACTATTGGAGGAGAAACAATTATATGCAAAAAGATCCAAATGTTTCTTTGGAGTACAAGGGGTGGAATATATGGGTCATATTGTATCTCATGAAGGAGTTAAGGTAGACCCTAGCAAAATTAAAGCCATTAAGGAATGGAAAATCCCCACATCCATAAAGCATATGCGAGGATTTCTCGGGTTGACAGGGTATTATCACAAGTTTGTTAAGAATTATGGGAGAATAGCAGCACCTCTAACAACATTATTGAAGAAAGATGCATTTTCATGGACTCCGGAAGCAACAAAGGCCTTTGAACATCTTAAAGAGGCAATGTGCCAAGCACCAGTCTTAGCTACACCAGACTTCACAAAAACTTTTATTGTGGAATGTGATGCTTCAGGAAATGGAATTGGTGTCGTTTTAATGCAAGATGAAAGACCCATTGCTTTTGAAAGTTGTCCAATCAAGGGAAAGTTTTTACACAAAGCTATTTATGAGAAGGAAATGTTGGCAATACTACATGCACTTAAGAAATGGCAACCCTACCTAATGGGAAGACACTTCAAGGTAAAAACGGATCATGATAGCCTTAAATACTTTTTAGAAAAAGATTATTCTCTGAAGAGCAACAAAAGTGGGTCACAAAGATGTTGGGTTATGACTTTGAAATCATCTACAAAAAAGGGAAGCAAAATGTGGTGGCAGATGCACTCTCAAGAAAGGATGAGGATGTGGAAGCATTGTTGTGCGCCATTTCTATTATCCAACCAGATTGGATAAACGAAGCAAGGGAGGAATGGAAGAATGATGAAGAAGTGTGGGCACTTATTCAAAAGTTACAACAAGATTCCAGTACATCTGATACATTTAGCTGGAAAAATGATTCGTTATGGTACAAAGATCGCTTATACCTCTGTAAGAATTCCCAACTCAAACAAAAGATTCTTATGGAATTGCACACTTCTCCCTTAGGAGGGCACTCAGGATTTTTAAAAACTTACCACAGGGTTAATAAGGAATTTTTTTGGGATGGCCTTAAATTGGATATTCAAAAGTTTGTGGTGGAATGTTTGGTTTCCAACAAAATAAAGTTGAAACAATTAAGACCTCGGGTCTATTACAACCTTTATCCATTCCAAGCCAACGTTGGGAGGAGGTTTCAATGGATTTTATCACAGGTTTACCCAAGTCTGAGGGAAAAAGTGTCATCATGGTGGTAGTTGACAGACTTACTAGTACTTTTGTGCATTATCACATCCATTTAAAGCTAGTACGGTTTCTACTGCATTTATGGAAACAATTCAAAGCTACATGGAAACCCAAAGATTATTGTAAGTGATAGGGATCCCATTTTCACTGGAAATTTTTGGACAGAATTATTTTCTTGTCTCGGTACTCAGTTAGCTCATAGCTCATCTTATCATCCTCAATCTGATGGGCAAACTGAGATAGTAAACAAATGTTTGGAAGGATATCTTCGTTGCTTTGTATCTGATAAACAAACACAATGGGTCAAATGGTTACCTCTGGCTCAATGGTGGTATAACACTTCCTTCCATACAACAACAAAAATGACCCCATTTATGGCACTTTATGGATATCATCCACCATCCATCACATCATATTTAAGAGAAAATTCTAAGGTTCAAGCAGTGGAACATCACATCGAGCATCAACAACAAGTCCTCCAACTCTTAAAGGATAACCTTGCGTTGGCGTAGAATAGAATGAAACAACATGCAGATCAACATCGCAGTGAAAGAAGTTTTGATGTAGGTGATTGGGTATTCCTACGACTACAACCATATAAACAAATGTCCCTCAAGCAAGCTAAGAAGGATAATAAATTATCACCAAAGTATTATGGTCCATACAAGGTGTTGCAAAAGATTGGTACTATGGCATACAAATTGGAGCTTCCTGCAGCTTCTCGAGTGCACCCAGTTTTCCATGTTTCATGTTTAAAGAAGGTTATAGGCGACAAGCTCCCAGTTCAAACAATATTGCCAGAACTTGACGAGGAAGGAAAATTTATATTGGAAACGGAAACAGTCACAGAAACAAGAACTCGATAGCTACGAAATCGATCAATTTCGGAGTATCTCATCAAGTGGAAGAACTTATCCGCTGAAGATTCCACATGGGAGGATGAGAATTTTATGCAGAAGCATCCAGAACTACTCAAGCGTTGAGGACAACACTTTTTTGAAGGAGAGGGGCATGTTAGGTCCCTATAATACTAGTGATTACCCCATTACTATCGTAGTTGTATCCCTTATCAATATTGTTGTGCCCCTATTGTCCCCATATTGTTATTATTGTGCCCCATAGAATCCCTCTATTGTTATTTTTGTGCCTTTATATTATTATTTTTAGGTCAGTTGGGTTATATTGTGACTCCTTAGACTCCTATATACAGAAAGGAGGTTTTGTCATTTGAATCGTCAAAGAATCATTCATTTGTGTAATGTAAAGGAGGTTGCCCCCTCGAAGAGGCTGAATTCTAAGGCGTTGATCTATCTTTTCTATCTTTTTGTGAGCTAGTTTCATAACAGTTACCTTGGCTAATACACAGTCACAGCTCAAGCCTGAAAAAGTTTCCTCATTGGCAAAAGACGCCAAGATCAAAGCTTTGGAAGATATGGTTCTGAAGATGGGATATGATCCCTCCAATATAAAAGCTGCAGAAGAACATGTGAATAAGAAAAATGTTGAGATTTCAGCATTAAGGAAGCAACTCAAATTTCCAACTTCAGAGGACCCAATGACTAAAGAATTTGGAGAAACTAGGACTCAGAAATTAGACATGATGAAACTCATTATGGAACAAAATCTGCAAATAAAACAGATGGAGAAAAAAATGGAAAAACTTGTCAAAGAGAAAGAGGAAGTTGTGAAAAAGGCCAATATTCCAATGGATGTAGTTCCTCTTACAACAGTCTCTATAACTACAGTTTCTGCCTCAGGCACAGCAATAGCCATAGGTACAGTAGAAGGAGTTGAAGAACTTGTTGAAGCTGTTCAGAACCTATCTATTCAGACAGAGGAAATTAAGAAATTGCAGGATCAGCTGAAGACACTACAACACCTGAAAGCAGTTGCAGAGAGCTCACATGCAGTTGAATTGCAGAGGGCAAGAGGTCAAATTGAGAGATTGCAGAAAGAAGTCAAAGACTCTTACCTTGGAAATACACTGGGTTTAGTAAAGGAGAATATATGGGGGGAGATTATTGAATCAATCAAATATATCTGGCCTTATATCAGAATAATTTTTTATCAAAAAGACTTGTTGGAAAAAGCTCAAGAAGCTATTGAAACTATCTTAAATGAACTTGAGGACAAGCTAGAAACAACCACTGAAATAATCAAGTTTCTGAATTCTAAAGATAGCTATGAGCTTGAGGAATTGGGTATTGATGATAAGACATCAGCAATACTAGAAGTGAAGAAAGTTATTACAAAGAAAAATCTCATTCTTCAGTTGAAGGAAAAGTGCAGCAGTGTCAATGTCATAGTTCAATGTTTTTTCAACAAGTTGGAACCCTTGACCAGCAAGGGTTTTCCCTCCATATTTGTGTTAAATGATAAGTTAATGCCTATTGAAGACTATGTCTGCAAGCTCAGAGAGGTTGCAGCCAGTGCAGCTACAGTTTCAAATATAAAGGGTACAGCAACACCAAATCTTGTGTTGAACGCACTCCGAGATACCTTTTTCATCCTTAATGAAGTAAAACACATATTTTTAGTAAAACCTACTTTTACTAAATATATAGAAATGGATGAGGTTTATCGAAGGGTAATTAAGTTATCTATCCCAGATGAAAAACGTTGGGAATAGTTAACTGATTTACTTGATTGAAAGAAGGATCAACAACATTCAGAATTTTGGGGAACAGTCATCAACAGATCAACAACATTTAGAATTTTGGGGAACAGTCATCAACAGTTCAACAGCAAAATAGTGACAGATCGACTATCAGTTCATTTTTCTGATTTTGTATTAAGCTATTTTTGTAAATTTGTTTAAGATATTTTCTTAACACTAAAACTTGTATAAATAACTCTCTTTCATGAGTTATTAAGGGTTTCACCCTTGAAGAAACATTTGTAAGCACTAAATGTACTCAGCTTTTTCTGAATCACTAATAGGAAATCAAAGGATTCTGAATTTTGATTCATATAGTTTCGTATTCCTTGTAATTTTTTCTAGCTTTCATTCATTGTGTTTTCTTCATATTCTTAAGTTTTACAAAGATAACCAAGTAGGAGAAGTTGTGTTTCAATTACTCCTAAAACTCTCTGAAGTGATCATCTTTAAATAGAATGAATTACATAAACTGTTTGTTTAAGTAATTTCGTCTAGATCATAAAATTATCAGTCTCTTTGTAATCTTGGGCATATTTTGTTAAAACTTTCTTAACATTGTTTGAAGGTTTTTCTTACTTATGGTTATTTGATTTTCTATTTGAAAACTGTAATAGTCATATCATCTTTCTATTTCTACTCATCACTAGATAAGCTTAATCACTGTGTGGATTTTAATAGCATCCCTTTGTTTAAGTATTAGTATTATTAAAAAAGGTTAGGCATCACTGTTATAAATCTGTTTCATACATTGGTCCTCCAAAATTAAAACAAAACATCCAAAACATTTTAGATTCTCTGGCATGATAGCTGACCATTATCATCTCAGAGATACAACATCAATCTGGCGCCATTTCCGGGGACTCGAATATGATTAGTTTTCTTGGGACAACGATATAAATCCTATTCCTTTAAGGGTGACTAAAGGTCTAGATAGGTCAAAATCCTTCACCTGGCGACTCCACTGTGCCAAACTAGCACCTTTTAAGCACACTAGATCTCGTTCTGAATCTGACACAGTTAATCCTTTGTCAGACCCAGAAAAACTTGTGAGAAGGGAAAATCCTAAAAGAAGACATCAACCATCTTCTTCTTCTTCAGCCTTGCAGTCTAAAGATATATTACCATTTGATCCCTATAGTAACATTCCATCCAATCCAAATTTGACACAATTATCACCTAGGGTTTCTAAACTCTTAGATAGGGGAGTTGATTTTAAATCAGTTTTCCTCATTCACTCATTTGAAACATGTCAAGAACCCCCATTGCCATTAGGATCACCTAAATCTGAGTCTAACTTTGGTGTTCATTTACCTAAATACAAACCTACAGACTTCTTATCCCCCACTACTTATTCATTTCCTTCCACTTTTAAACAACTTGAAGCTTCCACTTCTGAACAACCTGAGGGGACCTTTTCTATATATTCAAATCCACTCTTTGAAACAAAAGAGGATATTCATTCTCAGGTCCAGAAGTTAGTTATTAAGACTCCCTTAAAGTCATTCAGGACGTCTCCTCCTTCTTTATCCCCTCCTTCTTCACCTCCACATAGTTATACACCCTCTCTATCACCATCCTCTTCTTCTTCTTCTTCATCCACACAAACACCTCATACACCACCTTCTACTATGGCATTCCAACCTATTGTACAGGCCAGATATGCAGCTTTAGTCTTACCTCAAAACCTTGATGCATTCCCTCCTAGATATTTAAAACACCTTCCTAGGTATAATGGAGAAATTGGTTCCTCAGCTGAGGACCATCTTCAAGCATTTCTAGATTTTGCAGATAATATGAATATTGAGCAAGAAAATGTTTATATGAGGTTGTTTGTTCAATCTCTTGAAGGAAATGTGAGAACCTGGTTTAGGCAGTTACCTGCAAATTCCATTAGGTCTTGGGAAGAGTTAACAAATATATTCAAAAACCAATGGGGTGTGAAGAAAGATGCTCTTTACTTTTTGACTGAGTTTGAAGAACTTAAAAGAAACTTTGGAGAACCAATATCTGATTTTATTAAAAGGTTCAACAAACTTTATCATAAGATGCCCCCTGATTGCAAACCCCCTGTAGTAGTAGCCAAATCTAGGTTTTCAAAATCTTTTGAAGATGATTTTGTTGTAATGTTAAGAGAAAGAACTTCTAGGACTCTTGAAGACATGCAAACTAATGCTATAGAGGTGGAAGCAAATAGGGTTGCCTCAGCCACTTTAAAAGAAAAAGAGGAAAAGGCCCAAAGAAAGCTTAAATCTAGTCAAGAGGCCTCTACTTCATCAAAGACTAAAACTAAAGATTCTAAAATAGATGAGATAACTTCACTTCTTAGAAATCTATCCAATAGAATTTCCAAGATTGAGACTCAACCTAGAACAGTTCAACAGACGGTCACTCGACCTCAAAATCAGAATCAAGGTCAATACAAAAGAAATCCACAATTACAAATTCTCCAAAGACCTAGTAATGATCAGCAGGTTCCAACTCCTTTACTGATAGATGATCAACAGCCTAATGATAATACCATGACTATCACTGAAGATATTAACAATATGGATACCTCTTCTGGTCAAACCACTATTATTCCTCTTTCACAACATGAGCAAGTTCAACAAGATCAAGAATCCTCACAGGTTTCCAAATACCATGCCTTCTCTGAATTCTTAATTGCAGAGCTAAACAAAAGATATGATCTTAGACCTAGACCTAGCCCTGGAAGACCTCCTAAGGAAACTTCAACAATTGGACCTCATACCAAATCTATTGAAACTCAGACAACTACTATTCAACCATTAAATCAACCAACTGATACAGCTCAAATTGAAAAAACTGTCTTAACTGCATTTAATGTTGAAAAGGAGTTAGAAAGAGTTAAAATCCCTATACCACTTTCAGAACTTTCCAAAAACCCTAGATATAAAAATCAAGTTTCCAAATGGATACAAAACACCTCTGTTGATGTTGAAAGTGATGTTATTAGCCTTCAAGATGAAAAACCAACAGTTGTCTTTGGCCTTAGCTCAGATATGATAGATGAAATAGTACCCCCTTTCTATTTGACAATAAAGACAAATGATTCCATGTTATGTAATTGTATGCTTGATTTTGGATCATCACATAATCTCATGCCAAAAGCCATCATGGATCATTTGAATCTTGACATAACTAGATCCTATCATGATTTATATACCTTTGATTCCAAAAGGGTACCTTACGTAGGACTGATTAAGAATTTAGTAGTCACTCTTGCCCAAATCCGAGTAAAGATCATAGTGTTAGATATAGTTGTCACTGATATCCCTCCCAAATTTGGAATGCTCTTTTCAAGGTCTTGTTGTGCCAAATTAGGGGGAACTCTTCAGATGGACATGTCTTATGCCACTATTCTGGTTTATGGGGGAGAACAACTTAGGTTGTATAGAGAGGTAATATTTGTGCACACTGTATGCAAAACAAATCAACCAAGGAATCATCCCATCTATGCAATTGATCAAGATTTTGGTTGTTTTCAACTCTCTTCAAATGAAATACATGAATCCCAAGTAAAAATTGAAGATGAAATTGAAAACCTTATACCAAATCAAACTAATGTATGGAAGCTATTCTTTGATGGTTCTTGTACAAAGGATGGAGCAAGGGCTGGGGTAGTTGTTATAGCTCCAAATATCACCCTTGATATTTGTGATGCTGCATTTATGGCCTAGGGCAACCCCTCCTTCCAGACTTGGTCCAAATACTTAAAAAACAGTGTTTTACTCCATGTACACGACATCTCCCTGAGCTAAACACGTGTGTATGCGGGTCAGTGTATACCCAACTCGTTTATATGTCTTAAAACACTTAAAAAAAAATAAATCTCCTTAATTTCGGGCGGAGATCATGGGTTTTACCTGTTGATTACCTATTAGTGCCCATGTCCCCAACTGTTCCCAACGAATTCCAAACTAAGAAACTAATTTGGGAGAAGTATAAAAAGGCTTCAATGGGAAGGCCTTAAGGAGGAGAGAAGAGAGAGTACTCTGCT
The DNA here is from genome assembly GCA_031772625.1 of Pinus tabuliformis. Lineage (NCBI taxonomy): Eukaryota > Viridiplantae > Streptophyta > Pinopsida > Pinales > Pinaceae > Pinus > Pinus tabuliformis. The sequence goes on from CM062813.1 coordinate 1,089,694,336, forward strand.
GAGATGATCCCTGATCAAGTTTGAAGATCCCTATGCTTCCAGCACTTCCCCCATCATAAGAAACCCTTGCTTCCTTGAGTTTTGATGTCATTTTACTAGTTGAGATATCCTTGTGTGAGTCATGGAAGGAGCCTTTTGAAGACTTGGGATTGGACGGACCCAGAGGACAGTTCCGCTTGGAGCCAGTAAGAGGAAGATTCAAGTGATATCATTCCTTGCTTTGTTTTAGTAATATGCAATAAAGAAACATTTGTCTTGTTCCTAAAATCAATCTTCTTTATGCATACGATGTTATTGTTATGGTTTACATATGAATAATTGTTTCAATGTATAACTAACCATCTTTCAATAAGTTATGAAGTTGATTTCTATATTATACTTTGTCCATATATTTCTATGCTTATTTTAATTGGTTGTTTTGCAGGTTCAAGGATCGAGAGGAACTCCATGTGGGTTTGGACCCTGGCTGGATCTACCGGAACGAAGGATCCCAAGGTGCACCTCTCTTTGTATAGTTTGCTTATTTAAGTATCATGTCTGCGTGGAATGCTTGTTTTTCATTGTAGATAACCCCTCGCTCTGCTAGGGTGTTGACCCAAAGCCCTAGGGGACTTAGTCCCTCAACAGAATTGGCGAATCCACTGGGGAAAACAGTATTGTTGTTCCTAGTTTGGGTTAATTTAAGCTAATCAGGGCTCAGCTATTTGTTTTCTTGCTATAACTGATTTGTCTGTTCCTGTAGGAACTCAGACTTTAAGTCTGAGCAATTTCTTCTGACCTATTTTTGTTTTTTTCTTGTGAACTGTCATATACGCAGTTTTGTCAGGTTATAGTAACATATGTACACAGCTTTCCCCATATGAACCTGCGTATACGCAGGTTTCTTTGGGTTGAATCGCATATACATGCAACTGTGTATTGACACAGTCGCATATACCCTAATTTTCCAAGACTTTTTCAATTCTTTATGTTTCAGAAGATTTGTTTGCTGGTCTAAGTATTTCCTGAGCATTCAATTTTTGTTGTCAGTATTTGGTTTTGCAGCTAGTTTGCGGTTTTGAATTCTCTCCTATTGTGGAAAGTTTTGGTCTTGTTTTGTTTTGTTGCAAGTGTCATCATTTGTGTTTGAGCACATGAGATTTCTTTCTGAGAATATTGGTTGTTCTGGTCTTCCAGAGTAGAAAGATTGGTTTCAATCTTTGTGACAAACTTTATCTTTGTGATCTTCTTGCTTTGTGTCAAAATTGCATCTTGTGGCCATGTTCTTTTCTCGCTTTCCGAAAGTTGTTGATTAACGATTTTGAAAGTTGTCTTGCTTGGTCTTTTGATCATTGTCACCAAGCTCTTTTTGCTACTTTTTGATCATTCAAGGCATCTTGAAACACCTATTTTTTTGAGTTTTCGCCCATATTGAGTTGATAACTTGCAAAGTGTTTTTGTTGCCTATTTTTCAGTCCCAAAATATTCAACAGTATTTGCAGCGCTTTTGAAAAGTTAAGTTTTTGCTTTTGTGAAAAAGAAAACTTCTTAAAAAAACCTTGGTTGTTGCTTTCTTTTGCCTTGTTTTGATTTGGTTTATTTTTGCGAATGAGAGTGCATTTTGTTTGTCTTAAGATTTGCTTTTAGTGTTTGGACGAAAATTAGCATTAGGAACTTATATTCTATCTGAACATCTAAGGTGGCTAATTAGAAGCGATAAACAATTTTCTTTCATTCTTTGCTTTAGAGTAATCTTAAATTCTTGCATCTTCATTACACCTTGCATTAGGATAGTTTGCATGGTTAAAGCATTAGTAATCTTTTTGTGAGTGTGAAGTGTGTTGCAAGAAAAGAAAAGAAAAAAGTATTTTGTTTTTTAGGAGTTTCGTAGAACCCACATAGAATTCTCTTTTCATCGAAGGAAAAATGATTGCATTCATGTAATTACTTTTTCATTGATTCCGATTGAGTCATACACACATCATTGGTTTCACTTCCGTTTATCCCTTTGACTTAAGAACAGCCGATTTAAAATCAAGCGCTAATTAAAATAAACTAGAACTTTTTGTATTGTCAATCAGTATACACCAACAAGTTTTAGGGATATTTAGAGCCTTGGATTAGGCGAGTGGAGAGAAAACTCTCCAAGGCCACTTTAAATTGTCAAACATAGAATTCTGAATAGAGAGTGCAAATCCAATAACGTTAGGGAGACCAGGAAAGCTCCGGATATGGGAGTTAAGCATGAGGGTTTTTGAAGATAAGGAAGAGAGATACCCCCTCTCCTACTTGTCGGATCTTACCCCAAGACTGTTCTGCCTGGCTTCTGACACGAGTTGGTAACTTTAGTTGCTTATCCTAGGGATCTACACAGGTGGTTGTGGAGGGGAATACCGTGGCACCTGAGGCCGACGTTGTATCACTCTCAGCAGTACTTCTGGAGGGCACCCTTGCGAAGCTCAGGGGCTTGCACTAGCACATGTTGTTGTTTGGAGGTCATCTGTAACTTCCTCTAATACCTTCGCTGGTAGGCCTGGGCCGTCATTATCCCAGACTATCTACAGAAGGCCCCTACTTCACTTTCTTGTATTTTGGTGTCTGGTCGTGTTATGAAACCAGCTCAAGAAAAGATAGATCAACGCCTTAGAATTCAGCCTCTTCGAGGGGGCAACCTCCTTTACATTACATAAATGAACAATTCTTTGATGATTCAAATGACAAAACCTCCTTTCTATATATAGGAGTCACAATATAATCCAGCCGACCTAACAATAATAATATAAAGCCACAAAAATAACAATAGAGGGATTCTATGGGGCACAGTAATAACAATATGGGGGCAATAGGGGCACAACAATATTAATAAGGGGTATAACTACAATAGTAATGGGGTAATCACTAGTATTATAGGGACCCAACATGCCCCTCTCCTTCAAAAAAGTGTTGTCCTCAACGCTTGAGTAGTTCTGGATACTTCTGCATAAAATTCTCATCCTCCCATGTGGAATCTTCAGCGGATAAGTTCTTCCACTTGATAAGATACTCTGAAATTGATCGATTTCGTAGCTGTCGAGTTCTTGTTTCTGTGACTGCTTCCGGTTCCAATATAATTTTTCCTTCCTCGTCAAGTTCTGGCAATATTGTTTGAACTGGGAGCTTGTCGCCTATAACCTTCTTTAAACATGAAACATGGAAAACTGGGTGCAATCGAGAAGCTGCAGGAAGCTCCAATTTGTATGCCATAGTACCAATCTTTTGCAACACCTTGTACGGACCATAATACTTTGGTGATAATTTATTATCCTTCTTAGCTTGCTTGAGGGACATTTGCTTATATGGTTGTAGCCGTAGGAATACCCAATCACCTACATCAAAACTTCTTTCACTGCGATGTTGATCTGCCTGTTGTTTCATTCTATTTTGTGCCAACACGAGGTTATCCTTTAAGAGTTGGAGGACTTGTTGTTGATGTTCGATGTGATGTTCCACTGCCTGAACCTTAGAATTTTCTCTTAAATATGATGTGATGGATGGTGGTTGATACCCATAAAGTGCCATAAATGGGGTCATTTTTGTTGCTGTATGGAAGGAAGTGTTATACCACCATTCAGCCAGAGGCAACCATTTGACCCATTGTGTCTGTTTATCAGATACAAAGCAACGAAGATATCCTTCCAAACATTTGTTTACTATCTCAGTTTTCCCATCAGATTGAGGATGATAAGATGAGCTATGAGCTAACTGAGTACCAAGACAAGAAAATAATTCTGTCCAAAAATTTCCAGTGAAAATGGGATCTCTGTCACTTACAATAATCTTTGGGTTTCCATGTAGCTTTTGAATTGTTTCCATAAATGCAGTAGAAACTGTACTGGCTTTAAATGGATGTGAAATGCACAAAAGTGTGCATACTTGGTAAGTCTGTCAACTACCACCATGATGACACTCTTTCCCTCAGACTTGGGTAAACCTGTGATAAAATCCATTGAAACCTCCTCCCAACGTTGGCTTGGAATGGATAAAGGTTGTAATAGACCCGGTGTCTTAATTGTTTCAACTTTATTTTGTTGGCAAACCAAACATTCCGCCACAAACTTTTGAATATCTGATTTAAGGCCATCCCAAAAAAATTCCTTCTTAACCCTGTGGTAAGTTTTTAAAATCCTGAGTGCCCTCCTAAGGGAGAAGTGTGCAATTCCATAAGAATCTTTTGTTTTAGCTGGGAATTCTTACAGAGGTATAAGCGATCTTTGTACCATAACGAATCATTTTCCAGCTAAATGTATCAGAAGTACTGGAATCTTGTTGTAACTTTCGAATAAGTGCCCACACTTCTTCGTCATTCTTCCATTCCTCCCTTGCTTCGTTTATCCAATCTGGTTGGATAATAGAAATGGCGCACAACAATGCTTCCACATCCTCATCCTTTCTTGAGAGTGCATCTGCCACCACATTTTGCTTCCCTTTTTTGTAGATGATTTCAAAGTCATAACCCAACATCTTTGTGACCCACTTTTGTTGCTCTTCAGAGGATAATCTTTGTTCTAAAAAGTATTTAAGGCTATCATGATCCGTTTTTACCTTGAAGTGTCTTCCCATTAGGTAGGGTCGCCATTTCTTAAGTGCATGGAGTATTGCCAACATTTCCTTCTCATAAATAGCTTTGCTTAAAAACTTTCCCTTGATTGGACGACTTTCAAAAGCAATGGGTCTTTCATCTTGCATTAGAACAGCACCAATTCCATTTCCTGAAGCATCACATTCCACAATAAAGGTTTTTGTGAAGTCCGGTGTAGCTAAGACCGGTGCTTGGCACATTGCCTCTTTAAGATGTTCAAAGGCCTTTGTTGCTTCCGGAGTCCATGAAAATGCATCTTTCTTCAATAATGTTGTTAGAGGTGCTGCTATTCTCCCATAATTCTTAACAAACTTGCGATAATACCCTGTCAACCCAAGAAATCCTCGCAGATGCTTTATGGATGTGGGGATTTTCCATTCCTTAATGGCTTTAATTTTGCTAGGGTCTACCTTAACTCCTTCATGAGATACAATATGACCCAAATATTCCACCTCCTGGACTCCAAAGAAACATTTGGATCTTTTTGCATATAATTGTTTCTCCTCCAATAGTTGTAGCACCCTGTCAACATGTTCAACATGATCCTTCCAAGACTTGCTGTAGATTAGTATATCATCAAAAAATACTAACACAAATTTTCTAAGGAATGGTTTGAAAATTGAATTCATCAAACCTTGAAATGTTGAAGGTGCATTGGTAAGGCCAAAAGGCATGACCAAAAATTCATAATGACCCTCATGAGTTCTAAATGTTGTTTTCGAAATGTCTTCAATCTTCATTCTGATTTGATGATATCCTGAACGAAGATCCAACTTGGTGAAGTAAATTGATCCATGCAATTCATCCAGTAATTCATCAATGACAGGAATGGGGAACTTATCTTTAATAGTGAGCTTGTTGAGCTCCCTATAATCCGGACACATGCGCCATGATCCATCCTTCTTGTGCACCAATACTACTGGAGCAGAGAAAGAACTTTGACTCGGTTGAATTATACCAGCCTCTAGCATTTCTGCAACCATACGTTCAATTTCACTCTTTTGGACATAGGGATATCTGTACGGCCTGATGTTTGGAGGAACACTTCCTGGAATCAGATGAATAGCATGATCATGATCACGCATAGGTGGGAGACCTTTGGGAGTCTCAAATACCTTGGAATGATTGTCCAGGACTTTTTGGAGATCTGGAGAAATAGATGATTCCAATGTGGAAACATCTAGCGAACATAATTGTGCAATTACACCTCTTTGCTCCTTTTTTAGAAGCTTTGTCATACCATTATCTTTCCTGGTTTCCCTGCAATACCCCTTAATTCAACTTCCTTTCCTTCCGTAGAAAATTTGATGAAAAGTTCTTGAAAATTAAAAGCTATTGTACCCAAGGATTGTAGCCATTGGACTCCTAGTACAACATCAGCACCTCCCATTGGAATGGAAAGCATTGGGCTAGTCAATACATATTCTCCCATGGATAGCTTGATATTATGGCACTTTCCAGAGCAATTTATTGTTCCTCCATTTGCAATCATCACTTGACACTCTGGTGCTGGATATAGGAAGCAATTCAATTCTTTTGCTACCTTACAATGAATAAAATTGTGGGTGCTTCCTGAATCAATCAACACTATTACCTTTTTCTTCTTGATTTGTCCTTCTATCTTGATGGTTTGAGGAGTGGTAATTCCCGCCAATGCATTACAAGATATGGTCGGATTTATTTTTTCTTCATCTAGGCTTTGTTCCTGGAGTATATCCTCTTCTTTTGACCTTTCTTGCTCCTTTTCTTCTTCCTCTTCACAATCTATGTAGAATAATTTCTTCTCAGCACACTTATGACCTTTAGTGTATTTGCTATCACAACTGTAACAAAGCCCTTTTGCTCTTTTTTCTTCCAATTGTTGTGGTGTCAACCTTATAGGTTGTGGAAGACTAGGGGCAACAACACTTCCGTCTTTATAGTTGTGAGTGGTATGCTTCCTAGTTGCCATAATTTTGCTTTCCATTTTTCTTGCTAACCTGAATGCCTTCTCTAATGAATCAGGTTCCCAAAGGCGAACATCATGTTGGATATTATCCTTTAAAGACCCTATGAACACATCAATCCTATGCTCCTCTGGAATATCTTTTACCCTTATGTTCAATTTTTGGAACTCCTCAATGTGCTCCATTATTGAACCCTTTTGTTTGAGACTTATCAATTGGCTAAAAAAAGTGTTGCTTTTTGTATCCTCATAATGTGCTATCAATTCTTCCGTAAAAATTGCCCAAGTGATAAATTGTTTACGAGAGCAAAGCCATTGATACCATACAAACTGATTTGGTTCCAAATATAAAGTTGCCATACGTACCTTTTGTGTGTTTTGCACATTATTGAGATCGAAGAATTGCTCCATCTGTAATATCCATGTGGCGGGATCCTTGCCATCAAACTTCCTCATATCGATTTTTGGAATATGGTGAGTCTTCGATCCAACATTAGAGTCTATGGAATCATGATTAACATTTCTTTTGTTCTCATCATGAGTTTCCTTTAGTACCCTTTCACCCTTAGTGACCATTTCTTGTAGCAACTTATTCATATTTATCTTCAATTCTTCCATCTTATCATCCATGCCATCAATTTTAGCGTCCATGCCATTCACCTTAGCTTCCATGCCATCCATCTTAGCTTCTACGCCTTTCTTTAAACCATCCATCTTAGCTTCTACATCTTTCCTTAAACCATCCATCTTAGATTCTGTTGCTTTTTGTGCAAGTGACACTTGTTGCACTTGTTCTTGTAATTTTGATATATCATGTAGCATTTCTTCTTCTTCTTCATGAGTCATGCTAGAGCTTTCAGGTTCCTTACTAGGTGTTTGCATTTTCTTTCCTCGGGGCATCAGTTACCGATAATAATTCTCTATTATGCCCTTTGAATTCCTTCAAAATAAATTTTCAAACCAAGCTTAAGCAAAAATTTAAGAAAATCTACACACCTTTTTTCACTTTGTAGGAGCTCGATATTGCCTCTGATGTATCTCTGTACTTTTCGATCATCTAGTTCTGAATTTGTGACCTGTAGTAGCCCTCTGTGTCCTCTTTCCAATGCCACAAGTCTGACCCAAATTGGATTCTCCAAGGAAGAGTTATGCGAAATCTCCCACAGTGACTTGATTATAAACTAGTTCAGTAGAGCGAACTTGTACGACGTTTCACGAGTCGCTGTTTCGACCTTTGGATCTGAAAAATGCACAGAAGAAACTACAGTCCGTCCTCTTTCTATACCTTCTTACAAAATTTCAATCCGATCCCTAGAGAGAATGTTATGACTATTTTCCCCAAGTCACTTGTTTTGAATGTAATTCAGGAGTCTGCAAAAAGACCAACTTCCTCAGATCATATCTCCGAAAATATCGCGCGAAAAGCTCTGAAATTTGGACCTAATGTTCAACACGATTTCTTCTCAAATGGGTTTTTTTTGCGACTTCTGAAACATCACAGAAAAAAAATTTATAGAGAAAACTCCACGACGACCTGTTTGGAGCAGCGAAACCCTAGAATCCAAAGCTCTGATACCAAATGTTATGAAACCAGCTCAAGAAAAGATAGAAAAGATAGATCAACGCCTTAGAATTCAGCCTCTTCGAGGGGGAAACCTCCTTTACATTACATAAATGAACAATTCTTTGATGATTCAAATGACAAAACCCCCTTTCTATATATAGGAGTCTAAGGAGTCACAATATAATCCAGCCGACCTAACAATAATAATATAAAGCCACAAAAATAACAATAGAGGGATTCTCTGGGGCACAGTAATAACAATATGGGGGCAATAGGGGCACAACAATATTAATAAGGGGTATAACTACAATAGTAATGGGGTAATCACTAGTATTATAGGGACCCAACAGGTCCTCATCACCCAAAGTGGAAATACTTGAAAGTTGTTTGAGTGGCTGACTTGTTTTAGGAACTTTATAGTTGGGTGACCTTTGCTTCTTGTATATAGTTGGCTTTAGGTATTTTTTGTCTAGTCACTTTTGGATTTTCGATTCTAAGTGACTGACCAACCACTCCACCGATTTTGAAAGGCTTTTGATCTTTTTTTGAAAGTTTTGGACTTGCCTCCTCAAGGGAAAATGTTTTGATTGTGTGTCTATCTTCCTTGAAAAGTCATTTCTGCATTCCCGTAAGGGAAGGATCTATGAATACGTTAGATATGGCCAATATTCCCGTGGAAACCAACCAAGGTACCCTCCCAAAAGGGAATCCTTGTGCGTTTCCTTTCTTTGGAAACGTTAGTACTCCCTTGATGGCCACTTTGAATATTCCTGGATTGAATGTTGGACTACCAGTTTCGCTGTGGTCCACTCCGAATATTCTAAATGTTCTTGAAGCTTCTCAGATGAGTGCTTTATTTCAGGGGCATCACATGGATGTTAACTGTTCATCTTTTTTCAAAGAGAAATCTAGGATTCCTCTTTCTCCTCCTTCTTGTAATAAGAAATCTAAAAAGAGGAGAAAGAAGAAGACGAAGAAGAAGAATAATTCTATCCATTCATCATCAACCTCTACAAGTCATGTTGAAGATGAGCCTTCAACCGCTGCAAGTCATGTTGGGGGCGTAAGTCTAGTCACTGCAAGTCATAATAGCAATTCATCATCAACCTCTACTAGTCATGTTGAAGATGAGCCTTTAATCATTGCAGGTCATGTTGGGGGCACAAGTCTAGTCATTGAAAGTCATACTAGCACCTCATAATCAACATCTGCTAGTCATGGTGAAGACGGGCCTTCAGCTGCTGCAAGTCATGTTGGGACCACAAGTCTAGTCACTGCAAGTCATACTAGCAATGAGTCACCGACCTCTGCAAGTCATGTTCAGGATTCTCCACAAACCACTCCTAGTCAAGTTGGCGGAATGGAGGTTGATAAGAAACCTGGACGTAGAAATTTTAAACCTAAGTTCCCTTATAAGATATGCAAGGGAGACCATCTTACTTATTTATGCCCTGGTATTCCAGAGGTACAAAGGATATGGTCCAAGTCTGAAATTTCTTCTACTCCTGGATCTGATATGGTTTCTCCTCAATCCCATCAACCATTGGTGAATAATGTGGTAGAGCCAATGCAATCTCTGGCTAATTACACTCCTTTGTTGGGGGGTGAAGCTCCTAACAAAAGAGTCTGTTTGATATCTAGTACAGAGTGTTCTGGTATAGGGGGCATTCCGATTTCTTCGAATGTTCCCCCTCCAAGTTCTAGGAGTGTCTTCTTTGGTTGGGATAGTCTTGTCGAACCTCGTCTTCCTTCCACTGCACCTTTCCAAATAAAGGTCAAAGTTAATTCCACAAACGTCTATCGATGTATGGTGGATGAAGGATCCTCTGCAAGTATTATATCCTCTTTGACTTGGAAAGCTTTGGGTTCCCCAAAGTTGTTGACAGCTCAGAGTCAGTTGTTAGCCTATGATAGAAGGCCTGGTAAATATATGGGTGTTCTTTCTCAATTGCCCATTACTTTAGGTGGGAAGATTGTCTTAATATATATGATGGTGGTTGATAGCCCTTTAGACTTTAATATGCTACTTGGGCGTGATTATGTCTATGCTATGAATGTTGTGGTGTCTTCGCTCTTTCGAGTGATGTGTTTTCCTCACAAAGGGAATATTGTCACTATTGATCAGCTTGCATCTGATAATTACCACCCTAAGTCGAATTTACTGTAGAATTCCCCTTAGTTTGTTCCAAGTGTTCAAATAGACTCTACCCCCGCCATGGGTGAATTATGCGGCATTGAATCATGAATTTTCAATTGCTTTTGAGAAGGATCCTTTGACCTATTATTCTCCTTCTTGGGACTTGTTCCCAACAGTTGACCAAGAGATTCTTCCTATAGGGACATGGGACCCTTTAATTCCCTCTTTTGATCCTTGTAGTTCTCATGATTTCTCGAAATTTGATTTGCCATCACAGGAGGAACTCTTTGAAGCCATGAGTTTTGACTACCAAAGGAGTCCTTGGCCTGAGCCCTGCAAGGGGTTTGTCCAGAAGAAATATTATGTGTAATCCGCAAGGTTGTGTGGTTACCTATACCATATTGTATATATAAGGTATGCATTTTCAAGTTTTGTATTTTATAACACAATATTTTATATGAAGTTTATATGTGGGATGTATTAACTTCTTGTCTAGTGTTCCTTTTATGTTTACAGAACTTGGAAGATTTCTTCTTTGGAAATTTTTATGGTTGATCCATTCTGATAGGTAATGGTTCTCGAAACTGGCATATAGGTTAGGTTTTTCCACCTGCATTGTGCACTTATTAGTTTCCTTTCCCATTTTGGCCTTAGGATCGACCCCACCAAGTTATGGTGCAGAACCTTCTCATTGCTTAGAAGTATCATGACTTGTGTGGTAGAGCCTACCTTATCATGGGTGCCCTAGATAGTACCGTGTTGTCACTCGGCACCCATGCTGATTCATTGTTCTTAGGCTCGGGAATCCTCTCTAGTCCTGCCATGACTTATGCGCTGAAGACTCATTCCTCTTTGCTTCTTCTCTTCGTTCTGGCCTTATACCCTAGAGGCTCCTTCGTGTTGAGTTGTACTACTGCATTGCATATTGACTATTTCCACCTTTTGGCCTTTATCCGGCTTCACTTGGACTCATGTTTAAGCCTAATTTTGACCAAATCATCTGCAAAATCAAACTTGCACTCCCTTAACTTCTGCAACTTGACACACTATGACCCGTGGAAGTAACATACCTTTGAGTGTCTTTGACCAGTTTTCACCTCCCTACATTGAGCATAGGATCATTCCAACCCTAGGAACTAGATCATCTGCTTCACCGACACTCGTTCTTTCGACTGTATCATAGCATTCTTTTATTCTTTTTCAAGCTTAATGAAAAATACAAAAAAATTATATATTCCAAAAAGAGCGAGAACAGGACAATATTTCCATTTATTGTTGGCAGCTAGAGTCGTGTCGCCCTTGAACAAAGCACTCAAACAAAGTGTCTCCTCCATTTGGGTGGGATTTAACTTGGCTTAGGTATGCCTTAACCTTGTTATTGAATCAGTCCTCCTCCAATTGGTTATCTCTTCCAATCATATGGAGAGTTCGTTCATGCCTCTTGCGTGACGAGCTTATACAAAGTTATCATATGTTGCCACAAAGTCATCATTTGAGTCGTGCTTTTGTTCAAGGGAAGTAAGCCTGAGTTGACCTCTCTGCAGTGTCTCTTGACTCATTTTTCAGTCAGCCATTCCTGGTTGTCAGTACATTATTTCGTATCACATCAATTATATTGGTCCTTTACTCGTGCCGGTTTGAGAAGGTCCCCATTGACTTCTTGTTGGCGGGTCTTGTCCTTATCGACGATGACACCTTGCTATGAGAACAGGCCTAGAGACTCACCATAGCCTTATTTGATTAATGATAGGTAAGCTTGCACTCAACATCGATCAGTATCATGGGTCTTTGACTGAGTGGTTTCCCTTGCGTTCGACGTCAGCTTACATTATCACACATTGGGATTCGTGCAATACCTTGGTTTCCATTTGACCCTATTGGTGGATACCTCGCCTCTGTGTCAGCTTTCATTATATGTTGGTTCAGAGGGTTTCTGTCGTGCGCTAGCTACATCTTTTATATGCCGGAAACGTGCTTTGGTTGGGTTACTACATCTTTTTCGTCTGATTCCTTCCACATTATTGGCCTGCGGGTTACATTCGCACTAGATTGATGAAGGATGCCTTCCTTCTAGCAGATCTTTCCCTATCTACTACGACTCATTGCTCTGGGGCAAAGGTCGAGAGTCCATTTGGCAGTACCATGGGGTTTGCAGTCATCAGTGGTAGATCCTTCGCTATCGACAGTGGGAAACCATCATTGTCTCCTGATCGATAGATTCTTCCAAGTGTTCGACTTCAAATCATTTATTCGCACTTGTTAGATTGTACTGGGGTACCTTGACTCTCATTATCATTATCGGTGAGTAGTCTCGCATTTGTTAACGGTATACATCAATGACCGGTAATCAAATGATTTCTCACATGGTCGAATTCAGCTCATTCATTCCCATTGTGTAGAAATGTACCACAGTAGTCGGTGAATACCTCGGGTTGCATCAACATTCATTGGTTCACTTGACAGTTGCTCTTGTTGCCGCTAGTTGATACCTGTTCCACCTTATATGTTGCAGTCATTCATGGCGAAATTTTATATGCTGACACTCGAGTTTGCAGTGCAGTATCATCTTATTCCATCATGTTCATTTGGTACTATTGGGATCAGTCTTTGACATCAGTGATCAGCTTCATCTTTCAGCTTCATTGATCTTCTTATATGTGATATTCAGACATGTACTTGTTCGATGATGATCAGTTGATCCATTATGTATTTCCAGTATCCTATACTTATATACTTAGTGGATCCACTTGTGCTTGATATGCGGACATGCTTTACTTTCTTTGAGCATAGGTATGTCCACCTCAGACAGTGTTTCTTTCTGATCTCCTTTTGTGGCTTGGCAGGATAAAATCTAGTGAAATCCTCAGTTTTTGACAGGTTTTCATTCCATGTACTTAATACATTTTGGCCATCATGTACCCCTTCTGACCTCATATATTAGGGGGCATCTGTTATAGCTCCAAATCTCACCTTTGATATCTGTGATGCTGCATTTATGTCCTAGGGAAACCCCTCCTTCCAGACTTGGTCCAAATACTTTAAAAAACAGTGTTTTACTCCCTGTACGCGACATTGCCCTGATCTAAACACGTGTGTACGCGGGTCAGTGTATACCCAACCCGCGTATATGTCTTAAAACACTTAAAAAAATTAAATATCCTTAATTTCGGGTGGATATCATGGGTTTTACCTGTTGATTACCTATTAGTGCCCGTGGCCCCAACTGTTCCCAACGAATTCCCAACTAAAAAACTAATTTGGGAGAAGTATAAAAAGGCTTCAATGGGAAGGCCTTAAGGAGGAGAGAAGAGAGAGAATTACTCTGCTGAGATTATCCCTGATCAAGTCTGAAGATCCCTATGCTTCTAGCACTTCCCCCATCACAGGAAACCCTTGTTTCCTTGAGTTTTGATGTCATTTCACTAGTTGAGATATCCTTGTGTGAGTCATGGAAGGAGCCTTTTGAAGACTTGGGATTGGACGGACCCGGAGGACGGATCCACATGGAGCTAGCAAGAGAAAGATTCAAGTGATATCATTCCTTGCTTTATTTTAGTTATCTGCAATAAAGAAACATTTGTCTTGTTCCCGAAATCAATCTTCTTTATGCATATGATGTTATTGTTATGGTTTACATATGAATAATTGTTTCAATGTATAATTAACCATCTTTCAATAAGTTATGAAGTTTATTTCTATATGATACATTGTCCATATATTTCTATGCTTCTTTGAATTGGTTGTTTTTCAAGTTCAAGGATCGAGAGGAACTCCAAGAGGGTTTGGACCCTGGTTGGATCTACCCGAACGAAGGACCCCCAGGTGCACCTCTCTTTGCATAGTTTGCTTATTTAAGTATCATGTATGCGTGGAATTCTTGTTTTTTACTGTAGATAACCCCTCACTCTACTAGGGTGTTGAACCAAAGCCCTAGGGGACTTAGTCCCTCAACAATAGCACTAATCTCACCAGAAAAAGAAAACATTACACAATCATGTAAACTTGATTTTGAAGTTACCAATAATGTAGCAGAATATGAGGCTTTCCTTCTAGGACTACAGTTAGCCAAGAGTTTAAAGGTACACAACCTGAGTGTTTTCACTGACTCAGAGCTCATTGTAAAACAAGTTAGAAATATTTGCCAAACAAAACATCCTAGGCTTAGATCTTATTGAAATGAGGTTTGGGATTCAATTGAAAATTTATTTAATGCTTTTAACTTGACTTATATCCCAAGAGATGAGAATATTCATGCAGATTCCCTAGCTGTCTCTGCTAGTTCATTTAAAATTCCTGATCAAACTAATGTGCTCTATCAAATACAAGTCAAATACAGGCCATCCATCCCAGATAATCTAAAATACTAGTAGATATTTGAAGATGATGAACAGCTAAAATCTTTTCTGCAGGTTGTAGATGAATTTTCAGTTCTACAAATTGATGAAGATAGAATAGAAACAAATGAAAACACAAATGAAAATGATAGTTCAAATTTCAATTCAAAAATTGCCAATCATGATATCATTCAATTGTCTAACAATTTTATTCCCAAAGGTCTCATTCCTTTAGAGAAATTATTTGATCAAAATGATGTCCTTAGAAACCCACAATCAATTTCTCCACAAGATGACATAGAGGAAGTAAATATTGGAACAAATGATGAGATTAAGAACATCAAAATCTGTGCGTCCTTAGATCCCGAAATCAAAGCTCAATACCTTAAGTTGCTTGAAAAATATAAGGATGTTTTTGCCTGGACCTATGTTGATTTAAAGACTTATGATACATCACTGATACAACATAAGATTCCTTTAAAAACAGAAGCTAAGCCTTATCAATAGAAACTTAGGAGGATTAATCCAGTTCTTCTACCAACTATAGAAAAGGAACTTAAGAAAATGCTAGATGCCCAGATTATTGTGCCTCTAAGATACTCTGATTGGGTTGCCAATTTAGTTCCTGTTAGAAAGAAGAATGGGGAAGTCAGACTTTGTGTGGACTTTAGGAATTTGAATAAAGCATCATTAAAAGATAACTATCCTTTACCCAAAATGGATCAGTTACTTCAAATGGTTTCAGGAGAAAAAATACTTTCCATGCTTGATGGCTTTTCAGGTTACAATCAGGTAATGGTTGATCCAGCAGACAGAGAGAAGACAGCTTTTACTACACCCTGGGGTACATTTATGTATTCTAGGATGCCCTTTGGCTTATCCAATGTTGGAGCAACGTTTCAAAGAGCTATGGACATAGCTTTTGTGGGTCAGGTAAACAAATTTGTAGTCATTTATCTTGATGACATCATTGTTTTTTCTAATTCTGATCAGAAACATCTAAAGCACTTGATGAAGGTTTTTGACAGGTGTAGGAAATTCGGAATATCCCTGAATCCTAGAAAGTCTATGTTTTCTATCAAAGAGGGAAAACTGCTAGGCCATATAATCTCAAAAGAAGGAGTGGTGATTGATCCCAAATGTGTATCTGCCATTCAAACATTGTCATTACCTAGAAATAAGAAGGAGATTCAAGCTTTTCTAGGCAAGATTAATTTTTTAAGAAGGTTCATCCTGAATTATGCTGAAATTGTAAAAGACATAACTGATATGCTCTGAAAGGATCATGAATTTAAATGGATTGTCCCTTCCAGACATGCATTTGACCAAATCAAGAAAGCTATGTTTGAAGCTCCAACCTTGGCCAGTCCTGATTATACCAAACCATTCAATATCTTTTCCTTTGCCTCTGAAACAACCCTTGATGTTGTTTTATTACAAAATAATGAATATTCCCATGACCAACCTATAGCCTTTCTTAGTAAGGTTATGAGAGATGTCGAGCTTAATTATGACATAATTGAGAAACAAGCCTATGCCCTCATACAAGCCCTCAAATCATTTAGGATGTATGTCCTACATTCACCTATTATTGCTTACACTCCTAACAATGTTGTAAAAACTATTTTAACCCAACCAAATACTAATGGGAAGAGAGGTAGATGGATCACCAAAATACTGGAGTATGATCTAACTATCAAAACCACAAAGCTAGTAAAGGGCCAAGGCTTAGCTAAGATTCTAGCTGAATCCAACTATAAAGTGCTAGGCATCAACTCTGTTTTGGAAATACAAGGAGATAATCCACAAGAACCTTCCCAACATCCTGAAGAAAAGAATCCACAAGAACCTTTACCTTCAAATCAGACCATTTCTGTACACATTGATGAGAAATTTCTTTTATCAAATTGGTATCAAGATATTTTAAATTTCTTGATCCATTTTGAATGTCCAACAACATTCTCCCAAAGTCAATGTAAAACTCTCAAATTGAAAGCAGTCAAGTATTGTATCATAAATGCAAATCTATACTAGAAGGACCCACTTAATATCTTGTTATTATGTTTAACAGAATCGGATACTGAAGGGACCATTGATGAGTTTCATACAGGATTTTGTGGAGAAAATTATGTTTGGAGAGCAATAGCATATAAGATATTAAGGGCGGGATTATATTGGAAGCCTTGTTCTTACAAGTAGGAGCAAAGGTCATAAGTTGTGTCCCTTGTCAGATGTTTTCTGGTAAGCAAAAACTAGCAACTCTTCCACTAATCCCAACAATAGTCTCAGCACATTTTCTCCAATGGGGATTAGATTCTATTGGAGAGATCCATCCTACTTCAAGCAATCAACATAGATGGATCCTCACTACAACAGACTACTTTACTAAATGGGTGGAAGCAATTCCAGTAAGAAATGCTATTGATTCAGTAGTAATCAAATTCATTGAAGAAAACATTTTATCTAGGTTTGGTTTCCCAACCCAAATTGTTATTGATAATGCCACAACATTTTCCAATGTTAAAATGATTGAGTTTTGCCAGAAATATCAGATTCTTCTACATCATTCAACTCCATATTATCCTCAAGGAAATGGTCTTGCAAAATCATCCAATAAAAGTCTGGTAAAGGTTATCAAAAAAACTTTAGCAGATCATAAAAAGAGCTGGGACACTCATCTAATTTATGCAGTCTGGGAAAACAGGATTACTCCAAAGAGATCTACTAGAAAATCTCCTTTTCAGTTAGTTTATGGGAAAGATGCAATTTTCCCTACCAACTTGGCCTTCCCTGTTTTAAAGTTTCTGCAGGATTCAACTGATGAACCTGATGATTTTTCAAGGAGGATAAATCAAATTATTGAACTGAATGAGAACAGAGATGAAGTCCAATACAAATTGAAAAAGTATCAAAATAAGATGAAGAGCCTATTTGACAGAAGATCTAGGGAAAGGGACTTCAAGGAGGGTGATCTAGTTCTAAGATGGGATTCCAGAAGAGAAGACAAAGGAAAACATGGAAAGTTTGACAACCTATGGTTTGGACCTTTAGCTATTGCTGAAGTAAAAGGAAACAACACTTTTGTGCTACAAAATCTAGAGGGACTATATTCCACATATCCTGTTAATGGAAGATTTCTCAAGCATTACATTCAGTACTGAGAAGTTGAAGTAAATTTCACCACTACCATTGTAAAAAGTCTGGTTTATTTTACTTTTTCAACTGTCAGTGTGATTTTTTTCACAGCTAAGACTCCATAGCCCAAGGAGAAGGCACATGGATCTGCAAGTTCTCTGCATTCTACAGGAGAAAGCAGTCCCCAGTTGGAGCCGATGTTGTAGCATTGTTGGGTTTTGGTGAGTTAGCATTTATTAGTTCAAAAAAATGAAAATATATTTTAAGAAAATGTTAAGTTAGGATATGGAAAAAAAAGAATAAAGAAACAAAATGTTAGGAATATTTTGATGAATAAGTCCATATCAAATAAAATGTTAGAATAGATGCCCTAAAAAAGGAAGGAAAAAATAAAATGTTAGATTAGAAATAAAAGAAAAAAATAATAAATTCTGAAAGTGTTGCACATCCAAATGCCACTACTCTTAGTCAATTTTATTTTTGCAAATAAAGTTGTGTGCAGATTGTTTAAATGCCACACTAGTTCATACAATCCAATCGTACAGTTTAATCATGATTGGATTATATTTAAATTGTTTGTTAATAGGTAGCAAATAAAATTGGCTCAACAGTTTAATCTGAGCCAATGGAAGCAATAAGGGATAGAAGTAGATTAATCATTAAAAGGAAAATGTTGAGTTGCTAGTCTAAATGCACTCGGGTGACTAAGATTGCAAAAAATGTTAGGAAAGTTAAGGGTAGGTAGAGAAATAAAATGAAATTGGAGCATGATAGGATTTTTATCCTAAGTTAAAACATTGGATATATGTGTATGTAACGAATGGTTTTAATTAACCATAATGTGTTAAATCTCAATGATATTCATGCTTTATCCATTGATTCGCCCCACACCTGTCACATCTGCCATATCTGTTTCGACCCCACCATCACCTTCCGCCTCACTCCATTAAAATCCCTCCATTTTCCTTTCATCCCTCGCATCTCCCTCCGATCTGACAGCTTATATTGCTCCTCATCCCTCCCTTGCTGTCTGAACGTTATCGATGAGGGGGTATGAAGTCGGCAATTTTAGAAACCACCTTCCGAAACTGCCAACCCCCGCTCCTAGTTGTTCGAGACTTAAAATCCCAACCTGGTTACCGCCTAAACTCACCCTCGAATGTGGTTTTCGGCCTCCTTCGTCACCACCGCTCCCATGTCATTATCTCCATCAATATGTATGTCACTTCCTTTGTCCCATCATCCTTACGTGGACCAATCTTCCGCCTATCTGTCTGTTACACATTTAATTCGCCACCCCTTTCAAATCAATATTCCATCAATCTATTTCTGAGTCTCGTTGGAGAATTAATACAAATTTAGTCGTTGATTAATAGAGCCGCTCCATTTTATTCCTTATATTGTTATGAAGCCATCTCACAAAAAGATAGAAAAGATAGATCAATGCCTTAGAATTCGGCCTCTTCGAGGGGGCAACCTCCTTTACATTACACAAATGAAAAATTCTTGGATGATACAAATGAAAAGACCTCCTTTCTATATATAGGAGTCTAAGGGGTCATAATATAATCAGAGCTGACATAACAATAATAATGTAAGGGCACAATAATAACAATAGTGGGCTTCTATGGGGCACAATAGTAACAATATGGGCACTAGATGGGTACATCAATATAATAAGGGGGTTGTACTAATAACAATAAGGGGTTATACTAGTAGTATAGGGGCCTAACATGCCCCTCTCCTTCAAAAAGTGTTGTCCTCAACGCTTGAGTAGTTATTGATGCTTCTGTATAAAATTCTTGTCCTCCCATGTGGAATTTTCAGTGGGTAAGTTCTTCCACTTGATGAGATACTCTGAAATTGATCGATTTCGTAGCTGTCGGGTTCTTGTTTCTGTGACTGCTCCAGGTTCCAATATGATTTTTCCTTCCTCTTCAATTTCTGTCAATATTGTTTGAATTGGGATCTTTTGCAACTTTTGAGTAAGTGGCCATACTTCTTCGTCCTTCTTCCATTCATCCCTTGCTTCGTTTATCCAATCTGGTTGGATAATAGAAATAGCAAAAAACAATGCTTCCACATGCTCATCCTTTCTTGAGAGTGCATTTGCAAAAAAAAAATCTTCCATTTTCTATAGATGATGTCAAAGTCATAACCCATCATATTTGTGACAAATTTTTTCTATTCTTCTAAAGATAATAGTTGTTCTAAAAAGTATTTAAGACTATCATGATCCATTTTTACCTTGAAGTGTCTTCCCATTTGGTAAGGTTGCCATTTCTTAAGTGCATGTAGTATTGCCAACATTTCCTTCTCATAAATAGCTTGCTTGAGATGTAGCAATAAAAATAACCAATCACCTACATCAAAACATTTTTCACTACGATGTTGATCTACCTGTTGTTTCATTCAATTTTGCACCAAAGTGGCGTTATCCTTGAAAAGTTGGAGAACTTGTTGTTGATGCTCGATGTAATCTTTCACTGCTTGAACCTTTTTCTTCTTGATATGTCCTTCTATATTTATAGTTTGAGGAGCGGTAATTTCTTTCAATCCTTTACAAGATATGGTCATATTCATTTCTTGATGCTCGATGTGGCCTTTCACTTCTTGAACAATTTTATTCTTGATATGTCCTTCTATCTTGATAGTTTGAGGAGTGGTAATTCCGACCAATGAATTACAAGATATGGTTGGATTCATTTCTTCTTTCTCGATGTGATCTTTCACTTCTTGCACCTTTTTCTTCTTGATATGTCCTTCTATCTTGAGAGTTTGATTGGTAATTCTTGTCAATGCTTTACAAGATATGGTCTGATTCATTTCTTCTTTCTCTGGGGTTGGGTCCTAGCGTATATCCTCTTCTTTTGATGTTTCTTGATCCTTTTCTTCCTCCTCTTCATACTCTATGTAAAATAATTTCTTCTCAGCACACTTATGACCTTTAGTGCATTTGCTATCACAATTGTAACAAAGCCCTTTTTCACTTTTTTCTTCCAATTGTTGTGGTGTAACTCTTGTCGGTTGTGGAAGGCTACGAGAAACAAAACTTCCATCTTTATAGTTGTGAGGGGTAGACTTCCTTGTTTCCATAATGCTACTTTCCACTATGTAACAAAGCCCTTTTACTCTTTCCAATTGTTGTGGTGTTGCTCTAAAGAAGGTGTTGCTTTTTGTATCCTCATAATGTGCTATCATTTCCTCCATGAAAATTGACCACGTAACAAGTTGTTTACGAGAACAAAGCCCTTTATACCATAAAAATTGATCCGGTTCTAAATAAGAATATGCAATACATACCTTTTGTAATAGTGGTACACCAAGTAGATCAAAATATTGCTCCATCTGAAGTATCCAATTTACCGGATCCTTGCCATCAAACTTCTTCATATCGCCTTTTCTTGATTTTAGGAGCTCGATCTTGAAATGACTATAACTCTGTAATTTCGGTTCTTCCAGTTATGAAATTGCGACCTGCAGTAGCCCTATGCGTCCTCTTTCCAATGCCACCAGTCTTATCCAAATTAGATTCTCCAAGGAAGAGTTATGCCAAATCTCCCACAGTGACCTGATTATAGACTAGTTCAGTAGAGAAAACTTGTACGACGTGCCACGTGTCACTGTTTCGACCTTTGGCTCTGAAAAATATACACAAGAAACTACAATCCGTCCTCTTTCTGTACCTTCTTATGAAATTTCAATCCGATGCTCAGAGAGAAATTTATGACGATTTTCCCCAGGTCACCTGTTTGGAATGTAATTCAGGAGTCTGCAAAAAGGCAAACTTCCTCAGATCATATCTCCACAAATATAGAGCAAAAATATCTGAAATTCGGACCCGAGGTTCAGTGCGATTTCCTCTCAAATGGGTTTTTTTTTTGCTTCTGAAACGTTGCAAAAAAAAGTTATAGTGAAAATGCCACGATGACCTATTTGGAGCAGCAAAACCCTAGAATCCAAAGCTCTAATACCAAATGTTATGAAGCCAGGTCACAAAAAGATAGAAAAGATAGATCAACGCCTTATAATTCATCCTCTTCGAGGGGGCAACCTCCTGTACATTACACAAATGAACAATTCTTGGATGATACAAATGAAAAGACCTCCTTTCTATATATAGGAGTCTAAGGGTTCATAATATAAGCAAAGTTGACATAACAATAACAATGTAAGGGCATAATAATAACAATAGTGGGCTTCTATGGGGCACAATAGTAACAATATGGGCACTACATGGGTACATCAATATAACAAGGGGGTTGTACTAATAACAATAAGGGGTTATACTATTAGTATAGGGGCCTAACATACAAGGAAAATTTTAAGAATAGAAATTTTTCCTGAAGTTTAGAAACATTGGCGAATCTCACTAATCCCTAATATGCAAACTATAAAATGTTTATTGATATAAATGTAAAATTATTCAAATTTATAATGATTTTATATATAGCCTCTATATAATGTTGGCGATTTTTAAGGTAAAATAATTTTATATTCTAAAATTTGGGCGAATCGTCTTTTATAAAATTGGAAATTAGCGAATCTTTTTTGTGGAAAAATCATGGAAAATTAGCCCACTGGGCGAACATTAGCCCCTAAAATTTTCCATGCTAACATATATACCCTTTTCTTTTATAAAAAATGTTACATAGTGCATTCCTGTAATTCAATTGATAACTGTATACTTGTAGCTTACAGTCAAAACGAAAATTTCACCATTCAAGTGAAATTTTTGTCCTATTCACAAGCAATCCGGCATCCAAGTTCACTCAATCTATTTCAATTGTACTGTTTTTCTGTTATCACTGTATTTCAGCCGAATCCTTCCCATTTCTGTCACCTTCAGTTTGTAATCCAATCACCAAAATGCCTCCTAAGGGGAAGGAAGTTGCAGAAACCCCAAATCCTCTCATTCATCCACAAGTTGATTTCCATCATACTCCCTTGGCTGACAGAGACTGTAAAATCCATGAGTCCTTGTCTGAATTTGACTTGTTTGAGATCTATTGCTGGATGGAGGACCAATTCGTTGATCAAATGGACGAAATTGGACTTTGGGACTCCCATCTTCCTCATTACATCTTCCCTCAAACCCACAGAGCACCTGAATTTGTCAGAAAATGTCATGCATCTTATGACCCCAGTCAAAGAGCTATTATCTCACCTACAGGAGAAATCTTGTGCTCCATCAATGCTCAGTCCATTGACCAGATGTTGTAGGCCCCAACTATTGTGCCAAACACTCCTTTTTCTCATGAAAGCCTAACAGAAGCCTATCAGAAACTAGATTTCACTAAAAGAGCTCAAACCCTAGAAATTTTCCTAGCTATAGATAGCCCTCTGCCTAAAAGAAACCCTCCCTATGATTCATCTATATTCCCAGACAGAACCAAGCAAATTACCACCATTCTCTCTTATCTCCTTGGTTACTATTCTGATCAATATGTAGATGAAGCCATCATTGGTTTCTTGTCTATCTTTTCTGTTGGTTCCAAACCCACTGTTCTTTTTAACTTTAGTCAATTTCTAGTTGAGGCCATTCATGAACAATTTTTCCAATTCAATACTCAAGAGGTATTCAAGTATGCTTCAGTACTTGTATATATTTTTATCTATTTTCAGGGAGACAAGTTTCCATTCACTTTGCAGAAGCTAGATGAAGAAGGGAACCAACAATCAGTTATCTTTTGGACTTCTATGGGAATGAAGGAGAAAGAAGAATTTTCATATAAACAGTTCATAGAATTGTTTGTTCATCTAGCCATTAATCTTCTGAGCAGCACTCCAGAACCAAGAATTAGTGATGAAAAACTTTTGCAGCTAGTTGACCAAGCCACAACAGGAGATTGGTACCTTTACCAAAATTATACAGAGATCAGAGTCTATGGTTGTGAGCTTCCACCTTATAAGTTGCCTAAGTACCTCCCTATGAGAATTTTTTCATTAGAATATATTAGGCAGATGCTCAATGCAGATGAAGTGCATTTTGTGGCTACAAAGAAGAAATCACAGTTTAAGCTAAAGACTCGGGTTGGTCCATTCATCTGTAACACTAGAGCAACAGGAGAAGAAGCAGACAGGTTATTGAAAGAGATGAAGTTTAGCATCATCTTTACTTGGTCTTATGACCCAATGGGAGTGATTTCAAAACTTAGAGTAGAAAATAAATTTACTCCATATCATCACACAGCCAAGCCTTAAATTGAGAAATATAAAATCTGTTAGAATGGAAGGAAAACATCTTTCAAGAAGTTGAAGAACAGGTAGTCTCTACTTCAAATATACAAACTCCACTTGCACAAGAAAAGATAGCCAAACGAGGAAGGGAAGAACAATCATCCCCTACAACTAAAGTATCAAGTCAAGGCTTTAGAATTGTGCACAGAAAGAAGAGACCTAGGCTCTCTTTGAAGGTCAGTGCAACTAATGAGTCACAGAAAGGAACATTTGACAAACTTGGAGAGACATCTGTTTTCACACAGTCTGGTGGACAGTCTACTCAGTCTCCCACTCATTCCACCACATCTCATGAACAGCAGGTGATTCAGACCAACGAAGGCAGTCAGAAGGATAAAAACCAAGAAGATGATATTTTTCATATTTTCAATGAAATTAAGAAGAAGAATGAGGATTTAAAGTTGAGCACTTATACTCAATTCTGGAAACATTCTTCCAGTTCTCAAGCCAGACTTCTTTCAGTGTTTGACTCTGAAAAGGGTAAAATGCAGATGGCTTTCTTACAAGCTCAGATTCCACAACCTAGAACTGCTGCACATTACCAGAAGCAAACTTCCTTTGAATTTAATGTTAAATATGTACATCCAATTGACCAAATTGAGATGCACAAACAGACTGGCCAAATGATCTCTTCTACTTTAACTAACACTGCCATGAGTCTGTCAAAGTTGCAGGTTACCTTGGCTAATACACAGTCATAGCTCAAGCTTGAAAAAATTTCCTCATTGGCAAAAGACACCAAGATCAAATCTTTGGAAGATCTGGTGTTGAAGATGGGATATGATCCCTCCGATATAAAAGTTGCAGAAGAAATTGTCAAGAAGAAAAATGTTGAGATTTCAGCATTAAGGAAGCAACTCAAATTTCCAGCTTCAGAGGACCCAATGACTAAAGAAATTGAAGAAACTGAGACTCAGAAATCAGACATGATGAAACTCATTATGGAACAAAATCTGCAAATAAAACAGATGGAGGAACAAATGGAAAAACTTGTCAAAGAGAAAGAGGAAGCTGTGAAAAAGGCCAATATTCCAATGGATGTAGTTCCTCTTACAGCAGTCTCTATAACTACAGTTTTTGCCTCAGGCACAACAACAACCACAAGTACAGCAGAAGGAGCTGAACAGCTTGTTGAAGCTGTTCAGAACCTGTCTATTCAGACAGAGGAAATTAAGAAATTGCAGGATCAGCTGAAGACACTACAACACCTAAAAGCAGTTGCAGAGAGCTCACATGCAGTTGAATTGCAGAGGACAAGAGAGCTCACATGCAGTTGAATTGCAGAGGGCAAGAGGTCAAATTGAGAGATTGCAGAAAGAATTCAAATACTCTTACCTTGGAAATACATTGGGTTTAGTAAAGGAGAATATATGGGGGGAGATTATTGAATCAATCAAAGATATCTGGCCTTATATCAGAATAAAAATTTTTTTTAACAAAGTCAGTTGTTGTATTATAATTCCAAAAAAAGAGAGGAGGCTGAGCTCCTGAAGTACAATATGCTATGCCAAGAGGTGCAAGGAGAGAATGAGTTACAGGTTAAGCAAAAATCCTCCTTGATCTTGCCTTTTGGGCTTTTGTAGAAAACTGACCAGAAGTAAATCCTAACAAACTAATGCAACAGAAAACAGCATTTACAAAACATATTTAATCAATATTGATGTGGCTGATATGTCGAGCAGTGGACTCTTCAGGCTTGTCGTCGACTCCAGCTTGTTTAATGCTTGAAGAATTTTTTGGTACTACGTTTCTCTTTTCCATCATGTATTTCAGGATCTCAATGGATTCTTCAACATGGCTACACCTATTAGAAAGCTGGTTAAACTGCTCATATAGCAAAGAGATTCTATGAAGAAACAAGTTGATGTCAGCTGCATATTTTTCGTTGATCAAGTGGTTCTGGCTATCAATCTTGGCGTCCAAGATCTTTTGGTGGGCATGTGTTTTCTCCAGCTCGACCTGGAGATCAGTGAAATGGAGATCAGTGCTGTTGAGTCTTGGGAACGAACCAAAATAGCTGTTTTTGGGGTCGATCTAGGAGGAAAGGTGCAGAAGCAATAGGGCGAGGAGCCTGTAGAGCTCTGGGAACGAACCAAAGGCACTGCTCTTGGAGGCAATCTGAGAGGAGAAGCACAATAGCAGTAGAAAGAGGGACCAGGAGTGCGGGAAGTAACTTTCTAGATATAGTGCAGAACGTGGGCAACAAAGGAGGAGAGTGTTGGAGTCTCAGATAAACATGAAAGGTAGAAAATAGAGTGCGGAAGAGGAAGAAGGGGAGGGCGAATAAGAAGGGAGAGGAACTCAAGGAGGCCATCAGGGGAGAGCGAGAAAAAATAGAGGGGAAGTGTGGGAAAACACGGATGAGAGACAGCAAGGTCAGGGAGGGATGGATGATATGATACATGACGGTTGAACGAATGATTTCAAGGCTAATAATGTGATTTCCTAGGGAATGCCAAATCCCTATGAGGATATTGTTCTTGGGGTAGGTCTACAAAATCTTTGACCATTCCCTAATGTCAGATTGCTCATATTTGTTGCGGATTTGAATGTCACGATAATAATTCTTAGTCATGGAAAAAAGGAAGAGGATCCTTGAGAGAATTCAAGGGAGGTGATGATGGCATTCCACATTATTGCAAAGGATATTCCCTTTGGTCCTGCTACACGCTTGACTGGCACATTTATCGGCTTCTTTGTTGAAGGCACGGAGAATATGGAAGAATCGAAGGTCCCAATTTTTGCTGATTAAAGCTTGGCATCTACTTATTGTTTGTTGGATGAATAAATTAGAAGCTTTACGTTGGCTGATCATAAGGCTGATAATGGCAGCAGAGTCTCCAAAAACCATAGCATTGTGGATACCGAGTTCTTGGAGCTGGATGAGACCTTGGTAGAGAGCAAGCGCCTCTACTCTATTATTAGATAGGGTTCCCAATCCCCACTCAAAGGAAGCTATAAGATCACCATTGGGGTTATATATGACTCCCCCTGCCCCTGCAACTCCCGGATTGGATTTTGAAGCACCATCAAAGAAGAGGGAATGGGAATTGCTGAGCCTGAGCCAATCTGAGAATTCATCCTGCTTAACTCTGATTTTCCAACTGTGACTAGGAGTGCTGGAATGATGACTGTAGAAGTTTGATGCTTGTATGTTCCTGTTGTTGTCTATTAAGCTGCTGATAAAATCTCTTTCTTCTATACAAAGTCCGGCCATGTCAATTTTCTTGGTATTCTTAGCCACAATGGTTTCTAACGTAAGACTTTTGGCTTTGCTGCATAATTGCCTAGTGATGGTTTCCTGATTTCTGAAAACCTTGCGATTCCTAATGAGCCAAATTTTCCATAGGAGGGTGTAGGGAAGAGCGTTCCATATCGTTTTTGCTATGTTGTTTTTCTTGTGTTGCCAGGGGTAGCTTTTCTTCCAATTGTTAAGGAGTTCCCCAACTGAATGCTGAGGGTTCCAAGTCAGAGTGACTGATTCGGATTTAAATAGGAACGCAATAAAGTATAGAGATAACCATAAAGACAGATATGCAGCGGAAATAATACTTCATTTCATTAATGGAAAATACTGAAATATGCTTACAAATAGAAATAGAAATAACCTAGTTAGGGCGATGGTAGCTTATCTCTGAGGAGAGATGTGTCGGCTACATGCCTCTGAATTGTTCCGAACTCTCTTTACAATGAGGCTCGAAGGCCTATTTATTATTGAGAAACAATGGAAAACCCTTCACATTCCAAAACCTAACCCTAGAAGATGAAACGCCAAATTGTGGGCCCCGTTTTGGGGTGAGTTGGACAGCCAACTTCCCGGGGTCACGAATTGGTCGTATTATCTCCGTTTGACGCGCATGATATCCCGTTGGAAAGATCTCTCCGAGGACTACAACGAAAAAGACGATTTTTATCAAAAAAATCGTTGCCGGTAGATTTCCCAAAAAATGTCGTTTAGGGCCTCAAAACGGCTCCGGAAGTTCAGGACCCGAAAAACTACTAAAAATAGTAAGTTGTGCTACAATTAAGGAAACTGAAAATGCTGAGAGAAACAATGGTGGGGGTCCAGGTGGACTTGGCAGGTGGCCACCAAGATCCACCTAGATCATTCCTCCCCCCTTAGGAAGCAATGGTCCCCATTGCGTTGAGTTCCTCCATGAGATGAGGAAACTTTTGTTGAACTTGGTCCCTGGTGAACCACTTGCCCTGGTGAAGGAGTTGGCCTGCTTTGACAACTCGATACAGTTGGATATTCTGTTGGCAAGTGTTCTTGACCTGTGTGTCCATGATCCGATCAGTTGCAGCTTGTTCCATGCAATCTGCATTTAGTTCTATGGGTGTGAGTTGTTCTGCAATGTCGGATGTGTCTAGCAATGGTGGAAAGTATGGCCGAAGGCGGTACACATTGAACACTGGGTGTAGGCCAAGGAACAGGGGAATGCTGAGCTCAAATGCATTGTCTCCCACAGCCTTAATAATGGTGTAAGGACCATATCGGAGTGGTCTCAGTTTCCTATAGGCTCCAGTAAGGCGTTCATTTTGCAAATGAAACCAGACTTTGTCACCCACTTGAAACTTGTGTGGCACCCGATGTTGATCATGTCGCTGCTTGTACTTGGCATTTGATTTTTCCAGAATGTCATGGACCTGCTGGCGAATATGTTGGATGTGATCAATGAAGTTGGTTGCCTTATCTGTTTCGGACTGGACATGAGCTGAATCTATGTGAGTAGCTGCAAGTGGCATGGCCACATCAATGGGGCATAGTGGCTGGAATCCCAGGCCCACCTGAAAAGGGTTATGGCCCGTCAAGCTATGAAGAGCTCGGTTGTAGCTGTGTTGAACATAGGGGAGGCTCTTGTCCCATGTGCGTGGATGCTTTGAGTTGTACATGCACAGAATGTGTACAATCATCCGATTGACAACCTCTGTCTGGCCATCAGTTTGAGGATGGAAGGCTGTGGACTTAGTGAGTTTGGTGTCCAGCATTGACCAGAGACTGGACCAAAATGTACTGAGGAACCGACTGTCCCGATCTGAGATGATAGACTGTGGGATCCCAAAGTGCACCCAAACTCGTTCAAAGAAGAGTTTAGCAGTGGCTTCTGCTGTGATATTCTTCTTGCAGGCCGCCATAATGGCCATCTTCGAGAACCTGTCGACGACCACAAAAACACAATCATTTCCATGCTTAGTGGAAGGAAGGCCTGACATGTAATCCATGGAGATGGATTCCCAAGGTCGACTAGGAGTAGGCAGCGGGGTATAGAGGCCTTGCTTCTTGATGGTTGGTTTGGCAATGGCACAGGCAGTACATGATCTGATGTATTTCCCGACATCTTGTCGAAGATTTGGCCAATAGAAATACTTTTGCAGTACTGCCACCATTTTCTCGACCCCGAAATGCCCAGCAGCCCGACTGTAGTGTGCTTCCCAAATCATCTTGGCACGCTCGCTTGAAGGAACACAAAGGTGACCCAGGTGGCATAACAGGGCATCTTGGAGATGAAAATCTGGAACATGTCGACCCCCCAAGAGTGTCTGGTATGTGTGGCCAAATTCTGGGTCGCTTTTGTAGAGAAGTGGCCAATCAGAAGTCTCGTGCCCACAAGAGTTGAGCACGGTGGTTAACGCCATGATTGGTGGTCGACTGAGGCAATCTGCAACATTATTGGTGCTGCCCTTCTTATACTTGATATTCAAATGGAACTGTTGCAGATATGTAGACCACTTCTGATGGTGATCATTCTGCAATT
This sequence comes from Pinus tabuliformis, assembly GCA_031772625.1. Taxonomy (NCBI): domain Eukaryota; kingdom Viridiplantae; phylum Streptophyta; class Pinopsida; order Pinales; family Pinaceae; genus Pinus; species Pinus tabuliformis. The sequence goes on from CM062813.1 coordinate 1,089,724,044, forward strand.
TCCCTTGGGTCTGTATGAACTGCAGGGGTCGGTGGTCTGTGTGGATGACCGTTTCCTTCCCCAAAATGTAATTCTTCCATTGTCGGCAGGCCTGCACAATGGAATACATCTCTTTATCATAAGTGGGATACTTCTGGACTGTGTCTGAAAGTGTTTCACTGTGATATGCCACTGGATGCCCATGTTGAGTAAGGACTGCCCCAATAGCATAGTCAGAGGCATCTGTCTTGACCTCAAATGGTTGTTGTAAATCTGGTAACGCGAGCACCGGTGCCGTGCAGAGGCGATCTTTCAACTCTCTGAATGCCTTCTGTTGAGATGCAGACTAGAAGAATTTCGCTTTCGCTCCTCCCTTGGTGACTTGACTCAAGGGCCAAGTGATATGAGAAAACCCCAACACGAACGTGCGGTAGAAGTTGGCAAGACCCTAAAAGCTACGGAGCTCCGTCAGAGTGGTTGGAGATGGCCAATCCCGAATGACTTGGATCTTGGCTGGATCTACATGCACCCCCTGTTCATCAATAATGTATCCCAGATATTGCAACTGGGTCATGCCAAAAGTGCATTTCTCCAAATTGGCACATAGCTTGTGTTGTCGCAGTGTTTGAAGAACCTGTCGGATGTCGTGGAGGTGCTCTTCCCAACTCTAGCTGAAGATCAGAATGTCATCCAAGTATACCACTGCAAATGAGTTGGTGAATGGCCGCAAGATGTCATCCATTAGCCTCATGAAGGTTGCAGGAGCATTCGTCAATCCGAAAGGCATAACCAACCATTCGAAGAGGCCCTCCTTGGCTTTGAAGGCAGTCTTCCACACATCAGAGGGTTCGATTGGTACCTGGTGATATCCTGACTTCAGATCAATCTTGCTGAAATATTTTGCCCCCTTTAGTTGGTCCAAGAGGTCATCAATCCGCGGGATAGGGTACCTATTGCGGACAGTGATCTTGTTCAGCGCCCGATAGTCAATACAGAGTCTCCAAGTCCCATCCTTCTTCTGTACCAACACGATCGGGCTCCCACAAGGTGATGAAATCGGACGGATGTGACCTTTCTGCAACAGCTCCTGAATCTGCCTCTTGATTTCATCGTTCTCCAGAACAGAGCACCGATAAATTGGTCCATTGGGTAGCGGCGCGCCTGGGGTCAGATCGATGGAGTGCTTAACTTGACAGTGCAGAGGAACCCCTGCGGGGGAGGTGAAGATGTCCTCGTACTCCTTCACGACCTTATCCATCTGTAGTTGTCGTGCGGAGGGGTCTTGTTTGGAGGCCATGGCTACTGTCTTATTCTTTCCTTGCGGGCGTATCATCAGGAAAACAAATTTCCCAGTCTTGGAAATGAGCTTACTGCATTGTTTTGCAGTAATCAAAGAGATGGCGGTAGGCGGTGCTACCTCTGGTATCCTATACAACTTATTTCCCAATGTAATAATAACAGCACGGGGCCTTGATTCATACACAGCATGTCGCTTCCACAAGTATGGTTGTCCTAATAATACATCACAAACTTCAAGGGGAGAAATGTCACACAATACCTCATCCGTGAAGGGCTTGATGTTGTACGAAAGGTGACACTGCTGGCTCACGCGAAGATCCCGTCCTTGGTGAAGCCACCCGATGGTGTATGGTTGTGGATGTGCTGTGGTCGACAAGCCCAACCGCTTCACGACCTCCGCCGAAATGAGGTTCTTTTGGCTCCCGCTATCGACAATGAACTGTAGCGGGGAGCCCTTTACCCATATCTGGGAGTGGAAGAGATGCTCCTCCTCTTCTGGATCTTCATATTCATTTTTCTGGATCTTTGCGGTAGCAACAGTGGCATTGGGATCCGCGTCAATGATCTGCTTCCCTTTGTCATCCCCCTTGTCGGGTTCTGACTCAGAGTCGGAACATGCATCTAATTCTGGAACCTTTAGTTCAGCCACCAGTGACTGCTTGGCTCGACACTCACTGGTGTTGTGAGTGGAGCTCTTATGGAACTCACACCATTTTCCCGTGTCCTTTTTCGTCTTCGCGGCGCTGTTCTTTGCCTGCAGCTTTGGCGGGTTGTCTTGGGCTGCCCCGCCTTGGCTTTGTCCTTTGTTCTGTGTTTTAGGGGCACCTTTCCCTTGCTTCAGATTCGTAGATCCAAAGTCTCGCTTCTTTTGATTAAACTTCTGCTTGACCTTGACAGCATATCGATACGCTGTGCCGAGCGAGGAGATGTTTAGGAATTGTATTTCTTCCTGGATGTACTTGTGCAGGCAGCCGCAGTATTTGAGTATCAAATGTTGCTCAGTATCCTTGATACCCAGCTTTGTGCGAAGGGTATGGAAAAGATTGGTGAACTCCGGCACATCTTGGTCCCTTCCCTGCTGCAACGTGGTCCATTTTATGTATTCATCCTCATAGCTTCCAATAGGGTAGTACTTCTCCTTGATGGCATCCCGGAATGAATTCCAGGTGGGTGCAGTTGAAAATAGTGAGCCAATATTTTCATCCTTTTGCTCGCAGTAGGTTTCCCACCAGTCCTTGACGTGGGGGGCTGCTTTGAGAAGAGTGAAAATAATCTTTTCCCGACTTGAAAATTCATGAACATAAAAATAACCCTCCAGCAAATTTAACCATTTATCTATAGCATCTGCGTCTATCTGACCCTCAAATATGGGGATTTCAAAATTAACTTGTACCTTAAAGGGCGTGGCATTTCCAGAGTAGCTGCTGGAAGCTGATGCGTCGCTTCTGGGTAGCCGCTGAAGGATTTGGGCAAAACTGTCCATCATCGCGTTCCGTTGTCGCTCGAGGGCTTCTTCGAGCAAGATTTTGATAGGATCTCCTGCCCCCTCATCTTTCTTCTCATCCGCCATAGGAGGCCGTCGGGATCTGCGAGGCTGGTCTCGCAAAGGTTCGACCAGTTCAAGCCCTAACTCCTTATATCCCGACCTCGTTGGGGACATGCAAAGAAAAACAGAGAAAAAGCAGACCGCTCTGATACCACTGATCCGGATTTAAATAGGAACGCAATAAAATATAGAGATAACCATAAAGACAGATATGCAGCGGAAATAATACTTCATTTCATTAATGGAAAATACTGAAATATGCTTACAAATAGAAATAGAAATAACCCAGTTAGGGCGATGGTAGCTTATCTCTGAGGAGAGATGTATCGGCTACATGCCTCTGAACTGTTCCGAACTCTCTTTATAATGAGGCTCAAAGGCCTATTTATTATTGAGAAACAATGGAAAACCCTTCACATTCCAAAACCTAACCCTAGAAGATGAAACGCCAAATTGTGGGCCCCGTTTTGGGGTGAGTTGGACAGCCAACTTCCCGGGGTCGCGAATTGGTCGTATTATCTCCGTTTGACGCGCATGATAGCCTGTTGGAAAGATCTCTCCGAGGACTACGACGAAAAAAGGGTAGATTTCCCAAAAACATCATTTAGGGCCTCAAAACGGCTCCGGAAGTTCAGGACCCGAAAAACTGCTAAAAATAGTAAGTTGTGCTACAATTAAGGAAACTGAAAATGCTGAGAGAAACAATGGTGGGGGTCTAGGTGGACTTGGCAGGTGGCCACCAAGATCCACCTGGATCAGTGACAGAGGGGGAGATGCCATTCCAACAAGAGATTGCAAAGGGACAAGAGATAAAAAGGTGCTAGATCGTTTCTTCAGCCTCTTGGCAATTTGGGCATCGGGAGGGCCCGGCTATACCCCTCTTTTGCAGATTGTTTGAGGTTAGGATTTTCCCTTTTAGGAGGGTCCATATGAAAATTTTCAGTTTGGGATGGCCTCAGACTTCCAAACGGTTTTCCAGTACATCCAAGGAGGGGCAGGACAGTCCCTACTGCACAAAAAATGATGACCAGCTTGTATTGTATAGCTGGAACCAGAGGGGTCCCACCGAAAGCCATCGATGCAATTTTTTATGACTGGTGCAATGTTGTGAAGATGAACCTAAATATTATCAATGTCCTTTTTGAGGTTTCTAGGGATGGAGGGGAAGCTCCATCCTTTCCAGGCCTGAGTATTTATGTCCCATTGTGAAATCTGATCCAAATATTGAATTCCTTTGTTATGAAGAAAAAAGAGAATCTGATATGTACCTGGCTGGTTGCTAATTGGTTGGTTTCCCATGATCTTGTCTGCTCTAATATTGATTTTTCTACCACCTTTGGGAACCTTAGAAATATTTTGCGCCATATATGGGATAACTTTTTTGCAAAGTTTCCAAGTTTGTGTGCAGCCTCTGGCGGGCAAATTGCTTTCTAAAAGTTGTTGCCTTAGACTGCTGAGATATTTTTCTTCAAGAACTCATTTCCACCAAGCTTGTTGTTCATCAATTAATCTCCAAACTATCTTGCCTCCAAAGGCTAAGTTTGTAAGTTTAAGGGATCTAATTCCAAGTCCTCCGTTTTCCTGTTGTTGGATAACTTTCTTCCAGCTGACCAAGTTGAACTTTTTCTTTTCATTCCCCCCCTTGCTAGAGGAAATGCCTAAGGATTCTCTCCATTTTGTTGTGAAATGTGGTTGGAGCTTGTATAAGAGTAAATTGATAAAGAGGAAGAGAAGAGAGACCAGATTTGAGGAGAACCAATCGACCTGTCGGGTTGAGCCAAGTAGATCCCCATAGCTGAACTTTTCTTTTTAATTTGTCAAGAGTTGTATCCCAAATTTCAGCTCTTGTAGGTCCTATACTCACTAGCATTCCCAAATAATTGAAGTGATCCCAATTTAATTTGCAAGGAACTCCAAAGACATTGGATATGTTGTGTAAAGTTTGGGCAGAGGCATGCCAACCATAAATGCAACTTTTAAGATAATTTATCATGCCTCCAGAATATCTCATGTACTTGTCTAAAAGAGCTTTGAACCTTCGAGCAATAATTACAGATGCTCCTCCTATTAACAAGGTGTCATCAGCAAATTGGGAGTGGTTGATGTTTTTGACTCCATCTTCATATTTTATGCCTGTAATGAGACCAGTCCGCCTCTTGTGGTCAAGGGCGCAGCTGAAGGATTCGGCCATCAGAATAAACAGGTAGGAGGAGAGAGGACATCCTTGCCTCAGTCCTCTTGAAGATTGAAAAGAGGGACCAGGCTTGCCGTTAACAAGAGAGGATATCCAAGGGCCAGTGATACAAGCTCTTATGAGGTCAAGAAATGGAGTAGCAAAGCCCATTTTTTGGAGAACAGCTAGCAGAAAGGAATGTTTGACCATATCAAAGGCATTCGCCAAATCTAGCTTCAGAATGAATCTCTTTTCATTTCTGGAGTGGCTGGAGTGAATCGCTTCTTGGACAAGAAGGATTGAGTCTGATATTTGCCTATTAGCCATGAAACCACCTTGGTTTTCTGATATGAGCATTGACAACAAAGGCTTAAGGCGGGCTGCTAGGATTTTGGTAAAGATTTTATATGAGGAGTTGCAGAGGGATATGGGTCGAAAATGGGAGAAGTTGGCAGGACGATTCTCTTTGGGAATGAGGGCTAGATGGGTTGAATTTGTATAGCCTCCTATTCTTCTTTTCCTCTGAATCCATTTTACCAATTTGATGAAGTCTTTTTTAACAGTTTCCCAATGCGCTCTATAGAAGAAAATTGGGAAGCCGTCCAGTCCTGGAGCTTTTTCTGGCTGGAGGGCCCAGATGGCTCCTTTGATTTCTTCTTCCTCTATCTCTCTGTTAAGACTTTCATTTATATCAGTAGTGATTTTATTTGGCAGATGTTGTAAAAGGTCTGCATAATCTTCTTCTTCTCCTTCTTCAGTTAGCAGCTCTTTATAGTGGTCTGAAGCTGCTTGTTTGATGGTTGCTTAACTGATTTGTTGATTGCCTTTACTATCTATAATGGATGTTATGTTATTCCTGATTTTCCAAACAGTGGCTTGCTTGTGGAAAAAAAGCTGTATTTCTATCCCCGCCCTTCAGCCATAGTTGTCTCGATTTAATCCGCCATTTCTGTTCCTCTTCTCTTTTGATGCTGTAAAGCTGGCTGTAGAGGTTTTCCTCCTGATTTTTTCTGCCTCTTGGTATTCTTGATTTTGTATTGTGTTTTGGAGTTCTTCTAGTTGAGCTTTTGTCTCTCTTTTCTTTATTTCTAGCTCTTTGTAATGGGTTTTTGCCCAGTCCTTCAGAGCATGTTTGACATTTTTTGAGCTTACTCTCCCAAATGAAACTTGGAGAACCTTCCACGTGCTGTCTCCAGATTTGCTGAATGAGCTCTTTGGTTGTTGCATTATCATTCCAAAGGGGACTATATTTGAAGGGGATGGGTCCCAGGGGGCAGTGAGATTTGAGTTTCAATGTGTTAGGGTAATGGTCTGAGGCTGCAAAAGGTAAAATGGAGGCATAAACAGCAGAGAAAGTGGATAGAAGGGTAACATTCACCAGTGTTCGATCTAGTCTTTCCATGATATTGTTTCTCCCCAGCCGTCGATTATTCCAAGTGTATTTGTGATTCTTTGGTATTATATCTATAAGATCACCTTGCTGCATTATATTTTCCAGTTGATTTCCTGATGGGTCTCAGGAGAAGCAGCCTCCTTGTTTTTCATTGGAATGCAAGATGAGGTTAAAGTCTCCCCCCAAAATGATGTTGTTGTTGTCTTCTTCCTCTATATTTGTGCTGAGCAAATCCCAGCACTGCTCCTTATCTCTGTAATGATTCGGTACATAGACATTGGAAATAACTAGCTGTTGGCTATTCGAATTGTTCTTCAAGACAGTTTTTACCCAATGTTGGTCTACTATTTTTGCTGTGTTGCTCCAGTTAGTTTGTTGCCAGAGCGTGGCAATTCCCCCAGAGGCTCCTCTAGATTCACAAAAACATCCTTTATACTACTTGTGCTATGCAATAATTCTATTCATTTCTAGCTTTCCCTACTTTGTTTCTTGGACTAATACAAAATCTGGCTTCTCTTGATTAATTAGGTCTCTAAGGGTATTTACTTTGGAGGAATGCCCTAGTCCCTTGCTATTCCATGAGAGGACTTTCATCATTTCAAATGAGACTTGCGAGGAGTTTCTCTCCCTCCCTGGTCCTTGTTTATTTGTCCTAAAATATAAGATTCTATGGAGTTCTGTATTCCCATTGCTATATCTTTCTGAGCATTTTCATCCTTGCGCTATTTTGCAGACTTCCTTCTAGGCTTCTTTTGGTTGTCAAGAGTAGCACCATGTTCCTTGGAGTTACTTCAGGTGATTCTAAGAGGGGGAGGGTCGGGAGGGAAAGAGGAAGTGATGATCAGAGGGAGAGGGGATTTTGAAGGATCATATTGGATCATAGGAGAAGGAGTATCTTCAGGAGGGGAGAGGATGTGGAAGGGGTTGGAAGAAGGAGAGGATGGAGGAGGGTCAGGATGGCAATCAAGATTAAGAGAAGGAAGGGCTGAAGAGAGAGGGGGAATGGGAGGAGCACTACAAGAAGGACCTGCTTCAGGATTTGGTTTGGGGTTAGGGGCAGGTTCTTTTTTTTTTTACTGTTTCCCATTGCTCTTCTTGTGGAGTGTTTTCTACATCAAGAGATTTAGTACAACGATTAGCAAAGTGGTCGTATTTGTGACATACCTTGCACTTGAAGGGAATCTGCTCGTAATCTAGTTGTTGAATGTGAGTCCAATCATCTACCTTGAGTTTGATGGCTTCTAGTAGTCCTTTGCCCAAATCAACTTCTACACAAATGTGGGCACAAGCCTGCATATTGTCCTTAGGTTCACTTCGATCAATGTATTTTCCTACATCATTTCTAATAGCACGAACTAATTCGTCCCCCCAGCAGTGAAGGGGAAGGTGAGGAAGCCGAACCCAAACCGGAAAAGCACTGGGAATGTCCAACTCTGGATCAAAGTCCGGAGTCCATTTATTGAGATATAATCCCCTTGAATCCATGAAATAGGGCCCATTTCGGAAGATCAAATCCTTATCGTCTTTTGTTTCAAAATGGAAAGTGAAGTATCCTTTCCCACAAAATCGAATGGAGATTTTTCCTTGAGTTTTATCTAACCAGTTCCTTTCCACCCATCTCTGCACTGTTTTTGGAGATGGCCATAGCCCAGTAAATTGCCCAATGAGTCCTCTTTCCACTAAAATGAGGGTAGCCATGCGAGGCAAAGTTGGAAGTAAGATAACTTCCTGCAAGCCATCAAGTTTTTTCACGAATTTGGAGACTGTAGGGGTGAGGTATTTGAGGCAGTAAAGATCTGACCAAAGCAGAGAAAGCCTGTTGAAGAGCGGCCTCCTCCGAAGGGGCCGAGGCCGAGGCAGAGAATGCAGACAAAAGTCCTTGTAGGGGCGCACACGCGGGAGCTCAGCGCAAAAAAAAATCGACTAATTTAATAGTGCTATTATATCAGAATAATTTTTTATCAAAAAGGCTTGTTGGAAAAAGCTCAAGAAGCTATTGAAACTATCTTAAATGAACTTGAGGACAAGCCATAAATAGCCACTGAAATAATCAAGTTTCTGAATTCTAAAGACAACTATGAGCTTGAGGAATTGGGTATTGATGACAAGACAGTAGCAATACTGGAAGTGAAGAAAGTTATTACAAAGAAAAATCTCATTCTTCAGTTGAAGGAAAAGTGCAGCAGTGTCAATGTCATAGTTCAACATTTTTTCAGCAGGCTGGAACCCTTGACCAGCAAGGGTTTTCCCTCCATATTTGTGTTAAATGATAATTTAATGCCTATTGAAGGTTATGTCCATAAACTCAGAGAGGTTGCAGTCAGTTCAGCTACAGTTTCAAATATAAAGGGTACAACAACACCAAATATTGGTATGAATGCACTTCAAGATACCTTTTTCATCCTTAATGAAGCAAAACACATATTTTTAGTAAAACCCACTTTTACTAAATATACAGAAATGGATGAGGTTTATCGAAGGGTAATTAAGTTATCTATCCCAGATGAAAAACGTTGGGAACAGTTAACTGATTTACTTGATTGAAAGAAGGATCAACAACATTCAGAATTTTGGGGAACAGTCATCAACAGTTCAACAACAAAATAGTGACAGATCGACTATCAGTTCATTTTTCTAATTTTGTATTAAGCTATTTTTGTAAATTTGTTTAAGATATTTTCTTAACACTAAAACTTGTATAAATAACTCTCTTTCACGAGTTATTAAGGGTTGCACCCTTGAAGAAACATTTGTAAGCACTAAATGTACTTAGTTTTTTCTGAATCACTAATAGCAAAGCAAAGGATTCTGAATTTTGATTCATACAGTTTCGTATTCCTTGTAAGTTTTTCCAGTTTTCATTCATTGTGTTTTCTTCATATTCTTAAGTTTTACAAAGATAACCAGGTAGGAGAAGTTGTGTTTCAATTACTCCTAGAAACTCTCTGAAGTGATCATCTTTAAAGAGAATGAATTACAGAAACTATTTGTTTAAGTAATTCCCTCTAAATCATAAAATTATCAGTCTCTTTGTAATCTTGGGCATATTTTGTTAAAACTTTATGAACATTGTTTGAAGGTTTTTCTTACTTATGGTTATTTGATTTTCTATTTGAAAACTATAATAGTCATATCATCTTTCTATTTCTACTCATCACCAAATAAGCTTAATCATTGTGTGGATTTTAATAGCAGCCCTTTGTTTAAGTATTAGTATTATTCAAAAAGGTTAGGCATCACTATTATAAATATGTTTCATACATTGGTCCTCCAAAATTAAAACAAAACATCCAAAACATTTTAGATGCTCTGGCATGATAGCTGACCATTATCATCTCAGAGATACAACAGAGGTGTTATCCTCTTTGATCAACTGCAGGTGTTCAACTTTAGGAACACATAAATTATCTAACCTATATGATAAACCATTTTGGATATGGTAGTCAACTTTGTTATCACCATCTTGCACATGAATCTCACTCTGCAACTACTGCAATACATCCTTGAAGTCCCCATCCTTTACATATGCCTCTTTATATCCATCATGGGTGAAAGGCTCCATGTGCATAAGAGTTCCCAAAGCTATAATTGTCGATGTGGGTGGCCTTGAAAGCATGTTGTCCAACTTGTTTGTGCTACCCTTCTTATACTTGATCACTAAATGAAATTGTTGTTGAAACTCCATCCACTTGTAATGAAAGGTTCGTTGTAGCTTACTCCAAGTGTGTAGGTACTATAGTGGTTGGTGATCAATGTGGATTATTGTCTCCTTTCCCATCAAATAGTGTTCCCACTTATTAATAGTTTATGCAAGGGTGTAGAGATCTGTGTCATAGGTAGGGTAGTTGAGAATCACACCATGAGATACTTTATAATGGTAGCATACAACCCTTCCCCCCTACATCAAGACCGCTCTCATAACATACCCACTTGCACCTATCTCCACTTTGAAGGGCTGCTACAATTTCAGTAATGCAAGAGCTAGAGCTTGACTACTCTTCTTCTTTAACTCCTTAAAGGCCTTGTTGACCCTTTCCCCACTAGAAAGTGTTTCCAATCATTTTTATTATGTGGAGTGGTGCTACTACTGCTGAAAATGAGGCTATATATTTCCTTAGGTGTTCTTTTGCCCCAATAAAACTCCTAACCTTGGAAACATTAGTAGGCACCAACCACTTCATGATGGTTTTCATCTTTGCAAGATCTATATTCAACTCTCCTCCACCTATAACATACCCCAAATACACCCAAGATTGATGTGCAAACTCACACTTCTTAAGATTTATCATCAGTTGGTGCTTCTTCAATCTCTCTAACACCTACATCAAATGTGGGATGTGATCCTCCTAGCTAGCATTGTCTACCAATATATCGTACAAATCAAAAATAGCAAATGAATCTATAAAAGGGAACAATATATCATTCATAAACCTCATGAATAAATTTGGTGCATTGCATAGGCAAAACGACATTACTAACAACTCAAACAAACCTTGTTCGATTTGAAGGTGGTTTTCTTGGCATCATATTCTCTTACTCGAACCTAGTGATATCATGAATTTAAGTCAAGATTGGTGAAGTATTTGGCTTGCTGCAACTGATCGAATAGATCATTTATCCTTGGTAGGGGGTACCTATTCTTGAGAACAATTTTGTTTAATTACTTATAATCAATACACATATGTCCAGCCCCAGCCTTCTTTGGCACAATGATGATGGGTTTCCACATGGTGAGGTACTTGGTCTAACAACAGCCTCTTTTAGTAGCCATTGCATCTTCTTATTCACCTCACTTACTTCTATAATAAACCATTTGTACATTCCAATGTTTAGCAATAGGGATTATGGCAATAGCTAGATCTTGTGCTCCACTTGTCTCTTAGGTGATATCCCTCTAGGCTCTTGGAACACACTCTTGTATGCTTGTAGTAACTCTTCCAGTTGTTTCTTTTGTTCCTTAGCACACCCTTGAAATGATGAGTTAGCTCGCATGGAACCTTTTACAAATTAATTTTCTCTTAAGAAAGCAAAACAAACATCTTGTTAGAACTGATCAATTGTTTGGCCTAGTTGGCGCTTACCAATGAGATATTCAACTTTCCATTATGCACTTTGATGATGAAGGATTTTCCATCCTTGATGATGTAATGTCCCCATCCACTTAGGAGATGGAAGGGGAAGACTCTACTAGCCTAATTAAGTTCTTGTAGGCTAGGACAGTGAAAAATAATCAAGGGAACACAATTCACCTAGGAGAAAACCTTATAAAAGCTAAAGTGGATAAAAGGGGACATGGGTCATAGGTGAATGAAAAGCCACTTTCAAATTATAAAGTGAGAAAACCCACAAAAGGGTCAAGTGAGTTAAAAAAAAATGGGGAAATGAGGAGTCTCTCCCCATTCTTGCATTTGATCACTTGAAAAATGATTTTTGAAGAGCTCTTGAGAAGAGAGTCTAGGGTTTTATAAAACCCTCATTCTAATTGTTGGTTTTGGCATTGAAACTCTAAACCATAGCTAGTATTGGATAATAATCACTCAAGTTCTGACATTGCACTTCATTGTTAATGAAGAAGAAGGCAATGTTAGAAATGGAGAAAATTTGGAAGTGTTATTAGTTGATTTTATAAACTGTGTTTTAGTATTCTTTATCCACTATAGAGGTCGAGTTATCATTGATTTTGCTAGAGTATTGGGTTGAGTTTATTTCTGTTGGGTGGCCAAGTCTAAGCCATCTAGGAGGCCAAGGGCTCCTTATTTCAAAGGTCGAGAACCTATTTTCCTTCTTGGTAGAGTGTCACTATATTTCTAGGAATTCTTAGTATTTACTAGTGTAGGTCAAAATCCTCTTTATACAGGGCAAGAACATTGATTTTAGGAGGTTTGGGAGTATCGTTTACCACAAGCCAATAATATTAGCTGTTTGGGAGGGTTGAGTACCATTTCTACAAGTTGAGTTTGTTCTCTTCTTGGAGCCGAGTTGTTATGTTGTTCGATGACCAATTTCTTAGTTTTACAATTATCTCGGAGGGAAGATATTATCAGTTTAAGAGCTGATTTTGGACTATTTTTCTGTGACAAAAATTCTTGAGTTTATACCATCATCCATAGCTTAATTGTTTGACGAAATTTTGTTGTCATCTTCTCACATATTTCTTTCTAACATTGGTGTGACAAGCTTCTATCACTAGTACAAATGGGGCCAAAATTCAATGGTTATTCCTCAAATATGAAACTTATTTGTATCGTCTATCCGACACATTGGATTTGAGCAACTTGTCATTGGAATTGTGTCGAATAGTCAAAAATTTATAAAAGCGTCGAATATTCAACGAGACTGACGTCAAATATCCGACGCAAAAAATGGTTGAAATTGTCATTAAAAATATGACTCTTTGTAGTTGGTTTTGCGACGCTCACATTCGCGGGATATGCGATGGAAAAACATCGGCAAAGATGCCCACATGCATCAGATATCTTACGGGCCCTGCAGTTTATTTCGTCGCCCTAGATGCAAAAAATGCGACACTTTGTTGTCAAATACTCGACAATTTTTGAATCTAGTCCGATGGGAAATTCTAACGGTGTAGCGTCGGATAATCATTAGTAAAACAAGACTGTATGATGGGAGTGTTATATCTCTAATGCTTCCTTCCGTCGGTATGGAATAGCAAGTCTGACAGTGAAGCATCTGATAGTCGACGTCAAATTAAATTAGTGCAACGAGAGTTTTATATCTCAGACACATTGTTTCGTCTGTATGGAGTAGCAAGTCTGACGGTTTAGCGTCAAATAATTGAGAGATAACAATTTTATCTGACGGGAGTGTTATATGTCTAACACTTTGTTGCATCAGTCATGCGTCGAGTATATATATATATGACAGCTTACACGAGGTTCTCTTGCTTTCTATGTTGCTCCACCATATTCATTCCAAGTGTGAAAGAACAACACCTCTATTCAATAATCCAACTACTATGAAAGCTTGAAAAAACTTTATAAATGTATGCCTTGGGTGACCAATTCAACAAAGAGAATAATTACATTTCCATGCTACCAAAATCTAGTTGGAATTCACTCATGTTTTGAAAGCGTCATTGCATGAACATTGTGAACTTTCAAGCTTTCTCCGTTGAATTTTTTAGCAAGATTCTTTGAAAGGGAGAGAGATATATCAAAAGAAGGACAAAAGGACCTTCCTTTGGAGGATAGGGGAGGGCTTATCTTACTCAATCTATTCTCCTTAGTCTCCCTTTCGTGGATCATTTCCACTTCAGCCAATTATCAATAAATGAGTATTGATTCCTATTACTCTTTGTCTCTGTCGTGTTTTTTTTCTCATGTTGTTAATCCTTTCATGGTATAATCTAGAAATTTCTTGTTTTTAGCTTATGTTATAAACCAACTAATGATTGCTACATTTTGTACATTTCAAATCTTGAACAAGAAGATGAACTTAAGACACATATGCTACTAATTCCAAACAACAAGGAGTACAATAGAAATATTATGCAACATGTTATTCCAAACCATTTAGGTTGAAGGCTAGGGTGATCAATCAAAAAATGAAGGATTTGGTTAGGGTTGAGCTTGAAAAATAGAAATATTCATACCATTTTTTCAATTTTTCATCGTGAATGTACTTCCAATCTAGTATTTTTTATAAAAAGGAATAAATAATTCCACCTTCATGTTTATTTTGGAGATCTCAATTAAGCACTATCAGAGGATAATTAGCACCTTCGAACATGGAATTGTTGTTGCAAAAAGTAATCGTATCGATTTTAATTTCCATGTTGGATGTTTCTTTATAGAATAATGAGGTCCTTGTTGCATAATATGGGCATTATACTACTTTCACAATGTCCTAGGGAACATACACATGTTCAAATTCCTTTTGGGATAATGAATGCTAGTGCTACCTTTCAAAGGGAAATGGATCATGATTTTGAGAACATGATTCAAAATATGATGACTAACTATCAAAGATAATTTCATAATCTATTCAAAATTGAGATAATCTCACTTGAAACACATTAGGGGAGATTTTAAAAGACATAGGTTATATAATTTATCTCAATCCTCTCAAATGATATTTTTAATAGCAAGTTATTAGGCCACATTGTAAATAAACAAAGGATTTACATATATTCTTTGACAAAATTGTTTTACTAAGGATGTTATGGGGATGAATATGGTATCCAAGGGTGTGAAGAATGTTTTGGATTTCCTTCAAAATGAGTTTCATGACATGGATGTTAATGAGTGTTTCTAGCAATTTCTATACAGGCGAGAAACCCACAGTTATGAACTGGATTGAAGGGCATGGAAAATTAGTGGTGTGTGATGTTATCATCAAGGAAGTTATTAGCAAGGTTTTGAAGACAATTGTTCTAGTTTTTTTTGAAGTTGAACATGCTCAAGACCATAACTGGATCTACACTAGCTAGTGTAATGGGAGGCTTCAATGTTCACACATCCAATATTTTATACTATATCTATTGTAACTAATCTATATATTGGTTGCATTTTCTAATCTATATTAGTCTAACAAACTTCTAACATATAGTAGTTTTAAATTCACAATAGTTTATGATTATGATGATAATTTATGTACATATGAGTGTAATGTCCATGATGGGATGTATGAATTTTCCTCCCCACATTTCCCATAAATTATTATAACCTTGAATGGGCTAGCATTGGTTTGTCATCATCATCTCAAAATGACCTGGCAGATGAAAATTTACCATGTCTGTCATCATCACTTCACACTGTCTCATAGATGACCCCTTCTACAGATTATATGCATGAATTTCTGGTAGGCCATCCCCTCTACCTAGCATATGATTGATTGTGACAACAGGTGAATAAAGGAAAATTTATAAGTAGGGGATCTTGTCAACAAAGATTCACCAATTATCCTTTATTCACTTGTTATCACAATCAATCATATGATAGGTAGAGGGGATGACCTTCCATAAATTCATGCATATAATTTGTAGCAAGGGTAATTTATGAGATAGTGTGAAGTGTTGATGATAGACATTATAAATTTTCATCATTGATGAGTATTGTGGGGAGGACAATTCATACGTCCCATCATGGACATTACACATGTATGTACTTAAATTGTCATCATAATCACAAATTGTTGTGATTAGGCATTGAAACAAGAGTACCTAGCACATAAATTAGGAGTGTAGTAGTGTATGGTGGAGTGGGATAGGGATACGAAATAATATGATTTACTTATCATGGCCACGAATTGTGTAAAGGATTAATTTAACACGGGAATCTGATTATAGGCTCTTGGTGTTCCTAACAGAGTTAATTGACTTATACCACAAATTTATCAAATATATGGTATTCTACACCCTCCTTGTATTTGGGGTTAGTGAACAAGGGTTATCAAGCCCAGGTGGGATAACACGTCCCTGGTGTATAGCCTAACCCTACCTGTCTCTCTATCTGTATGGACCAAAGTGATGATCTACCAGCCTATATGTGCTAGCTAAGATGGATCAACCTATGAATCTATGATGATTGTATTGGGCTATAAATCTATGATCGACCCATCACATTGATCTGTAACCAAAGCCATGGAAGGATCTAAATCTCAAGAAAGTGTCAAAGATTAAAGAGAAATCAAGTTAATATTTAACCTAACTCTCTACCCTAGATTTCTCAACATGGTAGAAGATCCAGGTTTTGAAGTGAGGTTAGAAAAGAAGATCAAATTAGCACCATCTCATATCAAGAAGAGTGAATTCCATAGTCTGAATTTGTGAAGGCAAGAAGAAGAGAAATATGGGCATAATTACTAGCCCTAATTGCAAAGATAAGGTCGATAGTATACGTGGAAAGGAGCAAGGGGTTTTGGAGGGATATAATTTTCTTGATGAACAAATAGCTAGAAGACATTCTCTCCCTGGACCGAACCTATCAAACAAGAAATAAAAGTTTTGGGATCATTATACTAGCCGTCCTCTCTGGGAATTGATCTGGAAATGGGGCACTTAGGCTTCTTGTCTAACTTACAAGAAGCTCTCCCACTCCCAAAGCTTAAATTATTCCTAAGTCTTTATGATTAACCAGTGCGGAATTAAATATGTGCTTGAACAGAAGGTGTATGCTGGTGTTGTTTATTAAAACTGTTTATGTGTTGTAATTTAATGTACTCAAATTGATATATAAATACATATAACAATAAATAAAGCAGCAGAGACAATGCAGCAATAACACACACAGAACAGCAATATTAATGTGGAGTTCACCCAAAACTCTTGGGCTACGTCTCTGTGAGCTCTAGTCAACTCGACTAGGCTCTCTGGGATTATGGTAAAGTCCTTTTACAAGCTCCCTGGCTCAACTCCATTGGTTTTACATAGAAACAATGGGTTTAGACACCATTTCGCCCCGACTCTTGAAGTTCTTGGCTTTCTGGCCCTTGGCTCTCACTCTGGCTCTTGGCTCTAGCTTCTTCGTCTCTCTGTCATTTTACAACTGTCTGGCTTTCCACTTGAACTCCAAGTCACTCCCTTGGCTGCGTGCGCTTCAGCTTTTTCTTTCTGCACTGCTTGTTTTGTTGCTGCCTTCTTTTCTACGCTGCTCTCTTACGCCTTAGCTTCCTGCTTTGGCTTCACTTTTAGCAACAACTCCAACAACAACCCTCTGTCTCTGACATTCATGGCTTTTAAGCCAATTGGTGATTGTTTGTTCATTTTCCCCTTCGGGCTCTTCGACTCTTGGCCTCTGTCCGCTCAAATCCCCCTCTGAGCGTTAGCAATCATTGCTAAACGCTTTCAAGGATGGAGGCCACCTGTTTCGTAACGGAATGGATCATTGGGCCTTTGAAATTCCCGAAATGGTCATTCTCTATTTACACAGAGAAATACATTCAAACACAGGAAAAATCCGCAAAATCATTGTTTATCAGACTTCAAATATTATGGATTTCGCCTTATTTTCCATCGGGTCCCCCTTTTAATTGCTTATCGCATCTCCACCGTTGATCTGGAAGATCTAGATCCAACGGCTGTGGTTCATTTCGGGCGGCCCATGTGTACGGGAGTTAACCGCCCGAAAAGAGTGGTTTTCTCTCTCCAGGGCCTGGACACGTGGCAGCCAATGTATGGGCTCGGGTGGAGCCCGGCCAAAACCTCTTACCGCCTTCGGTCCTCCCGAAATCCCGCTTGTTTCGGACTTGAAATAATATGCAGTGGCATTTATAAACCCCTTCGGGTCTGGTTTCATCGCATTGGCGCTTTCCCTTCACTTTTCGTTTATTTAACGAAAAGGTGAAAATACATAGAAAAATGTCATTTTACAGAACTCAAAATATATGGAATATCATTTATAACTCTATCGGGTCCGGTTATCGCATCGCATATATATATATATATATATATATATATATATATATATATATATATCCCCGCTCCTTTGTGTAGCTCTGATGCAAATTTGTGATATCGCAATCGCGTACCGCATGGGCCCAGGGTTCTGTGCATATGGCATCGACGATTGCGATCCGCCGAGATCGGTGATCGGCATATCACTCGGCCCGATCCTTATGTTATATGTGTATGTGCCTTCCTCCGACCCGATTTGTCAGGGATCAAAAATTGGGGTGCTTCCCCTTTTTCGCTTAAATCCACCTTTGACCTCCTCTAATGCAATTTTCTTCATAAAGCCTTTTAGGCCATTTTTTGAAGATTTGCCTCTCTTTCTAAAGAACTAAGGGCATCTTATTTCAGCGATAACTTCTGCATACTAAGTCCATTTTTTCCCATTCAAGTTGCAACAGATTTAGAACGAGACGATCTCTGCAATGGGGCTATTCCCGAGAGCAGCCTGTGACTTACATTTTGCTCTAATTTACAAAGGATTTGTGCCATTTGGCACCTTTTACCTCTTATATGAAGTCTTTTAGACTTAGAGGTTTATCCAGGATCCATTTTGGATCACACCTTCCCACTAAAAGAACTTTTGGTCTCCAAAAGACTGATATACTGATTTAAGCAGTAAATGAGAGTGACTCACCCTTCTCTTTCAGCCTCCCTACACTTGCCTTGCATAGTGCCTTTACCCAAAGTTTTTGACTACTTCCCTTCTTGGATGGGCTGGTCTTCCTGGGAAGAACTGTCTTCCTCCTTGCCTTCTTGCAGAACTCCTGCTAAAATGGTCATAGAAGATAGTTTGAACTCCTCTGCCTTGATCATTGATCCAAGGTGGCTCAAACAAATGTTAAGTACGTCTACTCCACAAAACTTTCATTTGTACCTGTTGGACAAGTTGTCAACAACAACTGTTAACAACAACAGAAACACAAACAACAACTGGATGGCCTAAACTCCTACTTCAACAAAAGAAATAGATTTTCACATCTTGTGAACACCTCCATGTCTTACATCTGCATACAAATAATGGACTAGATAACAAGCCCACAAAGCATGTCTTTAAACAAATGACCCCTCAAGTCAAGCATGTAGAAAAAGACCATTAGGACTCTTTTTCAAAATATGAAACACTTCATCATTATCTCCATTTGGAGACCAAGTTAACTTCTCCCAAGTCAATCATGGCATCACATGCATGTCAAAGAAATCAACCCTGCAAGTTAATTACACATACATGTTTAAAAAAAAGGAAATCATCAACATCCATGTGTCCATGCACATCATGCTCATGCATGCATTTCATCCTTCATCTTTCACTTAAGTACACTGTACTTTCGAAGCTGAAATGAAATATAATGTTGCAGCAACAAAGTGAGTCTCCTACTCAACCTTTTTCCATTCACCATCTTGGTAAAGTCCTGCAACTTGCATCTCATCAAAAAAGGAATGCAAATAGATGCATCAATAGACATGGAACCTTAATTGGATAAGAACTCTAACCGTTCCTTACCAATCCCTTTCAAAGGTACTACCTTTGTCTGCACATCAGCATCATCATGTGAATCATTCTGAGACACATCATTCATGGAATCTTCACTTCCATTTCTGCCATCTTCTCTTTCCACTTTCTTCAGCTTTTGTTGAAGCGTTGCTAGATTCAAAGTCCAACATTTTGCAGCAAGATGTCCTTGCTTATGGCAATAAGTGCAAAAAATGTGCATCCTCTTGATAGCATGATTTACCTTATCCAATGGACCTTTGTCTTTTTGCTTTTTTTCCTTCAAAAGTTTCCTGTATGTGGCCATTCTCTTCCAACATCTAGAAACATTATGGTTATCCAAACCACAAAAAGAACATGCAATTCTTTTCCCATACATATGTGGAAATTCATCATGCTTTGCACAATCAAAAGGAAAATGCTTAGAACCATATTTATACCTGCCTCTTTCACCTTTATTGCCTTCATGAGGAGGTTAAGAAAATGAAGAAGTGGCTCCCTTTGGAACACCATCCATCTCTTCAAGGTTGTTAGATTTTCCACAACTCTCTAGTTCAAGTGTGTGCTTCTAAACACCTGCATCCTGCAAACGATGTTTCAATTTATTACATTCCTCCTTACTACAACCTTCACACTCTTGAAGACCTGCAATGCAACTCCTTCTTGGAGTTGTTTTAATGGTCTTCATGGTAGCTTTGGAACTGTCTCCATAAGCTTGTCCATAGCCAAGACCCAAATACTAAGGCCTTTCCTCGATTATTATTGGCTCAAAAATACCTTGTGCATGTCTACCCAAGCCTTTTCCTTCATAGTCCATCTTGGACATTAGCTTGGAACCTATGCCTTTAGTATGTTTTTCAAAAGAACCAATATAATCATTCTTAGAGGAATTTGAAGACAAACTGGAATGGTTTACCTCTTCTTCAACCTGATACTTGACCAAGGCTTCTTGGGCAACAAGGAGTTGTGTCTCCAACTCATGCATCCTTTTTAGGTTCATAATTGCAATGTGAAGTTGCCTCTCCATTTCCTGCAATTTGTCAGAAAGCAACTACTTCTCTTCCTCCATGGAATTCAACTGCTCTTTAAGCATGCTGCTCTTCCTTCCATCCTCATACATTTCTCTCACCATATCCATGCTGGTGGACAACTCTTGCTTCATGTATTCATCAAAGAATCTTGTGAAGAATGCAGAATTTGAGGACCCACTTGTAGAATTTGTCATTATGCCAATGAACAAAAGAACTTCAAACAAGACTAAAAAAGAGCTTTATTCAAGCAAGCTTTTGCAAAAAATCTCTTGTGTTTTAAGGATTTCCTTGAGGTCCTTTGGAATAGAATAATGCCTTCAGCCCTTCTTCCTTCTTGTCCTTCCTGGACTGAGCTATCAACAGTTTTCCCTTCACCTCTGCAAACTCAAACAATAGTCAGTCTGTGACAAGCATACAATCAACCTCTGACTGTTTAAACACCTTTCAGACAAGCAATCTTTGCTCTGTCAATCAAGCATTCTAATATAACCTTCTTTGAAGGTGTGGTTAATCAAACTTAAGCTCTGATACCACCTGATCTGGAAATGGGGCACTTAGGCTTCTTGTCTAACTTACAAGAACCTCTCCCACTCCCAAAGCTTAAATCACTCCCAAGTCTTTATGATTAACCAGTGCGGAATTAAATATGTGCTTGAACAGAAGGTGTATGCTGGTGTTGTTTATTAAAATTGTTTATGTGTTGTAATTTAATGTGCTCAAACTGATATATAAATACATATAATAGTAAATAAAGCAGCAGAGACAATGCAGCAATAGCACACACAGAATAGCAATACTAATGTGGAGTTCACCCAAAACTCTTGGGCTATGTCTCCGTGAGCTCTAGTCAACTCGACTAGGCTCTCTAGAATTATGGTAAAGTCCTTTTACAAGATCCCTAGCTCAACTCCATTGGTTTACACAGAAACAATGGGTTTAGGCACCATTTCGTCCCTGGCTCTTGAAGCTCTCGGCTTTCTGGCCCTCGGCTCTCGCTCTAGCTCTTGGCTTTGGCTCTTGGCTCTGGCTCTAGCTTTGGCTCTTGGCTTGGCTTCTTCAGCTCTTTGTCAGTTTACAACCCTCTGGATTTCCATTTGAACTCCAAGTGACTCCCTTGGCTGCGTGCACTTCAACTTTTGCTTTCTACGCTGCTTGTTTTGCTGCTGCCTTCTTTTCTGCACTACTCTCTTACGCCTTAGCTTCCTTCTTTGGCTTCGCTTTTAGCAACAACTCCAACAACAACCCTCTGTCTTTGACATTCATGGCTTTTAAGCCAATTGGTGATTGTCTGTTCATTTTCCCCTTCGAGCTCTTCGGCTCCCGGCCTCTGTCCACTCAAATCCCTCTCTGAGTGTTAGCAATCATTGCTAAACGCTTTCAGGGATGGTGGCCACCTGTTCCGTAACGGAATGGATCATCAGGCCTTTGAAATTCCCTAAATGGTCGTTCTTTGTTTACACAGAGAAATACATTTAAACACGGTAAAAATCCGTAGAATCGTTGTTTATCAGACTTCAAATATTATGGATTACGCCTTATTTTCCATCGGGTCCCCCTTATAATTGCTTATGGCATCTCCACCGTTGATCTGGAAGATCTAGATCCAATGACTGTGGTTCATTTCAGGCGACCCATGCATACAGGAGTTAACCACCGGAAAAGCGTGGTTTTCTCTCTCCAGGGCCTGGACACATGGTAGCCAATGTATGGGCTCAGGCAGAACCCAGCCAAAACCTCTTACGGCCTTCGGCCCTCCCGAATTCCTGCTTTTTTCGAACTTGAAATAATATGCAGTGGCATTTATAAACCCCTTCGGGTCTGGTTTCTTCGCATGAGCGCTTTACCTTCGCTTTTCGTATATTTAACGAAAAGGTGAAAATACATAGAAAAATGTCATTTTATGGAACTCAAAATATATGGAATATCGTTTATAACTCTATCGGATATATATATATATATATAGATATAGATATAGATATAGATATAGATATAGATATAGATATAGATATAGATATAGATATAGATATATATATATATATATATATATATATATATATATATATATATATATATCCCCACTCCTCTGTGTAGCTCCGATGCGATTTTGCGATATCATAATCGTGTATCGCATGGGCTCGGGGTTCTGTGCATATGGCATCGCCGATTGCGATCCGCCGAGATCGGCGATCGGCATATCGCTCGGCCCGGTCCTTATGATATATGTGTATGTGCCTTCCTGTGACCTGATTTTTCAGGGATCGGCAATCGAGGGTGCTTCCCCTTTTTCGCTTAAATCCACCTTTGACCTCCTCTGATGCGATTTTATTCATAAAGCCTTTTAGGCCATTTTTTGAAGATTTTCCTCTTTTTCTAAAGAACCAAGGGCATCTTCTTTCTACAATAATTTCTGCATACTAAGTCCATTTTTTCCCATTCAAGTTGCAGCAGATTCAGAACGGGACGATCTCTGCAATGGGGCTATTTCTGAGAGCAGCCTGCTACTTTCATTGTCCTCTGATTTACAAAGGATTTGTGCCATTTGGCACCTTTTACCTCTTATATGAATTCTTTTAGACCTAGAGGTTTATCCAGGATCCATTTTTGGATCAGGCATAACCTCGGACTTAATCAAGAAGAGCGAGATCTTAAGGACTCTAATCTTAAAAAACCGAAAGGCTATTTGAGGAGCTCAAGAAATTCCAAGCATCTTAACAAAGTAAGCGAAGGTGTGAGGTAATTTTACAAGATCTGAAGTCTTCAAAATTGCATGCTACTTGTTATAGAATCATTCAACACTTATGTAGACCTGATGCTCTTTTATGGCCTCAAGCAGTCCCTTTTCCTATGCAAACTTGAATTTATACTAAAAAAACAATATGTCAAAATCCATACATGACTCCACCCATACAAAAACATGTACATACGTGATTCCCATAATACTTTACCCATGTATACCTTTTAAAATATGAAAAATAAATGCTTATTTTCAGGCGGGGTTTACGGGTTTTACCGAGAGCCCACGTATAGGAGCCTATGGCCTAATTTAAATAACCAATTTGAGGTGGTATATATACACCCAATGAGTATGCCTAATTACAACAATAGAAGAAGGATATTGACATTATACTCGATTTCTCCCATATCAAGTTTGCTTTTCCAGTACCTCTTTCACTCTTAATCTCTATGAAACCCTAGTTTCCTTTGCAGAGATGTTCAACATCCTTATCTAGCATCTTCTTGAACCTATTAGAGAGGTTTTCTTTGTGGCTCGGGTTGGACGAATCTGGAGGAAGACTCCGTCGGTGCCTTTGGCCTACATCAATTTGTCTCTATCATGTACTTATTATTGTTAATCAATAAAGAAGCTCATGTCCTGTTCCTGATATATGTTGTCATATTGTGAATGATATTCTAAATGTTTATATATGATGATCTAACATATTCTTAATATGTATGCACATTGAATTATCCATTATGTATATGCTTATGTGACTGACTTGTAGGTCTACACATCTTGGAGGAAGTAGAGGGTTTGGACCTTACGAGAATAACTTCAAACGTAGAACCTTCGGGTATGTCTCCAAATCCAAGTTTGATAATTCAAATGTTTGCCATGCTTGATTGAGTATTCTTTGTTAATTATCTTATCCTTCTCTGTTGAGGATTTCAACCCTTGCCTTAGGGAACTTTTCCCACCAACAAAATTGGTGACCGTACCAGGGAATACCATCAAGTATTTCCTAGAAGGGTTGTTTTTCTTTTATATGGGTTTAGTTTGTTGTTTCTTGGTTTTTTCTAGCCTTCTTGAGTCTTAAGTGATTTTTTCATTTAGCCTAATATTTCAAATCTAGGATTTATTTTCATTTTTCCTCAGTTTTCCATTTATACACATTTTTTTCTTATAGACAGTCACATATATACGTAGTTCCTTCCAAAGAAACATGTGTATACGTGTGTTGCTTGATATACAGTCATGTATACACATGGAAAGTATTTAAACAATGGCGTAAATATCTGAAAAATGAATTTTTTTCATTTTTGGCTTTTGTTGAGGTCTTGACCAAGTTTGTTTATGATTTCTTGATGTTTATGAAGCCTCGAATCACCTTGATTTCTATTGTTGTTGGTGTCTTTCATCTTGTTATAGAAATTCCTATGTCAACCTAGGGTTTGCAGTTTTTGAAGCTATTTGTGTTTGAAGTTAGGTTCTAGATCTTCTTTGTGAGGTATCTGGTTGTTCTTTGGCTCTGGAACAGATCTTGTCGCTCTTGAACTTATTGATAATCCAGTATTTGATTTGCTTCTTCTATGACCTATAAGTTGGATTATTTTTGCTTTCTCTTTCTTGTTTTCGAAAGGGGCTTGTGATTCTTGGATGAATGAGAGATTTCAGTTCTCTTGATTTTTTCTGATTTGCGAAGTCCTTTGCATCTTCCTGGATAAAGTCTTGAAGTGATTGATTCTCTCATTTGCACTAGTCTTTTATCTTTGTGATCATTTGTGACTAGTTGGGTTTGGTCTTCTTCATGCCTCTAGTTTTGATACCTTTGTTTGTTTTCCCTTTCTGAACTTCTTAGTTCAAGTCTTAAAAAAAAAACTTTTTATTTTTATTTCCTTTCTTTTGTTTTTGGCTTTGTAGTATTTTGGATTTTTAGCAAATGTGTGAATTCTTGTTATAAGGTTAAGAGTCTTTTTGCTTTGAGGAGTGATTTTTATTTTAGGGATTTGCTTCTCGTTTCTTGTTGAATTGGCCTTTACCTTTTTTATCACATTTATTCATCTTTAAGCCTTTCTTTGAATCTTGCATTTACATGATAGTGTGCATTAGTTTAGATGCATTTTAGACATCATTTGGTCCTTTTTGTTACGTTTTGAATGTGTGAGTTCTTAATTGAAAAAGAAAAAGAGTTATTTTGATTTCTTAGGTTTCTCATCGAACCCTTGTAGAAATTTCTTTCTTTGAAGAAAAAGAAGTGTTGCATGGTTTTATATTGATTTCTTTTGCGTTAGAACATCATCAGTTGCACTTCCGCTTCCCTTGTTTTAAATAACAACCAACTAAAATGAGCACGTAAAATTAAAATGAATTGGACTTCTTATTTTTTCCGTAGTAACATCAACTAGTTTAGGGCTTTTAGGGCCTTGGAATAGGTGTGTGGATAGTAAACTCCCCAAGGTCACTTAAACTAAAAATATGTAAGTTTATTAATGAGTGGAAATCCAATATCGTTAAGTTGTCTGGGAAATCTCCTCTAACACATAAGTCAAGCACGAGGATGTGTGAAGATAAGGAAAGAGAGATACCCCCTCTCCTACTTGTTGGATCGCGCGCCCATGACTATTCCGCCTAGCTTCTGATCACGAGTTAGTGACCTTAGTTACATTTCCTAGGGACCACACAGGTTATGTTGGGGGGGGATGCCCGTGGTACCTAAGGAAAACATTGCATCACTTTCATAGTACTTTTGGAGGGTACCTTAGGAATTTTCTAGAGAGTGCTTTGTGCTCCTAGATTTCCATAGGTGATTTGAGTCTTCAATTTTTCTTTATATATAAATGTGGTTAATCAACCTGTTCGTCGATCTACAAGGGTTTGTGGGCTTTTACCTGCGAGTGTCGAGCCTTCACCTAGAAGGCGTAGGAGTAATTCTATTGATTCTTTTAAACCAGTGTCAGTTAACACAATGGAGACAAATCCTTCTCCGATGGATCTTATTTCATAGGGTGAACCTAGTCTAGTCCATAATCCAGGTGGAAGCGCTCTGGTTCTCACTAGAGTACTCTTCCAATCGGAAGACGAAGTAGAAATAGAAGATGTTTTTGAGTCCCCTATGAATCCTATGGAACCTCTTCCTTCTCATCTTCCTTAGATTGTATTATATGTGGGTACTCCAAATCATATGCCAGCTAGCCCTATTCACTCTCCTTCTTTCTTCTTAATGGCCAATGTTAGTGGTGTTAGCGCTTGAAATTTCACCTCAGGCTGAAAAAGGTAAACTCCAAGGCAACATCAAACCACTTAGCCTCGTAGCTAGCCCTACGGGGCAGGAGAGGGCTCTCTCCGGTCTATCTCGGCAAAGATCTTCAACGGGCAGAGATAACCAATAAAGAACACTGATTTTAGGCTAGTAAACTGATAAAAAGGTTTGATTTGGGATTTTTAGGGTTTTGGTGGAAAATTGGGGAAAGGCAATTTTGGGTGTGGGGATTGGACACAGTTTTCGCAGGGGGTTCTTTGGGGCAAGGTAGGAGACTGTATTGATGCCTTTGAAAGATTTGGATGGATGAGAATGACTGGTGAGGAGCTAAGGAGAGCAAGCAATCACCTTGAATTCTCCTTAAACAGCTAAAAACATTGATATTGAGCAAACTTAAAGGCAGAGCATAGCAACCATGAATTCTACCTTAACACTTCATTTTCCTAATTTGCAGAAGAAAAAGTAAGAAGATGATTCACATAAAAAACTCACAAGTACAAAGAGAAACACACCATCAATACATGTAACCACAGGAATCCCAAAAAGGACTGCAAAACCCTGGTCTTCCTTTGCCAAAAATTGCAGAGATACAATGAGTAATACAATAGAAGCTTTCTCCCTCAAGAGTCCAACCTCTCCAACCCATGAAAATGATTGAGAAAATACATAATATAGGCAAGCCAACCTCTTCCCTTGCCTCTAGGGGTTGAGCTCATCATCCTAGGAGCTGTTTCAACCAATTCTAAACAAAGCACTATAATCTAGGCAGTCAAAACAACTTGCCTCTATAAGCTAGGAAACCAATTCATTCATTAAATGTTTGCTATTTTATGAATGAATCTTCTAGAATAGGTAAATAAGTGTCATGTCAACATGAAATTACATCAATTAGGGTGAAAAATCCCATCACAAGTCAAAATTGGTCAAAGCTGGGCGAATTCCTGAGCTGAAGATGAAAATTTTGGAAAATATCCTGATGCGTAGCGCCCCAATTCTCAACGCATAGCGCGCCTTTGAGCCAACTTTTGAGGCACTTCCCGGCATCCAAATGAGGCAAACGTAGGCTTTTTGGAAAGGTCTGGATGTCTAATTTCCAACCCAAGTGGAATTTCTCAATTTGGTGTCCATTTGCCCCTCCAAAATTGCAATCTCCCAAGACTGCTTCCTGTGTGTCCAAAAAGTGGCAGAAAGTCATTTTTTGCATGTTTTTTGACCTTATGAGGGCTCAAAACCTGATGAAATGTCTTGGTAATTGCTGAGAAAGTGTAATTTGTCATTAAAAATCCAAAAATGCTGAGTTTTTGAGAAATGGACTTGCCCATCTTCAGGGTAGCGCGCAGCGCGCTACGCGTTGAGGGCAAAAACCTATGTTTGGCAAAAAAAATTCAAAATTGACCAAAATTGCTCCAAATTTTTTGAAATTTGAGCTGGGGGTGTCTCATCAAGTACCATGCTCCTTCAAAGAGGCTTTGGCCAAAATTTGGAGTGGATCGGGCCTTTTTCTTCGTTTTAGTGCTTTGCTCAACCTCCTTGGATCTAGCGATTGTATTTTTGACATTTCTCTAAAACCATGACACCTGTGTAAAAAGTGAAGGAGGTTTTTCTTCTTTGGCATGTTGTGGAAAAAACGCTCTCTCATTTTTCCAAAATTCATCTTTGATTGCTCTGAAACATCTTTTGAGTGAAACTTATCCCGATGTGTGAAACAAGGAATTTTGTCGAAATGAAGCGAAATGAAGGGGATAAGAGGCTTCTAAATTCTTGGGGAAATTTTTGGAAGTAAGGAGGGATGTTAGGAAGTAGGGGAAAGTGGAATTGTGGAGATAGAGTGAGGGGAAGGGGTCCAAAAGGGCAAAACACAGGCCCAACCTAGAAAATTGCCAGGTTGTAGCAAGAAACTAGGGTTTGTGGAAAAATGAGGAATTTGGGGGATCTAAGTGATGGGAAGTGTTTGATAAGGTACTTTAAGGATAGGGGAAGGTGTATGAACATCTGGATACAAGTTTTGCTAATGATTTGACCATCCAAGAGAAATTGCCTTCAAAACCCTAGGAGAGGGAAATGACCTTGCCTAGGCGCAACTGAAGCATGAACAAGGTGTAAAATGACCCAATGGAACTTGACATGATGATAACAACCATATGAATGATGATAGACTCAGCTGAATGATGACATGGACCGACATTTGGACAACTTTAGAAGGAGTGAAAGCAAACCCTAGACCTAATGCCTTAGTGACCAAATTTTGCTTGAAAACTCTTTGAAATGACAAAATTTGACCTTGACACTCTGAGACCACTTTGTAAGAGCATATTTGATCACTGGAGGAAGGCTGGAAAGATTGACACTAACATTGGCTCCAATGGGGATGGTAGCTCTTTGGAGGTGCCAAGAACCTCAGACCTCTGGGAGAGCAGACCAGTGCTTTCAACCATTGGGCGATGGAGTCATTATTTCCACCTTTGACACAAAACTTTGAAACATTTATTGAATGAAAACTTGACTGAAAACTGACTGAAACTTAACTGGAACTTGACTCAAACCGACTCGATGGCAAACTGAAATAACTTGAAAAACTCACTCAACAGACCAAACACAAATGACTCATGACTGACTTAACTAAAACAAGAACTTACAAAGCTTATTGAAGGGCAGCAGTCCATCAAGATTTGAAATCATGATGACAACCCTCGGTGTTTCTTACAAGACAATATACATCAAACTATATCAAAATGCCAATGCAACCAATCAAGCAGATGCCTTCTTGATTGGTTCTCCTGATCAGATCTTCTGGTCAACAATGAATACTGGTAACTGGGCATCCAAAAACATAGCTGACCATGATCTCCTTCATCACTGAACACTGCAATAATCACTTTCACTGCTGACTATAACAAATCTGCCATTGGATCCTGAAAAACATGAAGATTTATCTCTTGTTGAAGAAACAAGTCTTTCTCTTCTGATTCTGATCTGTCTTTATCATGTACTTCAGTAAAAGTATGCTCCTGGTCTTCAAAAAATTCTAAAAAAGTAGATGAGCAGATCTCCTCTTGAAATAACATTTCAAAACATGAGACATATGAGGAAGAGTCTGAAATGGAATCCTGAATGGTCTGATCTTTTGTAATTTGAATATATGGTAAATCATCCTGATATGATATCATAAGAATGGTAAGCGTAGAGAGACAACATAATTCCAAGCCCCAAGGGTGGAATTGCCAACATTTGAAAAAGAGTATCTTGGATTTTGAGAGGCACCATATTGCCAAGGACTACTCATATAAGAAATTAAACTATAAGGAAAAACTTGTAGTCCAGGGGTCTATGGAGGGTATCCACCCCTTAACGCATGATTACTAGTAATAGGAAAACATCCTCCCAATAGAACACTATATGAATGGGAGAGCCCTTGATAAGGATTCCAAGCAACAGACAAAGGAGGAAAAACCTGTGAAGTACCAATAATAGGGAAGGGCATACTCCCTTGCTGACTAAAAAACTGAGAGATATTCCCAGACCTAAAACCACTAACAAAAGGATATACCAAGCCCTAGCTCCATTGAAAAGGATTAATATTTTGAGCATGGCTAGAGAAAGGCAAATATCCTACATTCAACGATGGATTGGAAGGAGAATCATGTCCACTTCCAAATGAAAAACCTTTTAAAGATGTTGAACCACTAGTCATCAAAGTCATATATACGGAAGAAATAGAAGGCAAGGTTGATGAGGCTGAGGGAATCCCACTAGATGGAATTCCAAAAGGATAATCACCGGCGAAAGGGGCAAAAGGTTGGGTGACCCCACTTGAACCTGGGATGGAGGTAGATCCAACAACTACTGTACTAGGCGTAATATTAGAGATAACAATATTACCTCCTCCTATAGCTGAAGAAGGATTATGAACACTGGCCATATTAGAAGCCATATTTGTGCCACTAACATTGGCCATTAAGAAGAAAGAAGGAGAGTGAATAGGGCTAGCTGGCATATGATTTGGAGTACCCACATATAATACAATCTAAGGAAGATGAGAAGGAAGAGGTTCCATAGGATTCATAGGGGACTCAAAAACATCTTCTATTTCTACTTCGTCTTCCGATTGGAAGAGTACTCTAGTGAGAACCAGAGTGCTTCCACCTGGATTATGGACTAGACTAGGTTCACCCTATGAAATAAGATCCATTGGAGAAGGATTTGTCTCCATTGTGTTAAATGACACGGGTTTAAAAGAATCAACAGAATTACTCCTACGTCTTCTAGGTGAAGGCTCGACACTCGCAGGTGAAAGCCCACAAAGCCTTGTAGATCGACGAACAGGTTGATTAACCACATTTATATATAAAGAAAAATTGAAGACTCAAATCACCTATGGAAATCTAGGAGCACAAAGCACTCTCTAGAAAAGTCCTAAGGTACCCTCCAGAAGTACTATGAAAGTGATGCAATGTTTTCCTTAGGTACCACGGGCATCCCCCCCCCACAGTAACCTATGTGGTCCCTAGGAAATGTAACTAAGGTCACCAACTCGTGATTAGAAGCTAGGCGGAATAGTCATGGGCATGCGATCCAACAAGTAGGAGAGGGGGTATCTCTCTTTCCTTATCTTCACACATCCTCGTGCTTGACTCATGTGTTAGAGGAGCTTTCCCAGACAACTTAACGATATTGGATTTCCACTCATTAATAAACTTACATATTTTTAGTTTAAGTGACCTTGGGGAGTTTACTATCCACACACCTATTCCAAGTCCTTAAAATCCCTAAACTAGTTGATGTTACTACAGAAAAAATAAGAAGTCCAATTCATTTTAATTTTTCGTGCTTATTTTAGTTGGTTGTTATTTAAGACAAGGGAAGTGGAAGTGCAACTGATGATGTTCTAATGCAAAAGAAATCAACAGAAAACCATGCAACACTTCTTTTTCTTCAAAGAAAGAAATTTCTACAAGGGTTCAATGAGAAACCTAAGAAATCAAAATAACTCTTTTTCTTTTTCAATTAAGAACTCACACATTCAAAACGTAACAAAAAGGACTAAATGATGTCTAAAATGCATCTAAACTAATGCACACTATCATGTAAATGCAAGATTCAAAGAAAGGCTTAAAGATGAATAAATGTGATAAAAAAGGTAAAGGCCAATTCAACAAGAAACGAGAAGCAAATCCCTAAGATAAAAATCACTCCTCAAAGCAAAAAGACTCTTAACCTTATAACAAGAATTCACACATTTGACAAAAATCCAAAATACTACAAAGCCAAAAACAAAAGAAAGGAAATAAAAATAAAAAGTTTTTTTTTTTAAGACTTGAACTAAGAAGTTCAGAAAGGGAAAACAAACAAAGGTATCAAAACTAGAGGCATGAAGAAGACCAAACCCAAGTAGTCACAAATGATCACAAAGATAAAAGACTAGTGCAAATGAGAGAATCAATCACTTCAAGACTTTTTCCAGGAAGATGCAAAGGACTTCGCAAATCAGAAAAAATCAAGAGAACTGAAATCTCTCATTCATCCAAGAATCACAAGCCCCTTTTGAAAACAAGAAAGAGAAAGCAAAAATAATCCAACTTCTAGGTCACAAAAGAAGCAAATCAAATACTGGATTATCAATAAGTTCAAGAGCGACAAGATCTGTTTCAGAGCCAAAGAACAACCAGATACCTCACAAAGAAGATCTAGAACCTAACTTCAAACACAAATAGCTTCAAAAACTGCAAACCCTAGGTTGACATAGGCATTTCTATAACAAGATGAAAGACACCAACAACAATAGAAATCAAGGTGATTCGAGGCTTCATAAACATCAAGAAATCATAAACAAAGTTGGTCAAGACCTCAACAAAAGCCAAAAATGAAAAAATTTCATTTTTCAGATATTTACGCGACTGTTTAAATACTTTCCATGTGTATACATGACTGTATATCAAGCAACACACGTATACACATGTTTCTTTGGAAGGAACTACGTATATATGTGACTGTCTATAAGAAAAAATGTGTATAAATGGAAAACTGAGGAAAAATGAAAATAAATCCTAGATTTGAAATATTAGGCTAAATGACAAAATCACTTAAGACTCAAGAAGGCTAGAAAAAACCAAGAAACAACAAACTAAACCCATATAAAAGAAAAACAACCATTCTAGGAAATACGTGATGGTATTCCCTCGTACGGTCACCAATTTTGTTGGTGGGAAAAGTTCCCTAAGGCAAGGGTTGAAATCCTCAACAGAGAAGGATAAGATAATTAACAAATAATACTCAATCAAGCATGGCAAACATTTGAATTATTAAACTTGGATTTGGGGACATACCCGAAGGTTCTATGTTTGAAGTTATTCTCGTAAGGTCCAAACCCTCTACTTCCTCCAAGATGTGTAGACCTACAAGTCAGTCACATAAGCATATACATAATGGATAATTCAATGTGCATACATATTAAGAATATGTTAGATCATCATATATAAACATTTAGAATATCATTCACAATATGACAACATATATCGGGAACAAGACATGAGCTTCTTTATTGATTAACAATAATAAGTACATGATAGAGACAAACTGATCTAGGCCAAAGGCACTGACAGAGTCTTCCTCCAAATCCGTCCAACCCGAGCCACACAAAAAAACCTCTCTAATAGGTGCAAGAAGATGCTAGATAAGGATGTTGAACATCTCTGCAAAGGAAACTAGGGTTTCCTAGAGATTAAGAGTGAAAGAGGTATGGGAAAAGCAAACTTGATTGGGAGAAATCGATTATAATGTCAATATCCTTCTTCTATTGTTGTAATTAGGCATACTCATTGGGTGTATATATACCACCTCAAATTGGTTATTTAAATTAGGCCATAGGCTCCTATACGTGGGCTCTCGGTAAAACCCGTAAACCCCGCCTGAAAATAAGCATTTTTTTTTTTCATATTTTAAAAGGTATACGTGGGTAAAGTATTATGGGAATCACGTATGTACATGTTTTTTTATGGGTGGAGTCATGTATGGATTTTGAAATATTGTTTTTTAGTATAAATTCAAGTTTGCATAGGAAAAGGGACTGCTCGAGGCCATAAAAGTGCATCAGGTCTACATAAGTGTTGAATGATTCTATAACAAGTAGCATGCAATTTTGAAGACTTCAGATCTTGGAAAATTACCTCACACCTTCACTTATTTTGTTAAGATGCTTGGAATTTCTTGAGCTCCTCAAATAGCCTTTCGGTTTTTTAAGATCAGAGTCCTTAAGATCTCGCTCTTCTTGATTAAGTCTGAGGTTATGCCTGATCCAAAAATGGATCCTGGATAAACCTCTAGGTCTAAAAGAATTCATATAATAGGTAAAAGGTGCCAAATGGCACAAATCTTTTGTAAATAAGAGGACAATGAAAGTAGCAGGATGCTCTCAGAAATAGCCCCATTGCAGAGATCGTCTTGTTCTAAATCTGCTGCAACTTGAATGGGAAAAAATGGACTTAGTATGCAGAAATTATCGCAGAAAGAAGATGCCCTTGGTTCTTTAGAAAAAGAGGCAAATCTTCAAAAAATGGCCTAAAAGGCTTTATGAATAAAATCGCATCGGAGGAGGTCAAAGGTGGATTTAAGCGAAAAAGGGGAAGCACCCCCGATTGCCGATCCCTGACAAATCGAGTCGTAGAAAGGCACATACACATATAACATAAGGACCAGGCCGAGTGATATGCTGATCGCCAATCTCGGCGGATCGCAATTGGCGATGCCATATGCACAGAACCCTGGGCCCATGCGATACGCGATTGTGATATCGCAAAATCACATCGGAGCTACACAGAGGAGTGGGGATATATATATATATATATATATATATATATATATATATATATATATATATATATATATATATATATATATATATATATATATATATATCTATATATATATATAACCAATAGAGTTATAAACGATATTCCATATATTTTGAGTTCCGTAAAATGACATTTTTCTATGTATTTTCACCTTTTCGTTAAATATACGAAAAGCGAAGGTAAAGCGCCAATGCGATGAAACCAGACCCGAAGTGGTTTATAAATGCCACTGAATATTATTTCAAGTTCGAAAAAAGCGGGAATTCGGGAGGGCAAAAGGCAGTAAGAGGTTTTGGTCGGGTTCTGCCCGAGCCCATACATTGGCTACCATGTGTCCAGGCCTTGGAGAGAGAAAACCACGCTTTTCCGGCGGTTAACTCCCGTATGCATGGGTCGCCTGAAATGAACCACAGTCATTGGATATAGATCTTCCATATCAACGGTGGAGATGCCATAAGCAATTACAAGGGGGACCCGATGGAAAATAAGGCAGAATCCATAATATTTGAAGTCTGATAAACAACAATCCTGCGGATTTTTCCCGTGTTTAAATGTATTTCTCTGTGTAAACAGAGAACGACCATTTAGGGAATTTCAAAGGCCTGATGATCCATTCCGTTATGGAACAGGTGGCCACCATCCCTGAAAGCATTTAGCAATGATTGCTAACACTCAGAGGGGGATTTGAGTGGACAGAGGCCGGGAGCCAAAGAGCCTGAAGGGGAAAATGAACAGACAATCACCAATTGGCTTAAAAGCCATGAATGTCAAAGACAGAGGGTTGTTGTTGGAGTTGTTGCTAAAAGCAAAGCCAAAGAAGGAAGCTAAGGCGTAAGAGAGCAGTGCAGAAAAGAAGGCAGCAGCAAAACAAGCAGCGTAGAAAGCAAAAGTTGAAGTGCATGCAGCCAAGGGAGTCACTTGGAGTTCAAATGGAAAGCCAGAGGGTTGTAAACTAGCAAAGAGCTGAAGAAGCCAGTGTCAAGAGCCAGAGCCAGAGCCAGAGCCAGAGCTAGAGCCAAGAGCCAAAGCCAAGAGCTAGAGCGAGAGCCGAGGGCCAGAAAGTCGAGAGCTTCAAGAGCTGGGGACGAAATGGTGTCTAAACCCATTGTTTCTGTGTAAAACCAATGGAGTTGAGCTAGGGATCTTGTAAAAGGACTTTACCATAATTCCAGAGAGCCTAGTCGAGTTGACTAGAGCTCATGGAGACATAGCCCAAGAGTTTTGGGTGAAATCCACATTAATATTGTTGTTTTGTGTGTGCTATTGTTGCATTGTCTCTGCTGCTTTATTTACTGTTATATGTATTTATATATGAGTTTGAGCACATTAAATTACAACACATAAACACTTTTAATAAACAACACCAGCATACACCTTTTGTTCAAGCACATATTTAATTCCACACTGGTTAATCATAAAGACTTGGGAGTGATTTAAGCTTTGGGAGTGGGAGAGGTTCTTGTAAGTTAGACAAGAAGCCTAAGTGCCCCATTTCCAGATCATGTGGTATCAGAGCTTAATTTTGATTAACCACACCTTCAAAGAAGGTTATATTAGAATGCTTGATTGACAAAGCAAAGATTGCTTGTCTGAAAGGTGTTTAAATAGTCAGAGGTTGATTGTATGCTTGTCGCAGACTGACTATTGTTTGAGTTTGCAGAAGTGAAGGGAAAGCTGTTGATAGCTCAGTCCAGGAAGGACAAGAAGTAAGACGGGCTGAAGGAATTCTTCTATTCCAAAGGACCTCAAGGCAATCCCTAAATCACAAGAGATTTTTTGCAAAAGCTTGCTTGAATAAAGCTCTTTTTTAGTCTTGTTTGAAGTTCTTTTGTTCATTGGCATAATGACAACTTCTACAAGTGGGTCCTCAAATTCTGCATTCTTCACAAGATTCTTTGATGAAGACATGAAGCGAGAGTTTTCCACCATGATGGATATGGTGAGAGAAATGTATTAGGATGGAAGGAAGAGTATTATGCTCTTAACCTGCAAAATAATACCCAGATACAGAATATGCGAAGAAAGATACCCAGAACACAGAATATGCGAAGAAAAGATACCCAGAACACAGAATAGCAATGATTTTATTATTCAAAGAGCAATGTTCACATGCCTCTTCGAGGGGGAAACCTCCAATAGAGCAGAGCTCGATTACAAAATAAGACATGATGCTCCTCACAAGGAGTCTCTATCCTTTATATATGACTCATACATGCAATACCACGGTCAATACCGTGAGTTTTATTAATACCATCTATCTAATACTACGGCTACCGCCCATTTGCAACTAACTGTGGTCCCTTCATTAATTTCGGGTTAACCACTTACAAAATATATGGGATTTATTGACTCTTTGACTATGACGTGATCCCAAGACATAAATAAGGGGGTTAGGGTGGGACCCTAACAAAGAGAAACATGCTTAGAGAGCAGTTGAATTCCATGGAGGAGGAGAAGTAGTTGCTTTCTGACAAATTGCAGGAAATGGAGAGGCAACTTCATATTGCAAATATGAACCTAAAAAGGATGCATGAGTTGGAGACACAACTCTTTGTTGCCCAAGAAGCCTTGGTCAAGTATCAGCTTGAAGAAGAGGTAAACCATTCCAGTTTGTCTTCAAATTCCTCTAAGAATGATTATATTGGTTCTTTTGAAAAACATACTAAAGGCATAGGTTCCAAGCTAATGTCCAAGATGGGCTATGAAGGAAAAGGCTTGGGTAGACATGCACAAGGTATTTTTGAGCCAATAATAATTGAGGAAAGGCCTTAGTATTTGGGTCTTGGCTATGGACAAGCTTATGGAGAAAGTTCCAAAGCTACCATGAAGACCATTAAAACAACTCCAAGAAGGAGTTGCATTGCAGGTCTTCAAGAGTGTGAAGGTTGTATTCAGGAGGAATGTAATAAATTGAAACATCGTTTGCAGGATGCAGGTGTTTAGAAGCACACACTTGAACCAGAGAGTTGTGGAAACTCTAACAACGTTGAAGAGATGGATGGTGTTCCAAAGGGAGCCACTTCTTCATTTTCTTAACCTCCTCATGAAGGCAATAAAGGTGAAAGAGGCAGGTATAAATCTGGTTCTAAGCATTTTCCTTTTGATTGTGCAAAGCATGATGAATTTCCACATATGTATGGGAAAAGAATTGCATGTTCCTTTTGTGGTTTGGATAACCATAATGTTTCTAGATGTTGGAAGAGAATGGCCACATACAGGAAACTTTTGAAGGAAAAGAAGCAAAAAGACAAAGGTCCATTGGAGAAGGCAAATCATGCTATCAAGAGGATGCACATGTGTTGCACTTATTGCCATAAGCAAGGACATCTTGCTGCCAAATGTTGGACTTTGAATCCAGCAATGCTTCAACAAAAGCTGAAGAAAGTGGCAAGAGAAGATGGCAGAAATGGAAGTGAAGATTCCATGAATGATGTGTCTCAGAATGATTCACATGATGATGCTGATGTGCAGACAAAGGTAGCACCTTTGAAAGGGATTGGTAAGGAATGGTTAGAGTTCTTATCCAATTAAGGTTCCATGTCTATTGATGCATCTATTTGCATTCCTTTTTTGATGAGATGCAAGTTGCAGGACTTTACCAAGATGGTGTTAGGCCCCTATACTACTAGTCTAACCGCTTATTGTTATTAGTATAACCCACTTATTATATTGATGTACACATGTAGTGCCCATATTGTTACTATTGTGCCCCATAGAAGCCCACTATTGTTATTATTGTGCCCTTACATTATTATTGTTATGTCGGCTCTGATTATGTTATGACCCCTTAGACTCCTATATATAGAAAGGAGGTCTTTTCATTTGTATCATCCAAGAATCGTTCATTTATGTAATGTAAAGGAGGTTGCCCCCTCGAAGAGGCTGAATTCTAAGGCGTGGATTTATCTTTTCTATCTTTTCTTGAGTTGGTTTCATAACATTTGGTATCAGAGCTTTGGATTCTAGGGTTTCGCTGCTCCAAACAGGTCATCGTGGCATTTTCACTATAAATTTTTTTCTGTGATGTTTCAGAAGTCGCAAAAAAAACCCATTTGAGAAGAAACCGCGCTGAACCTTGGGTCCGAATTTCAGAGCTTTTCGCATGATATTTGCGGAGATATGATCTGAGGAATTTGGTCTTTTTCCAGACTCCTGAATTACATTCAAAACAGGTGACCTGGGGAAAATCGTCATAACTTTCTCTCTGGGGATTGGATTGAAATTTCGTAAGAAGGTACAGAAAGAGGACAAACTGTAGTTTCTTGTATGCATTTTTTAGATCCAAAGGTTAAAACAGTGACTCGTGGCACGTCGTACAAGTTAGCTCTACTGAACTAGTCTATAATCAGGTCATCTTGGGAGATTGTGCATAACTCTTTCTTGGAGAATCCAATTTGGATCAGACTGGTGGCATTGGAAAGAGGACACAGAGGGCTACTACAGATCACAATTTCAGAACTTAAAGATTCGAAAGTACAGAGTTACAGTTGTTTCAATATAGAGCTCCTAAAATCAAGAAAAATCAAGATGAGGAAGTTTGATGGCAAGGATTTGGTAAATTGGATACTTCAGATGGAGCAATATTTTGATATACATGGTGTACAACTATTACAAAAGGTATGTATTGCATCTTCATATTTAGAACCAGATCAATTTTTATGGTACAAAGGGCTTTGTTCTCATAAACAACTTGTTACGTGGTCAATTTTCACGGAGGAAATGATAGCACATTATGAGGATACAAAGAGCAACACCTTCTTTAGAGAAACACCACAACAATTGGAAAGAGTAAAAGGGCTTTGTGACATAGTGGAAAGCAAAATTATGGAAACCAGGAAGTGTACCCCTCACAACTATAAAGATGGAAGTGTTGTTTCTCCTAGCCTTCCACAACCTACAAGGGTTACACCACAACAATTGGAAGAAAAAAGAGAAAAAGGGCTTTGTTACAATTGTGATAGCAAATGCACTAAAGGTCATAAGTGTGCTGAGAAGAAATTATTTTACATAGAATATGAAGAGGAGGAAGAAAAGGATCAAGAATCAACAAAAGAAGAAGATATACGTCAGGACCCCACCCCAGAGAAAGAAGAAATGAATCAGACCATATCTTGTAAAGCATTGGCAAGAATTACCACTCCTCAAACTCTCAAGATAGAAGGACATATCAAGAAGAAAAAGGTGCAAGAAGTGAAAGATCACATTGAGAAAGAAGAAATGAATCCAACCATATCTTGTAATTCATTGTTCGAAATTACCACTCCTCAAACTATCAAGATAGAAGGATATATAATGAAGAAAAATGTTCAAGAAGTGAAAGATCACATCGAGCATAAAGAAATAAATCTGACCATATCTTGTAAAGGATTGGAAGAAATTACCACTCCTCAAACTCTAGAGATAGAAGGAAATATCAAGAAGAAAAAGGTTCAAGCAGTGAAAGATCACATCGAGCATCAACAACAAGTTCTCCAACTTTTAAAGGATAACGCCACTTCAGTGCAAAATCAAACGAAACAACAGGCACTTAAAAAATGGCAACCTTACCGAATGGGAAGACTCTTCAAGGATGAGGATGTGGAAGCATTGTTTTGTGCTATTTATATTATCCAACCATATTGGATAAACGAAGCAAGGGATGAATGGAAGAAGGACGAAGAAGTATGGCCACTTATTCAAAAGTTGCAAAAGATCCCAATTCAAACAATATTGCCAGAAATTAAAGAGGAAGGAAAAATCATATTGGAACCTGGAACAGTCTTAGAAACAAGAACCCGACAGCTACGAAATCGACCAATTTCAGAGTATCTCATCAAGTGGAAGAACTTACCCGCTGAATATTCCACATGGGAGGACAAGAATTTTATACAGAAGCATCAAGAACTACTCAAGCGTTGAGGACAACGCTTTTTGAAGGAGAGGGGCATGTTAGGCCCCTATACTACTAGTGTAACCCCTTATTGTTATTAGTGCCCCATAGAAGCCCACTATTGTTATTATTGTGCCCTTACATTATTATTGTTATGTCGACTCTGATTATGTTATGACCCCTTAGACTCCTATATATAGAAAGGAGGTCTTTTCATTTGTATCATCCAAGAATTGTTCATTTATGTAATGTAAAGGAGGTTGCCCCCTTGAAGAGGCTGAATTCTAAGGCATGGATTTATCTTTTCTATCTTTTCTTGAGCTGGTTTCATAACAGATGGTGAATGGAAAAAGGTTGAGTAGGAGACTCACTTTGTTGTTGCAACATTATATTTCATTTCAGCTTCGAAAGTACAGTGTACTTAAGTGAAAGATGAAGGATGAAATGCATGCATGAGCATGATGTGCATGGACACATGGATGTTGATGATTTCCTTGTTTTTGAACATGTATGTGTAATTAACTTGCAGGGTTGATTGCTTTGACATGCATGTGATGCCATGATTGACTTGGGAGAAGTTAACTTGGTCTCCAAATGGAGATAATGATGAAGTGTTTCATATTTTGAAAAAGAGTCCTAATGGTATTTTTCTACATGCTTGACTTGAGGGGTCATTTGTTTAAAGGCATGCTTTGTGGGCTTGTTATCTAGTCCATCATTTGTATGCAGATGTAAGACATGGAGGTGTTCACAAGATGTGAAAATCTATTTCTTTTGTTGAAGCAGGAGTTTAGGCCATCCAGTTGTTGTCTGTGTTTATGTTGTTGTTAACAGTTGTTGTTGACAACTTGTCCAACAGGTACAAATGAAAGTTTTGTGGAGCAGATGTACTTAACATTTGTTTGAGCCACCTTGGATCAATGATCAAGGCAGAGGAGTCCAAACTATCTTCTGTGACCATTTTAGCAGGAGTTCTGCACGAAGGCAAGGAGGAAGACAATTCTTCCCAGGAAGACCAGCCCATCCAAGAAGGGAAGTAGTCAAAAACTTTGGGTAAAGGCACTATGCAAGGCAAGTGTAGGGAGGCTGAAAGAGGAGGGTGAGTCACTCTCATTTACTGTTTAAATCAGTATATCAGTCTTTTGGAGACCAAAAGTTCTTTTAGTGGGAAGGTGTGATCCAAAAATGGATCCTGGAT
This sequence comes from Pinus tabuliformis, assembly GCA_031772625.1. Classification (NCBI taxonomy): domain Eukaryota; kingdom Viridiplantae; phylum Streptophyta; class Pinopsida; order Pinales; family Pinaceae; genus Pinus; species Pinus tabuliformis. The sequence goes on from CM062813.1 coordinate 1,089,765,256, forward strand.
AAACCTCTAAGTCTAAAAGACTTCATATAAGAGGTAAAAGGTGCCAAATGGCACAAATCCTTTGTAAATTAGAGGAAAATGAAAGTCACAGGCTACTCTCGGAAATAGCCCCATTGCAGAGATCATATCGTTCTAAATCTGTTGCAACTTGAATGGGCAAAAATGGACTTAATATGCAGAAGTTATCGCTGAAAGAAGATGCCCTTAGTTCTTTAGAAAAAGAGGCAAATCTTCAAAAAATGGCCTAAAAGGCTTTACGAAGAAAATTTCATTAGAGGAGGTCAAAGGTGGATTTAAGCAAAAAAGGGGAAGCACCCTAGATTTCCAATCCTTGACAAATCGGCTCGGAGGAAGGCACATACACATATAACATAAGGACCGGGCCGAGTGATATGCCGATCACCAATCTCGACAGATCACAATCGTCGATGCCATATGCACAGAACCCTGGGCCCATGCAATATGCGATTGCGATATCACAAAATTGCATCGAAGCTACACAAAGGAGCGGGGATATATATATCTATATATATATATATGCGATGCGATAACCGGACCCGATAGAGTTATAAACGATATTCCATATATTTTGAGTTCCGTAAAATGACATTTTTCTATGTATTTTCGCCTTTTCGTTAAATAAACGAAAAGTGAAGGGAAAGCGCTAATGTGATGAAACCAGACCCGAAGGGGTTTATAAATGCCACTGCATATTATTTCAAGTCCGAAACAAGCGGGATTTCGGGAGGATCGAAGGGGGTAAGAGGTTTTGGCCGGACTCCACCCAAGCCCATACGTTGGCTGCCACGTGTCCAGGCCCTGGAGAGAGAAAACCACTCTTTTCGGGCGGTTAACTCCCGTACACATGGGCCGCCCGAAATGAACCACAACCGTTGGATCTAGATCTTCCAGATCAACGGTGGATATGCGATAAGCAATTAAAAGGGGGACCCGATGGAAAATAAGGCGAAATCCATAATATTTGAAGTCCGATAAACAATGATTCTGCGGATTTTTCCTGTGTTTGAATGTATTTCTCTGTGTAAATAGAGAATGACCATTTTGGGAATTTCAAAGGCCCAATGAACCATTCTATTACGAAATAGGTGGCCTCCATCCTTGAAAGCGTTTATCAATGATTGCTAACGCTCAGAGGGGGATTTGAGCGGACAAAGGCTAGGAGCCGAAGAGCCCGAAGGGGAAAATGAACAGACAATCACCAATTGGCTTAAAAGCCATGAATGTCAGAGACAGAGGGTTGTTTTTGGAGTTGTTGCTAAAAGTGAAGCCCAAGCAGGAAGCTAAGGCGTAAGAGAGCAGCGCAGAAAAGAAGGCAGCAACAAAACAAGCAGTGCAGAAAGCAAAAGCTGAAGCGCACACAGCCAAGGGAGTCACTTGGAGTTCAAGTGGAAAGGCAGAGGGTTGTAAAACTATACTAAAAATGATACTCCATCAAAACTATACTAGCTCATGATCTCTCGCAAATCCAATGCATGGACACCTATGTAAGGGATATGTCTGCTATGTTGAAACTGGTACATGATCAACTCTTGAGGATCTACTCGATCAATCAAAACAAATCCAAGATATTATGCTTTTCTCCCTTTAATGGGAAGAAGTGGGTACACTATGTTGCAAGCCCTATCTACATACTCTTGGAGAGGCTTGCTCCCTAGAATTCCTGCAGCTCCGACAACTGCATGTGAATCTACTCGCACCTCATCAGTGGGTTGGCCCAAAGATGGATTCACCACCATATCCAACGTCTCGTACCATCTACTAGCCTCCTGTAAAATAGCCTTGTCAATCTCCAACACCTCCTGAGGACAAGTGTCTGCAAATACTGACTCCTTGAGGTTGCCTGCACATTTGTCGACTCCACTCCAATGGCTAGCCCCAAGGGTGTCTTCTCATCCTCCATCATCACGGGTTCAATATGAACCTCGAACTGTCTCTCCCAAAAAGGCTCATCATGCATACTGTGCACCTCATCCTCCCCATGCTCCATCATATGTTGCTCATGCTGACTCATCACTAGTGACACACTATCCTGAATGTCTCCCATAGGATCCACTGACTACTCACCATACACACATGAACATAAATCTAGCCTTCTATCAACAACTCCACATGACTCATGCTCCTCATAGGCATCCTTGAATGAACCCATGGACTCGTCCAAAGAATAATCCTCGTGCTGAGAGTCAGAAGGAATCTCCTCCTATTCTACCTTTGTCATCTCCTCAGTGTCACTCAAGCATGAGTGGTTAGGTCCCCTGCAGATGAAGTCCCTTCCTCCTCAACTCATTCCTACTACATGATCCCCAAACTTGAATAGTTCCTCCAAACATACAACAATCGAGCCTAAAACTCACGCAAAATGGCATCAAGACCTCTCATACATGATGATAAGATGGAATGCATGTGTGCTATGACTGTGTCAGGATGATTTTTCCTAATGCTGAAGAAGCATCAGAACATCCACAGAATAAGATCATCACACTCAATATCAAACATGACTTCATAAGTCCTAGTCATGGCCATAATTTTTAGAACCTCAAGGTTCTTCCCAAAGGTAGAGTCTGCATTGTTGCCCAATTCTTGAATAGTTTCCACTATCAGCTTGAAAACTCTCCTCATGATATCATCATTGTAAGGAGCTATAGGGTCAGTGAATCTCATGATGATACTGAGACAAGATGCAAATAGAATCTGACCCCTTCGCAAGGTTCCTCCAAGAACTTGTGTTGTATGAGAGCAAGCATAGTTGGTTTTAGAGCCCAAACCATTTCTCTCCCTTCTAACTGGTTTACTTCAAAAAGAAGTGCATCTAGTTCATCTAGTTCGAAAAGAACTTTCCAGGTGACCCTCATATGTTTCAAATCAGTCCCCAGTGCAAAAATTGTGTTTCCTATCTCTAGCTTCTTTTACAAATCTCTCAGTGGCTCATAATTAAGAATGGCATTGATATGGTTTAGAATATTAGATTGTTCTGCTAAGATCCTTAGATTATAAACAAAATGATTTCATTATGCTTAAGGATTCATGAATTTTTGCAAGTGAAATGATGACTTTTTTATGTTAATTTGATGAGCAATTTAACATAAATAAGAGACTGAACAGCAGCATAAACATGCACAAAATATCATCAAAAACACATTACAACAGGAACATGATAAAGGAATTCACACCTCCTGGGCTAGTCTCCTGTTGGAAATACTGGGGGGGTGGGGGGTGAATTAATATTCCTTAGCAATTATCACTTTTAAATCTTTTCATAACATTAGTTAATCTTCAATTATTATTAATTTTTACGCAGTAATAACATTAAATAAAAAACATAGTAGATAGTAATTTTAGGTGGAAAACCCCCTCCGGGTCAAAAACCACCGAACTCTTTTCTAATAAATTATTTATTCTTCAGCCCCAACTGAAATGAAAGCAACAACTTCCTAGAATTCTAGAAAATCATTCTTCTCCAGCTCCCACTGGAAGGAAGCCCCAATGCCCTGGTTTCTTCAGTAGTCAACTGAACCGATGCCTCAACATCCTAGACCAGCCTACCACACTGAAGTGTTCACAGTCTCCAACCTATAGGCGACTTCATGCGCCAGCCTATCACCTGCATGCATGTTGGCTTGTTGGGGCCTGACCCAGGTTCGGAGTTAATTAGCCAAACAAATCCCTATACTACTGACCCTTTCGGCAACAGCCCGTGGAGCACAGACTGAGATCTCACCCGAAGTAGTATGGGAGGGTGCTGGAACCAGGTTTCTGCACCCTTGGATGTCTGAGAGGTTCGACTGGTCCAACTGTTCATCCCTATGCATAGGTCACTTCGCGCACTTCCATGTTCCTCACGCGCTGATACGCTACCTTCGCACAGCGCTAACCAGGGGCTATGGAGCTTTCATGCTGCTAGAGCAGCGCTCTGCACTATTACACGAGATCTTACTTATCTTCCTACACCAGTTAATTAACTTTGTGTACTTGGATGTCTTACATTATATTTATTTATACAAAACATTCATATGAATTTGCGCAGCAAATAAATAGTATACTTGCAAATTATACCCAATCATACATTAAAACAGGAAAAGATACACAGAAATATGGTGAACTTCTCTTTATTGATTCTTACAATGGTTACGGACTCGACCTGCCCTGCGCACTCAGCTGCAGGGGTCCGCACACTCAGCTGCGGACTACTAAGCCTCTGCGCACTTAGCTGCAGAGCCTTTTCCTACTCTACGACCCAAAGACACACTTTACACTTTGACTCGATCACTTAGACTTATCATTCTTCTTCTCCTTTTTTCTCTTTTCTACTTAGAGCCTTGCTCTATTTATACAATCCCATGGTCCACAAACCATGGGTAGGTCTATCCAGCCAACATTACATTACAAAAACTAGGGTGGACAACCTTGTGACTTTATTGTGATTTCACACTCTATGCCCAGAATTCGCAGAGCTTTTACAAAAGGATTTTGTCAAAACTTGGGCTTTAAGCACCAAAACATGCCTTGGGGGGGATTCCATTCCCAATAGGCCCCTAACACAAACATTGTGACTCGCCCTCGAGTCACACTGTCGGCACGGATATCTTCACGCAGATTCCTTCCAACTCTGCTCGAACTGCTGCAAGGTCGGCAGCGCTCTGAGACACTGCCTGTTGGATCTGTTGTACGCGTTGTTCTGAGACAGTAGTGTCGAAACTGATTCTTTGCATCTGTGCCTATATCCCTTGCATTTTTGTGAGCTTACCTTCAAATTCTATTGTGATGGTGAAGGCCTCGTCGATCCAAGGTTGAACGCATGCCTTCTAGATTGCTTCCTTGTGTCGTGCCTCATACACCTGTTCTTTCAGCATTTTGGCTTGTTGCATCCACGCAAGCCTCTGAGTGAGGGCCACCGTCTGCACAGTTCATTTGACGTTGTCATAACGTTGTTAGAGTTCTTGCACCTATGTCTCTAAGGGTTGTATGTTGGGGTCCTCCTACAAATTCATGAGGACCTCAAATGATTCTTCCAACATGTTGGTGCAGTCTTGCACTGCACTGCCGATCTCGTCCAGTCCCGTTGACTTCCGGAGGGGTGGACGGCTGCACCTTTAACCGCAGCTCGGTAATCTGAAGGTTCAGCTCCAGCTGAACCTTTTTCATTTCCTCCCGTGCCTCACACACCCCTGTTGCTAGCCTGTGGATGTGTGCCTCTACTGGTGTGTCTACTGGGATGGCCAGCTCAGGGACGCTTTGACAAGCTTCATCTAGTACCTGTACCATCTGTCGATTCTGCGACACCACTTCGTCGCGTTACAAGATCAATTGTTCCATGTTGATTTTCTTCTAGCTGAGGACTTGCAGTGCACGGCTCTCCCTAGCCCGCAGTTCTGTAATTATCCCATCCTGTAGAACGTATAAGGTATCCCGCAGGAGTGCAGCCATGTTGATGCCGAGACCCTTCAACGCGCTAACCGTAGGCCTGTCGGCCTCATTTGTTGTCACTAGTTCCCCTTCTGGCAGCACTATGGTATTCGTCACCCGAGTGCGCAACATCTGTTCTGCTGCCATTGTTCCGACTGCGAGGCTGGTCAAAAGGGTACCAGCCTAAGGAGTGTGCACCTGCAACTCCTGCAGCTATGCTCTAAGGGCCCCCAACACAATCTAGTTCTCCTGCATAAAATTTTGGAGGGCCTCAAAGGTGACATTGCACACTGTCTCGCCGATGTTGTGTAGATCACCCTCAGTTAGGGTGATCGGGTCAATAGACAACTTCGATGCCTTGACCTTCTTGTGCGACCCTGTCTGCTTGGTCGGGTGCTGGCGCTTCAACTATGTTGACGCAGTTTGTGGGTCTGTGCCTCCCTCTTCTTCCTCTACTTCTTACCCATGCAAAGGTGACGTTTGGCCCTCTCGCGCCTTCACGGCTGCCTCCTGCACTGCTGCTGCTGCTACGACCTTTTCCTGTTCAGTTGTTGTCTGTCCAGTGTCCCGCGCAGCCCGCACTTCTATTCTTGTTGCCTCCTTACTTCTCTTTTCTGCCAACTGTGCCATGCACAGTTTGGCCTCCTCTTTCTTCCTTTGCACCATCGACTTCTTTATCTCTGCGATGTCTGGAGCACGCCACTTTGCCAGCCATGTCTCCAGTACGTTAAAGATTACATCGTCCATGGCTACAAAGGGTAGCTCTCTCCATTGCTTGGCCAGGTCCTTGCGCGCTCTGATGTATATGTTGTGGATGTCCACTTTAAATTCTGCAAAACTTTGCAGGTTGTTGTAGAGAGTGGGTGACAACCGCGGCTTGCAGTTGAACCCCATTCTGAGGTTCATCTCCATGAACACCCAGAATATCTTATTGTCATGGATCTTATTTGCGTCCTTGTGGCCTAGAGCGAAGCGTACTTCGCAGCCTCCGGCAGATCCCTGTCAATTGTGGGGAATTTACTATCTTCCAGGAATTCCTTACCACGAGCACTATGGACAGCAGAAGCCATGCATAGTGGAACGTTTTTCCCTATTCCTGAGCTTCATGGAAATTCTCCAAGAATTCCTTGTAGAGGAACTCGGACTAGTTAAACTGGAACCCCTCCACGCACTGTTCAACAAGTGCTACCATCGACGCGGGTACCTCGTCGTGCGGCACTTGCACATAACCTTACCGGCCAATATTTGGGTCGCCACTTTCACTACTTTTTCATTGATGCTAGATATGGCGTAACCCCTTTTCTTCTTCGCCAGATTGTGTTTCTTCTTCATGGCCTCCACAATGGCCAAGTCACTACTCTTCCCCTCCGAAATGTCTGCGGGGTCCTCTCCTTTGCATGGAAGCCGGGTAATGCGGTGAATCAAGTCTACCGTGATGGGGATGGGCTCCTCCAGCCATAAACACCCATCATGCACCAGGCAAAGCAGCTGCCTGATGACGAAAATTGTTATTGGGGCACGGTGGAAATGCGGCACCTAGAGCAGGTTAAGTAGCCCAGCCTTTTCCACTCCGTGCAACCACTTTCGCGGCTCTAATTTTGTAACCCCCGCCGCGGTGTTCTGCTTGGGCTTCATGAGGTATGAGGTCTCAAGGTGAGGGAACTTATCATGGTGAGCAAGGTCCTAATCTTCAAATTTTAAGCTCGGCACCCGTCCCAGGTGCATGCCCTCAAAAATGATGTTTTCTGGGAGGAGCGAGGTCTGGAGCGAGCTCTTGGTCTCGTCAAGGTCCTTGGGCACTTTAGCCTTTCCTTTCCATGGGGGGACATAGGCAGGTAGCTTTGTCAGAGGATGCGCAGGCTCAGTTTCATCCTCCATGCCTTCATCCTCGTCTTATTTGATGATAAGGTCCTCCAGGTCTTCTTCTTCCTCATCGGTTTCTATGGTAACGGCTTTCCCCTTCTCCTCCATCGACATCTTGGTGCGCAACGGATTCTGTGGGGGCACACGTACGAGAACCATCGCTTGTTTGTCCTTCTTTGGTCTTGGCGTGTGTTGTGATTTCGGGATTTCTGCCACAATATCAGCGCCTTCCGGAGCATCCCCTATAGTTAGGGCCTGCACGGCCTCTTCGGCAGTCATCTTTGTTATTTCCATAACTTCCTCAGCTGCTGCCATCGTGTCCATCCAGAAATCTATCACTCACAAACTCAGGGGTTCAATCAACGCTCGGCACAAAACAAACAGGGCTCTGCTCAATAGCTCAATTCGAAAATGACAAAGTGTTGTTTGCTAGGTAGCCCTTCGTAATTTATAGCGCTTTTTGAATTTGAATTCGACCATTCCCCCAAATCTAGTTCATTAATGCTCCCTTGGCAGCAGATTTTCCCAAATCTTACCCATAAATCTCGTCTTAAATGCCTGTCGTCCACTCCATTTGGTCTCAATTCGAGCATCCCATCGTTAATAGTGACTTCAACAGTCACTTTCTGGCCAACCCGCGTGGTAGCGCAGCCCCCTGTGCGCGGTCACGGACCTTGTGACTCCTTGCTTCTACGTGCAGCTCCCAGGCAGAATAATTTATAGTCTCGCACTTCCTTTCAACTGCGTGGAGCACTAAGATTGTACTTCCCTTAGCTAGTCAAGTGGTCGCACCACCTGTATAGAGTTTCATCCTGTCATCCATCACTTTTCATGGAAAATACCCACCTTTTATTGTTATGGGTGGTGTCGCGTACTTTATCATCTGCAACGCGCCACCCTGGTTGATTCGCTTAGTAATGTGCAATTCGAGCCAAAGCATCAAACTGATCAATTCACGGCAATAGTTCTCAAACTTGTCAGTGTGATCGTGTGCATCCTTTCTTATCACCCTGGTATTTTTATCGAGAAAATATTCCTTTATCTCGTCCTCCAGCTTCTTGACTTCCGCGTCTACCAAAGCGCTTTTCTTCCTTAATCACACCCAATGTCACATGGTTTGGGTTCGAGTTCGGGTTCGACAATGATTATGTTCGCAATTAGGTTCGTCTCTCTCTCTCTCTCTCTCTCTCTCTATATATATATATATATATATATATATATATATATAATGAATTATAGGATAAAATAGTAAGAAATCAACATCAATAAACATAAAAAAATGCTATCACAGACATGGAAACTACAAGGATAAATTACAAGCTTGAGTTGTGACATGAAGTTATGAGTTTTGATCTATGGACTTGGTCAATGGCTATGAGGTTCAACGAGGTTCGTCAAACCTCAAATTTTTTTTAAGGTTCACCAAAATTCGAACCTCAAGGTTAAAGTTCAATAAACCTTGTGACATAGATCGCACCCTTTCTTTCTCAAGTTCTTGGAGCCTAAAATTTCCCTGTTGGATTTCTTCTTCCAAGGTTCCTCAAACCGTTGTATCTACCAGTGTTATCATGCACGATCTAAGCTTTTCATGTAATATAGGGCTTACATCATTCGCTTTATACTCCAGCCTTGGCGGTGCCTGCACAGTCAGGTTCTTGCACGCGGTCCTATAAGCCCATAAAACCGCTGGTACGTGTAGGTCCCAGTTAGTCTGCTTTGCATTTTGGACCTTGTCTAGCATTTCGTTTACTTTGTTAAAGGCTTCTGCGTGGATATCCTTCTACGCACTTGGTCTTTCCATACTCCATGGTCCCAACTAGAGCGGTCGTTCGCACCATTGCCTTGCTCGCACCTACTTACTGATTGTGTCTCCTACCACAAGGATTGTGTGCATCCGTGCAGGTTTCGCACCATATGCCTGTATCCACCTGGATAGGTGGGTGTGCGGACCGTTTCATCCGACAATCTTGTCTGTTAATCACATCTGAGGCTTCCCAAACCGTGTGCGCATCAGTCTTTTGTAGTTGTGCCAATCCTCAAAACTTCTTTGGTGCGTACCCCACGACCTTGCTAGCGTAGCTCGTAGTACCCTTTTCAAAGCGTCGAAGTGTTGCTATTCCGACACTTCTCTTCCAAATCTTTTCAGAAAGTCATCCACCTCGCTTAACATGTCATACGTAGGCAGATCTCTTACCTCTGTTGCTACGCAGTGCAGCAATCTCATCATCATGTTACAGTTTAGCGTGGTTACCTCATGTAACTAGCTCTGTCGTCGTTCTATCTCCTCGTCAAAATCTAATGTGCAGGAGCTTTCGCACTCCCATGAGATTCAGCCATCCGCGATTGGATTTACCCACTCTTTCTCCTGTGCGGTTATCTTGTAGATGCAGTGCAGATTATTGTCATAGTCGTAGTCGCAATATGGCTCCGTTTAGCGCGGTCCTTTTGCAGTGTCTAAAGGTACAACTACGCACAGAGACTTTTTCTCAAAAATCATCTTGTGCTTCTTTAGATTTATCACTCCATTCATGTCAGTGGCCTAATCTATTCCCAATAGCGCGGGTAGGGATTGTTGTCATCAACAATCTCTATCACTTCGAAATCTACTAATGCACTTGCGCCTTCGATATCTACTGTGATTCCCTGCAATCTCCCCATAGGTAGGATCTTTTGTTGGTTCGCCATTCGCAGTTGGATAGGAGACCATTGCAGCGCAGGCCTGCCCATGCGCTTCCATGTCTGCTTTGGTAGGACGTTTGCGTCTGATCCTAGATCCAGAATCACCTGGTCCATCTCATATTCCCTAATCTGCACGGTCAATCTCATCTCCCTTCCTATTCGCATCGTGTGCTTCCTAAGCTTCTGGACTACGAGCGGCTCTCCTGGCGCGGTCCCAACACATCTAGTTATGAGTTCTTGCAGCCCCTTTACAGCCTTGTTGTCGCGCATCAACTTCATGCATGTCTCCAAGAACGTAGTGAGCATTGATGTGTCCATTTCCGACTCCAGACTATCTTTACTTCCTGAATTGGAGGCATCAGCAAAGCTCCTCTCAGCTTCCATGAAGGTCTCCTTAGCGCACTCCAAATCAAATTCTGGTTCCTTCATTGGAGCCTTACGAACCCAAGTACTTTATTCAGGTTGCTTACCTTTGTCATCCCCTGTCATAATTCTACTCCGGAGCATGATATTTACATTAGGGTCTTCCTCGCACGGCTCAGACCTCATCATTTGCAGGTTCTGAGTCGGGGGAGGTTGGAGTGCTCCTTTATCGCACAACCTCGCTATCAGTGTGGGACAATCCTCCATCTCATGATCAAACAACGTACAATAAAAGCATGATGGTCACGTTGGATTAGTACAATCACGGGCATAATGCCTTGGCCCTCCGCAATTGTAACATATTAGTTGTCCACGACCTCTTCTTGGTCCTCCTCCACCTCGGCTTTGTCCGCGCCCCTGAAATCCGGCGTGCGCCATTCCTATGTTTTGATCGAGGGGTTGTGTTTCGGCCTGAACTCTATAGGTAGGATTTTGATACATCATTAGCTCATAACTTCTACAGGTGCGCTCATCATGTCCTACTAACATACAGAAATTATAGAACAACTGTTGTGAATTCTGCATATACTTCTGTAATAGATGGTAGTTATCTATAGCATGCTTTCCTCCTATCTGACAATTTGCGCACCATAGTGTAGGCACCGCGCTCGGTCCTGCTTGTGCCTCTGGTCTCAATGGAATTGTCCCTCCTCCCGAAAGGTAATTAGTGAACACCAGGTAATGGTCCTTGTCGTGCCCCTGGCCCTTGCATTTTACCCACCATACCTCATCACGCATCTCTGGGTGGGTTGTCCTGTCTTATTTCAAACTCTGCATCTCAAGGCACAAGTTTTTCAACTGCGCGTGAATCTGTTGAACTCCCAGGTTGGGATCTTGTATCGGGGTCTCGTGCAATCTCATCGCGACCTCCAAGGCCTTGGCCTGAGTGGTTAGCCTCTGTTGTGATAGCGCGTTCCGTAGATGCAGTGTTAATGATGCTACAAACCATTCATGATGTTGCCCATCTGTTAATGTCATGTTAGCTTTGCAAATTGTGCACTTCAGTATTTGATCCAACTCCCAAGGGTCTTGCCTGGTAGCATTGTGATTTCCTTGAACCCAATGATCGACTGTGCCTCTGATTTTGGCCTGCTAAATTCTTTGTTTAGCATAGCTTGGATATCTGCGATCCCTGCATTCAGATTTTCATTGGAATGCTTAATGTACCAGGTCAGCGCACGATCCTACAGAGCGCTAACCAACGTTACCTTATTTATATTGTCATCCGTGACTCCCTGTGCTTCCCATACAGATTTTATCACAAACCAAAACTGGTCCATATCTTCATTCCCTACTCCCTTGAACACTAGTAGATTTATCGCACTCGCCATACTACTTTGTGGTGGTGGCGGAGGTTGTATGGGCGAAGACGGGGGTGAATACGGTGAAACTAGCGGTGGTGTGGGTGGGGGTGGTATGTGCGGAATTCTCTGCCTTATCACATTGATTGCACTTATTGGTGAGACCTTCGCAATCTCTTCTTCGCCCCCTCATGGAGGTGAAATCAAGGGGCTAGTTTCTAGTTCTATGCTACCTTCGTTTCTATATATTCTCCCACTTCGCATAACCCCAAATATCAATTTATTTGCATAACCCATTTTTCACATATTAGCATTTTAATCCAAGTGTTCAAAGATTTGACGTACTTACCTCACGATCCTTTGAGGAAGCGGCATTCTGCCTCGCTATAACTGACTAAAGTATCTACCGTGAATTCGGTGATGAATCCTCCTATGATTCGATCGAGCAAATGATCGACAGCGCGCACGATCTTATCTTCCGATGCTTCCAATTTGCGCACCAATTCTGGAGTCCACACAATAGGTCTGTCGAGTTTACACCTTCCTTGGCTATCTGCTAGCTTCGTATTCCACTCGTATAGCTCAGTGGGGAAGGATGAGAAGAAAATTTTGTGGATCTCTGTATATAAGTAGCAGTTTAACCACTCTTCCTTTGATAGTTGTGGATTCCTATTTTCCTACACCGCGAACTCGTGAATTTTCTTGTCCAACCAATCTTCAATTCCTTTCTTTGTCGGATTCCAGTGATACAACATCAGACATCTCTATGCAAATCCCAGTCCTGGCAATGGAACCATTTGTTGGCTTGTTGGGGCCTGACCCAGGTTCGGAGTTAATTAGCCAAAAAAATCCCTGTATTACTAGCCCTTTCAGCAACATTCTGTGAAGCGCGGACTAATGTCTCACCTGAAGTAGTATGAGAGGGTGCTCGAACCAGGTTTCCACACCCTTGAGATGTCTGAGAGGTTCGACTGGTCCAACTGTTCGTCCCTACGCGTAGGTCACTTCGTGTGCTTCCTTGTTCCTCACGCCCTGATACACTTCCTTCACGCAGCCCTAACCAAGGGTTGTGGAGCTTCCGCTCTATGTGCTATTACCTGAGATCTTACTTATCTTCCTATACCAGTTAATTACCTTCGTGTACTTGGATGTCTTATGTTATATTTATTTATACAAAACATTCATATGAGTTCACGCAACAAATAAATAGTATACTTGCAAATTATACCCAATCATACATTAAAACAGGAAAAGATACACAAAAATATGGTAAACTTCTCTTTATTAATTCTTCCAATGGTTACAAACTCGACCTACCCTGCGCACTCAGTTGCAGGGGTCTACGCACTCAGCTGTGGACTACTAGGCCTCTGTGCACTCAGTTGTAGAGCCTTCTCCTACTCTACGACCAAAAGGCACACTTTACACTTTGACTAGATCACTTAGACTTATCATTCTTCTTCTCCTTTTTTCTCTTTTCTACTTAGAGCCTTGCTCTATTTATACAATCCCATGGTCTGTGGACCATGGGTAGGTCTATCCAGCTGACATTACATTACAAAAACTAGGGCAGACAACCCTGTGACTTTATTATGATTTGGCGCTCCGTGCCCGCAATTTGTGAAGCTTTTACAAAAGGATTTGGTCAAAACTTGGGCTTTAAGAACAAAAACATGCCTTGGGGGGATTCCATGCCCAACAATGCCACCATATAATGACTGAAATGAGACAAGAGTGTGGATTCTCATACCAAGGACAATGATCCACGATACAATATGATTTACAATGGTTTTGAACGAACACCCAATCACACTATGACCTGCAACCCAACCATGACATCATCCCAACAAAGACTCCTATACCTCCCAATAATGCCTTTTTTACTCTAGCAGATTGACTCTTCTACGATAATGACTCTTCCAATGATGACACTTTTACAAATTTACAATGATGACTCTTGGCCTTGACACTTCTTCACAATATACGGATGGCTGTCATGTCTTCAAAGGATGTCCCGCTGCAATGCTTCCTTTGATTTGATACTTCTTCTCTTCCATTATTTCTTGCAGCTGTACTTGAATCTTCTTCGACCTGCATGCAAAATTTTCCTGGCAAAACCAATCCCAAAACAAAACAAAATACCCTTCAACTTACCTCTGCCTGCAAAACACATGTAAGTGCATAATAATGAATAAATACAAATTAAAATTACAATGCGTACCTGAAGTTTGCATGTCACTTTTTTCGTTGACTTGTTGCAGCAGTAGACAAAGACTCCCACTCTTGATATAGGCCTGGACTCAATGCAAGACTATATCCAAAACTGACCTAAAGATATATATAATAAAAAACTGATGACAGACCCTAGACTTGTGATGGAACAAGTTCTAAGTACAACAACGGAGACCATTCTATCAACTATGAAAAGACAAGTAACATGAACTTACAACATCATATAGATTTAGCAGACTTGGTGTAGTATCAAGAATAGGACATCCGAAATGTGGTATCAAAACTAACTGTGACATATAGAGACATAGAGATATAACCGAGACCCTGTATATACTTACGTTGTCCTGCAAAAACATATGTCAAAGGTGATACTCATATTTCAAATTTAAACAATAATCATACATACCTTGTTGTAGGAGACTTACCCTTGATTGTTAATGAGTGGTCCTTACTGTAGTGATCCTTGAATGCATGATTTTTCTTGCCTTCTAGGATCTCGATATTGAATCTGTTGTATATATGTAATTTCATATCTCTAGGGTCTGAAATTTCATCCTATGGTAACCCTCTAAGTCCTTTTTCCAACCCCATGGGTCTGATCAAGATTGGATTCTTCAAGAAAGAGTTATGCCCAATCTCCCACGATGACCTGATTATAGACTAGTTCAGTAGAGAAAATTTGTACTAAGTTCCACGTGTCACTGTTGCAACCTTTGGCCCTAAAAACACTACTCAACAAACTAAAGTCCATCTTATTTTTGTGACTATTTACGAAATTTGAATCAAATGCTCAAATAGAAAGTTATGACGATTTTCCCAACATCACCTGTTTGACATGGAATTCAGGAGACTGCAAAAATCCTAACTTCCTCAGATCATATCTCCAAAAATATAGCAAACCAAGATCTAAAATTTGGTCACGAGGTTCATCAATATTTGGGCTCAAATGTATTCTAATTTCAGCTTTTTAAGCTTCATCGAAAAAAACTATAGCGAAAATGCCACGATGACCTGTTTGAAGCCACAAAATCCCTACAAGAGGAGGATATGAGGATCATTATTTATATGAATGTCTTGAGTTGAGAGGGTCCTCAACAAATGAACGTTGGATGGATTTTAGGAGAATTTGTTTTTATTAATTATTGACTATTCAATTACCACAACCAATTATGAGTGCCATGCCACAACCCCATAGGGTTTTGGCCCACTAACTGGGGTTACTAACTTCAAACATGAATATCTCTCAAACCGTGAAGAATTACTTGGCGTGTCATATATCAAAGGAAACATATCAACGAGTAGAATCCATCTAGAAAATCCTTGACTCGGAATAGAGTGATTTTCAATTCAAAATGCCCATGCAAGATCGGGGTAGCCCTGGTGCTGCTTGGGTTGACATCAATGACAACCACTAATCAACAATCTCCCCCTTTGGCATTGATGGCAACACAAGTACTCCCTTGCAATCATGACACCTCTTCCTACTACCTTCTCTCCCCCTTTTTCATTAACGGGTAACTCCCTCTGACAAACAGCCATCCTGCAGACATGTACACACCTCCACTCCCCCTTTCTACTCGAGTAGATAAGAGAAAGAGTCTAATGAAAACTTGGGAGAATCCCAAAATTTTGGCGAAGATACTCAAATGCTTCACAAGGTAATGGTTTGGTAAAGATTTCATAAATTTGTTCCATTTTGCCAACATATTCAAGCTTGATATTCTTTTCAGTGACCTACTCTCTAACGAAATGATTTTTAATATGAATGTGCTTCGTTTTGGAATGCATCACTGGATTCTTGGAGATACTGATGGTGCTGGAATTATCGCAAAATATGGGAATAGGCTCATCGAACTTGACTTGAAGATCTTGCAAAGTTTACTTCATCCAAAGAACTTGAGTACAACACATTGTTGCCGGGACATATTCTGCTTTTGTTGTGGATAACGAGATTGAAGACTGCTTTTTACTTAACCATGAAACAGGGCAACCACTTAGATAGAATGTTGCTCCACTGGTACTCTTACGATCATCAACACTTCTTGCACAATCTGCATTTGTATAAGCTTGGATGACTAGATCATTTCTTTTGGGATACCATAAACTATATTCCATTGTGCCCTTAAGATACCGAAGAATTCTTTTCACGGAAATAATATGAGATTCTTTTGGGTGCTACTTGGAATCTTGCTACTTGTTCAACTTCCTACATCACATCAGGCCAAGAGGTTGTCACATATAAGAGACTACCAATCATGGATCTATACAACCTTTGGTCCACATCCTTTGACGAATTTTCTAAGCTTAACTTGAAACATGCTACCATGGGGGTAAGGACTGGCTTGCAATCTTCCATATGGAATTTCTTGAGCATTTCTTTGATGTAATTGGTTTGATATATGAATATTCCTTTATCCTGTTGAGAAATCTAAAGCCCTAAAAAGTATGTCAGTTCGTCAATCATAGACATTTCAAAATCACTTTGCATTTTTGTGGCAAAGTGTTTAACTAATATTTCATCATTGCTTCCAAAGCTTATATCATCCACATATACTTTGATAATTGTTAGGTTATCTCGATCCACTTTCACATAAAGATTGTTGTCATCACTTCCTTTCTTGAATCCCTGTTGATGTAGATATCTATCAAGACGAGCATAACAATCCCTAGGAGCTTGCTTGAGACCATATATAGCCTTCTTTAATCTGCAGACGTAGTCTTCTTTGTCAGAGAGTAGGAAACCTTTGGGTTGTTCAATGTAAACTTCTTCCTCCAATTCACCGTTTAGAAAAGCTAACTTAGCATCTGTTTGGTAGAACTTGATTTTTCTCGAGCAAGCATAAGCGAGAAACATCTTGATAGCTTCCATTCTAGCAACGGGAGAAAAAATTTCTTCAAAATCGTTTCCTTCAACTTGTGCATATCCTTTGCAGACTAATATTTCCTTGTTCCTCGTAACCTGTAACCTTTCAACTGTTTTTCTCCCCTTGAACCTGTAATGAAACTGCCATCTTGTTCAAACTACCTTCATGTCAATCATATACTTGTGCCATATACTGTTGCATAGACTGCTCCTCTACAAACATTAAGGAGTCAACAAGCCAGACTGTTCAAAATAGTGAGTCACCTAATGGGCCATCTTGACTTGAGTCATTATCTAAAGCAACTGCTAATTCCTCATGACCTTTTGCTTTTACAAATCCTGAAAGCATAATTGATGAAACCTTGCTATCTACTTTGTCTTCATGTACCTGTTTCCTTTTCCATACCTTCATATTCCTGCAATCTCAAATCCTGTTGCCATAGTTATGATACTTGAAGCATTCAATGTTGTCCATAGGTGATTCCATCTGATATCTGCAACCGCGAGTGTTATGGCCATAGTTATGGCATTTGAAACATTCAATGTTTGGCCCATCTAGCACAGATTCTCTTATGACAAAATCATCGTGGAACCTATCTCGTGATCCTGCAAACTTGCTTCTAGGGTTTTGCAGATAATGATTGTACCTGTCAAAAACTTCACAATCCCTAGCCATATGTCCATAGATAGCACATAAAAAGCAATAACCATTAAATAAATGTGCATACATGAATGGTTCATTTGGATGTGATGGTACTTGATAGTTGTAAATGTCAATAACTTTACAATCCTTGGCCATATGTCCATAGTTAGCGCATGAAAAATAGTAACCATTAAATAAACAAACATACCTGGAAGATTTTTCATTCTTCTTTGGAGGTGGCGTTGTAGTTTGTTGTGGTCCTTTGTTCTTGATTTCTTTGGTCTTGTTCTTTGGAGTTGCAACATTCTTCTTTGGATTTTCACTTTGATCAACTTCCTTCTTAGAATCATCATGTGAAGATGTAGAGCTTGTACCTTCATCAATTGGAGCTTTACCATCTTTAATTGCCTTCATTTTTGCTTCTTTATATTCCTTACCTTGTAAGTGTTTTATTAGTGATCCCTTGAGTTTGTTGATCTCATCACGGGTTGCATCAAGCTATTCTTTCTTTTGAGCAAGATCTTCTTGAAACCGTATTTTCAAGTTCTTCCTTCTTTTTTCTGCCTCCTTAACCTATAGCTTGAGAAGAGTGGTCTTCTCTACTTCTCTGTTGAGAACCTATATCTGTTCCTTTTGTTTCTCAGTTTCAATCCTAAGCATGCTTATTTCTACTGAATATGTTTCTAATTCCTTTTTCTTTTGCTCAACAACGGATATGTATCTTTGATCAAATTCCTTCCTTTCAATTTTTGCTTCCTGTATCTGTTGTGTGATCCTGCTAATCTTTGCAAACGTTGTGTCGAGTTCTTGTTGCTTCTGTTGAAATTCTCTCTTGAGGTCTCATGTCTTTGTATAACTGATTTCTTCCAATTGAGTTTTAAGACTACTAATCATCTTCTCGGACTCTTCATTTTCTTTGATGAGTTCTTTTGTTGTCTTCAATTCTGCTTCCAAAAGTCTTGTCTTTTCCTTTTGAATTTTGAGTTCCTTTATCACCTTGATCACTTGAATTTGAAACTCCGTTTTACTCATTTCTCCCATTTCTTCATCATAATCAGAAGGATCCAGATTTTCAATAACATCTCGACCTGATTTAATTCTTAAATAGAGATTATGAAGATTTTCCCAAAGAGATTTAGTTGTTGAAAATTGACCAACTTTTGTTTTCACAGAATTTGGCAAAACATTCAAAATTAAATTCATGGCCTTTGAATTGTACCTTTTAGCTTCGTCAGTAGATGTGTCTCCAGAAACAATTGACTCCCATACTCCATGTGCCTGCTAATGTACTTCCATCCTAGATACCCATATCCAGTAATTATCTGCATCAAAATCACGGGTTGGTACACAATACTCACTTTCTTCATATATTTTTGTACCTGTACCTTCCTTTGAAATCCTTGTAACCTGCTTCTTTGACTTTCCCATCTCTATGCTCTGAAAACTGACTTCTAGAAATTAAGTTGTTACTAAAGGAACCAAGCTCTGATATCGATTGTTGGAAATACTCAAGGGGGGTGAATCAATATTCCTTAGCAATTAGCACTTTTAAATCTTTTCAGGTCATTAGTTAATCTTCAATTATTATTAATGTTTATGTAGTGATAACAGTAAATAAAAGAACATAGTAGACACAAGAATTTTTGGTGGAAAACCCCCTCCGAGTCAAAAACCACCAAATACTTTTCTAATAAATTCTTTAATCTTCAGCCCCTACTAAAATCAAAGAAACAACTTCCTAGAATTCTAGAAAAGCATTCTTCTCCAGCTCCCACTGGAAGGACGCCCCAATGCCCTAGTTTCTTCAGTAGTCAACTAAATGGATGCCCCAACATCCTAGACCAACCTACCACCCTGAAGTGTTCACAGGCTCCAACCTGTAGGCGACTTCATGCACCAGCCTAGCACCTCCCTGCCACCCTATAATGATTGAAATGAGACAAGAGTGTGGATTCCCATACCAGGGACAATGATCCATGATACAATATGATTTACAATGATTTTGACCGAACACCCAATCACACTATGACCTGCAACCCAACCATGACATCATCCCAACAGAGACTCCTATACCTCCCAATAATGCCTTTTTGACTCTAGGCAGATTGACTCTTTTACAATAATGACTCTTCCAATGATGACACTTTTACAAATGATTCCTTTACAACTTTACAATGATGACTCTTGGCCTTGGCACTTCTTCACAATATACAGATGGTTGTCATGTCTTCAAAGGATGTCCCATTGAGATGATTCCTTTGATTTGATACTTCTGCTCTTGAATTCTTGCCTGAATTTGTACTTGAATCTTCTTCTACCTGCATGAAAAATTCGCCCGGCGAAACCAATCCCAAAATAAAACAAAATACCCTTCAACTTACCTATGCCTGCAAAACACATGTAAGTGCATAATAATGAATAAATACAAATTAAAATTACAATGTGTACGTGAAGTGTGCTTGTCACTTTTTTTGTTGACTTGTTCCAGCAGTAGACAAAGACTCCCACTCTTGATATAGGCCTGGACTCTATTCAAGTCTATATCCAAAAATGACCTAAAGATATATACAATAAAAAATTGATGACAGACCCTAGACTTGTGATGGACCAAGTTCTAAGTACAACAACGAAGACCATTCTATCAACTATGAAAAGAAAAGTAACATGAATTTACAACATCATATAGATTTAGCAGACTTGGTGTAGCATCAAGAATATGTAGCATCAAATGTGTAGTATCAAGAATAGGACATATGAAATGTGGTATCAAAACTAATTGTGACATATAGAGACGTAGAGATATAACCGAGACCCTGTATATACTTACGTTGTCTTGCAAAAACATATGTCAGAGATGATACCCATATTTCAACTGTAAACACTAATCATACATACCTTGTTGTAGGAGACTCACCCTTGACTGTTGATGTGTGGTCCTGTTGTGGTCACCAACAACCCCCCTCTTTGTTTGGTATTAGCAATAACATCAAGCAAAGGGGGACCCTTAACAAAAAATCCCAAAAACATTTTTTATCAAAATTTTTGTATTTAACTCCCTAAAAGCTATATCGCATCGCAAAGAGAGAGTGAAGCGTTTTCCTATGCGCATAAATAAACTGCAAAGAAGCGATGCGAAATTCATCGCATCGCATATTTTGAAAGCGCCCTTAAAAGGAAACCTAAGGAATCGCCGACGGCCGATATGCGACGTCGCATATCGCAACGTCGCATAAACAGCGCACAGCGATCAAATGAAAAATGCGATCTTGCGATTTGCGATCTGCGATCTTACAAACTGCGATCTTGCGATCTGCGATCTGCGATGAATGAGACTATTAATTGCTGCGATGCGAATCGCAGAAACCACTCATCGCAAAGTTTCTTCGGCATGATCTGTAAACCCAAAATTGAGCGCGCACCTTAAGGGAAATTAATGATTGCACGCCTGAGTATCCAAAGATGATCGTGTTGCGTTTTTCGAAGAGTCAAGTCATTATGAGTGTCATGATTATGCATTCATTAGAACTTAAAGCTTTCATGTCAATCTTTTCGTCATTTCTCTTTTCCTTTGCGTAAACTGTAAGGCAGCAACTAATATAAATCTATATGCAGGAAACATCTAAGGAAAAGGGGAAAGCGCCAATACTAGAAGAACAGAGAGGAGATACCTTCGCAAATGGATGCCGCATGCAGCAGGGCCGCGGATTCCAGAGTATCACTCAACAGACACTGATGAAAATAGACTATCCAAGACTCAGAGTCAAAGGCGCACAAAAGCAGCATATTTGCAAAAGATCCTGAAGCTCAGACTGGGTAAAGCAAAAAAGAAAAACGCTAAAGAGGGAGGACGCTCCAGAAAAGCCTAGAACAAAGAACGGAAGCAATTTTCAATACGGAAGATTGTTCAGGCAACAAAATCCCTAACTCATTGAGTCATTCGCACGGCCGGAAACCGAAATAGCAACAGCACAATCAGTTTGAAAGAAATCTGCGTTATACTAAGTATACACACAGCAAATACACCCAGCCAGAGGAAGATTTTCAAAAATATCTTCTAGTTTGTCAGAAAGAGGTGCCAGCTTTTGTTATTTCTACTTTTATCGCTCGAGCAAAAGAAAAATACAACCATCCGACTCTTTCTAGGCAAACCTTGCATTGCTTACAGCACTAAGGAGCAGATACAGAAACGGTTAGAAATTAGATTTAATTTTTAGAAATAAATTTGTTTTAGTAAAAGGGCAGTCATTTGAAGCCGTTTCCTAAATTTGTGTAATTAAGATTAGTTAGTTAGTAGTATTTAACCCTTCTCATGGCATTTGGAGAAGGGTCCGGAAATTTGTCAAAAAACTTGTCCTCAGAACATGCACTTTTGCACCCTCGGAGGGGGTTTTTGATGAATGGATGGATCGAGATTTATTTATGTTTGCATTTTAATGTCTGCTACTGATGTTGCACTTCTGTACTCTTAGTAGATGCTAGAAGTAAGTAGAGATAAACTGTTATTGCTTGAAGTTTGTGAGTGAAATCAGTCATAAATGGTACTTTTATCTCTTGATTAATTTATGCTTATATTCTTAGAGTCATATACAGCTGAGTTATTTATATGTTAATGTACGAATGTGTGGGTTACCATTTGGCACTTTTGTACGGTGGAGTCATTTGTTTGTGCTTGACATATGAATAACTTATTATGCGATATGTTGTTCACAACTGTTTTGCCTAACTTCTTATGCAGAATGGTTTATCTTAATTGATTTATATTCTTATGATAGCTAAATGATCTTTATTACCAGTTATTGTATGAAATCTTTTTAGATCGCATGATGAAATAATTCTACCCCGGGTTAGTATAGATTAGATGTGTTGTTTTTGTTAGATTACAGTAGTATAGAGTCAGTTTAGAGTTTAGAATTAAATTAGCTTAAAATTACCTCTAGATTAGCATCATCAAAATCTACACACACACACATCCTTTAGATTGGGAAGTTGGTCCCATTATCCCCAGTCGGACCCGCTACACCAAACAGGCAAGGAGCTGCCAACCAGGTTCCGGACCGGGTGGGTATCCCCCTTGTTGTTGACCCGATTTTAGGGCCCTCAACAGGTCCTTACTGCAGTGATCCTTGAATGCATGTTTTTTTTTGCCTTCTAGGAGCTCGATATTGAATCCGTTATATATATATATATGTAATTTCGGATCTCGAGGGTCTGAAATTTAGTCCTGTGGTAACCCTCTGAGTCCTCTTTCCAACCCCACAGGTCTAATCAAGATTGGATTCTTCAAGAAATATTTATGCCCAATCTCCCACGATGACCTGATTATAGACTGGTTTAGTAGAGAAAACTTGTATGAAGTTCCACATGTCACTGTTGCAACCTTCGTCCATGAAAACACTACTCAAAAAATTACAGTCCATCCTATTTTTTTGACTATTTACGAAATTTGAATCCAATGCTCAGAGAGAAAGTTATGATGATTTTACCAACGTCACCTGTTTGACATGGAATTCGGGATCCTTCAAAAACCCTAACTTCCTCAGACCATATCTCTGAAAATATAGTGAACAAAGATCTGAAATTGGGCCACGAGGTTCATCAAGATTTTGGCTCAAACATATTTTAATTTCAAATTTTGAAGCTTTGCAACAAAAAAGTTATAGCGAAAATGCCACGATGTCCTGTTTGAAGCCACAAAATCCCTACTAGAGGAG
The DNA here is from genome assembly GCA_031772625.1 of Pinus tabuliformis. Classification (NCBI taxonomy): domain Eukaryota; kingdom Viridiplantae; phylum Streptophyta; class Pinopsida; order Pinales; family Pinaceae; genus Pinus; species Pinus tabuliformis. The sequence continues at coordinate 1,089,788,395 of CM062813.1, forward strand.
GATATGAGGGTCATTATTTATATGAATGTTTTGAGTTGAGAGGGTCCTCAACAAGTGAATGTTGGAGGGATTTTAGGAGAATTTTTTTTTATTATTAATTATTGACTATTCAATGACCACAACCAATTATGAGTTCCATGCCATAACTCCATAGGGTTTTGGCCCACTAACTGGGGTTACTAACTTCAAACATGAATATCTCTCAAACCGTGAAGAGTTACTTGGTGTGCCATATATCAACGGAAACATATTGATGAGTTGAATCCATATAGAAGATCCTTGACTTAGAATAGAGTAAATTTTCAAGTCAAAATTCCCATGCAAGATCGGGGTAGCCCCAGGTGTTGCTTAGGTTGACATCAATGACAACCATTGATCAACATCTCCTTGGTCCAACTTCCAATGGATGAGGCCTCTCTATTATGCTCAAAAGTGTAAAACGATGTGTTTACAATGCTCAAATGCTTCTGAAACATGCTCCCATGGGTCCAAAATGTTCAAAAATGGTCATTTAGCCTCTTTTTCCATCTCATTTGGTGGAAAACGGAAGATGTTATGACCTCTCCTAGTTTTCCCACTATTAGCTCCACAAATTGCTCCAAACCCGACATGATTCTACAAATTAGCTTCCAAAATGGTTAACTGAGTGAAAATTTTGTCACGTAGCAATCCATAATCTGTCGGCACCGACTGTCCCATCGCAATCGGCGAAAAACCAACGGTCTTATGGTCTATGAATGTGGTGAGGCAATGTGCAATTGTGATATGGTAGACCTAATGGTACTATTAACTGTAACCCTTAGTCGCATCGCATCCAGGATACTTTCACAGATCGCAATCGGTGGAGAACCGATGGGTAACATAATGCAGGACTCTGTCTTCTGTGGTATGCGATTGTGATTATCGCATCGCAACCCGGGTACACTGGGGTCTGATTTCTGTAATGCCTTCCCTGTTGTGAAGTGCGATTGCGATTTATCGCATCGCAACCCTGACCTTGCTTGGGGTCAATTATTTAACACGAGGACCTCTGTCTTTTGCGAAGTTCGATTGCGATTTATCGCATCACAACCCTAACTTGCTTGGGGTTGATTCTTTAACACGACCCGCCTGCCATATGAAATTTGTAAAAGGTGGTGGCCAATGGCGGCCTGCCACTTGGCACTTCCCCATTTGTTGAAGGGCCTTGCGACATCATATTTTCGTGCCATCTGTCCAAGTCAAACCTGAACTTTTACTTGCTCTAACTTATTCATACGAGCTTGGATTCGAGTTTCATTAGTGCCATTGGAATCAGAATGACGAACTCTTCGATCTGAAGCTAAGTTTATCAATATTCTAACACTTTGAGTTTTGAGCCTAATTTTGAGCACCTGATCACTCCTCTCCACTAGAAGCCTTTTGAACCCCAAAAGGATCACTTTCAATTGTCCAGCAAATGAGGGTACAATTCCCTCACCTTTCCAACCTCTATCCATTTGACTTTTCAAGGATTTGTACCTTTGAGCCCCACTTGAAGATAATCGATACTTCCCCTTTTTGGTGTCCTCTTTCTTCTATCAAGTATAGTGTCTTGTTGAAGCTCATCAAGGAATTTTGGAGAAAATTCTTCAATAGATGGAATCTAAATATTCTCTCCTTAATCTTCAATCAAAGGAGACTCATACAACCTTAAATTTTCAACAATAACAACAGTATAAATTTGCATATATGAAGGAAAATCCAACCAGAAGGCATTGTTACCAATCTTTTCCAAAATTCTGAATGGACCATATCTAATTGGTTTTATATTTTTACCTTCTCCTTGGATCCTCTCCTTGCTAATGTGAAGCCAAACTTCATTACCAACTTGGAACTCGTGATCTTGACGATGCTTGTCGTGACTTTCTTTGTACTTTCCTTGGCTATTCTCAAGCTGTTCTTGAACCTTTTGGTGCACTAATTGGATTTGTTCAATGAACTTTCTTACTTTGGTTTGTGTCGCTATGACCTTCAATAGCAAATATTTTCCAAAAATAAAATCCAAAGGAGATTTAGGCAAGTATATCATGCATGCCTCAAATGGAAAAGTTTGAGTGGAAGAGTGCTTGGCTCGATTGTAAGCATGTCGAAATAGTGCAAATGTTCATCCCACCACTTAGGATGTTTGCTGCAATACCCACGAAGAAGATGTATCACTGTTCTGTTCACCACTTTTGTTTTACCATCTATTTGTGGATTAAAAGATGTACTCTTTTTCAATTTGGTGTCCATGAATCCCCACAAGCTTGAACAAAAATTCCCAACAAAGCGAGAATATCAATCACTAACAATGGATGTGGGCAATCCAAAATGCACCCAAACAATCTGAAATAATAATTGAGCAGTTTGTTCAGTTGTAACTTGTTTTTTACATGGCATCAAAATACACATTTTGTTGAACCTATCTACAACTACATACAAATAATCATGACCTCTTTTATACAATGAAAGACCTCCTACAAAATCCATAGAAACACTCTCCCACGGTCATGATGGAACCGGAAGTGGTGTATACAATCCTAACTTCCTATTACTAGGCTTGCTGGTTGCACATAATGAACATCCTTTAATAACACGAGACACACTTGCAAGCATACAAGGCCAATAACAATACCTCTGTAGATGTGCCACCGTCTTACTTACACCAAAATTACCAACAATAAGAGAAGTATGTGCCTCTCTTATGATGTTAACTCTTTCTCCCTATGGAATGCAAACCTTGTCAAGATGGTAAAGAAAGTTATCATGCAAATGATAATCCAATTCCTCTACATTTTTACCTTGACTCAATCTTGCATAAACATGTTTAAATTCATTATCTAACGCATATTCCTCAATATTGTTGATTAGTGGTTGTCATTGATGTCAACCCAAGCAGCACCAGGGGCTACCCTGTATTTCATGGGAATTTTCACTTGACAACTTACTCTATTCTGAGTCATGGATCTTCTAGATGGATTCTACTCATTGAGATGTTTTCGTTGATATATGGCATGCCAAGTAATTCTTCACAGTTTGAGAGATATTCATGTTTGAAGTTAGTAACCCCAGTTAGTGGGCTAAAACCCTATGGGGTTGTGGCATGGCACTCATAATTGGTTGTCGTCATTGAATAGTCAATAATTAATAATGATTTTTTTCTCCTAAAATCCCTCAACTTTCACTTGTTGAGGACCCTCTCAACTCAAGACATTCATTTAAATAATGACCCTCATATCCTCCTCTAGTTGATTCAAACATGTCACTATGGAATTTTCACTATAATTTTTTTCGGTGAAGCTTTAGGAGCTGAAATTAAAACCCATTTGAGCTGAAATCATGATGAACCTTGTGACAGAATTTCAGATCTTGGTTCGCTATATTTTGGGATATATGTTTTGAGGAAGTTAGGGTTTTTGCGGGCTCCCGAATTCCATGTCAAACAGGTGATGTTGGGAAAATCGTCATAACTTTCTCTCTAATAATTGGATTCAAATTTAGTAAATATTCAGAGAAATGGGACAGAATTTAGTTTTTTGAGTAGCGTTTTCAGGGTCGAAGGTCACAACACTGACATGTGGAACTTCATACAAGTTCACTCTACTTAACCAATCTATAATCAGGTCATTGTGGGATATTGGGCATAACTCTTTCTTGAAGCATCCAATCTTGATAAAACCTAGGGGGTTGGAAAGAGGACTCAAAGATCTATCAAAGGATGGAATTTTAGACCTTGGAGATCCTAAATTACATAGATACAATAGATTCAATATCGAGCTCCTAAAAGGAATGAAAAATCATGCATTCAAGGATCACTGCAGTAAGGACCACACATCAACATTCAAGGGTAAATCTCCTATAGCAAGGTATGTATGATTAGTGTTTACATTTGAATTTTGAGTATCATCTTTGACATATGTTTTTTCAAGACAACGTAATTATATACAGTGTCTCGATTGTATCTCTATGTCTCTATATGTCACAATTAGTTTTTCGGATGTCCTATTCTTGATACTACACATTTGGTGCTACATATTCTTGATGCTACACTAAGTCTGCTAAATCTATATGATGTTGTGAGTTCATGTTACTTGTCTTGTCATAGTTTATAGAATGGTCTCTATTGTTGTACTTAGAACTTGGTCCATCACAAGTCTAGGGTCTGTCATCAGTTTTTATTGTATGTATCTTTAGGTCAGTTTTGGATATAGTCTTGCATATAGTCCAGGCCTATATCAAGAGTGGGAGTCTTTGTCTACTGCTGCAACAAGTCAACAACAAAAGTGACAAGCACACTTCAGGTACTTATTGTAATTTTAATTTGTATTTATTCATTATTATGCACTTACATGTGTTTTGCAGGCAGAGGTATGTTGAAGGGTATTTTGTTTTGTTTTGGGATTGGTTTCGTCGGGAAAATTTTGCATGTACATAGAAGAAGATTCAAGTACAACTTCAAGCAATAATTCAAGAGCAGGAGTATCAAATCAAAGGAAGCATTGCAGCGGGACATCCTTTGAAGACATGACAGCCATCCATATTGTGGAGAAGTGTCAAGGCCAAGAGTCATCATTGTAAAGTTGTAAAAGAGTCGTTTCTAAAAGTGTCATCATTGGAAGAGTCATTGTTGTAAAAGAGTCAATCTTCCTAGAGTCAAAAAAGGCATTATTGGGAGGTATAGGAGTCTTTGTTGGGATGATGTCATGGTTGAGTTGCAGGTCATAATGTGATTGGGTGTTCAGTCAAAATCATTGTAAATCATATTGTATCATGGATCGTTGTCCCTGGTACGGGAATCCACACTCTTGTCTTATTTTAGTTATTATAGGGTGGCAAGGAGGTGCTAGGCAGGTGTATGAAGTTGCCTACAGGTTGGGGCATGTGAACACTTCAGGGTGGTAGGGTGGTTCTAGGGTGAGTTGTGGCTCGCTAGGGTGTTGGGGCATCCATTCAGTTGATTACTGAAGAAAATAGGGCGTTGGGGCGTCCTTCCAGTGGGAGCTGGAGAAGAATTATTTTCTAGAATTCTAGGAAGTTGTTGCTTTCATTTCAGTTGTGGATGAAGATTAAAGAATTTATTAGAAAAGTGTTCGGTGGTTTTTGACCCGGAGGGGGTTTTCCACCTAAAATTCTTGTGCCTACTGTGTTCTTTTATTTACCATTATTACTGCATAAACATTAATAATAATGGAAGATTATCTAATGCTCTAAAAAGATTTAAAAGTGCTAATTGCTAAGGAATACTAATTCACCCCCCCCTCAGTATTTCCAAAAAATATAACTTTCATGTAAAACAAAATTATGCTTGAGTAAAGTAGTTGCACTAACAATAGGCCGAGAAATCATATCAGCAACTTTATTGTAGATACCTTTCTTATACCTGATTACGAAGTGGAATCGTTGAAGAAAACCCATCCATCAGAAGTGTCGTGATTGCTACAACTTTTATTGAGATTGAAAGTATTGCAATGGTCGATGATCAGTGTGAATGATGATTTCCTTACCCATCAAGTAGTGCTTTCATTTTTTCACACTTTGCACCAACGCATACAATTCCTTGTAATATGTATGATAGTTAATCATTGCACCATTAAAAGTTTCTAAATGAAAATGGATAGGCTTACCATGTTGCATGAGTACTGCACCCATATCGTAATCACTAGCATCGGTCTGAATCTCAAACAACTGTCTCAAGTCTGGAAGTGCGAGTATTGGAGTTGTACTGATCTTTTCCTTCAACATCTCAAAGGCCTTTTGTTGTTTGCCTCCCCACTGAAAAACATTTCTCACACTTGTCAACGCATGCAAGGGAGCTGCTATAAGAGAGAAATTAGAAATGAATTTCCTCCAATATTGGGTTGCTCCTAAAAATCTTCCTGCCTCCGTAACTGTCTTGGGCCTTGGCCAATACATAATGACATCAACCTTGGAGGGATCTATTTTCAGCTCACCTCCTCCAACAATATGACCCAAGTAAACTAAACAAGGTTTTCCAAACTCGCACTTTGACATCTTAAGATACAATTATTCTTTTTTCAATACATTAAGTACTTTTCTTACATGCATGACATGTTCATCACGAGATTTACTGAAAATTAAGATGTCATCTAAGTAGACTATGACAAACTCATCAAGAAATGGCCTCAATACATCATTCATCGCACACATGAATGTAGCGGGAGCATTACATAAACCAAATGAAATAATTATCCATTCAAACAAACCTTGTTTTGTTTTGAATGTTGTCTTCCAACTGTCTCCTTCAACTATTCTAATTTGATGGTAGCCACTTCTTAAATCCAACTTAGTAAAATACTTTGCATCTTTCAATTGATCAAGTAAATAATCTATTATGGGTAGTGGGTAATGGTTCTTTACCGTAATTTTACTCAATGCACGAAAGTCCACATAGATGTGCCATGTTCCATCCTTCTTTGGCACCAAGACAATAGGTGAACCACACGGCGAGGAAGATGGTCTAATGATCCCTTTGTTCAAAAACTCTTTAATTTTCTTCTTAATTTTTGCACTTTCCATCACTAACACACTGTACATGCCAATGTTAGGAAGAGGACAATATTGTTGCAGTTGTATCTCATGTTGGATTCCTCTCTTGGGAGGTAATCCCTTTGGTTCCTAAAACATCTTGTCATATTCGTTAACTACGCCAACCAATTTAGATTTCAAATTTGAATCACAACCTTTAAAAGCTTCATTATCAACATCATTCTTGGGTTTGATCATGAGAAGCACAAAATTCTTGCTTGAATTCACTAGTCTTTTCATCTGCCCTGCATTAACAAGAGAAATATTTGTTTTCTTGTTGTGAGTTCTCACAATATATTCTACTCCATCTTTGAATAAATAATATTTGTTTTCATGTCTATGGAAGATAGTTTTTATGTCATAAACGTGCAGGCTGCCCAAAACTATGCCACAGATATCTAATGGCACAACGTCAAGCTCCACTTCATCTATGAAATTTGCAGTAATGGTGAATTTCAGTTTACACTTTCTCGTAACCTACAATTACGCATTGTCACACACCCATCCAAGCGGATACGGTTCATGATTTGGAATGGTTTCCAAATTAAAACCTTTGACAATGTTTTCAGATATAATATTGGCTTGAGAGCCATTATCGAAAAGCGTATCAATCTTGTTGTGTTTTGATATCACCCTTATGTGAAAAAAATTATATTCTTGTCTTTTGGTTTGGAGTTTCATTTTGCGAGTCTGAAGAACTAGTGCTGGAAATGGATTCTTTTCCTTTTAACCCCATGGTTGTGATTTTAGTTTCATCACCCAAATCGGATCCCAAATCCTATTGAGTGGTTGCAGTTGTCTTTTGTTTTCCCTTTTTGTTGTTTCTTTTTGGTCTCATTTCGGGATGAAGCTTCCAACAATGAGCTTCATCGTGACCCTCTCTGGAACAATTTTTGCATGTAATTTTCTCTCCTTCTTTTTTGATAGACGCATTTTTCTTTGCCTTCCCTTTGAAAGCCTTTTCCTTTCCTTTACTCTTAAATGGATTTTTACTACCTTCTTCTGGAGTGTTTTTCCCTCTTGCCTTAAGATGAGTGGCTTGCACACACACATCATCTAGATTATTGGGATTAAACATTAAGATAGTATGCCTAAGGTAACAGTCTAAACCCGCTATGTATTTCAGAAATGTATCCTATGATTGTAAATCTACACCTAAAATCAAAGACCTTTTTCTGAATTCTTGGGTATAATCTTGCACATTTTGACCTTTAAGCTGTCTAAAGTTCTGTTAATTCATGATGGATTTCTGCATATAAGCTAGAGGGTAGAATTTCCTTTTGATTGCAACAATGAAATCATTCCAAGAGATTGAGATCTTACCGTGTTTTTTAATCTCCTCTTGGGTCTTTGATTCCCACCATACTAGTGTTGCACCCTCCATTATCAAGGAAGCTAACTGAATCTTTATGTCATCCTCTTGAAGGTTTTGAATCCTGTAATAGACCTCCAATTGACGAATCCAATTATCAAGCTTCGCTACATTCACTTCACCATTATACATGGGCAGCTCAAATTTAACATCAAGTTTTAAAAAAGGTGATTTACTAGTTCCTTTTCAAGTATGATGATGAGTAAGGGTTGTATTAGTGGAAGAGGGTGAAGATGCTTGTGAACAAGAAGATGAAGAATATGGTGGAGGGGGTGGAGGTTCGTCTCCATTTCCATTACCTCCTTTTCCATTACCTCCTGAATAAAATTCTCCTCTGGGAGGTTTGGAACTTTCCCCTTGCAACCTAGTATTCCTCTCTTCATAAAGGATCTTCACCATCTTTGTCATATTAAAGAAAGTCTTTCTAAAGGTCTTCTCATCTTATGTCATGTTTGTAGGTTCTCCTTCATGAGACATGATCTCTAGAGTCTCAACTGCAACTCGAGGTTGAACTGGTGTTGGAGATTGTGGCAACCTTTCTCTCCTTCCCCTTGACCCAAATTTAGGGCTTCCAACTAGCTTCCCTTTTCCTCTTTTGAGTTTTAACCTTGTAAGCATGATATAAACTTACAAACAGTTAAATCCTTCTTTCACAAAGAAAACAGAGTGCTCTAATACCAAATTTGATCTGATTTATAATAGTAGATTGTTGTGCTAAGATCCTCCTCAGATTAGAAACAAAATGCTTTCATTGTGCTTAAGGATTCATGAATTTTTGCAAGTGAAATGATGAGTTTTTTTTATGTTAATTTTATGAGAAATTTAACATAAATAAGAGACTGAACAACAGCATAAACATGTACAGATCATCATCAAAAACACATTACAATAGGAACATGATAAAGGAGTTCACCCCTCCTGGGCTACGCCTCCTTGGTCCAGCTTCCAATGGCTGAGGCCTCTCTATTATGCTCAGAAGTGTAAAAAGATGTGTTTACAATGCTCAAATGCTTCTGAAACCTGCTCCTGAGTCCAGAATGTTCAAAAATGGTTATCTAGCCTCTTTTTGCATCCCATTTGGTGGAAAACTAAAGAAGTTATTACTTATCATAGTTTTCCCACTATTCGCTCCACAAATTACTCCAAATCCGGCATGATCATACAAACTATCTTCCAAAAGTGCTAACTGAGCGAAAATTTGCCACACAGTGATCTATAATCTGTCGGCACCGACTGTCCCATCACAAATTACAATCAACAGAAAACCAGAGGTCTTATGGTCTGTGAATGCGGTGGGACGATGTGTGATTGTGATATGGTGGACCTGATGGCACTATTAACTGTAACCCTTAGTCGCATCGCATCCGAGATCCTTTCGCAAATCGCAATCAGCAAAGAACCAACGGGTACATAATGCGGGAATTTGACTTCTATGGTGTGCGATTGTGATCTGCGATTCCGATTATCGCATCATAACTTGGGTATGCTTTGGGCCGATTTCTGTAATGCCTTCCCTATTGCGAAGTTCGATTGTGATTTATCGCATCGCAACCCTGACCTTGCTTGGAGCCGATTCTTTAACATGAGGACCTCTATTGTTTGCGAAGTGTGATTACGATTTATTGCATCACAACCCTGACTTGCTTGGGTTCGATTCTTTAACATGACCTGTTGCCATATGCGATTTGCGAAATGCAGGGGCCAATGGTGGCCTACCACTTGGCGCTTCCCCATTTGCTGAAGGGCCTTGCCACATCATCTTTTCTTGCCATCTGTCCAAGTCGAACATGAGCTTTGACTTGCTCTAACTTCTTCATACGAGATCGAATTCGAGTGTCATTTGCACCGTTGGAACCAGAATGACAAGCTCTTCGATTTGAAGTTAAGTTTATCAAGATTCTAATACTTTGATTTTTGAGCCTAATTTTGAGCACCTGATCAGGCATGGACCTTTTTTTAGAAAGGCTTGTTGTTTGTTGTTGTTGGTTTATTAAGGAGTTTTAAAAAGGTTTGATCCATTTTGTTCAATGATGGCAAGTATATAAAGAAGTACAATAATGACCAATTGACCCAATATGTGGATTTCTCACATCAACAACATAAATCTGACCCCATATGTAGAAATTCCCACTGTAGATCACCTGATAATGCAATATACTAAAGCAAAATACTTGATCTACTTCTACAAACAAAATTGCGGAAGCTTAATTGATTTTGAGCAAGATAAAATAGAACACATATAACAGAGAATGAGAAATCAATCACAGATGAACACAGAAGAATACTCTGGGGAAAGCCTCAGCTAAAAACCTCGCTATCTGTATTATCATACAAGTGGAAATATCTCCAGATTACACAAAGCTTTAGCTCACAAGCTATCCAGCTCTCAGTACAATCCCTCAAATGTTGCTCATAGACTGAATAGACACAACATATGCCTTCCCTCAGTCCTCCAAGCCTCCTATTTCCTTGCGCAGTTTCTCCTAGGTCCTCTGGCTACCACCTGTGTGAATTCACCTCTCACACAACTCACCAAACTCAGAAGTAACTGCGCAATCTCCAAGGAATGAATTCCTTCTGCATGCAAGAGATATCCTCAATGGAATATTCCTGCAACTGATAGTACACTATCCCATCATCTGATCTCAACTGGGTCTCTAACTGAACTGACATGCATGAGTTATTTATGAGAGAATATTCAGTTATCTAAAGTGCAGTAGTTACATGCATGCATGCATTAACTAACTGAACTCACAATCAGTTCCACAAACTATTGGAACTAATCTAACTGGACTTAACTCAGTTAACTGAGCTAACTAATTACAACTCAAAGTACAACTCATCCTGATCACTTTAATTAAGGGATAACTTCCTCAATCAAAGGGAAAATTGTTGCATGTCTTCACATAGACTTCATGTTTGATTTTCTCCAACTAATTCACTCAAGATGAATTAATTAATTATTTTTCAAACAGCTACTAAAATCAAATTCGAATTTTAATTCTCAATTTTAGTTCAGGTACTAACTAAAATTGGAATGTATCCCGAAATGCTATTTTTAGCACTTCTATATTTAGCATTTATTGTTGTTATTTTCAACACTCCCTCTCAACAAGAAAGGGATTATCTGTCACCCCAATCCTGTCTCTGTGGAACTCGAACTTGCTTTTTGACAATGCCTTAGTCAAAATATCTGCATCCTACTCCTCGGTTGAAACATACAGCAACAACATGGTCCTCTTCACCACACAATCTCGAAGATGATGATAATGGATATCGATGTGCTTGGACCTATCATGAAATACTGGATTCTCAGGGAGTTTAATACAACTCTGATTATCGCAATAGATCACAGTTGGATCCATCATTTGACCAAACAATCCAACTAGAATCTTCTGCATCCAAATGGCCTCACATGTTGCCTGACTGGCAGCCATGTATTCAGCCTCTGCTGAGCTAAGTGCAATTGACCTCTGTTTCCTATTGTACCAAGAAACTACAGCTGAACCAAGGTTGAAGATTCCTCCTGAAGTGCTCTTCCAGTCTGATGGACTCCCTACCCAATCTGCATCTGTGAAGCCCTGAAGCTTCACTCCCTCTGTCCGTTTGTACCACAATCCATACTGAGATGTGCCTCTGAGGTATCTCAGCACATGCTTCACTGCCTTCCAAAATAGCTTGGTAGGCTGAACCATAGCTTGACTCAGCTGGTTCACCGCAAAGCACAAATCTGGTCATGTGTTCACTAGATACATCAATGAACCCACAAGATGTCGATAAACAGTAGCAGCTACTACCTCACCTGAAGTAGCATCCTCCTTCCTCCAGTTACCAGCTATAGGAGTCTGCATAGGCTTGCACTTCTCCATGTGGAATCACCTAAGTATCTAATTGGCATACTTTCCTTGAGACACAAACACTTCCCCATCGTTCTGCCACACTTCCATGCCTAGAAAGTAGTGCATAAGACCCATGTCTTTCATCTTGAATAAGACCTTACAAGACTTGATCAACTGATCATCACCTATCAATATCAGATCATCAACATAAATAACAATGATCAATGGCTTACCTTCTACCATGATGTGGTAAAGGTTCGCATCTGCTTCACTCTTGGTGAAGCCCAACCCAGTGAAATAGCTGTCGATCCTGGTGTAACAAGCACGAGGTGCTTACTTCAGCCCGTAGAAAACTTTCTTGAGTCGACACACATGCAACTCACAATCGAAGGTCTCAAATCCTTTCGGCTACTCAATGTACACCTTTTCCTCAATATTCCCATTGAGGAACGCAGTCTTCACATCCATCTGATGGATCTTCCAACCCATCTGAGCTGATAGTGCCAACATCGATCTGATAGATGAGTACCTTGCTACAGGAGCAAAAGTGTCATCGTATTCGATCCCCTCAACCTGTGAGAAACCATGGGAAAAAAACCTTGCCTTATGTTTCTCAACACTACCATCAGTTGCTTGCTTTACCTTGTAAAGCCATCGGGAACTCACTATTGACTTGTCCTCCAGTCTTGGGACAGCATCCCAAACACAGTTTCGAACGATGGAGTCATACTCGTCCACCATTGCATCAACCCACACTTGTTGTTGCATTGCTTCCTCGAATGAAGAAGGTTCGGTCTCTACACACTCCCCAACCAGGCCATGTAACTAGTGTACAGATCAGGTGATCTCCTCTCTCTGCGCTGAGAGGATGGTTGTCCCACATTCTCTCTCGCATCCATCACCAATCTGATAGCTTCCCTTGAGCATTTGTGCCCATCTCTGGAAGACTTTGCATGAGTGGATGTCTCCACTCCTGGATCCTCTGCATGTGGCTGCTCCGCATCAGTCTAAGGCTCCTCCTCTTTAGGAACTAAAAGTTCCTCCTTTGCATGCAAGTTGAGCTCCCTCTCAAGTGATAGTCGCATGGCTTTTTTCTCGTCGAACTTCAGATCTCTGCATACCACTGTCCTTTGACTGGTAGGCAAGAACACCTGATAGTTGCGGGGTGTATTAGTGTACCCCACAAGTATCCACAACTCAGCTGTTATATCTAGCTTCTTCCAGGCATCTTTGGTCACATGGAAATAAACCGATGATCCAAATATCCTGAAGTGACTGACATCTGGTCTCTTCCCGGAAAAGGCCTCCATTGGTGTCTTCATTCCCAGTATACGATGAGGGCTTTTGTTATGCAAGTATATTGTTGTAGTGCATGCCTCAACCCACAAAAGAAGTGGTAGGTTTGGTCATGCAACATTGCCTGAGCTACTCCCATAATCGATCTGTTCTTCCTTTCGACCACCCCATTCTGTTGTGGGTTATGGGGTACCGTCAACTCCCATTTAATTCCTTTTGCTACGTAGAAGTTCTTAAACTGTTGGGAGACATACTCTCCACCATTGTCGCTATGCAAGGCCCTTACTTTCTTTCCAGATTCTTTCTCTGCAAAGGCTTTAAACTCACAAAACCTTGAGAAGGTTTGATCCTTCTTCTCCATAAAGTATATCCAACATCTACGAGAAAAATCATCAATAAAAATAACATAGTACCTTTGTTTAGTGGTGGAGGTTGTAGAGAATGGCCCACACACATCTGTATGAACTCGCTCCAGGATTTCTGCAGCGCTTCTGTCTCGATCCTGAAAGGAAGATTTTGCATACTTACCTAAGGTACAACCTTTACATGTATCCATTTGCTCCAGTTTTCCCTTGGGAAGTCCGGTATAAATCTGTTGCATGATCTTCATGGCCCCATGATGCAAGTGGCCCAATCTTCTATGCCATAGCTCGCCACCATCTTGGCTCTGAACCAACTCTACACAATCGTTTACCTCCAGCTTGTAGAGATTCTTTACTCGGATCCCAATCCTCTTGGTCTGTCCAGTGCTGATATGCCTCAGGAATGCCTTTCCTTTGCTAAAGACTACATCATAGCCTTTGTCTTCCAGCATAGCGACAAACACAAGATTCTTCTTCAGACCTGACACATACTTTACATCAATCAGGGTGAGAGGAGCTCCATGCTCCCTCTGAAACACAACCGTACCTTCACCTGAAACATGGTACTTTCCATCATTGCCCATCTCGATCCGCATTTGCAGGTCCTTCTCCTCCAGGGTACTAAAAAGATTCTTGTCGCCAGTCATGTGGAATGAAGCTCCATTGTCCAAGTACCAAACACATCCCACCATCAATGAAACCATACATGCGATGAGGGTGAAATCCAATTCGAACTCTGAGGCCAGTGCCTCACCATCTGATCCCTTTGTAGGTTTGAACCCCGTACAGAAATTACCTGCATGCGAATTCTAAAACACAGAAAATAAACAATGCGAGGGCATAACACATATACACAGATATTTTCCCCCGGATCCCAAAACCGGGACTACCAGCTTGATTTTTCATTATATTCCTTTCAATGTTACAATACATATTTATACATGTCGAAGCATCCAACACCATGGACCGAAAACCATCGCATCAAAAACCATGGACTGAAAACCATAGGTAGGTCCGCCCAACCTAATATAGGGTCCAAAAAAAAAATCTGCTACCCACCCCCCTCTAACCCCCTGTTTCACTACGTAGGTTAGTCATGGAAAGAATATAACACAACCCAACATTCTCCCACTTATTGTTTTCTTTCCACAAGAGAGATTAGTCATTTTTCCAGCCCGAAAAAACCCATTGTTTCTCTACACCAAGAGAACTTCTCAGAGCTCACAGATTTTGTCAAGGCATCTGCAGTATTCTTCAAAGTGTCCACCTTTACCAGCAATACCTTTTTTTCTTCTATCATATCCCTCACAAAGTGATACTGAACATCAATGTGCTTTGTCTTTGAATGATAAGCAGGGTTTTTTGCCAAGAAAATTGCACTTTGGCTATCACAGTCTATCCTTATAGCTCCCTGTACTAACCCCATACTTGAACACAATCTCTGTAACCAAACTGCTTCCTTGCTTGCATGAGTGGATGCCATGTATTCTGCCTCTGTAGTTGATAGTGCCACTACAAATTGTTTCTTACTCATCCAACTAACTGCACCTCCAAATAGGTTAAACACATACCCACTTGTAGATCTTCTCTGATCCAAATATCCAACCTAGTCTCCATCAACAAAGCCATGGATATCCAAAACTCTATCCAATCCTGGTCTTCCTTGGTAGCGCAAACCATAATCACTAGTGCTATGCAAATACCTGAAAACCCGCTTCACTGTTGTCCAATGCTCCTTCCCTGGTTTTGACATAAACCTGCTCAATACTCCCACTGTATGTGCGATGTCTGGTCAGTACAGACCATTTCATACATCAGGTTACTGATTGCACTTGCATATGGAACATGGGACATATCCTCTTCCTCTTCTTGTGTCTTGGGACACTGTTTAGCAGATAACTTTACACCTACAAGAATAGTAACCTTCACTGGTTTACTATCCTACATATTAAACCTCTGCAGTATTGTCTCGACATACTTCCTCTGGTTTAATCAGAGCTTCCTCTTTGCCCGATCTCTTTTAATTTCCAAGCCCAAAATATAGTTTGCAGTACCAAGATCTTTCATGTCGAATTTGGAGGACAATTGGGTCTTCAAATCCTAGATAATTTCTTTGTCATTTCCAACCAACAACATATCATCCACATACAGGACCAGATAAATAACATGGTCACCAATTAATTTAAAATACACACAGTGATCTGCTTTGCTTCTGGTGAAGCCAAGTCCCTGTATAAATGTATCAAATTTCTGATACCACATCCTTGGTGATTGTTTTAACCCATACAGAGACTTCTTTAACTTGCATACCAGTTCTTTCTTACCCTTCACCGCAAAGCCTTCAGGTTGATTTATGTAGATCTCCTCTTCCAGATCCCTGTGAAGAAATGTTGTCTTCACATCCATCTGTTCTACCTCAAAATCAAAAGCAGCAGCAACAGATAAAAGTAATCTAATAGAAGTTACCTTGGCAACAAGAGAAAAAATATCACCAAAATCAATTCCCAACACCTGGGAATAACCTTTTGCTACCAACCGAGCGTGTATTTCTCCACCTTTCCTTCTACATTTGTCTTCTTCTTGAACACCCATTTGCTGCCAATGGGTTTCCTTCCAACCGAAAACTCCACCAGATCCCAAGCCTCATTTTTGTGCAAAGATGCCATTTCATCAACCATGGCCTCTTTCCAGAGTTTTCCATCCTCTGAATCTACTTCTTCCTTCATTGTTCTAGGATCATCATCAGTAACAGATAAAGCAAAATTTGAACAAAAAGCAGATGGGTTATACCTTTCTGGCTGCCTTCTTTCTCAAACGGATCTTCTCACACCCAGAGTTTGTGGCTCTTCATCTTCTGATTCCTCCTCTGCTGTAGAGTCTGATTCTTCCTCCTTTAGCTCAAACTCTATATTCTCAGGTTCCTTTGGTTGGACTTCATGTTTAATAACATCTTTCACCTCTCTAAACACCACATCTCGGTTGTACACAACCTTCCTTGTTGCTAGGTTCCAAAGCTTATAACCCTTTAAACCATCCTTATACCCAATAAAGATGCATTTTTCAAATTTACTATCCAACTTGGTTCATTTCTCCTTTGGAACATGCACATATGCATCACATCCAAATACCCTCAAATGTGAAAGAGAAAGCCTAATACACTCTTAGCTCTATTGTTGCTTCTAGGATACGCTGCTTTGGCGTACTTCCTTAGTATGCAACTCAGCATGTATCATCATGCTTGGTAGTAAGCATTGGAACCCCCGTAACAGTTTCCTTGAGCATCCTTAATGCCCCATGATGTAGGTGTCCCATCCTTCTATGCCATAGTTCATTTAAGTCTTTTTCTCCACTAACATTATTGCTTATCAGTGCCATAGGAGACTCGAATTACAATTTGTATAACCTGTTGCTTCGAGTTCCAATCTCGGCCCTCTTTTTCCACTTGGGGTGCTTGACATATACTCTATTACTGATGAAGTACACATCAAATACCTTGTCGTGTAATTGAGATACAGAAATCAAATTCATTCCCATACCTAGCACATGCAGTACATTCGTGGCTCGAAGACTATCTCCTGGTATTGTCTAGAATGTAACGGTTCCCTTTCCTACTGGGGTGCATTTCGTCCTTTTATCCATTGTGATTTGGAAGTTCATTTGTTCCTCTTGATAGCTCGAGAAAAATTCCCATTCCCTATTCATATGAGTTGAAGCCCCGCTATCAATGTACCAATCCTCGGCTGATGCAGAACTTGATAAGAAAGAAAATTCCTCTTCCATCTTGGAAGCTAATTCGGAAATATTTTGATCCTTATTGTTCTCCATGCTCTCTTTCTTTGCTTCCATCTTTCCTGGACCTTGCTCTAATACCATGTGAAAAAAAATTTGTAGTAATTGATTTATTTCTCCTATTTATTTACAATAAGTTATTCACCAATGCTTTAGTAAATATCAAATAAATTCAGCTACAGAAGGCAATAGAAACATCAACATATGAACAATCACATTGACACACTTGTTTTTGGACAATCATCCCCGAAAAAACCCAATGTGGGAAAACGGTGCAGCAAATCTGAGGGTTTCTAAATTAACAGTAAATATCTTAATACAATATGGATGCCCCAAAGAAAATGGAAATCCACTCAGAGAAGATAACTGAGAATTCTCTCACACTGATTATGGATATTTTATCTTGTCCCCAGCTCCTGGATGACCCACTACATAGTCTCTATGTGAGCCTACGCAGCCACTGCGTGACTTCTACGTGGATTCTCCCTCTGACTGCATCAACCTTGGCTGTTATTGCTTCTGCTGCTGAGAAATTTCAATTTCTCATACCAATCACCAATAGTGATTCCTGGCATTGATCTTTGCTATCCCCCAACACTTTTGAGTCAACCTCCTCCATCATTTGTGTTGTCCCTCTTTGTCAATCTCCTCAACTTGTTACGTTGTCCCTTTGTGGCTCAGCGCTGGCTCTATTATCCTTCACTGTCTTCTCTGACATATACTCTCTGGAACTGGAAATCACTTCCTTCCGGTACTGCCTTTGATCCTCACTGCTTGATCATTGGCTTGAATTCCTTAGCAAACCCTGCCCTAGGAAAATTGAACTCATTGATCAACTCTTTGTGTGTTTCAAATGAACCCCAAGCCTCCTTCTTATACTTTTCTCGTTGATACTTCAATGGCTGAGGTTAAGTCTCTAATAAACGGCTAAAATTAGAACATGACTTGATCAGCCTTCTAGATCATTCTCACCCATATTTTGATTAATACCCATTAATATTTTAATTTCCTAAGTTTAGACTTAGGAACCCTATTAAAAATATTAATTATTTTAATAAAATACAATCCGGGTAGAATTTCACCAAACGGTTTCTAGGTTCTTTAGAACTCATGCGTCTTAGCCTCTCCACCAATTTTCATGGCTATAACACATCTTATTCTACCAAAAATTAACACTACTACCATTGGAACTTAACGAGTTAGACCTTCCAAGTTCCTCTAAATAGCTCTAAGTACCCTCTCGGACTCCGTTGTCGCACCTTATACATCTCTACCTTGACACTTATGCCTCAGTAAAAATTCAACAATCACTGGTCCAACATCTGGATCATTACCATTTGAATCTTGTAATAGTACTTTTGTTCCATGAAAAAAGACTTTAATCTCTTGAGAATATTTTTAAAATACAAAGAAATGAAATATAATCAAAAAATAAAAAATGATTACCACTCTTTCCCCATGGAGCTCCTTCAGGAAGTGCTAGCTCTGGATCTCCTCGGAAGTTTAGCCATGGATAGGCATAATCCTCTATAACTATGACTTGTTCCTCCCACCTCTGGAAAAACTTGTCATCAAAAGTTTCTTGAGTTACTTGGCCTCCTCCAAGTCTTCTCATCAAACCTTCCCACCTAGCCATCTGAGCATCTCTTGGATTACTAACATGGGGTGTTACTCATGGTTGTAATGACTCAAATAAAAATGAGCAAAGTATACCACAACCAAAAATTTTGGTTTTACCATGCTTACATGATGTGAGTTGACTCTTCATGTTACTCAAGAGAGTTATGCACCAGTCATAAACCATAGGTTTCAAGAATTCCACTGCTAGGAACATAGCAGGTCGTGAAGCTTGATGTAATGAAGTTTATCTTGATACCCTGGAAATTGTGAAAAGAAATATTTTTGTTGCCAAGATTGTGATGTTTTTAATTGGGATTTGTGACCCAACTTTTTGTGTTCTCAGTGCACAATAAACAACAATGTAGTCATCCACATTCAATCCTCTACTTGCCTTGTTGTTCAAATTGATTACTTCTCCTTGCCTAGAAAGGCCTGTGATAAAATTTATATCCTCCACCTCAATTTTCAAAGGCATTGAATCAATGATGAATTGTCCCTGCTCTGGATCCGAATAGTTTATTAGCATATTTAACAATCTTGACTGAGCTCTCATGTTTTGCATCAAGAAGAATTTTAGTGATCCACAATCTCTCAAAGCATCCAAAGCTTCTTGGTATTCCAGAACCAAGCTATCAATTTTATTGTGCTCTCTTTCACGCCATTCGATCACCCTCCTACAAGATTTGATAAATTCAACCATTAAAATTCGATTTCCAAAACTTTATTTTGTGCACACAGTGTTTTTGTTCTATATAGTCGCATATATACTTGCCCTTCCTTTAGTAAACTCGCATATAGGGATTTATATACGCAGTATGATCTAATGAAACCAACATATACACAAAATCGATTATGAAATTAAATTAAAAAATCATTCTAATATAATTTAATTACTTCGAAATCAAATTGAGTGAAAGAGAAAATGGTCTAGAGTTACCTGGAGCTTTTGGTTTCCAATTTCAAAGGGTAAATCTCCCGGAATCTCTTGCCAAAGTTTGACCACAAAATCCACTTCTCAACACTTGGATGAGTAAGAATGAAAATGGTGAGTTTTGACTTTGTTTTAATTATTTATATCAAAAACTCAACCCACTTTCCTATAGTTAGAAATATTTATGAATTATTTTATAACTTATTGACTTACCTTTAAGTGTTTGGAAGGAATTTTTAGGGTAATGAAGACATTTTATATATATATCACTTAGTGATACTTTCCTATCGTTACGATTCCATGATGGATGACCTATCATGGCAAGTACCATTCACTAACTAGCATATAGGTTAGGATCATTTGCCATTGCATACTGCATCTAGACCTCATTCTACAATACTTAGCCATAGGGTCGATCCCTTACTACTATTAAACCTTTCTCACCTGTCGCCTCTTAAGTCGTAACATAGTGATAGAGCCTTCCTTACATGGGCTTCCTAGTTAGAACCCCGCTAGCATATTGGTACACATAAATTTGTTGCACTTATGCAAATGACACCAAATCTGGGTCTTACATGATCCGATGAACTATGATCATAAGTCCCCTTGAAGGATTGAAGAAGCACCTATCATCAAGTACAAGAATCTTAGGTTAAATACCTAAAAACCCTAATTTTGGATATCATCGTAGGTCCTCAGTTCACAACCTACGATGGTAAAACCTTGAATAACTACTGACCTACAATGTCATCACAATTTTCCTTTGTTATAGACGTGATGATCTTATTAAGTGAGTAAAAATAAAAAGTAAACGAAGCTTCCTCTTCTAGAAACCTCGTGGTGGGTATCTAATGCGAATTGGTTGAGATTCAGCTCGTGCACCCCATACCCTTGGCCTCCTTCCTCCTATAGTGGATCAATCCCACTAATTGTGGATCTCTCTCCTCCCTTCATGGATATCTTAGATTCCACTCCTTCTTATAAGTACAATGCTTGCAAAGAGAGTTGGGTTTCCATTTCATACCTCTTTACTTAGATAAATGTTGCTCAAATTTCCATTGGGTTTCTTTTCATTTCAAAGCTTTTGGTTGAGTATCATTGCAAGGAGACTCCAACATCAAGGCACTTGGTTGTAAATCTCCTGCTCTTTATCATTAATGCAAATATTTGTCTCTTTCCCATAAGCATGTTTTATAATGTTTATTGTAAGGCTCCTTGATCTCTTCAAATGGTTTATGATTGAATACTTGATATATGCTATGCTTTTATCTCTTGTTTGGTTTTCTCTTTGCATGTCTCCTCTTGGAGGATCAAGGGACAAAGGCTGGAAGCTACAAAGGACAACATTGAGCACCATCAACAAGTGTTTCATGGAATGTTATGTGCCTTTGCATCTTCTTATATATGTGCTTCAGTCATATATTAAGGAATGTTTGCACTTATTTGTCTGTTTGTTTCTAGGTTTAGTTTCCAAGTCTAGGGAGATCTTGTTCTGTCTGCAAAATGAGATTTGTCCGCACAACAAAATGGTGACTCCATTGGGGAGCGAGATGCTCTTCAGTTTCCCGTGCTTTTGAAAAATTTGAGTTGTGTTCTGAGTCTTTTGGTCAACCTTCTGATAATTTTGGAACCCTAAAACTATGAAATATTTTGAGAAAAAAAATATTTTATTTTTTTTTTCTGAGTTTTTGCACCCATCGTGACTTTTTAGTTAACAGATGTGACGTCCATTTTTATGCTCAACAACCATGACCATCGTGCTGGTGTCTGCTGTTGACCCGCAATGATTGGAAAAATTTTGAAATTTCTTTGTTTCTTTCTCTGTTTGAGCTTTAATTAGAGGATCAATTCAGTTTCTAGGTTAATTTATGCGTTTTGTAAATCAAATTGTTTTTGTTGATTTCATTTGGCTGCTTCATGTGAAACTTTTCCATTGTTACAATGTTTTAATTTGGTTTCTTCATTGACATATTGATGAAAAGAGTCACTATTGTAGATGATAAGGTCTTTTGTATCTTTCTTTCTCTATCAATAGTAATCATTTTCATAATCATTTTACTCGTGTTTTTTGAAAATTTCATTACATTATATGAAAATCTTGTTTTCACAAAAAGATAGATTAATTTGAGCTTGTTTATTTGTTTGGCTTGTTGTGGGAAGCATTTTTTGGCTTGGATTTTGAAGGAAATTAGGTTGCATTAAGAATCACGTATCTTACAATCTCTTTTTTTTTGCATTTCAAAAATGATTTATTGATTATTACATTATTGAAAAGTGAATGAAGTCTTCTCTCTTTTGGTGATAGGATTCATCGAAGTGAAAATGCTACATTTCATGTTAGTTTCATTTGAAATTGAGTTGCTATATCGGTTGGTTACCATGCACATTTGACTACTTTAATAGAAAGAAAAACAATAAAATCAATTAAAATATACTAAGGCATTAATTAATCAAATCACATTTAGTGGTTCTAGGTTTAGAAGAAAAGATAGTTCAATGACTTAAAAATTAGCATCTTTAAGGGGGGAACCTCCTCTACATTACATAAATAAATAATTCTTGGATTATACAAATGATAAGACCTTCTTAATATATAGATATGAGTCTAAGGGGTCATAATATAACCATAGCCTGCATAACAATCATAATGTAAGGGCACAACAATAACAATAGGGGGCTACACTAACAATAACAATAAGGGGAATACACTAGTATTATAGGGATCTAACATGCTCCTCTCATTCAAAAAAGTGTTTTCCTCAACACTTGAGTAGTTATGGATGCTTCTGTATAAAATTCTCATCCTCCCATGTGGAATCTTCAACAGGTAAGTTCTTCCACTTAATGAGATACTCTGAAATTAATCGATTTCATAGCTATCTGGTTCTTGTTTCTGTGATTGCTTTAGGCTCAAATATGATTTTTACTTCCTCATCAAGTTCTGGAAACACTTTTTGAACTGGTATCTTGTCACCTATAACCTTCTTTAAGCATGAAACATGGAAAACTGGGTGTATTCGAGAAGATGCAGGCAACTCCAATTTGTATGCCATAGTACTAAACTTTTGCAACACCTTGTAAGGACCATAGTACTTGGGTGATAATTTATTATCCTTCTCAGCTTGCTTGAGGGACATTTGTTTGTATGGTTGTAGCCATAAAAATACCTAGTTGCCTACATCAAAACTCCTTTCACTGCATTGCTAATATGCCTGTTGTTTAATTCGATTTTGTGCTAGAGTGAGGTTATCCTTTAAGAGTTGGAGAACTTGTTGTTGATGCTCTATGTGACCTTCCACTGCTTGAACCTTAGAATTTTCTCTTAAAGATTATGTGATGGATGGTGGATGATATCCATAAAGTGCCATAAATGGGGTCATTTTTGCTACAGTATGGAAGAAAGTGTTATACCACCATTCAGTTAGAAGTAACTACTTGACCCATTGTGTTTGTTTATCATATACAAAGCAACGAAGATATCCTTCCAACATTTTTTCACTTTCTTAGTTTTCCTGTCAAATTGAGGATGATAAGATGATCTATGAGCTAATTGAGTACCAAGACAAGAAAATAATTTCGTCCAAAAATTTCCAGTGAAAATGGGATCTTTGTCACTTACAATAATATTTGGGTTTCCATGTAGCTTTTGAATTATTTCCATAAATGCAGTAACAATTGTATTGGCTTTAAAAGGATGAAATAATGCGCAAAAGTGTACATACTTGGTAATTCTATCAACTACCACCATGATGACATACTTTCCTTCAAACTTGGATAAACTTGTGATAACATCCATTGGGACCTCCTCCCAACGCTAACTTGGAATGGCTAAAGGTTGTAACAAACCGGGGTCTTAATTATCTCAACTTTATTTTGTTGGCAAAGAAAACATTCTACCACAAACTTTTGAATATCAGATTTAAGGCCATCCGAAAAAAAATTCCTTCTTGACCTTGTGGTAAGTTTTTAAAAATCTTGAGTGCCCTCCTAAAGCAGAGGTGTGTAATTCCAAAAGAATATTTTACTTGAGTTGGGAATTCTTACAAAGATATAAGCGATCTTTATACCATAATGAATCATTTTTCCAACTAAATGTATTAGACGTATTGGGATCTTGTTGCAACTTTTGAATGAGTGTCCACACCTCTTCATCATTCTTCCATTCATCCCTTGCTTTGGTTATCTAATCAAGTTGGATAATAGAAATGGCACAAAACAATGCTTCCACATCCTCATCATTTATTGAGAGTACATTTGCAACAACATTTGCTTTCCTTTTTTGTAGATGATTTCAAAGTCATAACCCAACATCTTTGTGACCCATTTTTGTTGCTCTTCTGAAGATAATATTTATTCCAAAAAGTATTTCCAACTATCATGATCTGTTTTTACCTTGAAGTGTCTTCCCCTTAAGCAAGTTCGCCATTGCTTTAGTGCAAGTAGTATTGCTAACATTTCCTTCTCATAAATAGGTTTGTGTAAATACTTTCCTTTGATTAGACAAAACTTTCAAAAGTAATGGGTTTCCCTTCTGCATTAAAACAATACCAATTCCATTTCCCAAGGCATCACATTCCATAATAAAGGTTTTTGTGAAGTCTAGTATAGTTAAGGCCGATCCTTGGCACATTTCCTCTTTAATATGTTCAAAGGCCTTAGTTGATTCTAAAGCCCAAGAAAATGCATCTTTCTTTAGTAATGTTGTTAGAGGTGTTGCTATTCTCCCATAATTCTTAACAAACTTGTGATAATACCCTGTCAACCTAAGAAATCCTCGAAGATGCTTTATGGTTGTGGGGATTTTCCATTCCTTAATGGCTTTAATTTGGTTAGTGTTTACCTTAACACCCTTATCAGATACAATATGACCCAAATATTCCACCTCTTGTACTTCAAAGAAACTTTTGGAGGCTTTTGCATATAATTGTTTCTCCTCCAATAGTTTGAGCACCCTGTCAACATGTTTAACATGATCCTTCCAAGACTTGTTGTAGATTAATATACCATCAAAAAATACTAACACAAGTTTTCTAAGGAAGGGTTTGAAAATGAAATTCATCAAAACTTGAAATGTGGAAGGTTGTGTTAGTAAGGCCAAAAGGCATGAACAAAAATTCATAATGACCCTAATGAGTTTTGAGTGTTTTTTTCGGAATGTCTTCAATCTTCATTCTAATTTGATGATATCCTGAAATAAGATCCAACTTGATGAAGTAAATTGGTCCATGCAATTCATCCAACAATTCATCAATGACAAGAATGGGAGTGATCTTGTTGAGTTCCCTGTAATATAGGCACATACACCATGATCCATCCTTCTTGTGCACCAATACTATTAGAGAAGAGAAAGAACTTTGATTAGGTTGAATTATACCAGCATCTAAAACTTACGCAACCATACATTCAATTTCACTCTTTTGGGCATAGGGATATATGTAAGGTCTAATGTTTGGAGGAACACTTCCTGGAATCAAATGAATAGCATGATCCTAAACACAAATAGGTGGGAGGCCTTTGGGAGTCTCAAATACCTTGAAATTATTGTCCGAGACCTTTTAAAGATCTGGAGAAATAGATGATTTTGATGTTTGAACCTCTAGTGAGCATAATTGTGAAATTACACCCCGTTGTTCTTTCTTCAAAAGATTTTTCATGCCATTAGAGTTGATTATCTTTCTCGATTTCCCCGTGATACCCTTTAGTTCAACTTCCTTTCCTTCCCCAAAAAAAATCAAGAAAAGTTCTTGAAAATTAAAAGATATCATCCCCAAAGATTGTAAACATTGGACTCCTAGTACAACATCATCACCGCCCATTGGAATCGAAATCATTGGACTATTCAATACATATTTCCCCATGGATAGCTTGATATTATGGCAATTTCCAGAGCAATTTATAGTTTCTCAAAATTTTAAAAAATTACACACCTTTTTCTTCTTTTTTAGGAGCTCGATATTGAAACTATTGTATCTCAGTAATTTCAAATCTCCAAGGTCTTAATTTTTGTCTTTGGGTAACTCTCTGAGTCTTTTTTCCATTCCCACAAGTTAGACTAAGATTGGATTCTTCAAGAAAGAGTTATGCCCAATCTCCCATGATGACCTGATTATCGACAAGTTCAGTATAACGAACTTGTACAAAGTTCCACGTGTCATTATTTCAACCTTCATCCATGAAAGTGATACATGAAAAACTAAAGTCTGTGAAAATTTAGAAACTTTTTAAAAAATGTAAATCTGATGCTTGGAGAGAAAGTTATGATGATTTTCCCTAGGTCACCTATTTGAGATTGAATTCTGGAGCATGCAAAAACCCTAACTTCCTTGGATCATATCTCTGAAAATATAGTGAACCAAGATCTAGAATTCTTACAAAAATTTCACCAATATTTTGGCTCCACATGGTTGTAATTTTAGCTTCTGAAGCCTTGTAGAAAACAAATTATAGCAAACATTCTAAGATGACATGTTTGAAGAAGAAAAACCCTAGAATCCAAAGCTCTAATACCAAATCTTATGCAACTAACTCACAAAATATAAGAAAATATAAATCAATGACTTAAAAATTAGCCTCTTTGAGGGGGCAACCTCCTTTACATTATATAAATAAACAATTCTTAGATGATACAAGTGATAATACCTCCTTGGTATATGTAGGAGTCTAAGGGGTCACAATATAATCAGAGCCTACATAAAAATAATAATGTAAGGGCACAACAATAACAACAAGGAGGATACATGGGCACAACAACAACAATAGGGGGTACACTAACAATAACAATAAGGGGAATACACTAGTATTATAGGGACCTAACAGAAGATGTGTTCTGACATTTATAAACAAATTAGTTGTCATTATTTGTCTACGTTACATTCTACAGGTGGTTGGTATTCCACGTATGATGAGTATATCGAAATGCTTCCCCTCGTACAGGATGCATTAGACAACAATAACACGGACTGAGCTTCCACATACTCTTGGGTATATCAAAATACCCTTTCTAGATTTCAAACCTGCCATGAGTAACTGAGTCATATGCCTTCTTATTTGTGATAAACCAAACACATCATTCGGGGAGATTGCCTGAATGTACTTAACAATATATTACAGTTCACGGAATCCTTGTAACCTTTTATACCTAGTATCTTATTTTAATTCCTTTTGTTATTTCCATTGATACTAATTATGAATTTAACTATCATAAATTGTTAAAATTGTTAATTAAAATTCACTTTTAGTAGACCTAGGGTTGAATCTGATGGCAACAGTTCTGGAATTTACCAATCAAGGAACCCTTTTTAACGGGGATCCTTGTCCTTTTCCTTGTTTTATAAATGTTGTCCCTCCTTACATTGCTACATTGTCTCTTCTTATATTCATGATAGGTTTATTGGTATGGTTGTTTTCAACTTCTTTGGTCCCAAATACCCAAGCTGCTTCACCTCAACAAGACCAACCTCATGTTGATCCTTTACCTTCCTCACTTGTCCTATCTTATTCCCTTTCTTATTCTTCACCTAGTTAAAGTTTTAATACTAATAACAAGGAGGATAAGAATAAGAAGAAAGGGAAGAAGAAGAAGAAGAAGCAAGATAAGAAAGGACCCAAACAACCAACAATTGTTGTGAGTGTTGACAATGTTGAGGAACCCTCCAACATACATCACAAACCAAAATACCCTTGCAAGCTTTGTAACGATTCCCACCTTCTTATCAATTGTCCTGGTATTCCTAAGGTCTTCACAGTGTGGTCCCAAGATTCTCATCAACTTATTATTGATCTGTAAACCAATGATTATAAGGTTCCAGGGAAAAAGGGTAAAGTTAGGTTTCCTTGTAGGCCATGTGAAGGGAGTCATAAAACTCACCTTTGACCTCATATGGATAATTCCTCCAAAGTGTTGGAAAATATTAATGTTTCTCAGCAGAAACTTCCAACTGGTTACCGTAAGCCTTCTCCCAACCTATTGTTAGTTGACAAAGTGATTGACCCCATTCCAAGATCAGTCAATCCCACTCTTCCCTTGGACAGTGAAAACTACACCACTCAAATTGATGAACCATTGGTTGATGAAGTGGTCAACTCAATTCTCTCTTCGGTCGATTCCACTCTCCCCTTAGAGAGCGAAGTTAATAGCGCTCATGTTCTTCTTGTTACTTCAGATTCCACCACATAAGGGGGCATTTCACCCATTTTCATAGGACCCCCTCCAAGTATTGAGGTCATTTCCCTTGATTGGAACAGACTAATAGAGCCATGTCTCCCTTATCGCATCCCTTTCCAAAACATTGTGAAGGATTTTGATAAGGACGTGCATTGCACTATTGTATATGAAGGTGCTTATGTTAGCATTTTATCCTCAACTGCTTGGCAAGCTTTCAGATCCCCTCAACTTGTGTTTATTACTGAGAATCTATTGGATTTTAACAGAAGATCCAGTGAACCTTTAGGGATCCTTCCTCAACTGCTTATTACCTTGGAAGCAAAAGTCATATGTATTGGTGTTATTGTAATCCAAGGCCCCTTAGATTTCAATTTTCTCCTCGGGCAAGACTATGTCTGTGCAATGAAAGTTGTCGTGTCCACACTCTTTCATTTGATGTATTTCCCTCATAATGGAAACATTGTGACTATTGACCTTTCAATGAAGACCTATTGGAAGCCATGATCGAGTATTCTACCTTGCCATGTATTCCTTCCAGAGCGAATCCATGACAAGGTATCATGAGAATAGTTTTTTCTTTATTGTGTCAAGCTCATTAAAGAATGAAATAGGTCATGTGAGAATGGTTCTTTCCTGTGTCAAGCTCATTAAAAAATGAAATAGACGACCAAGCATATTTATTTTAATTTCAAGCTTGCATTGAAATGAAACCAACCTATGAGCAAAATACTTTTCTTGTGCCAATCTCATTAAAAAATGAAACAAGGTGGTATGAGCATAGTTCCTTTTCTTACGTAAAGCTCGTTAAAAATGAAACAAGGTGCCATGACTATAGTTATTTTCCTTTGTCAAGTTTGTTAAAAAACGAAACAGATTCCCCTCTAAATGATTCAAGTCTTTGACTAGATCTTGTAAATGTTGATTCAAGTTTTTCACTTGATCTCATAAATAAACCTACATTTCATCTGCCTATTAGTAACCAGTAGTCTACCTAACAAGATCAAACGAAGTTTGGGGGGTCTTCAGCTATCATGCCACTAACCTATTGCATTATGTTGGGTGAATGAAACTTATCTCACGCACAATTTTTTCACTATTTCAAGCTTGTGTAAAAAATAAACTTATCTCAAACTTAGTCTTTGTTTCTTCTTGTTCTCATAAATACATGAGAATAAGTTATTGAGTATACTTTTATCACTTTTTTGGGCTCGTTAAAACTGAACGAAAAGTGTTGTTGGGAAAAGTATCTATTCAGAATGCCCCTATCCCACTCTAAGGTGTGATAGTGCCTTAACAACAAACAAGGAAACTTACTTGAGTATTCTTCTTTATGAAATGTAAATGAGGAGAAAGTATCTAACTAACCTGTGTCTTTCGCTAGTTTGTTGATCCAATCGCTCCTCTCTTCAGTAGCTCCCAGCTCCCAGCTCCCTCACCGGCCCAGCTTCACCGAATTCCTGCAAGATCACTAGAGAGAGAAACTACACGAAGATATAGACATACATTCATAAAAAGATCAAGATCAGATTAAGCTAAACATGCAAATATAACAAAACATCATTGATACACAGCATGTAGGAGAAACTCAAATAGTTTATTAATAGAATAAGAAAGTCCAAGAGGAGATACAACCAAGTGAGTTCCGATCCAGCATCTACCTCCCAGCAAAGGAATCCCTTCCTCTCCTCCAACAAAGCATAAATCACCCAATGTACTAATCTCAATCTCAAACCAACAGCAATTCTCTGCAAAGTACAAAATTCCAGCCTCTGGATCTCTGGGATGAGGGATCCATATATAGATGTAAGCAGAGAGGATGAGTCAGCTTATGTTTTGACTTGTGGCTTCTCTCTGTCAGTTCTTGCTTCCACTTGGAGGTTGAGAGCCTCTTACTCATCACTAGTCGAATTCATTGAGGCAAGTGTCATTGGAGAAGATTCTGGAAGCTTCCATGGTCTTTCCACCTCGTTGAATGAGCTTGCCATTTGTCATTTCCCGCTCAGCGCACCCTGGTAGTGCATTTAGGTGCGTTGCAACGCACCTAGCTAGTGTACTGGGGTGCATTGCAACGCAGGCAGCTAGTAGAGCATCTGAATTGATCCTGAATTGACTGTTTCTGAGTGGTTTTTGGTGGAGAACTTCTGGGAGAAGCTGTCATTGGTTGACCTTGTTCCTTTAGGGGCAGGAACAACTCTTTTAGGGACTTTGGATCCCTTGGATTATGGACATTTCATGCTCAATGCTGTAAGGCACAAAAATGTCTATAACAAAAAGGGAACCCCCTGGAGTCCTCTTTAAGCTCTTTTAGACTCTCAAAATATGAAAATATTGTCAAGTGAACTTGTTTCTTTCATGCTCATAAAAGTACATGAAGAAAGTTACATCTACCTAGTATAAGTTTACCCCTTTTGGACTACGTAAAATATTTACAAAAAAAGTATACTTTAGTCAATAATGACTCGAAGAGTTCTCCCTTGTATTATTTTATACTTCTTCAGGCTCGGGGGACTAAATTTACGAAAAAAGAATCTTCTGGAGTTTCCTTTTCATTTATTTTTAGACTCCCTAAATCTGAAAAATGAAGTTGAGTTACCCCTTCACTGAACTCGTAAAATATAAATAGTGTAGGACTTGTCAATTATGATGATACCAAACCACTCCTTCCTAGGGTTCTTTAGAAAATACTCCGAAGGACTCATTTGAAGGATGAGATTATATGAAAATCATATATTATTCTCCTCAAGCTTGTGTAAAAATAAAGAGGTACTTGCCAGTAATGGTGGGAAAAAATCGGAAATGTATTCTGTAAAGGAAATATGTTGCTCTTGAACATGACACTCTGTCACTTTTTGTGTGAGGGTTGGGAAATCCATTTGTCACTCATTTGATCATACCTCATTGAAAGTCTTCATAATTGGTCTCTAGTCCTATTTTGATTCAAATTCTTCCAAGTCAAAATGTCACGTCGCCAGTATGTTCGAGAGAAGTCCAATTGTAGTAAAAATCACTTTGCAATCTTGCCTTCAATCACATCAGTCGTATCTAAATCAATCCTGAAATAATCCAAATTTCTTCTTCAAAAATTGACATGTATTTCATGTCATAGGCCCTCCTGTGACGGGTCGCTTCCAATTGACTTCAGTTCATTATATAGGAAGTTTATCTAGAAAGCTCCCTTGCTACATTGGAGCCTGCATGCCATAATGGCGGGTTTCTCACTTCCAACAACAGGTTCTTGACATTGGCCTTCAACCGGATGATTCTATGGGTGTTTTACCTCAAGACATTTATTCACACCTCGCAGATTGTACTTGAGTACCGTGAGAACCATTGTCATTATTATTGGTTTATCTCGCATCTGTTAACGATCTTCATCATCAGTTAGTAATCAGATGGTATCTACCATGTTCGACTTCAACTTTTTTATTCACATGTTTAGATTTGTACTTTGGATAGATTGTTAGAAGACAAAGACCCTAGATCTAATCTATATATTTAAGGTTGCGTGGAGTTTTAAATATTCATGACTGTAAAATGGATCCATATTTGATGGTTGCATCCATATTGAGTCTATTATTTACATGGATATTTGCACAATTATGTACTTATTCTTTGAGATACTTGTACTTGGAGTATGGGAATGCCTACCTTAGTGATGATAATGATATTGTACTGTAATTCCTTTTATTTTTGATTTGCAGGTCTCTTAACAGTGATTCCTTGATCCTTGCCTTTGCATGTTAAAGCACTTTAGTCATCATATCAGTTCTGATTTTGTTCTTTAGGGGGGAATTTGTTACACGTCAATTTGTCACACTTATACAAATGATACCAAATTTGAGTCTTACATGATCTAATAAACTATGATCATAAGTTCCATTGAAAGATGGAAGAATTACCTATCATCAAGTATAAGAATTCTAGGTTAAATACTTCAAAAATAATCATTTTTAAAATCATCACGGGTCCTCAGTTCACAACCCTCAATGGTCGCACCTTGAATAACTAATGACCCACAATGTAATCATGGTTTCCTTTGTTACAGTCACGATGATCTTCTTACGTGAGTAAAAATAAAAACTAAATGGAGCTTCCTCTTCTAGAAGCCTCGTAGTGGGTATCTAATGCGAATTGGTTGAGATTGAGCTCAAGCTCCTCATATCTTGGGCCTCCCTCCTATAACCAATCCATCCCAGTCATTGTGGATCTCTATCCTCCCTTCATGGATCTCTCAATTTCCACTCCTTCATATAAATACAATGCTTTAAAAGAGAGTTGAGTTGCCATTTCAGACCTCTGAACTTACCTAAATGTTGCTCAAATTTCCATTGGATTTATTTTCATTTCAAAGGCTTAGGATGAGGATCATTGCAAGGCGACTCCAACATCAAGGAACTTGGTTATAAATCCCCTTCTACTTATCGTTAATACAAATATTTGTCTCTTTCTCATATGCACGTGTTATAATGTTTATTGTAAGGCTCCTTGATCTCTTCAAATGGTTTATTATTGAATATTTGATATATATTATGCTTTGATCTCTTGTTTTGTTTTGTCTTTATATGTATCCTCTTGGAGCATCAAGGGATAAAGGCTAGAAGCTACAAAGGACAATGGTGAGGGTCATCAAAAATAATTTTGTGGAACAACATGCGTCTTTGCATCTTCTTATATTTATGATTCAGTCATAAATTAGGGAATGTTTACACTTATTTGTTTGTTTGTTTCTAGGTTTGGTTTCCAATTCTAGGGAGATATTGTTATGTCCATAGAACGAGATTTGTCTGCCTAACAAATTCATAGCTCCAATGGGGAGCTAGATGCTATTTAGTTTCCTGTTCTTTTGAAAAAGTTGAACTACATTCTAAGTCTTTTGGTCAACCTTCATTAATTCTGGAACCCTGAAACTGTGAAAGCTTTTGAGAATTTTTATTTTTTTCTTAGCTTTTTGTGCCCATTGTGGCTTTTTGCTTAACATATACAATATCATCACATGTTTATGCTTAACAACCACGACCATCGCATTGGTGTCTACTATTGACCCACGATGATTAAGAAAAAATTGAAATTTCTCTGTTTATTTCCGTATTTGAGCTTCAATCATATGATCAATTTGGTTTCCAGGTTAATTTTCAGCCTTTTCTAAATGAAATTGTTTGCTTTGATTTCATTTAGCCGCTTCTGAAATTTTTTCCATTGTTCCATTGTTTTGATTTAGTTGCTTCATTGACCTATTGAAGGAAAGAGTCACTGTGGTAGATGATTAGGTATTTTTCATCTTTCTTTATTTGTCAATAGTAATAATTTTACTTGTGTTTTTAGAAAATTTCATTACATTATATGAAAATCTTGTTTTCACAAAAAGATAGATTAATTTGAGCTTGTTTGTTTGTTTGGTTTGTTGTGGAAAGCATTTTTTGGCTTGGATTTTAAGGAAATTAGGTTGCAATAAGAATTGTTTATCCTACATTCTCTTTTATTTGCATTTCGACAATCATTGATTTGTGCATTGTGAAAAGTGAATTAAGTATTCTCTCTTTCGTAAATAGGATTCATCGAAGTGAAAAGGTTACATTTCATGTTAGCTTCATTTGAAATTGAGCTACTACACTGGTTGGTTACCATAAACATTTGACTACTTTAATAAATAGAAAAACAATAAAATCAATTAAAATATACAAAGGCATTAATTAATCACGCCGCATTTAGTGGGTCTAGGCTAGAAGACGTGTTCTGGCTTCTATAAACATAGGAGTTCTCATTAATTTCTCGTGTTACATTTTGTGGGTGGTTAGTATTCCACATACAATGAGTATATCGAAATGCTTCCTATCGTACATGATGCATTAGATAGCACTAACATTGACTGAGCTTCCACGTACTCTCGGATATATTGAAAGATCCCCTCTAGGTTGCAAAATTGCCATAGGTCACTGAGTCAGTCGCCTTGTTGTTTGTGATACACCGAACACATCATTCAAGGAGATTTCCTACAGGTACTTAATGGTATATTTCAATTCATTACAATCCGGTTACTTTTTGTACGTAGTAATACTTTCATTTATTGTCATTGATACTAAATGTGAATTTAACTATCATAAACTGTTAAAATTCTTAATTAAATTTTACTTTTAGTAGACCCAGTGTTGAATCTGATGGCAACGGTTTCAGGATTTACCAATTAAGGAACCCCTTTGAATGAGTATCCTAGTCCTTTTCCTTGCTTTGGAAATGTTGGTCCTCCTTATATGGCTACATTATCTCTTCTTAAATTCACGATAACTTTACTAGTATAGTTGTTTTCAACTTCTTTGGTCCCAAATACCCAAGTTGCTTCACCTCAGCCGGATACTTCATCTCAACAGGATTAACCTCATGTTGATCCTTTACCTTCTTCACCAATCATGTCTTCTTCCCTTTCTTCTTCTTCGCCTGGTGAAATTCTTAATACTAATAACCAGGAGGATAAGAAGAACAAGAAGCGAGATAAGAAAGGACCCAACCACCCAACCATTGTTATGAGTGTTGATAATGTTGAGGAACCCTCCAACATATATCACAAACCCAAACACCCTTACACGCATTGTAATGGTGTCGACCTTCTTATCAATTGTCCTGGTATTCGTAAGGTCTTAGAAGTGTGGTCCAAGGATTCTCATTAACTTATGGTTGATCTATCAACTAGTGATGATAAGGTTCTAGGGAAAATGGGTAAAGTTAGGTTTTTGTGTAAGATATGTGAAGGGAGTCATCAAACTCACCTTTTCCCTCATATGGATAATTCCTCCAAATTGTTTGAAAACTTATTGTTTCTCAACAAAAACTTCCAACTAGTTACCATAAGCTTTCTCCCAACCTATTTTCAGTTGACAAGTGATCGATCCCATTCCAAGCTCCGTCAATCCCACTCTTCCCTTGGAGAGTGAAAACCATACCACTCAGATTGATGAAACATTGGTTGATGAAGTGGTTGACTCGATTCTAGCTTCGGCCAATCCCACACTCCTCTTAGAGAGTGAAGTTAATATCACTCATGTTCTTCTTGTTACTTCAGATTCCACCACATAAGGGGGCATTTCACTTGTTTTCACGGAACCCCCTCCAAGTATTGAGGTCATTTCCTTTGATTGGAATAGGCTAATAAAGCCACGTCTCCCTTCTCGCATCCCTTTCCAATCATTGTGAAGGCTTGTGATAAGAACGTGCATCGTGTTATTGTAGATGAAAGTGATTTTGTTACCATTTTATCCTAAAATACTTGGTAAGCTTTGGGTTCCCCTCAACTTGTGTCTATTACTAAGAATCTATTGG
Organism: Pinus tabuliformis; assembly: GCA_031772625.1. Taxonomy (NCBI): domain Eukaryota; kingdom Viridiplantae; phylum Streptophyta; class Pinopsida; order Pinales; family Pinaceae; genus Pinus; species Pinus tabuliformis. Next base: position 1,089,823,625 of record CM062813.1, read on the forward strand.
ATTTTAATGGAAGAGCGAGTGAAACTTTAGGGATCCTTCCTCAACTTCCCATTACCTTGGAAGGAAAAACCGTATGTATTGATGTTACGGTAACCCAAGGCCACTTGGATTTCAATTTGCTCCTTGGGCAAGACTATGTCTATGCAATGAAAGTTGTTGTGTCCAAAAGCTTCTATAAAATGCATTTCCCTCATAATGGAAACATTGTGACTATTGACCTTCCGATGAAGACCTCTTGGAAGTCATGATCGAGCAGTCTATCTTGGCATGTATTCCTTCTGTTAGCGCTTGAAATTTCACCTCAGGCTGAGAAAGGTAAACCTCAAGGCTACATCAAACCATTCAGCCTCGTAGCTAGCCCTTCGGGGCAGGAGAAGGCTCTCTCCGGTCAATCTCGGTAGATCTTCAATGGGATGAGATGACCAACAAGGTAACACTGATATTAGGCTAGTAAACTGATCAAAAGGGTTGATTTGGGATTTTTTGGGTTTTTGGTGGCAAATTGAGGAATTGCAATTTTGGGTGCGGGGATTGGACACAGTTTCTGCAGGGGGTTCCTTGGGGCGAGGTAGGAGACAGCGTTGATGCCTTTAACTGAAATGAATGGTCAGGAATGAAAGATGAGGAGCTAAAGAGAGAAAACAATCACTTTGAATTCTCTTTAGACAGAAGAAAACATTGAAATTAAACAAATTTAAAAGCAGAGCATGGCTAGCATGAATTCATACTTTAACACTTCATTTGTTTAATGTGCAGCAGTAAAGAAAGGAAATGAATCACATAACAAAGCTTACAAGAACATTGAGAAAACACACCATCAACACATGAGTCCACAAGAATCCCAAAGATGACTGCAAAACCCTGGTCTTCCTTAGCCAAAAATTGCAGAGATACAGTGAAAATATACAATGATAGTTTCTCCCTCAAGAGTCCAACCTTCCAACCTTTGAAAATGATTAAGAAAATACATAATATAGGCAAGCCAACCTCTTCCCTTGCCTCTAGGGGTCGAGCTCATCCTTCTAGGAGCTGTTTCAACTAATTCTAAACTGAGCACTAAAAAATAGGCAGTCAAAACAACTTGCCTCTATAAACTTGGAAACCAGTTCATACATTCAATTTTTACCCTTTACATAAATGAATCTTCTAGAAGTGTTAAACAAGAGTAAAAGTATCTAAAAAGTGTCACAATTACATCCAAGAGGACCATCATTAACCTCAAAAAGTCAAAAAGAGTCAAATCTGCTTTTTCTGGGCTGAACAAGTCAATTCTGGCAAAATCTGCTCAACGGGTCGCGCCCCCTGCTCAACGGGTCGCGCACATTGGGAGCTCTGTTTGAGGCACTTGCAGGTGTCAGAATTGGGTGCAGGATAGCTCGTTGGAAAGGTCTGTGAGTCTACTTTCCAACCCAACTGGAATTTTTGAATTTGGAGGTCATTTTCCCTGTCAAAACTTAATTCTCCCAAGACTGGTTTCTGCAACTCAAAAAAGGGGCAGAAAGTCAAATTTTGCATGTATTTTGACCTTCTGGAGGCCCAAAACCCCATAAAAACTCAAGTCCATCCATAGGCATATGTAACTTTGCATAACAAATCTAGAAATGTTGAGTTTTTGCAAAAAGGAGTTGTCATGACAAAGGGTCTCATCGGGGGTGAGACCCGTTGAGGAGCTAAAACCTGTAAATTTCCAAAAAATGCCAAAATTACCCAAAATTCTCAAAAAAATTTGGGATTTGTGCTGTGGTTGAGCTAGTGAGTGCCATGATCTTTGAGGGATGCCTCAGCCAAGATACAGAGTGGATTGGTCTTCTTCCTCCGCCTAAGAGCCTCGGACAACCTCCTTTGGAACATTTTCATTTTAGCCTTGCATACATGCATCCTTGCCCAATAGTGATTCTTCATGTTTCTCAGCAGCTTTTTCTCTTGGTTGGCCTTAGCCAACAGCCTCTCCAAGTGGGCATTCTCCTGAATGAGCATAGACTCTCGGTCAGCAGGCAATGGATCACCGGGTCTTCTACGGTTCAAGACTCGGTCACTACGAATCCTCCATAGCTCATCAAGTGCTTTCTCCTCCTCCAATTGTTTGTTCCGCTGCTCCAGGTAAGTGATAGTCCATTGGGCACCCTCAAGTCTCCTCTGCAAAGCATCATTTTCAGCCCTGAGATGCCGAATGATCTCCTTCGCCTCTTAGCTAGGAGAACTGACCTCAAGATCAATCACCGGACCCTCATGAATCATGGGCTCTTTGCCCCTCTGTAGTACCTGTGCTAGTGAAGAAAGCGAGGCCCCTTCCACCTGATGTGGAGATAACACTCGCTGAGCTGAAGATGAAGGCGAGACCCCTTCCACCTGTTGTGGAGATAGTACTCGCCTAGCTGCTGCAAATAAGGCCCTCGGGCCTTTCTGATATGTGAGCTGAGGTGAAGAAACAACATGTCTAGTGACCGGAATATCAGGCTGCTGAGACGGTCCACCCTCCTCATGAATGACCTCGGGATGTGGCTGGGGTGGTGCTGTGAAAAACTCACGGGAGATGAACTCCTCCCATGAGATGCCCTGCTGAGTCAACTGATGTGAGACTATGAGCTGAATCAAACCATAATGACATAAGCTCATGTACTGCTGGGCCGGGGTCTTCTTCTGCAACATGGGCACCATCCTCTGAATGTTATGAAAGAAGAAGACCGGGATGTTCATCATCCTCACTCGGGTGAAATGCATCAAAAGGCGAATGTGATATGAGTACACCTGTGAAAATCTGCCCTCACAGGTAAAATAATGCATAATAAGCCTCATGATGGGAGCATACTCGCTCCGGAGAAATCTGAATGGAAAAACACCCGCCAAATGTCTCACGAATGGTGGCCGGACATAGGGCTCAAAGTGAACAAAATCTAGCAACCTGCGCTTAGGCCACACCTAACCCACATTCGGCATCCCTGTAGCCTGTGAGATCACCTCGGGTGTCAATGTAAAGTTCACCCCTGCCAGAGTGACATGTCCATCATGGAGGTGTAAAACAAACAAGCGGGCCAACTCTCTATGGTGCTGAATCCGAGAAATCCTCTCACAGAACTCATAACAAGACATGTACTGAAAACAAGTCACTGCCATGGGACAAGCCTGTAATTCTGCCAAAGAGGTGGGCTCCTCTCGCTTATGATGTCCACCCTTACCTCCCCTACGAGGCCTCCTTTGTACCTCAACCTCCGTAGATGATGAATGGTCATCACTTTGCTCATAAGTTTCGGTTTCTGACATGGTTTAGGAGCAAAGTGGACAAACTGAACTGTTGTCTCTGCCTGCAAAAAGTGCTGAAATCTATGTTGTTTCAAGGGGAAAAAGACATGAGGGAAATGTTAGGGGAGGGATTCTTTAACAAGGAATGGGTATATATAAATATAACAGGGAACTTTTAAGGGAAATGTTGCAAATCATTATGCATATAGGAATACATTTTTATAATTGGGAAATCATTTGCAAAGATCATTACATATGGGAAAAAACATGTATGAAAGTGAACATGGGAATATGCATACATGTATTAATAGGGGAAATAGGGAAACCATACACAAAACCTACTGATATATTCATCAACATTTTCTTTTGTTTTCACATGAATTTTTACACATGTATATGGTAGAGGGAAATTAGGGTTTTGTATGCTTTGGGAAAGGGGTAGGGTTTACATTTTTAGTCATTAAGGATGGGGAAAGATTTGCATTTTATTTGTAAAATACAATGGGAAAAGAGAAGAACATATAAATGTGAGTGAAAGGGTGTTGTTGGGAAAAGTATCCAATACGGAATGGCCCTATCCCACTCTAAGGGTGATAGTACCTCAGCAACAATCAAAGCAAAGCTATTCAAGATTACTTCTTTATGAGATGTAAGAGAGGGGAGAAAGAGATCCACTAACCGATGTCTTCCGCTAATGATTGATCCAATCTTCTCTCTTTGCTGCTTGCTCCCGGCTCCTTGCTCTTTCACTGGCCCAGCTACACCAAGATCCTGCAAAATGGCAAGAAAGGGAAACTACAAGAAGCATACATTCATAATTGATTCAAGGATTAGAATAAATCAAATACACAAGCATAACAATACACCATTGAAACACATGCATATAGAAGAACCTCAAATGCTTTATTAATGGAAGAAGTAAAGTTCAGGAAGTGATACAACCATAAGAGGCCCAATCCAGCATCACCTCCCAGCAGAAAGAAATCTCCTCTTCACCTCCTTCAAAGCAAATCACCCAATAGTTCTATACTCAAACCAACAGCACTTCCTTACATTCACAAGATTCCAGCTTCCCTAGACCTCATGAGAGAGCTCTATATATAGGAGTTTTGGAGAAAGGATGAGTCAGCTTGTAGCTGGCATGAAGCTGACTAGTGTCCTTTCCCACTTCAGTTATTCTTCAGTTCTTGAGTCCACTTGGAGGTTCTTGCTTCCACTTTGAGATCTAGACCCTCTTACTCATCACCAGTCGAATTCCTTGATCCAAGTGTCATTTTGGAAGCTTCCTGGGCATTGACACCTTGAGGAATGACTGTGCCACATGTCCCAACTCGCCCAGCGCAGGTAGCCTTCCTTGCAGTTGACATTCAGCGCAGGTAGACAGTGGAGCAGTTGACATTCAGCGCAGATGCTCAGTGGAGCAGTTGACATGATCCAGAATTAGCTTGTTTTTGAGTGTTTTCAGGTGGAGAACTGATATTTAGTGCTGTGGTTTGCTGACCTTGTTCCTCTAGGGGTAGGAACAACATGTTTAGGGACTTTGGATCCCTTAGATTATTGACATTTCATGCTTCATGCTGTAAGGCACAAAAATGTCTATAACAGTTGCCCCCTAAAGTATGAGGTCGTTTATCGGGTGAAATGCTTTATCAGGAGGATCCGAAGTTCATTCAATCGCTGAGAGATGACCTGTAATAAAATACAATACAATACATTATTTTTCATTCTGCTTTCATGATCTATCTGAGGCGGGCATTCCCATGCTCAGCTTTATAAATTCATTTTAGTACATAGAACAGACGATCGTCTGATGGTAGACTGATAATTCTCTGTTGAAATTATCATCCTTTGAGTAGGATGATCATCTGCTGTAATGATGTACATGTCAAATGTCTTTATATTTCCTGAATATATATCGCAGCCCGGATGGATGAAACTAGATCCGGGGTCTTCAAACTCGTTCGATCTTCACTCTAAGTACAAGTCGATCCATGTGAGAATTGCGCTGAAGTCGAACATGGAAAGACATCGCTTGATTACCGGTCAATGATGTAAACCGTTAACAAACGCGAGAGGAATCACCGATAATGATAATGACCCTCAAGGTACTGCAGTACAATTCACGTGGTGTGAATAAAGGACTTGGCGTCGAACACCACGCAAAATCTTCTGGTCGAAGGTCATTGATGTATACCTGTCGTCGGAAGTGAGAAACTTGCCATTGAGGCATGCAAGCTTCAAAGTACTGAGGGGGTTGTTCCTAGATCAACTTCTTGGATAATGAGTTGAAGTCGACAAGAAGCGATCCGTCAAAGGAGGGCCTTAATGAATCCCACATCAGTGACACGGAACGGAGCTAATGATTTTAGTGGAGGTGAAAACAATCTGTGACATATGATTCAGGGTGGCGATCATGGATGGATGAAGGATAATGTATGGCAGTGGATGGGACACGGTTGACTCTTTCTGAACAACATCTCTTGAACATATAACGACACTGATGCGATGGATCGGTAGCATTACCCCAAATGTGGATGGTTTGGCGAGACCATGGTGATGAGACCGGTGAATGAAACAACCCAACCCGATGTGATACGGAGGAAAAGTGTCATGTTCAAGAGCGACTTGCTACCATTAAAGCTTTGAGGTTCTCCCAATTTTTCCCCAGTCATTTCTGACCAGTACCTCTTTATTTTTGTCAAGCTTGAGGAGGATAACATATGCTTGTTCTATAACCTGCCCTTCGGGCAAGCCCATCGCTATGTTTTAACGAGCCTAGCGATAGGGAAACTCGTTCTCGTCTAAAGACAAGTTTGTCGCTATTTAATCATTTTAACGAGTCTAACGACAAGGAAAACTCGGTCCTTTTCATTTTTAGAGAGTCTGAAAAGGTACAGAAAGTTAACTCCAAAATTCCTTTTTCGTCATCTAATCCCTTAAGTCCGAAAAATTATAAAACAATACAGAAGGGATGAGTTTTCGATAACTTTAACGAGCCGAATAAAACAAGCGCTCGACCTTTTTGTGCAATAATCCCTCAGGTCCAAAAAGATTAAAATCTAGAGGAGGGATAGCTCTTCCGGTCCTTTTAACGAGCTGGAAGGCCAAAACTCGGCAAACTTTTCATATTTTACGAGTCAGATGAAAAGAGCTCAAAGAAGACTCGTCTTTTGAGGAACGAGTGATAAACAGGGATAGCAGCAGATTCCAGGTACAGGTTGGAATTTTCCAATCACGGCAGTGTCACAAGGATGGCTAGGTGAAATCACTCTTCGCAGCTGTTCCTCAAAATAGGTAAACAATCATATGGAGGTGAACGATCGGCCAAATGGAATGGAGGTGGCAGGTGCAAAACACGACCAAGGCTTTTTATGGCTAATAAATTTACGATCACAGTGGTTATTTACCGGGGTATGTTCATTTTTTAATGAGCTTGAATGCTCAATCTTATGTTTATTTTTTAACGAGCATGAACTATGTACTAAAACTGCTCGGATCTCGCTTTTCTATTTTTTAACGAGCATAAATTCCGCGGTAAAACTGCTCGATAATACCAGTCATAAGATAAGAATGTCTCCTGTGAGATAGCTATTTTTTATGGAGCTTTATCTCACGAAGCTATGCTCCTAATTTGGCAAATTTTGACCTTTGCCCCACATCCTTTCTTTATGCAAGTTAGGAAACGACTAATCCAAAAAACAGATAAATAACCGCTCTTTGCCTGCACTCCAAAAGGTTTGCATGCCCCCAGGTATAAAATACAATTTCAAGGCTGCCCCTCCTCTCCCCCACCTCTGCTTTTCTTTGGGTGTTCACAGCTACTTGTCGTCTTGCCAGTCTAATGTTAACGATACTTGTCTTCTCGTTATTTTTAACGGGTCTTACGCGATACTTGTCTTCTCGTCAGCCCAACTTTTGACAGATCTTTCGCAAGATCGCAAGAGAACAGCTACTTGCGACAAGAGAGCAGCTACTTGCGACAAGAGAAGAACACTACTCAAAGACAAAACATTGGTGATATTGAGGGAGGCTTGCCTCTTTCTGGTTACCCAAAGATTGTTTCGTTAATCTTTCAAACAAAACATTTCCTCGGCACTGTCTACCGAAGTAGACAATGGTGAATGACCTTTGTCAAACAAGTAACCTTGACAAAAGAATCCTATTCTAGAACAACCCCTCTTCCATCCATGGACGGGGTACGGACTAGTCATATTCTCTCGCGGAAATTCTACCTTATACCCAGGGTTTCCTCTGCCCGAAGCAGACCAGGATGCATGCCCCTTGGGTTCCAGTCCCATCTTTCCGAATCACTCGCACTCATCGGGAAGGAGGACTGGGGGTGGAGACATTTCTTGATTGAATAGACCATTCAGGGTTGGTATGTGACTATTTGCGATGCGTGATCCCGGAAATGAAAGTTGGTCTACGAGCTTGACCAACCTTCCTTCGTGTGGAAAACACATTACTCTAAAGAGTGAGGAGACTATTGCTCCCATGCAATATATATAGTCTCGTCCAAGGAGTAGGTTATAATCCAAGGGTCCTTGAACGACCATCACGTTCATTTGAACGGTCTTCCCTTTCAATGTAACCGGCACATTGGGGAGGATCCCTAATGGTCGACTGGTTCCTTTATCGAAACCCGAGAGATTTCTTATCTCAGGCAAAAGCGCCGGGGAACCCAGTGCTTTCCAAGCAATAGAGGAAAGGATACTCACAGATGCCCCTTCATCAATGATAGTGTCGGCCATTACCATTCTATAAATTTGGACGATGATTCTGAACGATATACTGGCTGGCAACCGGGGTCTGCCTAGTTGGTTCCAATCAAAGGATACAACCAGGTTGCTTGGTGGTGGGACCGAATACACAGCCGGATATGACCCTGACGATGTTCCTTCCTGCGATAAAGGAATGGGCGCATTGCCCTGACGCTCATCAGAGTCTGTGTTGATGAAAAGAATCTGGATGGTGTCATCCTTATTCTCTTCAGTGACGGTGTCATTTGAAGATGAATCTTCAGTGACAGTGTCATTTGAGGATGAAACCTCTGAAGGAAGAACCGGGTCAACTGCCGTTTCGACCTTTGGAATTTCGTCCGGTCTGGATTCAGTAGGTTCATTTTCAATGACTGACGCTTCAGCTGACCACTTGAGCGGGCCAGCTGTATTCTCAACCAACGAAGGACTTGGCACGAGTTTTTTGTATCCAGGAGGAAGTCTCAACGGTGAAACCGGACGATCTTCCAAAACTCTCTTCGCTTCGTCTAAGAAGGGACAACGGTGGATGGCGTGATCGCCTTCACACAGTCTGCAGGGGGATCTTGCTCCCCCTCTTTGTCTTGAACCTTCACTTTCGCTGGTTGACGGTAAGCATTCAACATGGCTATCAGAGGTTGATGCTCCCGAATTGTGCAAACGAGGGGACCAGTCCCTTAGTATCCGGGGAATACAGGGACAATCTCTATGGAAGTGGTCTCCTTTACATATGACACATGGCGATTTGGGCCCGGTCTGTGCTGTGTGTGGATTTTCGTTAGATGTCTTTTGCTTGCCCCCAGTCGCCTTGGACTCCTTCTTCTTCTTTTCTCTCTTCTTCTTCTCCTTCTTCTCCATGGGAGCTTGGCTTTTGCCGGCTCTACCTTGCGAAGACGAAGGATTGGAGGAAGAGTTATAAGAAGTAGAAGGCTGGTGGGCAGCTCTAGACTGATCTAACTGTTGACTCGACTGTTCAGGAACCATGGTGTTCTGAACTACATTGGTTGAGAATAGCCAAATAGGCAGGCCAATTGTCAGTCCTGGAAGCGACAATGTGGCCATGTGGGGCACACCAACTTCTCCCCAAGAGGAGAAAGGACTAGGATTTCCATCATGTGGAATTCCTTGGTTGGGGCGTTCCATGTTCTCAACCTAAAGATCAACGCAGGAATAGGAGGTGATTATGTTCCGTTTAAAATAAATTTTATAACGACGCTTTAGACACAACTTGCTTTTTCACTTTTTAAGAGTCGAGAAAAAGCTAAAGATGACTCTAGTCTCCTTCGATGTTTTAACGAGCCCGAGGTGACAAATGCTCGGATGGACTTTTTCAGTTATAGAATTTGAAAAAGGCCAAAAGAAACTACTATGGAGTTCTAGGCAGAGGGTGTGCCAAACTTTTCGCAAAACCACAGAATACGTTTTACGGTACGAGTGGTCGATCTTCGTGAATGCTGTGTTCACTGCATTGCGATCAGTAGGGCGGCCGACACGGTTTCCTATGGATAAAGGCTTTGTTCCTATAGGGGTCTCCCAATATATACGCGACGGTACGTGGGAGCACAAGTCCGTATTGATACTTATCGCTTCACCGTGGAGGAATCACCCAACCACTCAACGCTAAGATATCACGTTTAACGACGCCGGAACACGTCTCTAGCTTAGACCTCTATGTGTTTGCATTATGTTTCAATGCGTTGTTATGTAAATTCAATTTATTCTAAGGTTGATCTTGTTTAGCAGTTTGCCTTTATGGATCACCACGAGATGTATAGTAACACTCCTAAATGCAGTCTAAGATGATAAGCAAGCTTTTCAATCTTTCAACTTTGAAAATCTTAACTACTGAGGGAAAAGAAAGACATCATCTTTTCACACAGATCATAGAGCACACACTAATGCACTTTTCCCTAAATCAACATGCAAACTGTCAAAATGTACATGCACAATGCAGGTATTTCTTTTCTCTTTCTTAATGTTGATGTAATACAAAAAGAAAGTTGTTGTATAACTTTGAATTCAATTTCAAGTGAAAGCAAACAAGCTTGTCCAAAATCAAAAGACACCTTAAGATTTACTTGTTTCGACACTAGAAATATATAAACTCAAACCATATGACGAAAGCAAAAGCTCAATCAGCTATGAACAGCAAACAAACTAACTCTTAAGATCAAAACGACACTTATCACAGGTCTAGATCTAAGAGGCCACAGCAAGACTAGTTCACTTTTCGTTATGGGAAACTGCAAATGATATAAGAAATACACAAAGAACAAATACAGTTTCTTTATACAACCGAGGCGGAATAGTGGCAAGGAAAGTTGGTTTCAGATAGGTACATTGACTGATAACAGGCTGCAAAAACAAGGGTGAAAACAGGGCAATAAACAGGAGGGAACCCCAGTAGCACTAGGCAAAACTGGTTCAGCGCAGGTAGTACACTGTCAGTTTGACATTCAGCGCAGGTAGCCCCTTCGGGATCTGCGCTGAAATGCAGACTGCCTTCACAGTGCCTGCACTGAAGAGATAAACTTTCGTTTTTCTCAGTTTCCGGGTCACAGATTGCTCAAAAATTCACAGTTTTTGGCCAAATCAGAAGCTATCAATCAAGTACACACTAAGGGATGAAAAGGAGGATGAAAAGCTATCACTAAGAGCTATTTAGAGTCCTTGTGGATCAGCTCTTCAAATCATAAACATGCCCAGAAACTGAGCTAGAGTAGCTGCCCTCTACTTTGCATTTGAAAGATCCAAATGCAGTTCGATTCGGTACTCCCTGTGTTTATGAAATGAATAGCAAAAACACAAATAACCAACAAGATACGATCCCCAGTGGAGTCGCCAATTTGTTGTTGGGAAAGGTATCCAATACGGAATGGCCCTATCCCACTCTAAGGGTGATAGTACCTCAGCAACAATCAAAGCAAAGCTATTCGAGATTACTTCTTTATGAGATGTAAGAGAGGGGAGAAAGAGATCCACTAACTGATGTCTTCCGCTAATGATTGATCCAATCTTCTCTCTTTGCTGCTTGCTCCTGGCTCCTTGCTCTTTCACTGGCCCAGCTACACCAAGATCCTGCAAAATGGCAAGAAAGGGAAACTACAAGAAGCATACATTCATAATTGATTCAAGGATTAGAATAAATCAAATACACAAGCATAACAATACACCATTGAAACACATGCATATAGAAGAACCTCAAATGCTTTATTAATGGAAGAAGTAAAGTTCAGGAAGTGATACAACCATAAGAGGCCCAATCCAGCATCACCTCCCAGCAGAAAGAAATCTCCTCTTCACCTCCTTCAAAGCAAATCACCCAATAGTTCTATACTCAAACCAACAGCACTTCCTTACATTCACAAGATTCCAGCTTCCCTAGACCTCATGAGAGAGCTCTATATATAGGAGTTTTGGAGAAAGGATGAGTCAGCTTGTAGCTGGCATGAAGCTGACTAGTGTCCTTTCCCACTTCAGTTATTCTTCAGTTCTTGAGTCCACTTGGAGGTTCTTGCTTCCACTTGGAGATCTAGACCCTCTTACTCATCACCAGTCGAATTCCTTGATCCAAGTGTCATTTTGGAAGCTTCCTGGGCATTGACACCTTGAGGAATGACTGTGCCACATGTCCCAACTCGCCCAGCGCAAGTAGCCTTCCTTGCAGTTGACATTCAGCGCAGGTAGACAGTGGAGCAGTTGACATTCAGCGCAGATGCTCAGTGGAGCAGTTGACATGATCTAGAATTAGCTTGTTTTTGAGTGTTTTCAGGTGGAGAACTGATATTTAGTGCTGTGGTTTGCTGACCTTGTTCCTCTAGGGGTAGGAACGACATGTTTAGGGACTTTGGATCCCTTAGATTATTGACATTTCATGCTTCATGCTGTAAGGCACAAAAATGTCTATAACAAAGGGAAAGGAGGGAAACAAACCAAAGGGAAAAATAACTTGAAACAACATAAACCCTAGCAGCATTTGCTCATTAACATTGCAGCCATATAAGGAGTTCCACTTGCAAAATTTTAATCATTTTAACATGTTCATGACACCCACCATCATAACCAGCAATTAATCCATGTTTAGAGCACCTACCTCGAGCAAATTGATAGCTTGGAAAGAGTTTGAGGTAATTGGTTTGAAGTTTGCAGCAAGGCGGTTCAACGGGTCGCGCACGTTGCTTTTCTGAACTGCGGAAGAGCTCTCAACGGGTCGCGCACCTGGTTCGACGGGTCGCGCCCCTCTCTGCTGCCCGAAATTGCTCCTCTTTCGCTCCTTTCTCTCAATCACTCTCTCTATCTCTCTTGCAAGCGTTAGAATGCACAATGAGAGTGAAAGGAGGGAATTTGGGCTTTTATAAGTCTCATTTGAAAAAAAAATCATTTACAAACCCACTTTCTAATGTTTTTTCTTTTGACACTTTATAACATTGATTTTTGGTTTCCTTTATCCTGAATTTGACTCATTGAGTGCTTTGACTTGATTCTTTTTGCAGGTAGATCATCTAAGGGACTTTGGCAAGGGGACCAGGGTTACTGCTGCCCTTTTGAAGACTTTTTGGAATTTCATTATTTTTACAAAACTTTAACATAACCTTGGCTTTAAAAAACAGAGTTTTTAAATCCAAGGTTAAAAATGAACTGTACATGATGAAAATATCAAAGAAACATGTTTACAATCCTCCCTCTGGCTCGCTGGGCACTCAAGGACTTTCAAAGACATGACCTTGCAGAGATAAATGACCAAAACCCTAGAGCTAGGACCTTTGACCCCAAGACAAAACAAGACAAGCTTGAAAGAGCTTAATGACTTATATGACCTAATCCAGCAAAACCAAGAGGGGTATAAATAAACCAGCTCCTCCATCAGGGTTATGGCATGCCTAACGGGATGCAAAAATTTGACACTGATGAGACACCTACCTATGCAAATGCAAAGAGCTTTGATCACTGATGGAGGGCTTTCAAGACTGACACTAGCACCTTCCAGAGTGAATCTTGTTGAGATATGTTGTCATTAGTGGTAACAGGGTGATGGAAGCAAAGTGTTTAGGTGGTAGCAGGAGGCACAAGTGTCACATAAATTCCTTGAGGAACAGGTTCTAGGGAAAAGAAGGGAAAAAGATTCGAGTCAGTGCAGTAGATTTGTAGCCAGTTTTAGAGAATTATATCATCATAAATGTAGGTGTAATCCACCCAGATGGATAGAGCTCTGGAAGAGATTTCCAAAGATATATGGAAGTCCTGAAAAGGCCTCCTAGATCAAAAGTTAGATGCAGTCAAATTTTTATGACCTCAAGGCCTTCATAGCAGAGCTAAAGAGTGTGGAGGAGCCTTGGCGCATAGCCAAGTTTGTCACATTTCCAAAGTGCAGCAATAAGATAGGCGAAGCCTCTAAACAAGAGTGCGAGGAAGACGTGGTAGCATTAGGTTGGACCACAAGCAGAGCCCACCTGACAGGCTTACCCCAGTGGATACACCCTGAAAGAGTTATTTTGTTGCCCAAATCTAAGTGACCCAGTGGTATTCCTTGGGAAACGATAGCTAAGCATTGTCCAATGGTGAATGAGCGGAGGATCCCACATTACAGCATGGCCCAACAAGAGTAGCTCGACGGGTGTACCCTGGTAGATTTGATATGCCACACAAAGTTAAGCATCATGATGCATTGAACGGGTGGAGCCCACTCGACAATGATAGCCCGGAAAGGAATTCCCATAGGTTTGTTTGGAGAAGCACACGACTAAGCATTGGGAGGTAAGTGATGGGAAACGACATCTAAGGCAACAAACCAATGTAAAAGGAGTAGGAAGAGGCACACTTTGCCAGGTCATCCCACAGAGTGTGAGCCTAGAGGTTTACCTTAGAAGGATAACAGAGAAGGTAAAGTAGAGGAGCACCGACCTGACGAAAAACTAGAGAAAATGGTCGGTAAGTCGAAAGACGAAATAACAAAGAAAATGGTCACAAAACAAAGGTCTGGAGGACCTTTTCTCTCTCCTCCAAGAGGACAAGTGGCAGAATGGACATGTGAGCATGGACATGTTGACATCTAAGGATGATGTCAGCATGAACATGTAGCAGGCAGATTCAACATTTTTGGGCACCCAAATGGCCCTTTTTTGAGTGACACATGTCACCACTCACAAGTCAACACGTGGCAGGAGTGACGGCATCCCAGCGGGAAGAGCCCAGAAGATTCATTGTTGTGCATTTTTTGGCAGTGTTGGGTAGAAGGCACCAAGCCATGAAGGCAAAGTGGTAGCCAATAGAGAGTACGTCGAGCGGTCCCCATGAGACACGTCAACCCAAAGGTATGACCCCCACAGGTGAAGTATGGTGCACATAAGTGAATGCTTCGGGATAGTAGGGGCTACGGGCTAAGCACCCACACCAGGGCCTATGACACAAGATAGAATCAAGGGTGCAGTAAATAAAGAGTCACAAAGAATTTTGGAAGCAGCTAAGCATTGCTCCTTGGTTGCTTCGCGTAGAGGCGTGACCAACAGTGCAGAGTCGTTAATAAAGAAAAAAAGGCTCCCAACAAGACTTAAAAGGGCTTAATTCCCAGGGCATAAGTCGATGGTCGTGGAGACTAGTCCTATGGCAGAAAATAGGTAAAAGGAGCCAGCGAAAAGGAGCTTAAAGGAAGAAAGGTGGAACTGTTTGTTTAGCAACAAATAAGCCAAATTAAACAATAGTTAAGTTTGGTGAAGCTATGCTAAAACCTGTAAACAAGGTAGAATGCATAAAATAATCATAAAAGCTCAGTTTCACTTGCAGAAAATGGTTGTTGAGGTCAGATTACTTGGAGAACATGTTCAAAAGACTGAGATGAGTAGGACAAAGGAAAAAAAATAAGGAAGTAGGTAGTAATCAAAGAAAATAGAAAGAAGGAAAAAATATCAAACAAAAATTCTATATAAGCTGGCCTAATCAAGCAGAATTGTACACGAGTTTTTTGAGACTGAGCTTCTGGTGCAGCGAGGTGTTCGTATGGTTTTTGGAGTAATCAAAGATTGTTTTAGGTGTTTTTTCTGAAGTGGTGATAGATATTTAAGTGCTTTTGAAAGGAGAGAAGGCAATCATTGATCCTAGCGTGAAAATGGATGAAAGATGGAACAATGAGTGTACAAGTGAGTTGTAGCTTGCTGATTAGGCATTGGTTCTCCTTCCAGTGGGTGCTGGAGAATAGTTGGGGTTTTAGCTCCATTCAGTTGCAACAAATAAATTAGGAATTTGTAGCTTCCTACTGGTTGTAGCCAAAATATTATATTTTAAAGTTGTAAATTTCCCTATGAATAAAATGGAGAAGTAGTTTCTCAAGTTATTTATTCCTTGAATGTTCCATTGATTGTTGAAGTATTTGTTTATCATATATATTGTGGAAAGTGCTCTTTACTTTCTTATTGTTCTCACACAAAGTAAAAGAAATTTTGAATTGGTAAAATTGCTACAATATTAATTCACCCACCCTCTTAGTATTGTCATGGTTTCCAACAATTGGTATCAGAGCAAAGTTACTTCTAATCAATCTAACAGTTGGAAGAAATATCAAGGACCATGGCAAACTAGGAAGGAGGTTTTATCAATAAGGCACCTATGTTCAATGGAACAAACTATATGTTTTGGAAAGTGAGGATGAAGACCTACATTCAATCACTTGGAGTTGATGTGTGGGATGTTGTGGAAGAAGAATATCAAATAACTCCATCATTGGTTACCAAAGATCAGAAGTTGGACTTCATATGCAATGCTAAAGCAATGTTTGCCCTGCTTGTTGGCCTACCTGAATCAGAACTTCTCAAGGTGATGGATTGCAAATCTGCCAAAGTAATCTGAGACAAGATGAGCAGTTGTTATGAAGGAGACAACAAGGTAAAGAAAGCTAAAATCCAAGGTTTTAGGATCCATTTTGAATCATTAAGCATGCATGATGATGAAGATATTGCAAAGTATTTTCAAAGAGTTGATGAAGTTGTGAAAACCATAAGAGGGCTTGACGAGAAGCTAGATGAAGATGTGGTAGTTCAAAACATGTTAAGATCTCTTCCTGAGAGGTTTAATCCCAAGGTGTCAGCCACTAAAGAAATGGAAAATCTGAGCACTCTCACTCTATATCAACTCCTTGGAATACTCACTGCCTATGAGATGAGGAGTTCTAAAGGA
Source organism: Pinus tabuliformis (assembly GCA_031772625.1). Lineage (NCBI taxonomy): Eukaryota > Viridiplantae > Streptophyta > Pinopsida > Pinales > Pinaceae > Pinus > Pinus tabuliformis. Next base: position 1,089,839,788 of record CM062813.1, read on the forward strand.
AAGTTTGTTGCCAAAGAATCAACCTTCAAAGCAATGAATAAGTGCAAGGATGAGCATAATGACTCATGCTATGAATCAAATGAAGAAGAAGCCAACTATGTGAGGAAGCTCAAGCAAGGATCAGGCAAGTATAAAGGTAAGTTGCACTGTAAATGTTTAATTGTGGCCAAGTTTCGCATTATGCATCAAAGTGTATTGAAAAGAAGGAAAAGGACTATGATCCTAAAGAAAAAATTAACAAGGTTCAAAAGGATAGAAAAAGGCCAAGAAGAGATGTTTGTATTCTCAAGATGAGATCTCCTCTGAAAGTGAGCCCAGTATATCCTCATATGAGGACATAAATGATGAGAGCACTAAGGAATTCATGTTGATGCCCACTGAAAATCTTCAAGTTGAGGCTATTAACTCTGATAATGAAGAGGGAAAAGTCGACCTTGAGAGAGAGTTGGTAATTGCTATTGAAGAAATAGAGAGACTAAGAAAGGAAAACAAAACCCAAAAATAATACTTGATAAAAGAAAAGGTTGAGGTAGTAGACCCATTACTTCTACAGTTAGAAGAAGGTAAGAAAACACAATATTCCTTGAACTTGCAGTTGAATGAAAAGGCTCAAATACACGACAAGCTGGAAGGAGAAATTGTGTTGTTGAAGAAGGAGCTTGAAAAGGCTAAACACAGCTGAGCTTCAATAAAAAAATTCAACAAAAGGATGGAAAATTTAAATGAAATTTTGGAGGATCAATGCATCTCCAAAGACTGAACTAGTCTTGGTTTTGAAATTGAATCCAACATAGCAACTGAATTGAAAAGTAAAAATGCAATCACCTTTGTTCACCTAGCAAAAGAGGGGTCCACGCAACAGCTAGAAGACAATAAGAAATCTAAGAAAAGTCAATAGTAGTAGCAAGAGGAGCATGTTGTCCATGTTATTCGAACCGCCCAAAATTTTGCTCAAAGCATAAGGAAATCGTCAAGGAACAAGGATATCTTCCCAAGATATGATTTTAAATTCACCAATTATGGCCACAAAGCTGCAAACTGCATAGTTAATCTATCATGCAGACAACTCAGATCCAAGAGAAGATTTTAACAGAGAAGAAGAAGACCTAGGTATAATAATTCTTTTGCTCCCCTGAATTATCAAGTACAATGCTTTAAATTCCAAAATTTTGGGCATATAGTAGTTAATTGTAGGCTTAAAGAAAAGAAGACAAAGCCAGTTATTGAGAAAATTGAACAAAATCCCAAAGTCTGGAAAGAGAAAGAGAAATCAGAGCAATGTGACATTGCCTTGTATGCTCACAATGGTGGGAGCCATTGGTATGTGGACAGTGGTTGTTCCAGGCACATGACAGGAGATAGAAGAAAGTTTCTCACTTGGAAGCCTGTTGACAAAGGTAATGTGACATTTAGTAACAACTCTCCAGGAAAAATAATTACAAAAGGAGTGGTCAGTCTCTCAAATGGCAAAGTTAAAGTTAAGAACGTTTTGTATGTTGATGGGTTGAAACATAATCTATTGAGTGTGTCTTAGATGTGTGATCAAGGCTATGATGTGGTTTTCAAAGCTAAAAAATTTCAAATCAAGTCCACAGGCACAGGTGATATAGTTGCAAAGGTTGTAAGAATAGACAACAATGGTGAAGGAGAAGATAAAAAAGTGTTGCTTATCAAAGATAGAAGAGAGTCGGTTGTGGCACAAAAGGCTTGGACATATGAACTTTGACCATATTGTCAAGCTTAGAAAGAAAAATGCAGTCAAGGACCTGCCCAGGCTTTCAAAACCATAGAACATTATTTTCAAATCTTGTCAACTAGGAAAGCAAGCTCGAGTTCCTTTCAAGGTACACATTGATTTGCGTAGACCATCCAGAACACAATTAAACATAAGTAAGTTATATTTTATGCTAATAACTGATGACTTCAGTAGGATGATGTGGATTTCGTTTTTCAGAGAGAAATCTGAGGCTTTTTAGAAGCTTAAAGAATTCAAATTTATAGTTGAGAATGAAACGAATTGCAAAATCAAAAGCATCAGGTCAGACAATGGAGGTGAGTTTAATTCAAAGGAGTTTGATTAATTATGTAAGACAAATGGCATCAAGAGACAGTTTACCATAGTAGAGACTCGCTAAAAATGGTGTTGCAAGGAGAACAAATAGATTAGTGCAGCAATTAGCTATAGAAATGATGACCGAGAGGAATGTTCAACAGAGGTTTTCGGTAGAGGCTATTCACACAACAGTTGTCATTCTCAACAAAGCCCATTTTTTACCCAACAGTGACAAAACTCTATAATAAATGAAGGCATTTTCCTAGGTTATTCACAAAATAATAAATGTTACAGATGCTACAACAAAGTCACCAAAATGATCATCGATTGTGTAGATGTAAAATTGGATGAGCACGTTGTTCAAGAAGAAAAGCAATCAGTAAAATCTAGCGTTGATGAATCAGTGGTCGTTAGTAATGAAAGTGATGAGGCAACTATAAAGGAAAGTGAGGAAGATCCCTCTAGTCCTCAAGCCAGAGATCCCCCAAGGTATGTACAAAAAAATCACCCAGCTGAACAAATAGTTGGTGAATTAAATTCAGGAGTGCAAACAAGAAGGAAGTTTCTCAAGCCCCCTACGCAAGCACATGTTTCATTGTTATCCATGGAGGAACCAAAATATGTTGCTCAAGTCAACCAAGATCAACATTGGCTAAAGGCCATGAATGAAGAATTGGACTAGCTAGAGAAAAATCAAACTTGGGAACTTGTTCCCAAGACCTGCAAATAAGAATGTCATTGGCAGGAAGTGTTATTCATGAATAAGTTGAGTGACCATGGAGAAGTCATAAGAACCAAGGTCAGGTTGGTATGCAAAGGCCATGCTCAAATAGAAGGCTTGGATTTTGATGAAACTTTTGCTCCTGTTGCTAGATTAGAAGCAATAAGAATGTTTTTGGGATTTTCCTACTTTAAGAAATTCAAAATTTATCAAATGGATGTCAAATCTAATTTTCTCAATCGAGAGCTACAAGAGGAAGTTTATATACAGTAGCTAGAAGGTTTTTAGTTGACAGAGAAACCAGACTATGTTTGTTAAGAAGGAATTGTATGGCCTCAAGCAAGACCTTAGGGCTTGGTATTCAAAGCTAGACAACTACTTTCTCAAGTGTGGATTTAAAAGAGGAGCAGCTGACATCAATCTCTATATCAAAGAAAAGGATGGAAAACTCATTATGGTGGTGGTATATGTTGATGATGTCTTATTTGCAAGTAATTCAGTTTGTTGAACAATGAATTTGTAGCTGATATGAAGGCTGAATTTGAGATGTCCATGCTTGGACAGCTATCGTATTTCCTTGGATTACAGATAACACAAACCCCTAAAGGCGTTTTTTTTCTCAAGGCAAGTATCTCAAGGAAGTGCTAAAGAAATTTGGCATGGAAGAATGCTTGTTAGTGAGCACTCCAATGGTGGTAGGTTGCAAGCTTAGTAATATGGATGAATCTCTAGCAGTGGACAAAGCTTATATAGATCCATCATTGGCAGCCTTTTGTATTTGATATCTTCAAGGCCAGACATCATGTAGGTTGTTGTAATAGTTGGAAAATTTCAAGTAGTTCCTAGACAAATTCATCTCCTTGCAACCAAAAGAATTCTGAGATATCTTAGAGCAACAATGGACTGTGTTTTTTATAGTGATGTTGGTTGGGAAAGTGATGTGGATGATAGATAAAGCACAAGTGGTGGTGCTTTCGTTCTTGGATAAAGTCTAGTCTCATTTTTAAGCAAGAAGCAAGCTTCCATTTCCTTATCTACAGCTGAAGCAGAATATATTGTAGCAACTTCTTGTTGTACTCAACTTTTGTGGATGAAGCAAACTTTGCAAGATGTACAAGTGTCTTATAATCAGTCGATACCCACTATTTGTGACAACACACATGTAATCAACATGTCAAAGAATCCAGTATTTCACTCTAAGACCAAGCATATCCCCATTAAGTATCATTTCTTGAGGGAGCAAGTTGCAACTCAGATTGTGAAGCTTGAGTATGTTCCAACAAAAGAACAAGTTGTTGATATATTTACAAAGCCACTCCCTAGAGAACAGTTCAAGTACTTAAGGCAAATATTGGGAGTCATTCCTTTTGCCTCCCTTCATTAGCTCCTCCTCAAAGAGGAAGCAAGCCAAATTGTACATTTTTAACATATATTGGTGAAGTTGTCAGGTCCACAAGGATCAACATGACAGAGAAGGATTATAGATAGGAGAAGCATGGTGATAAGGGGAGCATGATGGTGTCTTTTGACATTGATGTCAAAGGGGGAGTGATCTAATGATCAAACAAAAAGGGTGTGAAAGATGGTAATCAAACCATAGCTAGAGAAGCAAATCACAAGAACAACACCAACAACAGTTCCACAACAGCTAAAAGACAACAAAAGTTTATCTTCGGGGGAGAAACACGCATGTTTTGTTTAGTGTGCCTTTTTAGAAAAGCCAAAGGCTTTTTGTTTGGTTTTGGTGTTGTCATCAATGCCAAAGGTGGATATTGTTGAGATGTTTTGTAATTAATGGCAACAAGGTGATGGAAACAAAGTGTTCAATGATGGCAGGTGGCAGCGGGAGGCACAGGTGTCAAAGAAATGCCTCAGGGATTAGGTTTCAGGCACACAAGAAGGGAAAAATATCAGAATCAATGCAATAGATTTGGAGCTAGTTTTAAAGCACTATATCATCTTAAATGTAGGTGTAAGTCACCCATATGGATAGAGCTTTGAAAGAGATTTCCAATGATATATTGAAGTCCTAAAAAGAACTCCTAGATCAAAAGTTAGATCCAGTCAAAGTTTTATGACCTCAAGGCCTTCATAGCAGAGTTAAAGAGTGTGGAGGAGCCTTGGCAACATAGACAAGTTTGGCACATCTCCAAAGTGTAGCAACAAGATAGGTGGAGCCTCTAAGTGAGAGCTTCGAGCAAACGTGATAGGAGCAAGTTGGACCACAAGTGGAGCCTGCCTGGTGAGCTTACCCTGGAAGGTACACCATAGCGAAATTATTTTGTTGCCCGAATCTAAGCGACTGGGTCGTAGTCACTCGGACATGACAACTAAGCATTGTCTAATGTTGAACGAGCGGAGGAGCCAACATTACAGCCTGGCCCAACAAGAGTATCCTGACGGGTGTACCCCAGTAGATTTAATATGGTGCACAAAGTTAAGCATCGAGATGCATTGAGCGAATGGAGCCCACCCAACAATGATGGCCCGGAAAGGAATTCTAAGATGTTTGCTTGGAGAAGCACACTGCTAAGCACCAGGAGGTAAGTGATGGGAGACGACAACAAAACCAATGTAAAAGGAGTAGGAGGAGGTCCACTCTACCAGCTCATCCAATGGAAGGTGAGCCCGAAGGATTATCTTGGCAGGATAACAGAGAAGGCCAAGTAGAGGAGTGTCGACCTGGCGAAAAACAAAGAAAATTCCCGGTAAGTCGAAAATGAAATAACAAAAAAATGCTCACAAAACAAATTTCTAGAGGACCTTATCTCTCTTCCCAAAGAGGACAGGTGGCAACATGTGATTGGCCTGGATGACATCAAAGGATGACATCTGCATGGACACGTGGCAGATCGATTCAACATTTTTGGGCACCTAAATGGCCCTTTTTTGAGTGACATGTGTCACCACTCACATGTCGACACATGGTAAGAGTGATGTAATCCTTACGGGAAGAGCTTAGAAGATTCATTGTTTTACATTTTACGGTGGTGTCAGGAAGAAGTCACTGGGTCACAGAGGCAGAGTGGTAGCCAATAGAGAGTGCATCGGGGGGTCCCTACGAGACATGTTAACCTGGAGGTAAGATCCCGACAAGTGAACTATGGTGCACATAAGTGAATGCGCTAGGATAATAGGGGCTACGAGCTAAGCGCCCACGCAAGGGCCTATGCCACAGGGTAGAACCAGGGGCGTCGTAAATAAAGATCCAAGAAGGCTTTTCGAAGCAGCTAACCGTTTTTCCTTTGTCGCCTCGGGTAGAGGCATGACCAACGGTGCAGAGCCATTAACAAAAAAAAAGGTTCCCGACAAGACTTAAAAGAGCTTAGTGCCCAGGGCCTAAGTTGATGGTCATGGAGACCGGTCCTATGGCGGAAAACAGGTAAAAGGAGCTAGCGAAAAGGAGTTGAAAAGCGAAACTGTTTGTTTCTCAACAGATAATCTAAATTAAACAATAGTTAAATTGGCAAAGATCAGCTAAAACCTAAAAAACGGCAGAATGCATAAAATAAGCAGAAAAACTTAGTTTGACTTACAAAAAATGGCTCTTGAGGTCATATAAATTGGATGACATGTTTAGAAGACTAAGATGAGTAAGAAAATGGAAAAAATTAAGGAAGCATGCAACAATTAAAGAAAATCGAAAGAAGGCAAAAATATCAAGCAAAAATTATATATAAGCAAGCCTAATCAAGCATAATTGTACACGAGTTTTTTGATACAGAGATTTTGGTTGAGCGAGGTGTCGTTATGGTGTTCACAATAATCAAATATTATTGTAGGTGTTTTTCTGAAGTGATGATAGATATTTAAGTGTTTTCGAAAAAACAGAAGACAGTCATTTATCCTAGTGTGAAAATGGATGAAAGATGGAACAGTGAGTGTCAAAGCGAGTTGTAGCTTGTTGATTAGGGGTTGGTGCTCCTTCCAGTGGGTGTTGGAGAATAGTTGGGGTTGTAGCTCCATTCAGTTACAACTGATAAATTAGGAAGTTGTAGCTTCCTACTAGTTGTAGCCAAAACATTGTATTTGCAAGTTGTAGTTTTCCCTATGAATAAAATGGAGAAGTAGTTCTTGAAGTTATTTGTTCCTTGAATGTTCCATTTATTGTTGAAGTAGTTGTTTATCATATTTATGGTTGAAAATGCTCTTTATTGTATTATTGTTCTCACACAAAGTAAAATGAAATTTTGAATTGGTAAAATTTCTACAATACTGATTCACCCCCCCTCTCAATAATGTCTTGGTTTCCAACAAATCCATGACAAGGTGTCATGAGCATAGTTTTTTATTTTTCCTTTTTTTATGTGTCAAGCCCATTAAAAAATGAAATAGGTCATGTGAGCATGGTTCTTTCCCGTGTTAAGCTCGTAAAAAAGGAAATAGGCATTCGAGCATAGTTATTTTCATTTCACTCTCGCATTGAAATGAAACCAACCTATGAACGTAGTCTAATTAATTAATTGAAATCAATAATTTAAAGATACAAATTAAATAAAAGTAAAATAAAACAATAATAATAATAATAATATACAAATAAATAATTAAATAAAATAAATAAATAATTAAAAATAATAATAATAATAAATATTATTATTATTTATCAAATTAATCAAAGTAATTAAAGATTCCAAACTTTTGAAATAAATATATAATAATAATAATAATATTTAATAAACAAATAATAATTTATGATAATAACAAATAAATACATAATAATAAATTAAACAAATAAATAAACTAATAATTCAATAATTAGTTTAAAACAGTAAAAAATATTTAACTTTATATAATTAAATTATCAAAAATAATAAACTAATAATAATAATAATAATAAATAATAATAATAAAATAAATAAATAATATTCTAATAAAAATAATAATAAAATGATATTATTATAAAAATAAATAAATAAATATAGTGAATAAATAATAACAAAATAAATAATAATAATAACAAATTAATAAATTAATTAATAATAAGTAAAAATTAATAATAATAATAACAATATTAAATAAATAATAAAAATAATAATAATAATAACAAAAATATATATATAATAATAATAAAAATGAATAATAAACAAATGAATTTTAAATAAAATAAGCCGACCTAATTTCTCACTGCACTCCTTAATAACCCTCTTATATATATCAATAATCATAGCTCTGTGATACATCATTAATTTTAAAGATTATCTATTGCCGCATCCCCTGATGATGGACTCACTTCGTAGTCCGAAACGTTGGGTTCACAAAACTCTACAACAGGTCATTCCTCCTCTATCTAAAACCATTCTCACCTGTATGGATTCTCTATTTAACAACGTAGTTCTTTTCTTGTGTCAAACTCATTAAAAAATGAAACAAGTTGTTTTGAGCATAGTTCCTTTTCTTAAGTCAATATCGTTAAAAATGAAACAATGTGCTGTGAGCATAGTTCTTTTCCCATGTCAATCTCATGAAAAAATGAAACATATCCCCCTATAATTGATTTGAGTCTTTGACTAGATCTCATAAATGTTGAGTCAAGTCTTTCACCTCATATCGTAAATGAACCTTCATTTCATCCACCTATTAGTAACCAGTAGTCTATGTAGGCATATCAAGTGAAGCTTGGGGGACATGTGTCTCCAGTTATCATGCCATTGACCTATGGCATTATGCTAGGGTCATGAAACTTATCTCAAGCACAATTTTTTCTCTGTTTCAAGCTTGTGTAAAAATGAAACTTATCTCAAGCTTGGTATTTGTTTCTTCTTGTGCTCATAAATACATGAGAATAGGTTATTGAGTATACTTTTATCACTTTTTTGGTCTCGTTAAAATTGAATGAAAAAGAAACCCCTTAGAGTCTTCTTTAAGCTCTTTTTAGACCCCCGAAATATGAAAATATTACCGAGTAAATTTGTTTCTTTCGTGCTCGCAAAAGTACATGAAGAAACGTCTACCTAGTATTAGTTTACCCCTTTTATGGACTACATAGAATATTTACGAAAAACATATACTTTAGTCAATCATGACTAGAATAATTCTCGGTTTTATTATTTTACACTTTCTCGAGCTCGGGGGACTAAATTTATGAAAAATAAAATAAAATGGAGTTTCCTTTTCATTTCTTTTTAGACTCCCTAAATGTAAAAAAGAAAAGTTACCCCTTCACTAGACTCTTAAAATGTAAAAAGTGTAGGACTCATTAATCATGATGAGACCGAACCACTCCTTCCTGGGGTTCGTTAAAAAATACTTTGAAGGACTCATCCAAAGGATGAGCTTATATGACAAGCATATGTTATCCTCCTCAAGCTTGTGCAAAAATAAAGAGGTACTTTCCAGTGATGGTGCAGGGGAATGGGAAAGGAACATTTATCTTTTGTATTCTATAAAGGCAGTATGTCACTCTTGAACATGATACGTTGTCACATTCCATGTCAGGGTTGGGAAATTCGTTTGTCACTTAGTTGATCATACCTCATTGAAAGTCTTCATAATTGGTCTTTGGTCCTATTTTGAGTCAAATGTTTCCAAGTCAAAATGTTGTGTCGCCAGTATGTTCAATAGAAGTCCAACTACAGTCAAAATTACTTTGCGATCTTACCTTTAATCACGTCGGTTGTCCCTGAGTTAGTTCTGAATTACTCTGAATTTCTTCTTCAAAACTTGACATGTGTTTTGTGTCATTGGCCCTCCTGCGACGGGTCACTTCCTATCGACGTCAACTCATTATCTAGGAAGTTGATCTAGAAACCTCCCTTGATACCTTAGATCTTGTATGCCTTAATTACAGGTTTCTCGCTTCCAACAATAGGTTCTCGTCATTGGCCTTTGATCAGATGTTTCTACGGGTGTTCGAACTCAAGTATTTATTCACGTCTTGTAGATTATACTTGAGTACCTTGAGAACCATTTTCATTATAAAAAGTTTATCTTGCACATGTTAATGGTCTTCATCATCAGCCAATAATCAAATGGTATCTACCATGTTTGACTTCAAGCCATTTATTCACTTGGTCAGATTCATACTTTGGATAGAATGTTAGAAGATGAAGACCCTGAATCTTATTTGTATATCCAGGTTGCATGGAGTTTTAAATATTCATCACTCTAAAATGGATCCATTTCAATGGTTGTGTCCATACTAAGTCTATTATTGACATGGATCTTTGTACATTTACGTACTTATTCTTTAAGATACTTCTACTCTACGTATGGGAATTCCTACCTCAATGATGATAATGATATTGTGTCGTAATATCTTTGATTTTTTATCTGTAGGTCTCTGAATAGTGATTCCTTGATCCTTGCCACTACATGTTAAAGAACTTCAGCCATCATACCAATTCTGACTTTGTACTTTAGGGGGAATCTATTACACATCAATTTGTCACACTTTATGCAAATGATACCAAATCTGAGTCTTACATGATTCGATGAACTATGATAATAAGTTCCCTTCAAAGATGGAAGAAGTACCTATCATAAAGTACAAGAATCTTGGGTTAAATACTTTAAAACCCTAATTTTGGAGATCATCATCGGTCCTTAGTTCACAACTTGCTATGGTCACACCTTGAATAACTAATGACTAGCGATGTCATTGTGGTTTCCTTTGTTATAGTTGTGATGATCTTCTTACACGAGTAAAAATAAAATAAAAATTAAGCTCCCTCTTCTAAAAGCCTCCTAATGGGTATCTAATCCGAATTGATTGAGATTGAGCTCGAGCTCCCCATCCCACTCATTGTGGATCTCTCTCCTCCCTTTATGGATCTCTCAACTTCCACTCCTTCCTATAAGTACAATGCTTGCAATGAGAGTTCAATTTCCATTTCAGACCTTTGAACTTACCTAAATGTTGCTCAAATTTTCATTGGAGTTCTTTTCATTTCAAAGGCTTGGGTTGAGGATCATTTCAAGGAGACTCCAACATCAAGGCACTTGGTTTTAAATCTCCTTATCTTTATCATTAATACAAATATTTGTCTCTTTCTTATATGGATATGTTATAATGTTTATTGTAAGCCTCCTTGATCTCTTACATGTTTTATAATTGAATATTTGATATATACTGTGTTTTGATCTCTTGTTTGGTTTTGTCTTTGTAGGTCTCCTCTTGGAGCATCAAGGGAGAAAGGTTGGAAGCTACAGAGGACAACGACGAGGGTCATCGACATGCATTTCATGGAACAATATGCATCTTTGCATATTCTTATATCTGTGATTCAGTCATAAATTAGGGAATGTTTGCATTTATTTGCCTTTTTGTTTCTAGATTTGCTTTCTAAGTCTAGGGAGATCTCGGTATGTCCACAGAGAAAGATTTTTAGAATAACACATATGTTGCCCATGCTACAAATCTTGTATAGGCTCGGGATTCCTCTTTAGTCCTCTCATGACTTTGTGTTGAAGCCCCATTCTTATTCCTCACTCTTATTCTGACTTCGTACCCTAGAGGCTACCATGTGTTGATTTGCACTATTGCATTACATATTGACCACTTGCACCCTTTTGGCCTTAAGTCAGCTTCATTTCAATCTCGTATGAACCACTTTTGTCCATGATTTTTCTGTAAGATCAAACCATGCATTCATTATCCTTTGCGACTTGACACCCTTTTACCTTGGAGGGAACATTCTCTGAGTGTCGATGACTCCCATTTATAACCTTGCATTGAGCATAGGGATGTTCCAAACCCAGGAACTAGTTTTCTTGCATTTGACACTATTTCCCTCCACTATACTATAAGAATTCCTTTATTCTTTTTTTTCATACTTTATAATATGAAAAAGACAAAAAATAAAATTATCCAAAAAAAGAGAGGGAATGAGAAAAGTTGGTTTTATCACTTTGGCAGTAGAGTCAATTATGTCGCCCTTGAACAAAGACTTTAAAAATAAGTCTTTCCTCCATTGGGTTGGGACTTATTTCAACTTTAAGGAAGCCAAAACCTTATCTTAGAGAAAATACTCGTATGGTTGGTTACTCTTCCAATCAAATGGAGAGTTTGTTAATGCCTCATGTATTGCAAACTTATACAAATTCCATTTTATGTTGCCTTAAAAGTCACAAAGTGTCATGCTCTTGTTCAATGGAAATTGGCCTTTATGTCGACCATTCTACTGTGTCTCTTGACTCATTTAGGTCGTCCATATCTGGTCTGTGAAGTTATTCTTAGTATCAGATCAGCTACTTGTTCATTTACTCGTGTCAGTATATATACACCCTATAGGTAGGCCTAATTCATTCTTAAGGAGAGGTATCATCATTATCCCAAAATTTTCTTGGATCGGGTCTTTATTTTTTCCAAGCCTCCTGCACTCCCAGTCTTTAGGAAACCCTTGTTTCCTCACATAGATGTTCAACCTCCTTGTCTAGCATATTCTTGCATATATTGGAGAGGAAGTCTTTGATGGATTGGGTTGGATAGATAAGAAGGAAGGTTTCGTCAGTACCTTTGGTTAGGATTAGGTTGTAACTTCACTTGTACTTGTTGCTTTCAGTTAATAAAGAGACTTATCTCCTGTTTCCATATTGAATTGTTGTTCTATGAATGTTAATTTGTGATGCTTATGATGATTTATCATATATATTTATACTTGTACTTTGAATTCAGTGATTTGCTCCTATCTATGAGATTCATTTGTAGGTTTGCACATCTTGGAAGAAGGTAGAGGATTTAGACCCTGCATGATCTAATTCAAATGCAGGACCTCCAGATACATTTCCAATCCGTTACTTTTGTGAATTCAAGTGTTTGACATGCTTGTATGAATGATCTTTGTTATCATTTTATTTCACTATGTTGGGGCTCTCAACCCTACCCCTTTGGTTCTTTTCCCTTCAACAACTACGCAGTTACAGTGCACAACCTTACCTCCCTTGTCTCCTTCACTTTCCCAATTGTGCAATGCCTTGTCCTTCCTTTCCTCAACTACACATTACGCAGTTCTGGTGGATAATAGGGTCATCCCCCAATCTTCCTTGAGCACTACACATTGTGCATCCTCAGTGAGCAAGAATATCACCCTTGTCTCTTGGATTTTTCCACTATGCAGAACCTTGATGAGCCTTCCCTAATTGCACATTTCACAGTTTCAGAGGACAACATCGCCATCCCTTGGTCCCTGAAGTGCTCAATTGTGCAATTCCTATAACCTGTCTCTCAAGCCCTTGCGCATTTCCCCAACACAGCTAGCATGTTGCATGAAAAAAAGGTAGACTAGGTGATTTTAGGACCGATATTCTTTTGTCATGAGTGAACTTCTTTTTTTCATGTCTTCTCAAAATGTCACCACAAAACTCATATGTTGTCATGTATTTTGCCAAAATTCGTGGAATGTAACATTGTTTTTTTTAAGATGAGAAAATGTAAATGTGTGGAAGCCCAAGGGTCACACATGGAACATGAAGAGTCACTAAAAAGTACTAGAGTCCTGAAGAATATCAAAGGTCACATAGGAATTTGAAAAGTCACATGGAAGCTCAAGAGTCATGATGGAGGTGAAGGATCACCTCATTTATTATATATACACCCTCATAGCTCAAGAAAAAGGACTTTTCACCTTGGGTTCTCAAGCTTGGCATAGGAGAGAATATCATTGTTTGGAGGAGCAAGTAGTGGCTTAATGTTCCACTATTAGATCTAATGTTGCATTGATGTAATTGTGTATCTTGGAACCTCCACTTAATATTTGAAGCTCTCAAAGCTAGCACACTTTCATGCATGTATCGTGGATGTTGTAATACTATTCTTTTAATGTTTGTGGTATATGTTTGTTTCCATACATACTAGAGAAAATGAACTATTTCGTTCGATTTAGTATATATCTTGTTGAATGTTCGTTGTTACTTGTTTTCATGATCGTTGTAACTATGTGAAATATTTCGCAAGTTAACTAATGATTCTTTTTTATGCTCTTGTGTGCCTTTACTAGAATAGTACTATTACTTTTCTCTTAAAGGCTCACTCTTTCCACTCCATGCATGGAAGAACCTTATATACATTGCAATTGTATGCTTCATAGTGTCAACTTACTTGCTTATCTCAAAACTTGGGCATAATCTCTTATGTTGATAATTGTAGCCAAAGCAAATTTCTAAGAATAATGTTGGTCAGGCCTATTATATGTATGGAGCTCCTACTCCAAATGGTGTGAGTTCTAATTGGGACTTCACCCTGGGGATATCCCCTGTGTTGGTGGATTTCCAGCACCATCAACACTTTCCAAGGCCTTTAAGGGCATCAAGCAAATCAAATCCATTGGTTTGGTTTCTGAGGGTCCGACTCAAGCTCAAAATTTGAGGAATTCTCTTAATAGATGCAAAATAATGAAATGTGTGGTTATTTTGTATTCCATAACCCACAAATATTTATAACTTGCAAATAGCATGTCGTAAGTTTTCTTATACTCTAAAAAAATAATTTAAATTGCATCGGGTGCATTTTTGGTAGAAATTGGTGCCCTTAATTTTCGGAGCTTGAATTATTTAGAAAATGGCTTGAATTAATTATTTACTATATTATTGGATACTTTAATACACTTTTTTTTATGATACAGTCAAAATCAACAGAATCACTCCCACCAATATTCTAACTTGTTTACACATTGTCAGTGGGAAAATTTTGATTTTCTCTAGCTCAAATCATAACTCCAAAGAGATGAACTACAAAAAAAGAATCGACATTCTAAACTAGTACTTGTTCAAAATAATTCTCTATTTTATAGGGAATCATTTCAATCATTAGCACATAGACCTAATTTCTCATTGCACTCCTTAATAACCCTCTTATATATATCAATAATCATAGCTCTGTGATACATCATTAATTTTAAAGATTATCTATTGCCGCATCCCCTGATGATGGACTCACTTCGTAGTCCGAAACGTTGGGTTCACAAAACTCTACAACAGGTCATTCCTCCTCTATCTAAAACCATTCTCACCTGTATGGATTCTCTATTTAACAACGTAGTTCTTTTCTTGTGTCAAACTCATTAAAAAATGAAACAAGTTGTTTTGAGCATAGTTCCTTTTCTTAAGTCAATATCGTTAAAAATGAAACAATGTGCTGTGAGCATAGTTCTTTTCCCATGTCAATCTCATGAAAAAATGAAACATATCCCCCTATAATTGATTTGAGTCTTTGACTAGATCTCATAAATGTTGAGTCAAGTCTTTCACCTCATATCGTAAATGAACCTTCATTTCATCCACCTATTAGTAACCAGTAGTCTATGTAGGCATATCAAGTGAAGCTTGGGGGACATGTGTCTCCAGTTATCATGCCATTGACCTATGGCATTATGCTAGGGTCATGAAACTTATCTCAAGCACAATTTTTTCTCTGTTTCAAGCTTGTGTAAAAATGAAACTTATCTCAAGCTTGGTATTTGTTTCTTCTTGTGCTCATAAATACATGAGAATAGGTTATTGAGTATACTTTTATCACTTTTTTGGTCTCGTTAAAATTGAATGAAAAAGAAACCCCTTAGAGTCTTCTTTAAGCTCTTTTTAGACCCCCGAAATATGAAAATATTACCGAGTAAATTTGTTTCTTTCGTGCTCGCAAAAGTACATGAAGAAACGTCTACCTAGTATTAGTTTACCCCTTTTATGGACTACATAGAATATTTACGAAAAACATATACTTTAGTCAATCATGACTAGAATAATTCTCGGTTTTATTATTTTACACTTTCTCGAGCTCGGGGGACTAAATTTATGAAAAATAAAATAAAATGGAGTTTCCTTTTCATTTCTTTTTAGACTCCCTAAATGTAAAAAAGAAAAGTTACCCCTTCACTAGACTCTTAAAATGTAAAAAGTGTAGGACTCATTAATCATGATGAGACCGAACCACTCCTTCCTGGGGTTCGTTAAAAAATACTTTGAAGGACTCATCCAAAGGATGAGCTTATATGACAAGCATATGTTATCCTCCTCAAGCTTGTGCAAAAATAAAGAGGTACTTTCCAGTGATGGTGCAGGGGAATGGGAAAGGAACATTTATCTTTTGTATTCTATAAAGGCAGTATGTCACTCTTGAACATGATACGTTGTCACATTCCATGTCAGGGTTGGGAAATTCGTTTGTCACTTAGTTGATCATACCTCATTGAAAGTCTTCATAATTGGTCTTTGGTCCTATTTTGAGTCAAATGTTTCCAAGTCAAAATGTTGTGTCGCCAGTATGTTCAATAGAAGTCCAACTACAGTCAAAATTACTTTGCGATCTTACCTTTAATCACGTCGGTTGTCCCTGAGTTAGTTCTGAATTACTCTGAATTTCTTCTTCAAAACTTGACATGTGTTTTGTGTCATTGGCCCTCCTGCGACGGGTCACTTCCTATCGACGTCAACTCATTATCTAGGAAGTTGATCTAGAAACCTCCCTTGATACCTTAGATCTTGTATGCCTTAATTACAGGTTTCTCGCTTCCAACAATAGGTTCTCGTCATTGGCCTTTGATCAGATGTTTCTACGGGTGTTCGAACTCAAGTATTTATTCACGTCTTGTAGATTATACTTGAGTACCTTGAGAACCATTTTCATTATAAAAAGTTTATCTTGCACATGTTAATGGTCTTCATCATCAGCCAATAATCAAATGGTATCTACCATGTTTGACTTCAAGCCATTTATTCACTTGGTCAGATTCATACTTTGGATAGAATGTTAGAAGATGAAGACCCTGAATCTTATTTGTATATCCAGGTTGCATGGAGTTTTAAATATTCATCACTCTAAAATGGATCCATTTCAATGGTTGTGTCCATACTAAGTCTATTATTGACATGGATCTTTGTACATTTACGTACTTATTCTTTAAGATACTTCTACTCTACGTATGGGAATTCCTACCTCAATGATGATAATGATATTGTGTCGTAATATCTTTGATTTTTTATCTGTAGGTCTCTGAATAGTGATTCCTTGATCCTTGCCACTACATGTTAAAGAACTTCAGCCATCATACCAATTCTGACTTTGTACTTTAGGGGGAATCTATTACACATCAATTTGTCACACTTTATGCAAATGATACCAAATCTGAGTCTTACATGATTCGATGAACTATGATAATAAGTTCCCTTCAAAGATGGAAGAAGTACCTATCATAAAGTACAAGAATCTTGGGTTAAATACTTTAAAACCCTAATTTTGGAGATCATCATCGGTCCTTAGTTCACAACTTGCTATGGTCACACCTTGAATAACTAATGACTAGCGATGTCATTGTGGTTTCCTTTGTTATAGTTGTGATGATCTTCTTACACGAGTAAAAATAAAATAAAAATTAAGCTCCCTCTTCTAAAAGCCTCCTAATGGGTATCTAATCCGAATTGATTGAGATTGAGCTCGAGCTCCCCATCCCACTCATTGTGGATCTCTCTCCTCCCTTTATGGATCTCTCAACTTCCACTCCTTCCTATAAGTACAATGCTTGCAATGAGAGTTCAATTTCCATTTCAGACCTTTGAACTTACCTAAATGTTGCTCAAATTTTCATTGGAGTTCTTTTCATTTCAAAGGCTTGGGTTGAGGATCATTTCAAGGAGACTCCAACATCAAGGCACTTGGTTTTAAATCTCCTTATCTTTATCATTAATACAAATATTTGTCTCTTTCTTATATGGATATGTTATAATGTTTATTGTAAGCCTCCTTGATCTCTTACATGTTTTATAATTGAATATTTGATATATACTGTGTTTTGATCTCTTGTTTGGTTTTGTCTTTGTAGGTCTCCTCTTGGAGCATCAAGGGAGAAAGGTTGGAAGCTACAGAGGACAACGACGAGGGTCATCGACATGCATTTCATGGAACAATATGCATCTTTGCATATTCTTATATCTGTGATTCAGTCATAAATTAGGGAATGTTTGCATTTATTTGCCTTTTTGTTTCTAGATTTGCTTTCTAAGTCTAGGGAGATCTCGGTATGTCCACAGAGAAAGATTTTTAGAATAACACATATGTTGCCCATGCTACAAATCTTGTATAGGCTCGGGATTCCTCTTTAGTCCTCTCATGACTTTGTGTTGAAGCCCCATTCTTATTCCTCACTCTTATTCTGACTTCGTACCCTAGAGGCTACCATGTGTTGATTTGCACTATTGCATTACATATTGACCACTTGCACCCTTTTGGCCTTAAGTCAGCTTCATTTCAATCTCGTATGAACCACTTTTGTCCATGATTTTTCTGTAAGATCAAACCATGCATTCATTATCCTTTGCGACTTGACACCCTTTTACCTTGGAGGGAACATTCTCTGAGTGTCGATGACTCCCATTTATAACCTTGCATTGAGCATAGGGATGTTCCAAACCCAGGAACTAGTTTTCTTGCATTTGACACTATTTCCCTCCACTATACTATAAGAATTCCTTTATTCTTTTTTTTCATACTTTATAATATGAAAAAGACAAAAAATAAAATTATCCAAAAAAAGAGAGGGAATGAGAAAAGTTGGTTTTATCACTTTGGCAGTAGAGTCAATTATGTCGCCCTTGAACAAAGACTTTAAAAATAAGTCTTTCCTCCATTGGGTTGGGACTTATTTCAACTTTAAGGAAGCCAAAACCTTATCTTAGAGAAAATACTCGTATGGTTGGTTACTCTTCCAATCAAATGGAGAGTTTGTTAATGCCTCATGTATTGCAAACTTATACAAATTCCATTTTATGTTGCCTTAAAAGTCACAAAGTGTCATGCTCTTGTTCAATGGAAATTGGCCTTTATGTCGACCATTCTACTGTGTCTCTTGACTCATTTAGGTCGTCCATATCTGGTCTGTGAAGTTATTCTTAGTATCAGATCAGCTACTTGTTCATTTACTCGTGTCAGTATATATACACCCTATAGGTAGGCCTAATTCATTCTTAAGGAGAGGTATCATCATTATCCCAAAATTTTCTTGGATCGGGTCTTTATTTTTTCCAAGCCTCCTGCACTCCCAGTCTTTAGGAAACCCTTGTTTCCTCACATAGATGTTCAACCTCCTTGTCTAGCATATTCTTGCATATATTGGAGAGGAAGTCTTTGATGGATTGGGTTGGATAGATAAGAAGGAAGGTTTCGTCAGTACCTTTGGTTAGGATTAGGTTGTAACTTCACTTGTACTTGTTGCTTTCAGTTAATAAAGAGACTTATCTCCTGTTTCCATATTGAATTGTTGTTCTATGAATGTTAATTTGTGATGCTTATGATGATTTATCATATATATTTATACTTGTACTTTGAATTCAGTGATTTGCTCCTATCTATGAGATTCATTTGTAGGTTTGCACATCTTGGAAGAAGGTAGAGGATTTAGACCCTGCATGATCTAATTCAAATGCAGGACCTCCAGATACATTTCCAATCCGTTACTTTTGTGAATTCAAGTGTTTGACATGCTTGTATGAATGATCTTTGTTATCATTTTATTTCACTATGTTGGGGCTCTCAACCCTACCCCTTTGGTTCTTTTCCCTTCAACAACTACGCAGTTACAGTGCACAACCTTACCTCCCTTGTCTCCTTCACTTTCCCAATTGTGCAATGCCTTGTCCTTCCTTTCCTCAACTACACATTACGCAGTTCTGGTGGATAATAGGGTCATCCCCCAATCTTCCTTGAGCACTACACATTGTGCATCCTCAGTGAGCAAGAATATCACCCTTGTCTCTTGGATTTTTCCACTATGCAGAACCTTGATGAGCCTTCCCTAATTGCACATTTCACAGTTTCAGAGGACAACATCGCCATCCCTTGGTCCCTGAAGTGCTCAATTGTGCAATTCCTATAACCTGTCTCTCAAGCCCTTGCGCATTTCCCCAACACAGCTAGCATGTTGCATGAAAAAAAGGTAGACTAGGTGATTTTAGGACCGATATTCTTTTGTCATGAGTGAACTTCTTTTTTTCATGTCTTCTCAAAATGTCACCACAAAACTCATATGTTGTCATGTATTTTGCCAAAATTCGTGGAATGTAACATTGTTTTTTTTAAGATGAGAAAATGTAAATGTGTGGAAGCCCAAGGGTCACACATGGAACATGAAGAGTCACTAAAAAGTACTAGAGTCCTGAAGAATATCAAAGGTCACATAGGAATTTGAAAAGTCACATGGAAGCTCAAGAGTCATGATGGAGGTGAAGGATCACCTCATTTATTATATATACACCCTCATAGCTCAAGAAAAAGGACTTTTCACCTTGGGTTCTCAAGCTTGGCATAGGAGAGAATATCATTGTTTGGAGGAGCAAGTAGTGGCTTAATGTTCCACTATTAGATCTAATGTTGCATTGATGTAATTGTGTATCTTGGAACCTCCACTTAATATTTGAAGCTCTCAAAGCTAGCACACTTTCATGCATGTATCGTGGATGTTGTAATACTATTCTTTTAATGTTTGTGGTATATGTTTGTTTCCATACATACTAGAGAAAATGAACTATTTCGTTCGATTTAGTATATATCTTGTTGAATGTTCGTTGTTACTTGTTTTCATGATCGTTGTAACTATGTGAAATATTTCGCAAGTTAACTAATGATTCTTTTTTATGCTCTTGTGTGCCTTTACTAGAATAGTACTATTACTTTTCTCTTAAAGGCTCACTCTTTCCACTCCATGCATGGAAGAACCTTATATACATTGCAATTGTATGCTTCATAGTGTCAACTTACTTGCTTATCTCAAAACTTGGGCATAATCTCTTATGTTGATAATTGTAGCCAAAGCAAATTTCTAAGAATAATGTTGGTCAGGCCTATTATATGTATGGAGCTCCTACTCCAAATGGTGTGAGTTCTAATTGGGACTTCACCCTGGGGATATCCCCTGTGTTGGTGGATTTCCAGCACCATCAACACTTTCCAAGGCCTTTAAGGGCATCAAGCAAATCAAATCCATTGGTTTGGTTTCTGAGGGTCCGACTCAAGCTCAAAATTTGAGGAATTCTCTTAATAGATGCAAAATAATGAAATGTGTGGTTATTTTGTATTCCATAACCCACAAATATTTATAACTTGCAAATAGCATGTCGTAAGTTTTCTTATACTCTAAAAAAATAATTTAAATTGCATCGGGTGCATTTTTGGTAGAAATTGGTGCCCTTAATTTTCGGAGCTTGAATTATTTAGAAAATGGCTTGAATTAATTATTTACTATATTATTGGATACTTTAATACACTTTTTTTTATGATACAGTCAAAATCAACAGAATCACTCCCACCAATATTCTAACTTGTTTACACATTGTCAGTGGGAAAATTTTGATTTTCTCTAGCTCAAATCATAACTCCAAAGAGATGAACTACAAAAAAAGAATCGACATTCTAAACTAGTACTTGTTCAAAATAATTCTCTATTTTATAGGGAATCATTTCAATCATTAGCACATAGACCTAATTTCTCATTGCACTCCTTAATAACCCTCTTATATATATCAATAATCATAGCTCTGTGATACATCATTAATTTTAAAGATTATCTATTGCCGCATCCCCTGATGATGGACTCACTTCGTAGTCCGAAACGTTGGGTTCACAAAACTCTACAACAGGTCATTCCTCCTCTATCTAAAACCATTCTCACCTGTATGGATTCTCTATTTAACAACGTAGTTCTTTTCTTGTGTCAAACTCATTAAAAAATGAAACAAGTTGTTTTGAGCATAGTTCCTTTTCTTAAGTCAATATCGTTAAAAATGAAACAATGTGCTGTGAGCATAGTTCTTTTCCCATGTCAATCTCATGAAAAAATGAAACATATCCCCCTATAATTGATTTGAGTCTTTGACTAGATCTCATAAATGTTGAGTCAAGTCTTTCACCTCATATCGTAAATGAACCTTCATTTCATCCACCTATTAGTAACCAGTAGTCTATGTAGGCATATCAAGTGAAGCTTGGGGGACATGTGTCTCCAGTTATCATGCCATTGACCTATGGCATTATGCTAGGGTCATGAAACTTATCTCAAGCACAATTTTTTCTCTGTTTCAAGCTTGTGTAAAAATGAAACTTATCTCAAGCTTGGTATTTGTTTCTTCTTGTGCTCATAAATACATGAGAATAGGTTATTGAGTATACTTTTATCACTTTTTTGGTCTCGTTAAAATTGAATGAAAAAGAAACCCCTTAGAGTCTTCTTTAAGCTCTTTTTAGACCCCCGAAATATGAAAATATTACCGAGTAAATTTGTTTCTTTCGTGCTCGCAAAAGTACATGAAGAAACGTCTACCTAGTATTAGTTTACCCCTTTTATGGACTACATAGAATATTTACGAAAAACATATACTTTAGTCAATCATGACTAGAATAATTCTCGGTTTTATTATTTTACACTTTCTCGAGCTCGGGGGACTAAATTTATGAAAAATAAAATAAAATGGAGTTTCCTTTTCATTTCTTTTTAGACTCCCTAAATGTAAAAAAGAAAAGTTACCCCTTCACTAGACTCTTAAAATGTAAAAAGTGTAGGACTCATTAATCATGATGAGACCGAACCACTCCTTCCTGGGGTTCGTTAAAAAATACTTTGAAGGACTCATCCAAAGGATGAGCTTATATGACAAGCATATGTTATCCTCCTCAAGCTTGTGCAAAAATAAAGAGGTACTTTCCAGTGATGGTGCAGGGGAATGGGAAAGGAACATTTATCTTTTGTATTCTATAAAGGCAGTATGTCACTCTTGAACATGATACGTTGTCACATTCCATGTCAGGGTTGGGAAATTCGTTTGTCACTTAGTTGATCATACCTCATTGAAAGTCTTCATAATTGGTCTTTGGTCCTATTTTGAGTCAAATGTTTCCAAGTCAAAATGTTGTGTCGCCAGTATGTTCAATAGAAGTCCAACTACAGTCAAAATTACTTTGCGATCTTACCTTTAATCACGTCGGTTGTCCCTGAGTTAGTTCTGAATTACTCTGAATTTCTTCTTCAAAACTTGACATGTGTTTTGTGTCATTGGCCCTCCTGCGACGGGTCACTTCCTATCGACGTCAACTCATTATCTAGGAAGTTGATCTAGAAACCTCCCTTGATACCTTAGATCTTGTATGCCTTAATTACAGGTTTCTCGCTTCCAACAATAGGTTCTCGTCATTGGCCTTTGATCAGATGTTTCTACGGGTGTTCGAACTCAAGTATTTATTCACGTCTTGTAGATTATACTTGAGTACCTTGAGAACCATTTTCATTATAAAAAGTTTATCTTGCACATGTTAATGGTCTTCATCATCAGCCAATAATCAAATGGTATCTACCATGTTTGACTTCAAGCCATTTATTCACTTGGTCAGATTCATACTTTGGATAGAATGTTAGAAGATGAAGACCCTGAATCTTATTTGTATATCCAGGTTGCATGGAGTTTTAAATATTCATCACTCTAAAATGGATCCATTTCAATGGTTGTGTCCATACTAAGTCTATTATTGACATGGATCTTTGTACATTTACGTACTTATTCTTTAAGATACTTCTACTCTACGTATGGGAATTCCTACCTCAATGATGATAATGATATTGTGTCGTAATATCTTTGATTTTTTATCTGTAGGTCTCTGAATAGTGATTCCTTGATCCTTGCCACTACATGTTAAAGAACTTCAGCCATCATACCAATTCTGACTTTGTACTTTAGGGGGAATCTATTACACATCAATTTGTCACACTTTATGCAAATGATACCAAATCTGAGTCTTACATGATTCGATGAACTATGATAATAAGTTCCCTTCAAAGATGGAAGAAGTACCTATCATAAAGTACAAGAATCTTGGGTTAAATACTTTAAAACCCTAATTTTGGAGATCATCATCGGTCCTTAGTTCACAACTTGCTATGGTCACACCTTGAATAACTAATGACTAGCGATGTCATTGTGGTTTCCTTTGTTATAGTTGTGATGATCTTCTTACACGAGTAAAAATAAAATAAAAATTAAGCTCCCTCTTCTAAAAGCCTCCTAATGGGTATCTAATCCGAATTGATTGAGATTGAGCTCGAGCTCCCCATCCCACTCATTGTGGATCTCTCTCCTCCCTTTATGGATCTCTCAACTTCCACTCCTTCCTATAAGTACAATGCTTGCAATGAGAGTTCAATTTCCATTTCAGACCTTTGAACTTACCTAAATGTTGCTCAAATTTTCATTGGAGTTCTTTTCATTTCAAAGGCTTGGGTTGAGGATCATTTCAAGGAGACTCCAACATCAAGGCACTTGGTTTTAAATCTCCTTATCTTTATCATTAATACAAATATTTGTCTCTTTCTTATATGGATATGTTATAATGTTTATTGTAAGCCTCCTTGATCTCTTACATGTTTTATAATTGAATATTTGATATATACTGTGTTTTGATCTCTTGTTTGGTTTTGTCTTTGTAGGTCTCCTCTTGGAGCATCAAGGGAGAAAGGTTGGAAGCTACAGAGGACAACGACGAGGGTCATCGACATGCATTTCATGGAACAATATGCATCTTTGCATATTCTTATATCTGTGATTCAGTCATAAATTAGGGAATGTTTGCATTTATTTGCCTTTTTGTTTCTAGATTTGCTTTCTAAGTCTAGGGAGATCTCGGTATGTCCACAGAGAAAGATTTTTAGAATAACACATATGTTGCCCATGCTACAAATCTTGTATAGGCTCGGGATTCCTCTTTAGTCCTCTCATGACTTTGTGTTGAAGCCCCATTCTTATTCCTCACTCTTATTCTGACTTCGTACCCTAGAGGCTACCATGTGTTGATTTGCACTATTGCATTACATATTGACCACTTGCACCCTTTTGGCCTTAAGTCAGCTTCATTTCAATCTCGTATGAACCACTTTTGTCCATGATTTTTCTGTAAGATCAAACCATGCATTCATTATCCTTTGCGACTTGACACCCTTTTACCTTGGAGGGAACATTCTCTGAGTGTCGATGACTCCCATTTATAACCTTGCATTGAGCATAGGGATGTT
Organism: Pinus tabuliformis; assembly: GCA_031772625.1. Lineage (NCBI taxonomy): Eukaryota > Viridiplantae > Streptophyta > Pinopsida > Pinales > Pinaceae > Pinus > Pinus tabuliformis. Next base: position 1,089,864,533 of record CM062813.1, read on the forward strand.
CCAAACCCAGGAACTAGTTTTCTTGCATTTGACACTATTTCCCTCCACTATACTATAAGAATTCCTTTATTCTTTTTTTTCATACTTTATAATATGAAAAAGACAAAAAATAAAATTATCCAAAAAAAGAGAGGGAATGAGAAAAGTTGGTTTTATCACTTTGGCAGTAGAGTCAATTATGTCGCCCTTGAACAAAGACTTTAAAAATAAGTCTTTCCTCCATTGGGTTGGGACTTATTTCAACTTTAAGGAAGCCAAAACCTTATCTTAGAGAAAATACTCGTATGGTTGGTTACTCTTCCAATCAAATGGAGAGTTTGTTAATGCCTCATGTATTGCAAACTTATACAAATTCCATTTTATGTTGCCTTAAAAGTCACAAAGTGTCATGCTCTTGTTCAATGGAAATTGGCCTTTATGTCGACCATTCTACTGTGTCTCTTGACTCATTTAGGTCGTCCATATCTGGTCTGTGAAGTTATTCTTAGTATCAGATCAGCTACTTGTTCATTTACTCGTGTCAGTATATATACACCCTATAGGTAGGCCTAATTCATTCTTAAGGAGAGGTATCATCATTATCCCAAAATTTTCTTGGATCGGGTCTTTATTTTTTCCAAGCCTCCTGCACTCCCAGTCTTTAGGAAACCCTTGTTTCCTCACATAGATGTTCAACCTCCTTGTCTAGCATATTCTTGCATATATTGGAGAGGAAGTCTTTGATGGATTGGGTTGGATAGATAAGAAGGAAGGTTTCGTCAGTACCTTTGGTTAGGATTAGGTTGTAACTTCACTTGTACTTGTTGCTTTCAGTTAATAAAGAGACTTATCTCCTGTTTCCATATTGAATTGTTGTTCTATGAATGTTAATTTGTGATGCTTATGATGATTTATCATATATATTTATACTTGTACTTTGAATTCAGTGATTTGCTCCTATCTATGAGATTCATTTGTAGGTTTGCACATCTTGGAAGAAGGTAGAGGATTTAGACCCTGCATGATCTAATTCAAATGCAGGACCTCCAGATACATTTCCAATCCGTTACTTTTGTGAATTCAAGTGTTTGACATGCTTGTATGAATGATCTTTGTTATCATTTTATTTCACTATGTTGGGGCTCTCAACCCTACCCCTTTGGTTCTTTTCCCTTCAACAACTACGCAGTTACAGTGCACAACCTTACCTCCCTTGTCTCCTTCACTTTCCCAATTGTGCAATGCCTTGTCCTTCCTTTCCTCAACTACACATTACGCAGTTCTGGTGGATAATAGGGTCATCCCCCAATCTTCCTTGAGCACTACACATTGTGCATCCTCAGTGAGCAAGAATATCACCCTTGTCTCTTGGATTTTTCCACTATGCAGAACCTTGATGAGCCTTCCCTAATTGCACATTTCACAGTTTCAGAGGACAACATCGCCATCCCTTGGTCCCTGAAGTGCTCAATTGTGCAATTCCTATAACCTGTCTCTCAAGCCCTTGCGCATTTCCCCAACACAGCTAGCATGTTGCATGAAAAAAAGGTAGACTAGGTGATTTTAGGACCGATATTCTTTTGTCATGAGTGAACTTCTTTTTTTCATGTCTTCTCAAAATGTCACCACAAAACTCATATGTTGTCATGTATTTTGCCAAAATTCGTGGAATGTAACATTGTTTTTTTTAAGATGAGAAAATGTAAATGTGTGGAAGCCCAAGGGTCACACATGGAACATGAAGAGTCACTAAAAAGTACTAGAGTCCTGAAGAATATCAAAGGTCACATAGGAATTTGAAAAGTCACATGGAAGCTCAAGAGTCATGATGGAGGTGAAGGATCACCTCATTTATTATATATACACCCTCATAGCTCAAGAAAAAGGACTTTTCACCTTGGGTTCTCAAGCTTGGCATAGGAGAGAATATCATTGTTTGGAGGAGCAAGTAGTGGCTTAATGTTCCACTATTAGATCTAATGTTGCATTGATGTAATTGTGTATCTTGGAACCTCCACTTAATATTTGAAGCTCTCAAAGCTAGCACACTTTCATGCATGTATCGTGGATGTTGTAATACTATTCTTTTAATGTTTGTGGTATATGTTTGTTTCCATACATACTAGAGAAAATGAACTATTTCGTTCGATTTAGTATATATCTTGTTGAATGTTCGTTGTTACTTGTTTTCATGATCGTTGTAACTATGTGAAATATTTCGCAAGTTAACTAATGATTCTTTTTTATGCTCTTGTGTGCCTTTACTAGAATAGTACTATTACTTTTCTCTTAAAGGCTCACTCTTTCCACTCCATGCATGGAAGAACCTTATATACATTGCAATTGTATGCTTCATAGTGTCAACTTACTTGCTTATCTCAAAACTTGGGCATAATCTCTTATGTTGATAATTGTAGCCAAAGCAAATTTCTAAGAATAATGTTGGTCAGGCCTATTATATGTATGGAGCTCCTACTCCAAATGGTGTGAGTTCTAATTGGGACTTCACCCTGGGGATATCCCCTGTGTTGGTGGATTTCCAGCACCATCAACACTTTCCAAGGCCTTTAAGGGCATCAAGCAAATCAAATCCATTGGTTTGGTTTCTGAGGGTCCGACTCAAGCTCAAAATTTGAGGAATTCTCTTAATAGATGCAAAATAATGAAATGTGTGGTTATTTTGTATTCCATAACCCACAAATATTTATAACTTGCAAATAGCATGTCGTAAGTTTTCTTATACTCTAAAAAAATAATTTAAATTGCATCGGGTGCATTTTTGGTAGAAATTGGTGCCCTTAATTTTCGGAGCTTGAATTATTTAGAAAATGGCTTGAATTAATTATTTACTATATTATTGGATACTTTAATACACTTTTTTTTATGATACAGTCAAAATCAACAGAATCACTCCCACCAATATTCTAACTTGTTTACACATTGTCAGTGGGAAAATTTTGATTTTCTCTAGCTCAAATCATAACTCCAAAGAGATGAACTACAAAAAAAGAATCGACATTCTAAACTAGTACTTGTTCAAAATAATTCTCTATTTTATAGGGAATCATTTCAATCATTAGCACATAGACCTAATTTCTCATTGCACTCCTTAATAACCCTCTTATATATATCAATAATCATAGCTCTGTGATACATCATTAATTTTAAAGATTATCTATTGCCGCATCCCCTGATGATGGACTCACTTCGTAGTCCGAAACGTTGGGTTCACAAAACTCTACAACAGGTCATTCCTCCTCTATCTAAAACCATTCTCACCTGTATGGATTCTCTATTTAACAACGTAGTTCTTTTCTTGTGTCAAACTCATTAAAAAATGAAACAAGTTGTTTTGAGCATAGTTCCTTTTCTTAAGTCAATATCGTTAAAAATGAAACAATGTGCTGTGAGCATAGTTCTTTTCCCATGTCAATCTCATGAAAAAATGAAACATATCCCCCTATAATTGATTTGAGTCTTTGACTAGATCTCATAAATGTTGAGTCAAGTCTTTCACCTCATATCGTAAATGAACCTTCATTTCATCCACCTATTAGTAACCAGTAGTCTATGTAGGCATATCAAGTGAAGCTTGGGGGACATGTGTCTCCAGTTATCATGCCATTGACCTATGGCATTATGCTAGGGTCATGAAACTTATCTCAAGCACAATTTTTTCTCTGTTTCAAGCTTGTGTAAAAATGAAACTTATCTCAAGCTTGGTATTTGTTTCTTCTTGTGCTCATAAATACATGAGAATAGGTTATTGAGTATACTTTTATCACTTTTTTGGTCTCGTTAAAATTGAATGAAAAAGAAACCCCTTAGAGTCTTCTTTAAGCTCTTTTTAGACCCCCGAAATATGAAAATATTACCGAGTAAATTTGTTTCTTTCGTGCTCGCAAAAGTACATGAAGAAACGTCTACCTAGTATTAGTTTACCCCTTTTATGGACTACATAGAATATTTACGAAAAACATATACTTTAGTCAATCATGACTAGAATAATTCTCGGTTTTATTATTTTACACTTTCTCGAGCTCGGGGGACTAAATTTATGAAAAATAAAATAAAATGGAGTTTCCTTTTCATTTCTTTTTAGACTCCCTAAATGTAAAAAAGAAAAGTTACCCCTTCACTAGACTCTTAAAATGTAAAAAGTGTAGGACTCATTAATCATGATGAGACCGAACCACTCCTTCCTGGGGTTCGTTAAAAAATACTTTGAAGGACTCATCCAAAGGATGAGCTTATATGACAAGCATATGTTATCCTCCTCAAGCTTGTGCAAAAATAAAGAGGTACTTTCCAGTGATGGTGCAGGGGAATGGGAAAGGAACATTTATCTTTTGTATTCTATAAAGGCAGTATGTCACTCTTGAACATGATACGTTGTCACATTCCATGTCAGGGTTGGGAAATTCGTTTGTCACTTAGTTGATCATACCTCATTGAAAGTCTTCATAATTGGTCTTTGGTCCTATTTTGAGTCAAATGTTTCCAAGTCAAAATGTTGTGTCGCCAGTATGTTCAATAGAAGTCCAACTACAGTCAAAATTACTTTGCGATCTTACCTTTAATCACGTCGGTTGTCCCTGAGTTAGTTCTGAATTACTCTGAATTTCTTCTTCAAAACTTGACATGTGTTTTGTGTCATTGGCCCTCCTGCGACGGGTCACTTCCTATCGACGTCAACTCATTATCTAGGAAGTTGATCTAGAAACCTCCCTTGATACCTTAGATCTTGTATGCCTTAATTACAGGTTTCTCGCTTCCAACAATAGGTTCTCGTCATTGGCCTTTGATCAGATGTTTCTACGGGTGTTCGAACTCAAGTATTTATTCACGTCTTGTAGATTATACTTGAGTACCTTGAGAACCATTTTCATTATAAAAAGTTTATCTTGCACATGTTAATGGTCTTCATCATCAGCCAATAATCAAATGGTATCTACCATGTTTGACTTCAAGCCATTTATTCACTTGGTCAGATTCATACTTTGGATAGAATGTTAGAAGATGAAGACCCTGAATCTTATTTGTATATCCAGGTTGCATGGAGTTTTAAATATTCATCACTCTAAAATGGATCCATTTCAATGGTTGTGTCCATACTAAGTCTATTATTGACATGGATCTTTGTACATTTACGTACTTATTCTTTAAGATACTTCTACTCTACGTATGGGAATTCCTACCTCAATGATGATAATGATATTGTGTCGTAATATCTTTGATTTTTTATCTGTAGGTCTCTGAATAGTGATTCCTTGATCCTTGCCACTACATGTTAAAGAACTTCAGCCATCATACCAATTCTGACTTTGTACTTTAGGGGGAATCTATTACACATCAATTTGTCACACTTTATGCAAATGATACCAAATCTGAGTCTTACATGATTCGATGAACTATGATAATAAGTTCCCTTCAAAGATGGAAGAAGTACCTATCATAAAGTACAAGAATCTTGGGTTAAATACTTTAAAACCCTAATTTTGGAGATCATCATCGGTCCTTAGTTCACAACTTGCTATGGTCACACCTTGAATAACTAATGACTAGCGATGTCATTGTGGTTTCCTTTGTTATAGTTGTGATGATCTTCTTACACGAGTAAAAATAAAATAAAAATTAAGCTCCCTCTTCTAAAAGCCTCCTAATGGGTATCTAATCCGAATTGATTGAGATTGAGCTCGAGCTCCCCATCCCACTCATTGTGGATCTCTCTCCTCCCTTTATGGATCTCTCAACTTCCACTCCTTCCTATAAGTACAATGCTTGCAATGAGAGTTCAATTTCCATTTCAGACCTTTGAACTTACCTAAATGTTGCTCAAATTTTCATTGGAGTTCTTTTCATTTCAAAGGCTTGGGTTGAGGATCATTTCAAGGAGACTCCAACATCAAGGCACTTGGTTTTAAATCTCCTTATCTTTATCATTAATACAAATATTTGTCTCTTTCTTATATGGATATGTTATAATGTTTATTGTAAGCCTCCTTGATCTCTTACATGTTTTATAATTGAATATTTGATATATACTGTGTTTTGATCTCTTGTTTGGTTTTGTCTTTGTAGGTCTCCTCTTGGAGCATCAAGGGAGAAAGGTTGGAAGCTACAGAGGACAACGACGAGGGTCATCGACATGCATTTCATGGAACAATATGCATCTTTGCATATTCTTATATCTGTGATTCAGTCATAAATTAGGGAATGTTTGCATTTATTTGCCTTTTTGTTTCTAGATTTGCTTTCTAAGTCTAGGGAGATCTCGGTATGTCCACAGAGAAAGATTTTTAGAATAACACATATGTTGCCCATGCTACAAATCTTGTATAGGCTCGGGATTCCTCTTTAGTCCTCTCATGACTTTGTGTTGAAGCCCCATTCTTATTCCTCACTCTTATTCTGACTTCGTACCCTAGAGGCTACCATGTGTTGATTTGCACTATTGCATTACATATTGACCACTTGCACCCTTTTGGCCTTAAGTCAGCTTCATTTCAATCTCGTATGAACCACTTTTGTCCATGATTTTTCTGTAAGATCAAACCATGCATTCATTATCCTTTGCGACTTGACACCCTTTTACCTTGGAGGGAACATTCTCTGAGTGTCGATGACTCCCATTTATAACCTTGCATTGAGCATAGGGATGTTCCAAACCCAGGAACTAGTTTTCTTGCATTTGACACTATTTCCCTCCACTATACTATAAGAATTCCTTTATTCTTTTTTTTCATACTTTATAATATGAAAAAGACAAAAAATAAAATTATCCAAAAAAAGAGAGGGAATGAGAAAAGTTGGTTTTATCACTTTGGCAGTAGAGTCAATTATGTCGCCCTTGAACAAAGACTTTAAAAATAAGTCTTTCCTCCATTGGGTTGGGACTTATTTCAACTTTAAGGAAGCCAAAACCTTATCTTAGAGAAAATACTCGTATGGTTGGTTACTCTTCCAATCAAATGGAGAGTTTGTTAATGCCTCATGTATTGCAAACTTATACAAATTCCATTTTATGTTGCCTTAAAAGTCACAAAGTGTCATGCTCTTGTTCAATGGAAATTGGCCTTTATGTCGACCATTCTACTGTGTCTCTTGACTCATTTAGGTCGTCCATATCTGGTCTGTGAAGTTATTCTTAGTATCAGATCAGCTACTTGTTCATTTACTCGTGTCAGTATATATACACCCTATAGGTAGGCCTAATTCATTCTTAAGGAGAGGTATCATCATTATCCCAAAATTTTCTTGGATCGGGTCTTTATTTTTTCCAAGCCTCCTGCACTCCCAGTCTTTAGGAAACCCTTGTTTCCTCACATAGATGTTCAACCTCCTTGTCTAGCATATTCTTGCATATATTGGAGAGGAAGTCTTTGATGGATTGGGTTGGATAGATAAGAAGGAAGGTTTCGTCAGTACCTTTGGTTAGGATTAGGTTGTAACTTCACTTGTACTTGTTGCTTTCAGTTAATAAAGAGACTTATCTCCTGTTTCCATATTGAATTGTTGTTCTATGAATGTTAATTTGTGATGCTTATGATGATTTATCATATATATTTATACTTGTACTTTGAATTCAGTGATTTGCTCCTATCTATGAGATTCATTTGTAGGTTTGCACATCTTGGAAGAAGGTAGAGGATTTAGACCCTGCATGATCTAATTCAAATGCAGGACCTCCAGATACATTTCCAATCCGTTACTTTTGTGAATTCAAGTGTTTGACATGCTTGTATGAATGATCTTTGTTATCATTTTATTTCACTATGTTGGGGCTCTCAACCCTACCCCTTTGGTTCTTTTCCCTTCAACAACTACGCAGTTACAGTGCACAACCTTACCTCCCTTGTCTCCTTCACTTTCCCAATTGTGCAATGCCTTGTCCTTCCTTTCCTCAACTACACATTACGCAGTTCTGGTGGATAATAGGGTCATCCCCCAATCTTCCTTGAGCACTACACATTGTGCATCCTCAGTGAGCAAGAATATCACCCTTGTCTCTTGGATTTTTCCACTATGCAGAACCTTGATGAGCCTTCCCTAATTGCACATTTCACAGTTTCAGAGGACAACATCGCCATCCCTTGGTCCCTGAAGTGCTCAATTGTGCAATTCCTATAACCTGTCTCTCAAGCCCTTGCGCATTTCCCCAACACAGCTAGCATGTTGCATGAAAAAAAGGTAGACTAGGTGATTTTAGGACCGATATTCTTTTGTCATGAGTGAACTTCTTTTTTTCATGTCTTCTCAAAATGTCACCACAAAACTCATATGTTGTCATGTATTTTGCCAAAATTCGTGGAATGTAACATTGTTTTTTTTAAGATGAGAAAATGTAAATGTGTGGAAGCCCAAGGGTCACACATGGAACATGAAGAGTCACTAAAAAGTACTAGAGTCCTGAAGAATATCAAAGGTCACATAGGAATTTGAAAAGTCACATGGAAGCTCAAGAGTCATGATGGAGGTGAAGGATCACCTCATTTATTATATATACACCCTCATAGCTCAAGAAAAAGGACTTTTCACCTTGGGTTCTCAAGCTTGGCATAGGAGAGAATATCATTGTTTGGAGGAGCAAGTAGTGGCTTAATGTTCCACTATTAGATCTAATGTTGCATTGATGTAATTGTGTATCTTGGAACCTCCACTTAATATTTGAAGCTCTCAAAGCTAGCACACTTTCATGCATGTATCGTGGATGTTGTAATACTATTCTTTTAATGTTTGTGGTATATGTTTGTTTCCATACATACTAGAGAAAATGAACTATTTCGTTCGATTTAGTATATATCTTGTTGAATGTTCGTTGTTACTTGTTTTCATGATCGTTGTAACTATGTGAAATATTTCGCAAGTTAACTAATGATTCTTTTTTATGCTCTTGTGTGCCTTTACTAGAATAGTACTATTACTTTTCTCTTAAAGGCTCACTCTTTCCACTCCATGCATGGAAGAACCTTATATACATTGCAATTGTATGCTTCATAGTGTCAACTTACTTGCTTATCTCAAAACTTGGGCATAATCTCTTATGTTGATAATTGTAGCCAAAGCAAATTTCTAAGAATAATGTTGGTCAGGCCTATTATATGTATGGAGCTCCTACTCCAAATGGTGTGAGTTCTAATTGGGACTTCACCCTGGGGATATCCCCTGTGTTGGCGGATTTCCAGCACCATCAACACTTTCCAAGGCCTTTAAGGGCATCAAGCAAATCAAATCCATTGGTTTGGTTTCTGAGGGTCCGACTCAAGCTCAAAATTTGAGGAATTCTCTTAATAGATGCAAAATAATGAAATGTGTGGTTATTTTGTATTCCATAACCCACAAATATTTATAACTTGCAAATAGCATGTCGTAAGTTTTCTTATACTCTAAAAAAATAATTTAAATTGCATCGGGTGCATTTTTGGTAGAAATTGGTGCCCTTAATTTTCGGAGCTTGAATTATTTAGAAAATGGCTTGAATTAATTATTTACTATATTATTGGATACTTTAATACACTTTTTTTTATGATACAGTCAAAATCAACAGAATCACTCCCACCAATATTCTAACTTGTTTACACATTGTCAGTGGGAAAATTTTGATTTTCTCTAGCTCAAATCACAACTCCAAAGAGATGAACTACAACAAAAGAATCGACATTCTAAACTAGTACTTGTTCAAAATAATTCTCTATTTTATAGGGAATCATTTCAATCATTAGCACATTATTAGATCAATGACATCACTTCAAGAGAATATTCAAATGAATATGAAGTTTGTCATAAACAAGTTCCACTTACACTTTTCAGACCCATCATAAGACCTTAGGAAGAATTCATCACTAAAAAGTGAATAATAGGTCTCACATGTGAAGTAGAAGTGACCTTATACTTTCTTGAATATTCCAAACCAATCTAGTTCCAAAGCATTATGTTTCTTCGAGAAGACTTATCTTCACATACTTCACTTCCATATTAGATTCACAAATAGCAATATTGTCTTCGATTTGGCCACATGGAGGATAAGTGTTTTGATCTCCATCCTTGTGAGCATTTTGGAAAGAATAATCATCATTCAAATAGATATTCTAGCCATAAGAACCCTGCAAAAGTAAAGATTCACCTTGGGTGGATTGTTTCTTGGAAATGGTTATCAACAACAAAGAAAATATATCAAGCATATCATAAAATCCATTGTTGAGTATTAAGACATATTATATTGGAGATATTTTCATCTTTTTCGCCTTGTATCTGACAATGGGGTAATATTAGTGATTGATATTCAAGCTTCAATTTTTGAATTCTTGTTAATAATATTAAGGGAGGGGAGCGGGGGTGGGGAGGCGGTTGGAAACCATAATTTTTTTGCCAATTTTTCTAAGTACATGACCGCACAGTAGGGATAAGGAGCATGGAAGGTTGAAGCGAGTGTAGCATGGGGCTGGTGCAGTACGCAGAGTGCGATGCGGATGGACGTCACATAGGAGGGTAGTGGCGACATCCGAGGATGGGAGGTGTGTGCAAAAGAATATCAGAAGTTAGGATGTTGAAAAAGAGTGGAGCTAGATAAGGATAAAATTGCAAATTGGAGGTGGGAAATATTCTGTGGGACGAGGAGAAGGGGCATAGTGGAGTCGACTAGTGGGAAGGATATTTTGAATGACTAGTGATATGCATGGGACGACTTAGGAAGGATGAGAAAATAACATAACGAATTTCAGGATAGTTGCATTGATCAAGCGGGAGACCGAGAGGGTTCGAGAAGTTTCCAGGAGAAGATAAGAATGGTCACATAGGACAAAGCATGGGTTTTATGTCAGATGTCAGCTACTGGATGTTGAATGTTGGATGAGCACAAAAAGGAGAATCTGAGCTACATAGTCTATTTCTAATTTTTGTGTCTGTTTGTTTTGAGTCTTGGGTATATGTTTGATTATGTTGTTGTTAGCAAGCCTTATTGTAATGAGTATATTTACTTTTATATGAGAATGGTCCTTATGGATTGGGTTTATGGTATGGTTCCTGTCAGTGAATAGTGTTATTTTGAAGGGTCGATGAGCCTATGTGTTTAGTGAATGTAACTCTGGACGAAACACCACTTTTATTAATGAGAATATGAACCGATGGTCGGATGAGATGGTTAGTATATCTTACGTGTTTTCCTGTATATTATATGTTGTTTCGATGCATTAGTTTCTGGTATAACTTCTAATAGTCTAAATGTTTAATGGTTGATAATCTGAATGTTTATGATAATGATGTGGTATGGGATTATGGTATGTAGAGCCAATATTTTTTGTTTTGGACCTTTACGAATATGTGTGAAAGGTCGAATAATTGTCAGAAGGTTAAAGTAATAACTAATGTTGTTATTTGGTAGTAGACTAATTGAGATCAAGTGTTTATTTCACCCCTAATGACTGAATCTACCACATTTTGTCATCTTCTACACACACTTGTTTCATATTCTTGCACTGACTGATTCGTCGAAAGGCTTAACACCCTACGTTGTGCATTATGATAGGTAGATAGTGAAACATGTGTCACCTAGAGGTAGTGCATCATGAGTCATAAGACAATCCTATTAGAATGTAAAAACCCAGTTCTAAAAATCACCCATTAGCTTCTCGGGTGAGACTTCACTCAATTCAATGGTGTTGCCAAAAGGGTCGGTGTTAAGTGGGTTTTTGTTGGCCACTGTGTCGCAAATCCCGGGTTTGTCAAATCCCAGCGCGCTACCAAATGGTTCCGTTGTTTGGGCTGAGATGGTTGTGTGATGGGATTATCTAATAGGAATGTGGAAGTTGTGGAACCCAACTAGCGAGGAAATTACATGGTGGTTCACATAGAAGTTGCACAAGTATGTTGCGAAAGAGACTAGACACAACAAATAAAGTATGGATAAATCACTGTAGAAATATGTGTTCATTGATTTTCATGAGATTTTCTTTAGCAAGTTCCCGAATATCCTGACATAGTGGATTCAGTGCCTCAAAGATGATAATCCTACTTATCATCACAATGGATTGAGAAGGTGGACACCAGAGGAGATTGATTAAATTTAAACGTCAAGCAATAAGACATATCATCTTATTTATTTATGGTTCAAAAGTGTTTTGGAAGGATATTTTGTCGAGTTTGCAATAAAAACAATGATGTCCTACACTATAGTGAAGTGAATTTTTTTTAAGGGGCCGAGAGGCAGATTTGATATCGTTGTTAATAAAGATTATGTTGTATGACCATGGTGTTTTGGCTTTGGAGTTTGACTCCATGAGAAACTAAGCCACCAACCTCGATGGGGAAGTGGGGGAGACCCAGAGGATGGTATAAGGAGCAGAAAAGGAGAAGAGGAAGAAGGACTATAGTGGAGGTTGACAGTGGACGCATAACTATGCATCAAAAGGAAAAATGAAAGGATGGAGCAAGAGAGTTATGAGAATGGCACTTTGAGGAGTGGGAGGAAATATTGACGGGGTGATGTGGGAGGAGGTCAGTTAACGTCAATTCCTATCGAAAGAAGGAGCCCAGAGGGAGGGGTTGGGAGATGCCATTATAGGAAACAAAGTAGTGCTAATGACTAGAGCTATGAAGGGACATAGCTCATAACACCATGAATAGAGGAAGGAGAGAGAGAAAAGTTGAGTCCATGCAATACAAAAGATTCGGAAATGTAACAATAGAATAAGACCATGCCTACAATTGATCCCACAACCCTGCGCGTGCATCTACGAACTAGGAGGTAAGCACTCAACGCATTGATACAGCTAGTGTGGAAAGCAATTGTAGTAAGGAAGGTGTTAGTGTCAGTGTCTTCACACTGTCATCAGTGATCAAAATTTACTCTTTTGCATTTCATACTAGGAGTCCCATTGATGAGTTGCATTCCATTAGGTCATGGATCGACTGATTGTAGGGTTCATTTCAGTTTTTTCCCTCATGACATATATCTGCTGACCTCCTTTCATATTTTTCAGTCAATGATTCATGCTTATTTTCAATTCATTTCATCAATTAGGTCTTAGGTCCAGGGTTTCAGTCTCATTAGGTATTAGGGTTTTACCATGCTCAAATTTCAGTATCTATTGTTAATAATGGTTAGCAGACACATGAGGATGTTAATAATGATCAGAAGGTTCTAATTTCTTAATTTCTAAGCTCAATAAAGTTCTCACCTCAAAATTGGTTTTGAGGTGAAAACAGAGCATTTGTATTTTATTGTTTAATTTCATCTAATTTCATTTATCTTATATGTAATAAATGGTTCCATGCTGCTCCTGGTCACCTGGTGATATTGCTAAGTACTTGCCACTGCAAAAGTCAAAGAAATTTGAGCATCAGTTCACCTATCCAAGCAAAGAGACCAAGCATCTAAAAAACAGAGTATTTGAAAAAAGAAAATAGACATTACAAAGTGGGTTTTGTACATCAAAAACCAAAAAGTTGAAAAGCTATATAAAGATTATCCCTCTATTGATCATTTCATTGTTTGAGTTGAAGTTCAAGAGCTAAAAGGCGACTTTAAAGTGTCATTGAGCGAAAGAAGTGCAGTTGTTGCGTTTTTGGACAAGTTCTGACCGGCGCTCCGCACCAGAGGCCGGCGCTACGCACCTGGCAGACTTCCTCAATGTTAATTTGAACAGGCGCTGCACACCTAGGAGGCGCTGCGCACCTGGGTGAGGCGCTATGCACCTGCCCAGTCAAGCCCCAAAACACTCAAATCGCTCCAATTTGCCTCAAATTTTCCAAGTTACCTCTTTGCAAGTAAGTACATTGATCTTTCTTGTTAAAAAGGGTTTTGCATCAAGTCTTGGTGATCCTTTCACTCATAAAGTTAAAACCCTAGTGTTCACCAAACTGTCTCATAAAATTTAAAAGCTCACTCATTTATTGCTTTCCTATCTCATCCATTTGCTATTGTTTCCTAAACACCATTCCCTCATATATTCTCCCTAAATCCCACTCTCACATACAAATTTCCCAAACCCTATACATTCTCCCCAAAACCCTACACACTTTATCCTACATACATCCCTAAACCCTACCCACTCTCTAAATCCCATTCACTCTCACCTACTTATCCATAAAATCTCTTCATACTCATCTTTCATTCATTCACCCTATCTCTTCATTCACCACAAGTGATCACAACTATAAAAACAATGGAAAAAGACAGTGAATATGAGCTTGAAGAAGACACCCTTAGTGACAGTTCCAGGGAGAGAAACATACAACACAGGAAGCCTCATAAAGGAGGAAGGGTTATTAGAGAGGAGCCCACCAGTTTGAGGGAGTTGCAAGCCTGCCCACTTGCCATTTCTTGTTTTAAACACCAGTCATGTTTTGGTTTTTGTGAAATGGTAGAAAGGGTTAAATTTCATCATGAGTTGGCAAGATTGTTTGTGACACATTTGGACAACAATGAAGTAAACCTTGCTAGAATTACATTCACTTTATCACCAGCTGTCATCTCAGAGGCTACAGGTATTCCAGATGTGGGTGAAAAATGGAACAAAGGTCAGGATATTGACAGGGAGTACTATGAGCCTTACATCAAGGCTAGATACAAAGACAAACTCAAGAGAGTATTCCCCTTCAAGTTCTTGGAAGACAGGTTTGCTCCATTGATGAAGATCATTATCAAGTACTTCACTTGTGAAGGTAGGTTCACCCGGTTGTATGCCTACCACATTAGATTGTTGATGCATTTCACTAGGGTAAGAATGATGAATGTCCCTTACTTCATGTTCAGAAACATTGAGAAGATGGCACTTATTGTAAAGAAGAAACCATACCCCCAGTAGTTAAATAGCATTTTCCATTACTCTTTGATTAAAATCACTTTTCTACATCGGCTAAACCTTATTAACATGCCATGGGAGATTTTCATATCTCATGAGATGTTCAAAGGCCCACAAATCTTTTCATCAGTGCATCATGAAGAAGGTGGACCTTCAGGACATGAAAAGGTCAAAGAGACTGAAACTGTTGGAGTGCCAGTGTTTGTGACATATGAGAGGGGCACTAGGAAACTTTTTGCAACTGCTAGGCGAGTATTATCTCCACAAGGTGTGGAAGGGGTCTTGCCTTCATCATTAGGCTACAGGCAAATGCTATCTCCATAAGGAGTGGAAGGGGCTTTGCCTTCTTCTTCAGCTAAACAGGTACAAGTTGAGCAGCAAAGCAAGGGCAAAGGTAAAGGAAAGAAAAGGATGCATAAGAAGGATCTTAGTGATGAGCAAGAAAGAGATTTTGACCTTTTTGATCATGAGGAGACACAAGGAGTTGATGTCATTGACTTGGAGACTCAAGACCCAAAGACTGTCAAAGACATGATCATAAAAGAACAAGAGGCTGAGATACAAGCCTTGTCAGACAACTTAGAGAGGGCTAAGTGGATAATCAAATATCTAGAGCAAGAAAACACACAATTGAGCGACAAGCAAGTCCTCATGGAGCTGCAAATGATCAAAGAAAACCGGCAAAGGGCCAAGGAGGCAAAGGTCAAGTTGACTTCAATTGAACAAGAGATTGAGAATGACAGGGAAACTTGGCTTGAGAGGGTTAATATACACCTTGAGGGGCTGATTGAGAAGGCCAACAGAGACAAGAATATGATTCACCACATGGCTCACCATTGTAGCATGTCTCGTAACAAAATATGCAACATAAGGATGAGGAAGCTTAAGGCTAGGTTGAGGAAGGAATCAAGGAGCAAAAAGGAGCAAGATAAGTTGAAAATTTTGGTTGAATCCTCACTAGCCCATCAAAGAAACTAATCTTGGTACCTTGTGCCAAATCTGGGCAAGTTTTGATTAATTTTTTTCATTTTCAAATTTTGAACACAAAAATTTTCCCTAGGTGGCGCTGCACTTTTCACTAGAGGACTTTTTGAAGAAATGGATTATATATCTAGATTCATCATGATGAGAGCATCAAACCCACAAAATCTCAGCAATTTTGGAGCAAAACTAGGTCACCTAAAGGTCAAAAAACTACCAAAAAATGACCTCTCTACCTCTTTTTGGACACACAGAAGCAACCTTGGGATATTTCACTTTTGAGGGGGGAAATGACATCCAAATGAAAAAATTCAAGATGTTCCAAAAACTAGACAGGCAGACCTTTCAAATGAGCTATCTTGGGCTCAATTTGGCCAAGGGAAAGGCCTCCAAAAGTGGTTGTGAAGCGGCGCTATGCACCTGGCCAGTGACGCTGCGCATAGAGCCAGTTTGCCCAAAAAATCCAGTTTTTTCCTAGTTTCTCTACAAGTTGACTTTTTCTCACTTCATGGATGAATTTATGATTGTAATTAATGATATTCTATGTAAGTGTAATTGTGAAATGATCTTAGAGGGTAGATTCATTAGTTTGAGTTGGTTTGGAGGTCAATTAATTAGTTTCCATGCTTATAGAGGCAAGTTGTTCCACTGCCTATATTTCTGTTTCTTGTTTGGAAATGGTTGTAACAGTTCCTTATCTCTTGGATTCAACCCTTGATGGCTAGCATAGGTGGTTTGATGTCTATATTATGTATTTTTTTCTGTCCTTGGCAAAGGTTGGACTCTCTTGGATGCTCTGAGCTATATTGTACATCTTTACCAGCAGTTTGGCAAGGAAATAAACTAGGATTTGCAGCTATTTTTATGGGATACTTGTGCTAAAGTGTTTTTGCATTGTTTCTTCTTCTGTTATTGGTTTTGGTAAAGTGTTTTTTCATTGTTTCTTCTTCTGTTATTGGTTTTTCTCATGTGTTATGTGTGTCACAATCTAATTCATTTCTTCTAGCTAAGTGATATCAAGATAGATGGGTAGAATACATTGGTTACAGTGCTCTGCCTTGGGAAACCATTTAGTTTTTGATGTTTTCTGTTGTTTGAGAAGGATACATGATCTTTGCATGCCCTCCTCAGCTCCTAACCAGTCTTAGACCTACCATCTCACTCAATTTCAAGTGCCAAAACACCTACCTACCTCGCCCCATAGAACACCCTGCATTCCTGACTTGATTTCCCGGACCCAAAGCTACCTGCTCCATTTGATCCAATAACAAAACCAACAAAATCAATAAAAAACCCTAGAGCTACTATACCTAGCCTAAAATCAATATTGATCCAGTCATCTCGACTGAGATTGACAAGGAGAGAGCCCTCTCCCGATCTGGTAGGGCTAGCTACCAGGTTAAGCTTGGTTTGTGGTTATCTTAAGCTTGCCTCCCTTCAGCCTGAGGTCAATCTAGGCTCTAATAGGAGGAATAAACAGTAGCAATAGTGGAATCAATATAGTTTTAAGGGGGATGACACAAGGTTCCCAAACTCAAAGTGGTGCGTAGTCAAGTACATATTTTTCTAGTAGTTTAACATGTGCAGGTGGAAGTACTTTGTCGGGAAGTATCGTGCTAACTACCATGGCCAGCATATATTTTAAGATGCCTATGTTTCACGGTGTTAGGACCGAGGACCCAAAATAGCATTTGTTCATATGTGAGGCCATCTAGAGAGTCAAGCAAGTTCAAGGTGAGAGACGTAGTAGAAATAATTGTTTATTATGGGACTAGTTCTTCATATTTGGAAACCCTTAATCCAACATCAAATAGGCACATAGTCAAAAGCTCTAGAACTTGTGTCGAAGCTAAAAGCCTCAATAGCAGGAGGAGGGGAGAATAATGGTATGGAACAAGTGCACTCATAGCTGGCTACATTGGTTTCCCAACTTCAAGATTTGACTGAGGCGAAGGAAAAATGGGAAGAGGTATGGTGTAGCATCTATCAGACAAAGGGTCACCATAGAAATGAAAATAAATTGTTGACTAACTACATGGTAACTAACGCAGTGAACTCGCTTGCATAAGGTAGAGGAATATGGTTCGAGATATGCCGGATATGGGGCCATATACTGTTCAGTTTCCCAACGATAAAAATGTATGATGCTAAAGCCCGTACTCTATTTTGTGACTTCTGTAAATCAATGGGGGATAACATCCATCACTATCACACACGGGAGCTAATGCGTGAGTGCACGTTTGACTCATTCTAAGTGCAAGGACTCAAAAAGATGGAAGCCACGTGAACTGGATTCAATGAAATCAAATACAATCAAGGTGGATAATATAACCAACAAGGACGAGGACAAGGTACGATAACTACAGGACTTGGAGGACTAGGTAGAGGAAGAGGAGGATTTGGCTGAGGGCAAAGCACCATAATCTGTTACTGATTTGAAAATCACCCTATGAGTGACCTCAGTTAAGATTTATTAAAAAAAAGGTATTATAGACTCATGTGCTGGTGTGTGTTCTGTGTTATTGGAAACAACGGATCGATTAGATTGCCAATACACAAACATTTTAAATGGAAAGACAACAGAGAAATACAATAAGCAACACAAAGACACAAACAGTTTTAATAAGGAGTTCACCCTATTCTCCAGGACTACGTCTCCGATCCAGCTTCAGTGGTGGCCTTGTTTTATTGTGTCTTAAATGTGAGTTCTCCTGGAGCAGATTTTGCTTGGCAGGGTGGTTCTTGGATTCCCCAAGCCACTCAAAGTACATAGACTCTTATTCTTCCTACCAGCTCTGTGACCCTTGGTCTATAGTGGAAAGAGCCAACTGTGGTGCTCAATCCGGACAGATTCCTCTATGGGAAGGCTTGAATCTTCAAGCTCTCTGGTGCTTGATGCTGCCTGTGGTCAGCTCGGCCCTCTGTCTCCTCTACTCGGCTTTACTGTTCTCTATGTTCAGTCCTCCTCTCGGGGTTCACTGTTCACTGTCTCTCTTGGTCGCTCAGACTCTTCTCAATTCTTCCTCTGAAACCTAAATCTGAATTCGATTGTCTCTGTTCATGGCTTTAGTCATCTGATCCTCGGCATGTTCGGTTCCTCTCCCGCCTACGTCGATTCACTTGCCGCCTGCATGCTTGGAATTCCCTGTTCGGCGTTAGCATGAACGCTCAGTAAGTAGCCACACATCCCCATTGGAACAACGCAAGCCTGCTCGTCGATTCGTTCTCTTTCTCCACCGTGGCAGTCAACGGATTCCAAATCCCCTTAAATCGCGGCTTAAATTCTTGTCGATTCCGCTCTGTCTATCGGACGCAATCTCAGCCATCTGATCTGGGCTCCTTTAGATCCAACGTCATTTGCACGTCGAGCGCAGTTTACTTTCTCGACCGATAACGCGATCACCGCGGTTTTCTCTCACCTCCGCTGCCACGCGTCAATTGCTGAGTGTGATTGCTCCGTTTTCTCCAAAACCGCTTACCATTCAAGGGCGCCCCGATCAATACCACTGGTTTCCAGGGCGCGGGTCCCGCCTTTGTACTTTAGTGCCTTTACCTTTTTCTGCCTGCAATCCTCTGGTTCCCCCACGCGACCGAGTGCTTAAGGCTCCTCCTTTTCGGCCCTGTTTGCCTAGCTAAGCGCTAACACGCATCGAAAATCAGCTCCTTTTCCCGATCCGGGGCTCCCAGGGGCTATTTTGACCTCCTGCGCAGTCTCCATGGGCCTCGGTCAACGCGCTTTAACTGAGGTCCTCGTCATTCCGCACCGGCTGCCATGGCCATTGGTTCAGGGTGTTTTCGATTGCTGTTTTGGATTTTATTCGAGATTTGCTTCGTCCTGATACAGTCATGGTCCTATGACAGTCGTTTATGGATCCGATTTGGATCAGTTACAATTGTGGGATTGTACCAATCCTTGTTGCACTTTTATCTACTACAAATCATTAGATCATTTGATGGAGAATTATCCCTAATTAATCGCCAAGTGGCAGGAGAAGAAGGGGCCCAATGTACAAATGATAGTCATCGAACCACATAGGACTCAACAATGGGTAGAAATAGTAATGAGGGAAAGTATCAGGACAAGAGTCGATGCTACGAGACCCTAGACATCGTAGCCCCAGTGGGTAAGGAGAGCCCCTGAACCCCCTTCGAAGTTTAACCCTGTATGGAAAAATACCACATATAAGGAGGTCTGACGAGAAATGGTTGCTAAAGAATGGGATAGACCAAAAGTTAGGTGTACAGTAGCCATGCTAGAGATATTTGATGCCAATAGAGGTAGGGAGTAGAGGACAACAATGGATCCAATTTAGATTCTACTACAAAGTTGATTAGAGCTAGTCAAAGATCCCCAGGCCTTGGATAAATTGAGGAGGTTGGTGGAGCAGTGTGTCAACGGATCTAAGGAGACTACTATGTGAGGTTCACCAAGGGCTATGAATCAAGTAGCTTGTAAGAAGAGGACTAGTAAAGAATTTCATTTCGCCACACAGATCGAAGAATACGATATGGACAACATCATCTTGGACTTGGGATCAAATGTAAATATTCTATCAAAAAGCATGATGGAAATGATGGGGAAACCCAAGTTGATATAGTCTCCAATTTAGCTCGGGTAGGCCAACCAACATCAATCTTTTTTTCTTTCTACCGAGAAGTTGTCAAGAGTACCAGTGGACATTGACGGGGGGTCAAGTACCACTGATTTCAAGGCGATCAAGATCGTGGATGATACTAATCCCTATCTAGCTCTTTTTGTGATCGATTGGGCTTTTGACAACCAGGTAATTATTAATTTAAAGAGAAGACATGTGATTTTTGAAGGTTGAGATATCTGAGTAATCGCGCCATTGGATCTGCGTGAAGGAGATCGATACATCGAGCTAATGAAAGGTGAGCTTAGTCGGGAGGAACTGGACAATATTTATAATGTCGCAGCTCGGCTAGATGACTATGTAAATCCTACATCCAAAAGAGTGTTGAGTTGGCACGGTATTGGATCTTGTGCCTTGACTTCAAAAGAAGCCTTGGAGAATCGACAGAATCGGCTACATGAATTCAGTACCTGGAGATGCACAGATGTTACGAGGATGGTGCGTTGGATAGGTATAGAGGTGCACAATCCACCCCACTTCTATGGGTTGTTAGAAGTAGATATTTTTGTTCAAGAATTTGAGGATCAGATATTGGACTACGAAAGGATTCCTGCATTAGATGATGCGTTGCATGCCACCCGAATCAGGTGGTGGGGCTGCACATTAGGAGCAGGTTGCAAGATGGCATCGTTTTAAGTAGCTGATCGAGGTTAGGTTCGAGACCAATTTCAGAGCCTCTAGAGAGAAGTATTTAAGTATTGAATGTCCCAAGATGCATTTGAAACATTGTGTCGTAGTATGGACCAAGGGATGAGTCTTTAAAGGTGTTGCAATGGAAGATATTTGTTACTAATGAACCAATAATAACTAGGAGTGGACCATTGTATTTCGCGCATCAACATTTGTAGCAGGTGCAGGAATGTCTTGAGTGTTACAATGTCGTAGAGCAAGGAGAGGATGATGATGATCCTCGAAACCTCAAAATTCCATAAGTTGAAGGCGAGCGCACAATGGAAGGACCACCATTGAAGTTCATTGAGTATGTGAATCCAATCAAGATGTGGAAGGTGAATATCAAGACCAAAGAAAGTCCTAAGAAGGCAGCCATTGGAGATCGTTGGGGTGATGATATCATCGAAAAGGTTGCAGACTTATTGCACAAGTTTCAGGACCAAGATCTTCACATTACTAAGGAGATTGGAAGCACTAACAAGGCTAAGGTTGAAGATATAGGGGACATTGGAATGAATACAAGTTTTGAAAAGGTGAATAAGATCTACGACTACACCAAATTTCAAGAAGCAAGCTAGACAATCAAATGATAATGGGAGTGGGGTGTCATCCCCTATGTATATATGTAAGGTTGATGTAAATAAGTGTAGATTATGTAGGGATAATAGTCAGGTTGGTGCTTAGAGCTCTTATAAGGAAGAGGCGTGAACCAATATGATGGGCTAGCATGGAAGAGATTGAGCTGGAGTTAAGTCCGTACTTGAGTATGGTCATAGATAGATAGCACGTTGTGTTGGGGGTTGCGCCACCAAAAGAGAACCATGTGAAGAATTCACAGTGAGAGATAACAGTCTCGATTCTGTGGACCAAGAACACTAGTGACGACGTATCTTGACATGTGAAGGTCTAGATATGCAAGAGAAGGTCAAGACCACAAGATAAAAGCTACACCTAAACGACCATTCTTTTCAGACAATCTTCATGGAAACGAAAGAAAGAGACTGAATGGACTGTCGAATGCCATTCGGTGATAGAAGGAATCCCGCAAGCTATCAATCAAAACATGGATTATTAGGACAAGGGGCTGAGAGGAAATAATATTTACATGAAGAAATTAAAATCTATTGAGATGACTCGGGCAAGGTAGGTCGCTCATGTGAACCATCATATCGGTTTGATCTGAGAGAATATTATGAAATAGGTTGATGTACACTCAGTGTGATTCAGATCATAAAACCATGATAATCTGGTCAAAATCACCAACAAGAACGATGAAGGAGAGGGAGGGGGAAATGCTATAAAATACCACCCAAGGGCCCTATTGAGAACAGAGAAATGTTTAAGAGGGAGTTTGAGGCTAACAAGGGAACAAAGGGAATGAGGATTATTCGGAAGTAAGGAAGAGAGGACCACGTAAGAGTAATGCAATGAAGAAATGATATTTGTAGAGACGTGCAGAGGGTGAAAAACGGTGAAGGAGAAAGGTTAAGGAAATAATGGAAGTGACTGCCCTAGGCTTTGCCACTAATGCGAGGATGTGATTGTGGAAAAGGAGGTTGCTATAAAGAAGCCTGGATAAGAGGAATGGGAATGGGAGGTATAGGTCCAAAAGGGTGGTTAAGTTGTATTGGGTGTCCCAAACGATCGAGGGTCTCTGCCCCTCACATAGATGGTTATCATGTAAGGCTATAGTCGTACCAGTTAGTTTATCGCGACGTTGTTTAAAGGGAGGCTTTGCAAATCCATGGGGCAGAGTGGTGTCGGGAAAAATTCCACTTTAGGAGTTGTAGCAGTAGATCAAGATTATGTCCCCATGCATGATGGTGGGATAGGGGAACCTAACCCCTAATTATTACTTGAAATCAGATAAAATCCCTATTTTGGCTGGTAAGAGGGGTTGGAATTACTTTGAGACAACAAGATGGTTGGTTGAAAAAGGATGAGTCACCCCACCCTAGTAACCCTTGGAGAAACTTGGAGAAGACATGCAATTAGAATCCTACCATTACCCACCCAAGAAAAGAGAAGGTATAACTACAGGAAGAAGATAAATCTCGGGGACAAATGTCAGGTTCATCCCTGTAGAAGCAATGGTGATCATGTTTCTCTCTCTAAGAGCACTGCTAAGGGGAAGAGGGATGCAGCACTCCCCTCTTAGCTTGTTGAAAGAGATCCAGGATGACCGGTTTCCCTAATTACACCTACAACAATTGTACCAAGAGCAAGAAGACAACCTTAGTAAGGGTGGAGGTCCCAAATCCATGGTCATAGAAGAAGGACTGAGTGGCTCGAGGACTAGCCAAATTTTTATGTTGTTGAAATGTAACTAGTTTTGGTCTTCATAATTGTTGTCTAGCTCATAACATAATGTAATTCATATGTACTTGTAAAAAGAAGAAAAATAAAATTTATTCTAAAAGAAAAATTATTTATAAGCATGGGTTTCATGCTTTATTTTTTTCTTTCTAGGTCAAAGCACCCATTTAGTGCTTCTAGGGTTTGTGTCATGAGTCATTGTCTATGTCATCTTGTCCTAGACCCTTCTTGACCTTATTATGTCAAAGAAAGAAAAAATATGTTATGTAATTTGGCCTTTTATACCTCCTCCACGAAGTCGGCCATAGGAGAAGACGAGTCGACCTCATTGAAGGAATTCGACCACACAGAAAGACTATAAAAGCAGTGCAATTCGACCTATTTGAGCATCCATCCAAGCAAGAAGTTCGATATGTAATTTGAAGTGGAATAGAAGGTGTGAAGAGGCTAGAAAGAAAGAGGAAACTAAAGCAAAGAAGGAAGAAACACTTGACAAGAAAAAGGAGTCAAATTTCTCTCTTGTTCTCCCACATGTGCAAAATTTATGAGTTGCAAAAGGGGCTCAAAATTGAAGGTTTGCAGTAAGGCCAAATTTATGATGCATTAGGACTGAAATTCATGGTTGATGCAGTATTGAAGAAGGTTGACTATTGTTGATTAGAAGCTAATTGGAAGGACTATATTGGAAGGCTGACTTGGTGGATTGGAGGAGGTCTTTGTCTTGGTCAAGGGTCTTGGTTGTCTCATTTGATTTGGTTCTAAAGGAAGAAAATATAATTTTTGGTTTTCCCCTAGGAGAGGGGTTTTTCCCTGACTGAGAGCCTACATACCGTGTCCTTGTTGTTTTGATCTTCATGCACTTACGTTTTGGTAGTTGCTTAATGGTAAGGAAATAAAAGAATACATAAAATAAGATAATAAGAAATCACAAGTAATTATCAAGATAAGAAAATCTTTCTCCCTTTATGACTTTCCAGCATGGTATCATAATTAAGGTGAAGTAGAAGAAGAAAAATGCAACTTGAAGATCAATAAATCTCATCATCTTAAGGAAGGATTCAAGAGAAGTTTCCAAGGTAGATCATAAGGAGAAGAGAAGTCTTATTTTTTGGACCTTTGAAGATTTGTTGAAGAACACCATTTGATAGAAGGAAGGAAGTCTTGAAAGGTAATATAGAAGTTTTGGTTCCCTATAAGCTAGTTTGAAGAAGAAAACCTATTGAAGGCTACAAAGATATATAGATTTCATCAAGTGTGACATTGACAAGTATACCTATGGCATCATCAATGAAATATGAGAACAAAATTCAAGAAGCCTCTAACTTTAGAGCATGGAAGACAAGGATGGACCTCATCCTTGCAAGAAATAAAGTATTGGACTTGGTACAAGGAAAATTCAAAGAACCTTTTGATGATGTTGGAAAGTAGAAGTACAAGGAAAATGATATTATAACCATGAGCATAGTTGTGGATGGAGTTCAAGACAACTTGATTCCCTACATATCCACACTAGATACTTCAAAGAAAATGTATGACGCTCTCTCCAATTTATTTACAATAAAGAATATTGGACAAGTGGCAAGTCTAAGAATGAACTTCGAACTATCAAAAAGACCAAAGATGATACAATGTCCTCTTACTTTATAAGAATTTCCCGTATAAGAGATGAACTACAAGTAGTTGATGATGCTCTTATAGGACTACCAAAGTCTTGGAATGCCTTTGCAGCTGGAATTAGTAGTTGGAAATTTTCTCCCTCCTTTGAAGAAATGTGGTTTTCCTGTACTCGAGAAGAAGCTCGTCTTTCCTTGATAGGAGGCAAGAAAGAAGATTAAGAAAATACCTCAAATTCCTATTCTGCCCAATTCAAGAAGAAAGGAGGAAATAAGAAATTCAAACGGTCAAAGAAAAATCCTGGGAAGATTGGCCTTTCTAAACTAGAATGTTATCATTATCACAAGATACAAGAAGCAATGTCGTGATAATACTAAAAATAAGAAGAGAGAAAGAGACCAAGCTACAATTTCCACTAATGATAATCCTCAAAAGAATACTAAAACCAAAGATTCTAAAGTCAAAGACTTATTCTATTAAGTCTTTAGGGATGTTATCTCCTGAATGTCCTTTTTCTATAGTATAGGTCATTGTTTTTAGGATTTGTAGAAATTTCTCTTATATTAACTCTAGGATTAATCTTTCTTTTGGTTCCTAGGGTTTGTAGATCTAATATGTTTTGATAGAAAGTTATAGAGTTTATTAGATAAGTTGAAGGAATCCCTCACAATATCTGGATTAATGCATAATCAAGAGGGAGTTTTTATTAGTAACGCCACCTCCCACATTTACCCACTTTCATCGGTCTGTTGGGGTAAACATGAGCTGAGGGCTATTATGACATGAATCAACCTCCTAATTATAGTTAAGGAAGTGGAATCGACAAATTAGAACCTTACTGACCTTCCTCAGGAGCTACAAGACACCCAAGAGCCAAACAACCACTCCTAGTGCCCAAACCCTGAGTTGTAATGCTTTTTCAGTGACTTGGGCTCCCAACCACATGCATGACAAGGCCTCCATGCGGTTGAGGGCCTCCAACTACATGCATAAGCCTACCAGGTAGTGGTTGTAACCTAAAATATTAATTTCAGAGGGTGCGGTCCTGGATTCTGAGCCTAAATTCCAAGTCAACCTCCAGACCACTACCCAGAACTCAATGAGACTTTCCAGAATGATAAATAACATTAGGAAAAAACCATTCATGCCAAACTTGATCAAAGACTTGACCTAACCAGGCCTAACCATGAAAGTCATTTTGCCATACATATTAAGAACATGTAATCTGCAGGTCATTAATGCATATCTGAACATAGGGTTTGATACTTATCTGAAAATCATCAAGAAGGTCTAATGCCCTCTCATAATAGTTGTAATCACATTTTTTAGATCATGCATTCATTAATAATTCATCAACAAACCAAACACATCAAGAGCCATAACTAGAACCTATTATAGAACTATGCTTATAACCAACATATAACCAAAATAATATCCAGGATAGAAAAACCATCAAAGCTACATAATAACAAGTACAATTACTCATACAATACAAGAGGAAAAAAGCTCTTATTAACATATGAAAAAGCCAACCGCGTCAAGGACTTCCACGTACCAACCGACTATAGATTGAGTTGAACCAAATCATATTTTTCGGATATGTACGCTTTTTAACCCAATGAAGGAAACACAGATCTTTATTCATTTAACAAAAGCATTCATGTCCTGTAACAAAGGCAGAGTGCATCTCATGAGAAGCAGAAGACGAAAAATTCCAATGACAAGTAACCGAGAATTTATCGTCATGATGACGAGGATTAAATACATTGATGAACGAATGATACACACCATTTTTACATTATAAAGTTGGAGCTAAGGAAAGCTTTAAGTAGGAGGCAGAAAAGTCCTACGTATGTAAAATATGTTTTGCAGATTCCCAATGCAACCTCCACATTACGACAAGCAACAAAGAATTTACTGTTGCGTTGACTGGAGCTAAGGAAACCTTTAAGCGGGAGACAAAAAAGTCTTATATATGTAAAATATGTTTTATGGATTCCCAACACGGGCTCCACATTACCTTAATCGTGCTAGCATAATGATAACTACTAAAAGAGGCAGGGACTATGCTGCTATACAAATATACCTATTGTTGATAGAACATTTATTACTTCTTCATGCTTCAATATTTGATAAGGTTTGTGATCTATATAATCAATAAACATTGCGTGGTGGAATATCTATGTAACAAAATCTTCATTATTGACTCCATAAACTACCATGTGTTTTAGGCATTCTTTTTTATTTTGTTTTTTATTTTTCTTTCTTAGTGCACCACATCATCACTAATAATTTGTGCAAGAATACTTACAATCAAATTTTCTCTTTTCAATATCACCATATCTTGTTTGTGTCTTGGAGTTTTATTCATCTAATAAATTTCATCTTCATCTAAATTATATACATTATTTCCAATTTTTTCATCTTCATCATGTTATTGTTCTTATATCATATTCAATTTTTTAATACTTTGGTGAACTAGAATTTTTTTCCAACAACAATGTTTTTCATAATATTAAAAATTTATCATGTCACAAAGGAAAATAATCTTAATTCTAAAAAAAATATTCTTTAATAAAACCTTTGAATCACAAATAATATCATATATATATAAATAATTCAAATATACATAATTTTGATCCAAAAACTTGTGAAGTTGCCATTCCTCAACCTAATTGTTAGTGACAACAAGGCGCCACCAGTGACATCGTGCACCAAATACGCAGGAATATGTATAGATTATTCACATAACAAAATTATTATATATATATTCACATAACAAAATTATAATATATATATATATATTCACATAACAAAATTATAATATATATATATATATATATTAAAGTTTTTCCTTTTTTAAACCAAAAAAAATTGGGTATGAGTATATTGTTTGATGTCAAATTGTTTGATGTCAAATTGGTTTAATTACCAAAAACATGAATAAAGCTCTACCCCCAACTTTATATATTTAATTAAATATGGGTGATTATCTTTCACACGCTTCCAAAAATGGTATATATGTGTTTAGATAACAGAAATAACAATATCATCTAATTAAATATTATAAAATCCCCTTCCCTCTTATCATCTATTGTTTGTGAGAATTGTTTTGGAAATACATAGTCTCCAACCTATCATAATTTTTATACAAATAAATATTTCTATAAAAATATATTTCTTATTAACATAATGGTTAATTGGGTGCAAGGGGATAATATTGCGCATTTATCATGTAGCCAATGTAAAGTCTATTCTCTTCATTTTATTTTCATCATTTTTATCATTTAGATAAGAATATTTACATTTTTTTCGAATGTAGTTTAAATGTTTTTAATTTTGATTTTTTTTAGACATATTTTTCAATAATTTTTACCTAAAATTCAACTAGAATTTGTTGGAATTACAGATTTGAATTGTCGAGTCTTTAAAATTTAAATGATCTAGAAATTTTTACATTTATATATTTAAAAATGCAATTTAAATAAATTTAAAATTGATAACTTTTTGGTATCAGGAATTTATTCAATGAAGGCATGAGTTAAAGAAAGAAAATATGGATGAAATAAAACTACACATAGATGCAAAAATGGAATATCTATCTCAATGCTTGTCCCACAAATAGCAAGGAGCTAAATAATTTTGTTATGAAAAAGTTTCGTAAATGGGTATGGGGAAGAGTTGGGTAGAAAGAAGATGTACTACAGTGAGGAATTCAACAGTGTGTGTGATCTACAACAAAACAAGTTCATTGGAGCTAGCATTCCGTGGAGGGAAAAGGTTCTTATTGCTCAATTAAGAACCAACTCACATCAACTTCGATGTGGAACAAGACAGTGGAAAAGGCCTAAAGAAGCTTGGGAATAACATGTGTGTACATTTTGCATGTATAGGGCACTGCAATTGGCAAAACATTTTATTTTGGAAAGTGATGCGTTTAAAGACATTAGAGAAAGTTATGCGAATATGTTAGCATCGGTTTCTTGGCATTATCTTTTCAGTGAGGGGAAATAAAGAAAGAAAATTATTTTAACGTCAACGAGGATAAAGATAGCCTATGGGACATATTGCTTATTCATTTGGTTGATGTATTCGACCCTTTTCCTATGAAGCCTCACAATAAACACTCCCAGCTTCTCGACAAACCCTTCGCTAAATAGATTATCCCAAGAGCTAGCTGCCAGAATATCTGCATAACTTTCCCTGTTGTCTTTGAAGGCCTCACATTCTAAAATGAAGTGTTTTTCTGTTTCCACTTTTTTGAAAGAACAAAAAATACATACTCTTTCATCCCACACTTCTTTTGGCCTTTTCCAGCGCCCTGTTTCACAACGAAGTTGATGAGAATTAGTCCTTAACTGAGCAATAAGAATTTTGGCTCTCCAAGAAATATTGGCCTCTATGTACGCTTTTTGTTGATGATTATGAGTGAGATTAAACACTTCTATATAGTATTTTTTCTTTCCCCCTAGCTCCTTATCCCAAATACGCTTATGGAACTTATCCATAACAAAAGTTTTTATCTCTTTATTGTTTATGGGACACGTGTTCAAGCAAATACCCCATTTACTAAACCATTTATTATTTTGTTGCATCTAAGCCTTTTTTCTTTTGCACAATATGTCATTAAAGACAACCTTAGACCACCTGCCCTCTTCCATTTGCTCATTTTTTTTAAATACCTTATGACTCGCACCATAGCAATTGCTTCAATAGGAACAACCCCTATTTCACTTAACAATATAGCATAAGCAATTGCACTTTTAATTTTGAATTTGTTTGTAATCAAACGCTTCTGAATTTTCTCAATTTGTTTCCATTGCATGTGAGATGTATTGCTGGCCCACAATTGACAACCATAGAGAATCACTAGGATCACTAGAAGCCCAAAAAGAGTTTGAATGGTTTTCTAGTTCCATAACTCTCCCTCTCTACACCTATTTTGAAAAACATAAAATGCTTTCCAACCCCACAAAGTTCTTTTCTTTCTATAACCATCCCAACTTAAGTTTTGTTGAAGTCGATTCCGAGGTATTTGTAATCCGCAACTTCTTCCAAAATATTGTCTTCAAAGTAAAACTTATATTAGTTTTGTTCAAATTGTTGGAAAATTGAGCTAACTCTTCATTAAATAAGAGAATAATTAAATTGCAAAAAAACAAAAAACTAATAATATCATACCATTTATAATCTAATAAACGTTTAAATATCATTTTATTTTATTTTGAATTTTAAACTTTAATTTTGCTCTTTTTCATTAAATAAAATTAAAAACGGTTTTTACTCATTTTGCATTAAATAAAAGGAAACGTAAAACTCAAAACATAACTGACATAACTCCATGATTAACGAGGAAAAAACACATCAATCCATACTGATTAGGAACGTATTCCATGTGACCACTTCGGAAGTTAATAGCTGGGATCTGTTGTCCAAATATGTGGAATATAACGAGACTCCAGAGGATTTATACTGAATATACATTTACGTTTAGAGTTCAGAGCAGCCTGGATGGATAATTAAAATATCAGCGAAGCAAAGCAGGGTGCTTGAGGTTGAGTTGGATTGCGTTGCAGAGGAGAAACAAACAATGGCTTCTTCATCTGCTTCACTCTGTTCTCATATTTATGCTTCAAATTGCTTCCCTGCAAACCCTATTCATACAAATTACTGTAGCCGCACCTCTTTTCTGTATACAAAACGGTGTTCAGAACAAAAAAGTTCATTGAATTTGCAAACCCAGAGAAAAAACAATAATCAATATCAGCGGCATTTTAATGTAATCGCAGCTTCTGTTTCACCTCTCCAGTTGCCGGCTACTTCTGGTGAATTCATACTGCCTGCGCCATCGCCTTCAAGTTCCACTTCACGGGACCTCGGGTACGTAATATTTTTCATAAATTGGGAAAATAACAATTTGGTATTGATGTCTGTAAAAGTAATTTAATTAAATGTTTGTCTGGTTTTCTGCAAAAGCAGCGGCAGTTTTGGGAGTCTGATTAAATTATTTGGTTATTTCTTGGTACCCTAGTTACTGAGCCCAGCCTTGGATTACTTCTTTCATGTTACGAATTTCTAAACCCTAGTTAGCATGTCAAACCCGTCAGAACCATGGATTTGAGGCGATGTTCACATTTTGAAAAACACACGCATGTATATATTTATTTTTTTGGTATGTTATGCTTCATTGTGACATTAAAAGAATTACAACTGGCCTGCTTTCACAAGTCCCTGAAACCAACTTTTTAGCTATCATGTTTATGTTCATATTCGTTTTTATTGTCCTTCGAGTTCTAATTTCATTTCTGAGAATCAAAATCGAAACCAAATTTAATAAGAATTTAATCAGATATTTGATCAATGATGTTATGCATTAATATTTCGTTTCTGTGGTTGAACTTCCCAGCGATAAAGTTTCCTAGTTAATCTCGCTTTTTTTATGGGATAAAACATCGACATTGTGAAATTACTTATCAGGAAGTGCCATAAAACAGCAATTTTCCTACTATGCTTTCCAATGTTGGTAGGAGAGTTGTCTGAGAGTGCCAGGAAAATCGTGCCTGTTATGTGTCTAACAATTGTCTAAAACTAGTCCTGCCAGATTGAAACTAAGTGACAAAATCACTAGTTTTTATAAACTTCAGAAAATTTAATAAAATGGGACATGGTTACCAGCACTTACAATTGAAGGAAAACTAATTACGATATGCATACTGTAGAAAGTGAATGACAACGTGAAAGGGGCTCCCTGCTGCCTACAAACACCTTTTTGACATTTTCCATAGAAATGGGTTGAGGGCCATATTACGTTATCTTATCGATCCCACATGCCACATTTATCATCTCAAGGGTCATGAATATAATTTAATTAGATTTTAAATTTCAAAATAGAGGTTTGCTTTGCTGTATGGTGACAAGCATTTTGGTAGACTCAAATTTATGGAATAATAATATTTTAAAAAAGCATAGAAAGTACCAAAAGAATGCCTTACAGAGTTGTATTCTGTTACTCCTTCCAGTCGGAGCAAGTTCTTTATAATCCATGACGAGAGTTGGATCCAATAGGAACAGAATCATGCATGTATAATTTGAACCTACAGCAATTAGGTTTTGGATACCTAGATTCTACTGAACTTCACTAAGAGTGCTTTCTAAAACATCTAGGGACAAAAGGAAGAAAAAAATACCTAGATTTAATATTTCAAACAAAAAGTTCAAAAAAGGTAGAAATAATGAAATAATTGGCAGTCTTCAAGACAGCAAATGAAAAGCTTTACTTGTAATGGGGCAGGTGGCTTCTTTTGGTGGGCCACAGTCAACATAATTCAATTTCAGTGGGTGAAAGTTTCATCCCAGTGGACTTTATGATTCTACTATTTCCAAATGCATTCGACGGAATATTTATATTCTATTTTTAGAAGATAAGTGCGGTAGATTCAAGCAAAAACGTGTAGTCGTAGTCTGTAGATTCAATATGTATTGCAAAGCCAGGGTAGTGCACGCTCATGACATATTACTAGAATAAGAGTGCTTATCACAATGTGGTTTAAGAATATGGGGTCCTTCTAAAAAACCAGCTAATGATCATAGGTGGAGAAAGAGATTGAAGTATTGAACCAAAGGTTTGCCTTCAGTTAAACTACAGAGAGTTGACCTTTCTGGGCATTTCAATTAGGGTGAATTACCAAACGTATTGTAGAGAATTTTAATTGATAAAGGTATTTGCTTTGATCTTTAGCAATGAGATGTGGACTGTACATATGAAGAGGGCAAGTTAAGTGATACACCTGAGATCCTCAAATGAATGAATGAAGATGAATCTTTGGCAAGAGAACTCCTAAGAAAAATTGAAGTGAGGGATTAATATAATCATAAAAGTACTTGTAACATCCAATCCTTGGCAGACAAATGTTGACTTAGCTTCTTGGAGTCAATCATGTAATTCAGAGTCATCAACATACAAGTGAAGTCTACACTAGTATTGATACTCCACACATTTTTTTAGCTGAATACTGAATAGTATTCAAGTATACATAATAGTTGTACTTACACTCCCAACCACTCTTCTAACAACTATAGAAAAACTCAACAGTTCAGTGATTAAAGAGAATAAAAACCTTAGACAGCATCCTATAAATCGTCCAACTGAAGGAACAACTAGAGACAACTACCTAGTAGCTAGCTAACAGAAATTAATAGAGTGAATGGGCATTAATTCTAATACCCTCTCATAATGACCGTTTCATTGACCCTAAGACTCATCGCATCTCTAAATTTCTTAAGCTTTTCTTTGCCCAGTGATCTGGTGAATATATCTGCTTGCTGATCTTCAGTACGACAGTGGAGCAACTCAACCTCTCCTTCTTATACTTTTTCTTGAATGGATGATAAATTATAATCCATTTCCACGTGTTTAGTTTTTCCATGATAAACTAGATTTTTTGCTATCTTGATAACACTCTGGTCGTGAATCAAGGTACTTTCTCAGCTTCATTGATGGT
Source organism: Pinus tabuliformis (assembly GCA_031772625.1). NCBI lineage: Eukaryota > Viridiplantae > Streptophyta > Pinopsida > Pinales > Pinaceae > Pinus > Pinus tabuliformis. Next base: position 1,089,898,052 of record CM062813.1, read on the forward strand.
TTCTCTAGAAAGACTTGAATAAATTTCTTAAAGAGCAAATCAAAATTATTTAATATATTAAAATCATTATTGGCCATGGCTGAGAAAGAATCCGGGCAAAGGCTAAAGTGTTGAGACCTGGCAATGGTGGGAAATATCAATTGACAGATTTCATGGATTTTTGTAGAACTCGTGGAATCAAAAGACCCTTAATGGTTCCCTATACTCCTCAGCAAAATGGGGTTGCTGAAAGAGAGATTTGCACCATTGTTGAAATGGCTCATTGTATGTTAAATGAAGCAAATTTATAAAATGAACTATGGGCTGAAACTGTACATACAGCTATGTGTTGAGAAGTCTAAAAGCTGCAACTAAGATGATTTCTCTTCAACTTGATAACTGCTTGTGATGTTTTTTTAATTTTCTTGATTATTAGCTTCTTCTATTATTATTATGTTGTTCGTATCATCAAAAAGCTACACAAGAACGCAGGATGTAGGCTGCAAGCCAGGGCCAAAACCTCTCCACTTGAGAGGAAAACCCAAAAATCTCCTTTCTTCTTATAGATTCTTCAAATGACGAATTCCAAGACCTCTAAACCAAGACCAATACCCTTCCAAGACTAAGTCTGACCTCCTTGATGATGTGCTTCCTCTGTCCAAGTCAAACTTAGTCAAATCTCTTTCAACTGCACAACTTTGACCCCTAGCTACAGAATTTCGGCCTCCATTGTAGGTTTGAAATTTTCTGCCCTTATAACAGTTACTGCTTCCACACGTGTGAGCAATTTCAGGGCTTCCAAGGCTTCCTTTGACCTTTGCTTAGGTTTCTTCTTCTTCTAGGGCTTGTAGGTGACCTAATAGACCTTCCTTCGACCTTCTTTCTGCAATTTCGTCAACTTTGATCTTGCAGCATCAAAACCCTAGCCTTCCTTCTTCACGTGTGAGAGGGAGAGAGAGAAATAACCCAAACCTTTCGTCCTTCGTCCTTTGTCCTTCTTCGCTAGCCTTCTTCTATTGCTCCTTTGCTTAGATGATGAGAATATGAGTGAGTGTCCATAGGAGGTCGAGTTCCCTCCTATATATAGGCTTACAAGGAGGACGACATGCCCTAATGAGGCCGACTTCTTAGCTGCTAGGCCGATTTGGTCTTGGAGGGTATTTGGAGGGTATTTTGACATGCCCTAATGAGGTCGACTTCTTAGTTGCTAGGCCAACTTGGTCTTCAAATGACGAATTCCAAGACGTCTAAACCAAGACCAATACCCTTCCAAGACTAAGTCTGACCTCCTTGATGATGTGCTTCCTCTGTCCAAGTCAAACCTAGTCAAATCTCTTTCAACTGCACAACTTCGACCCCCAGCTACAGAATTTCGGCCTCCATTGCAGGTTTGAAATTTTCCACCCCTATAACAGTTACTGCTTCCACACGTGTGAGCAATTTCAGGGCTTCCAAGGCTTCCTTTGACCTTTGCTTGGGTTTCTCCTTCTTCTAGGGCTTGTAGGTGACCTAATAGACCTTCCTTCGACCTTCTTTCTGCAATTTCATCAACTTTGATCTTGCAACATCAAAACCCTAGCCTTCCTTCTTCACATGTGTGAGAGGGGAGAGAGAAATAACCCAAACCTTTCGTCCTTCGTCTTTTGTCCTTCTTCGCTAGACTTCTTCTACTTCTCCTTTGCTTAGATGATGAGAATATGAGTGAGTATCCATAGGAGGTCGAGTACCCTCCTATATATAGGCTTCCAAGGAGGATGACATGCCCTAATGAGTCCGACTTCTTAGCTGCTAGGCCAACTTGGTCTTGGAGGGTAATTGGAGGGTATTTTGACATGCCCTAATGAGGTCGACTTGGTCTTCAAATGACGAATTCTAAGACCTCTAAACCAAGACCAATACCCTTCCAAGACTAAGTCTGACCTCCTTGATGATGTACTTCCTCTGTCCAAGTCAAACCTAGTCAAACCTCTTTCAATTGCACAACTTTGACCCCCAGCTACAGAATTTCGGCCTCCATTGCAGGTTTGAAATTTTCTGTGCTTATAACAGTTACTGCTTCCACACGTTTGAGCAATTTCAGGGCTTCCAACACTTCCTTTGACCTTTTCTTGGGTTTCTCCTTCTTCTAGGGCTCATAGGTGACCTAATAGACCTTCCTTCGACCTTCTTTTTGCAATTTCATCAACTTTGAGCTTGTAGCATCAAAACCCTAGCCTTCCTTCTTCACATGTGTGAGAGGGGAGAGAGAAATAACCCAAACCTTTCGTCCTTTGTCCTTTATCCTTCTTCGCTAGCCTTCTTCTACTTCTCCTCTGCTTAGACGATGAGAATATGAGTGGGTGTACATAGGAGGTCGAGTTCCCTCCTATATATAGGCTTCCAAGGAGGATGGCATGCGCTAATGAGGCCGACTTATTCACTGCTAGGCCAACTTGGTCTTAGAGGGTATTTTGACTCTTTTAAATAAAAATAATTCTTTTCACATGTTACAATGTGCTCGATGGGGTCTTCTTCATATGACAATGACTCTTTTGACTTCTTAACCTTAGGACAAACCCTAGAAGCACTCAATGGGTGTTTGACCTCTAAATAATAGACCTTGAGCATGAAACCCATGCTACAAAAATAACAATAATAAAATTTTCTTTCTTTTTACAATATACAAGAATTGAAAGTACATTTCATATTTATGAAGACTGAACCTAGTTACACATTTCAACACTATGTATATCTTGAACTGGTGTCCCATAGGAGCTCTTAAAAATGTTGTACTAGCAGAGGCTTTGAATGGGATGAAGCCTAATAACGGTCACTTGAGGATATTTGCTGTGGAGCATATGCTCATGTACCACACAAGAAAAGATCCAAGTTAGATGTCAAGAGAAACAGGTGTATTTTGATTGGATATAGTTGTTGGAAGAAAGTTGTCGTTATGTCAAAGGGCCATAAGCAGCGCCTGAAGAAAATCAAGTTTTTGGTGGATTGGATCAAGGCAAACACAAGAATGGATTACACCATCTTGTAATGCTTGTTGAGACCTGTTCAATGAGATATGGCTCACCCTCTTACTCCTCACTGTTGAGGAGAAATTCATTTTTGAAAGTGACTATTTGAAATCTGGTTGACTCAAACATTGAGATTTTTCTAGGATCAAGTTGACTCCACAATAGGCCTCTTCAATTTGTATATATAGCTTAGTCGCAGGAGCTTAAAGGAGCATCAAGTAGCTTTGAATTGGTGCAGGAGGCTGAGATTCAAAAGGAGCAAAGGTGATATGAAGAGTGTTGGAAAATTAGATTAGGCAACATATTATTTCACTTTTCCATTCATGACAGTTATTTGTGATTTATATTCTTCTTCTTCATTATTATGCTTATATTCTTATCATCAAATAAATGCCAAAACAAAAATATCACAACCATAAACAGTAAATACATAACCCTACAACATCCTGAGTGTGGGTCGAGTAATGGAGTGAGGATGCAGGGATCGGGGAAGAAAGGGTTTCTGAAACATTAGGGTTAGCAGCGATGGGAACGCAAGAGGAGCAAAAGCCGAGATCAGGGCAGGGAGGCGGGCCTCTTGCGTTCAACCAGATCAGCGACAACATAGAAAAGTGGAGGCCGGTATCATAAAACAGGGAGGAACTGAAAACGCCATGGCAGGGGAACCAGGGAGGGGAGAGATCCCCTCCTACAAAAATGTAACGACGGGAGAATCAAGTGGAAGCGGACTACCAAGAGACCCAAAGGAAAATAGTAGAGATCCGCCAGTACTGGGAAACCGATGGCAAACAAGACTAGGGGGCAGATGCCTCCCCAGAGCTCTGAAAAACCCAGGTTTGTAATTCCGAATAACAAACTTGAAGAGTATAGATGCTATATGAGGGATCATGCGTTAATATGTAAGTTTGTAGGGTTTTGGCCGTCTGAAAAGGACCTGGCAAAGTGGATACAACAAAGATGGAAATCGAAAGGGCATATAGATCTGAAGCTGGGGGCAAAGGGTTTTTTTACAGTGATATTCTCAAATCTAGAGGACAAAGAAAAAACCTTTGAAGGAGGACCATATTTTATGAATAATGCTGGTTTATTCATGAGGCACTGGGAGGACTGCTACAATCCAGACCAAGAAAAGATGTTAGCAGCGCCCATCTGGGTAAGACTGTTCGGTTTACCAATAGAGTTTTGGGACCCTGAGATTCTTGAAGGAATAGGTAACACAATCGGAGCATTTGTCAAAGTAGCAGAGACCACAAAAAGAGGGAGATATACATCCTATGCAAGGATATGCGTATACATGAATATATCAGAACCCTTGCCGGAGTACGTAGAGTTAGAATACCACGATGAAGTCTGGTAGCAACCAATGGATTATGAACACATCCCCTTTCGCTGCAGAAGATGCCATGAATACGACCACCTCTTCAAGCAATGCCCATTAAATGCTGCAGAGGAAACATCAAAGAAAAAAGAAGAAGAGAAGAGGAGGACATAAGCCACCGAAGGAGAGGAGGAGGGTTTCCAGGAAGTGCCCATAAAAAGAAGACCGGGGAAAGGAACGCCAAGAATGCAACAATCTATCAAAACAGTGCCAGTAGAATGCCAAAATAAGTTCAAAGCACTTCAGGAAGAAGAAGGGGAGACGGAAAAAGGAGAAAGCGCAGAAGAACCTATGGAACCAGCAAAAGAGACAAAGGAGCCAGACTTAAACCAGAGAAACACGGAACAAGAAGGAACAGAGGAAAACATGGACATGACAGTTGAGCAATCACAGATGGAGATTGATTTCCAAAAGGACAGTGGAAGCGATGAGGAGAGAATAATGAAAAACCTGCTACAGGAATGGAAGAACCTAGATGAGAGATTCATACCTGTTGAACAAAAGCAACTGTATAAAGAGATGTTCCAAAAATACAAAGAAAAAAAAGGAACTATGCTGGCAAATCAAGTGGAACAAACAGGAGCGCAAGGAGGACAGAGCATGGGAATGGCAAGGGAGGTAGAAAAAGAGGGAGAAGACCATTAAGCGAAACCATTCAGGTGGTAGGGGAGATGCTGGTAAATTCAGGTAGAGTCATACCTCTTTCAGAGGTATTTCAACAACCACCCAAAAAATTTTAAAATGATCGTCACAAGTTGGAACATCAGAGGTCTTAATAGCAAAGGAAAACAGAGGTATCTGAAGGAAAGGGTGAAGAAAGACAAGCCCAGTATAATGATAATCCAAGAAACAAAAATCAGTTCCCAAAAGTTAGAAGAAATAATGAGAAAACACAATATTCATTATGAAGTAATGGGTCAGGACGCGGCAGGCACGGCAGGAGGATTGGCAATCCTTTGGAACCCTGAGGAAGTGCAATTCCAAAACTAGGTCAGTCTTCCTAGAATCCTCTCAGGAACTTTCAGATTGATAGGATCGTCTGAGTGGATACTCATCACAGGAGTCTATGGACCGCACCTATCAAGGGAACGAAATTTTTTTCTCCAAAACATGAAAACAATCCGAAGGATCTTTCCAGAGACTCCATGGATTGTAGGGGGAGACTTTAATATGATTAAAACCTTAGGAGAAAAGAGAGGAGGGTTACAAAGACTGGACCAAGACATGGAAGCTTTCAGCGAAATGATAATGGAGCAAAGACTGGTAGATATTCCAACAATAAATGGGACCCATACCTGGAATAATAGAAGAGGAGGCAGAAACCAAATTGCATCGCGACTAGATAGATTCTTAATATCAGAACAGATCATAAACAGGGACGTATTTGTAGAATCAACGATCCTTCCTGCCATGGGATCAGATCATTGGCCCATCCGAGTGGAGATAGACATCAAGAAGAGCCCTAACAAACGGCCCTTCAGATTTGAAGCCTTCTGGCTCAGGAATCAGCAGTTCATGCCAAAGCTGGAGGAATGGTGGACGCAGAGTCAACAGAGAGGACGAAGTAAGATGCAAACCTTTCAGTTAAAGCTCAAAGAACTCAAAGGGAAAATCAAAAAATGGAATAAAGAGGAGTTCGGGAACATATTAATGGAGAAGCAGCGATTAGAACAAAAAATGGAAGAGATGCAACAAAAAATTATAGAAGAAGGCCGAAATGAGGAAAGAAGCAGAGAAGAAGGAGCATTGATAAGCCAATTAGAGGAACGGCGAAAACAGGAGGAAATTTTATGGAGACAAAAGTCCAGGATAAACTGGCTTCGAGATGGAGAAAGGAACACCAAGTTCTTCCACCAAGCTATGATTCAACACAGACAAAGGAATATAATTTTCTCTATCAAAAATGAAGAAGGGCAAAGAATAACACAACACGAGGAAATTGAACAGGTATTAGTTGGGTATTACAAAGACATGCTGACCGAACCCCAAGTTGACAGAGAAGAGGCTACAGGAAGGATCTGCAACGAAATTCCAAAAATAATAACAAGGGACCAAAACATGGCTTTGATGAGGGCAGCAACGCTGGAAGAAGTGGAGGATGTAGTGAAGGGAATGAAAAAAAACAAAGCCCCTGGACCTGATGGATTTACGGCGGAATTTTACCAAGCAGGATGGCACTTTCTTGGACAAGACATTCTGGAGGTGGTAGAGGAATCTCGCAGACACCAGAAGGTATGGCCGGGTCTTAACTCTACTCTTTTAACTCTCATTCCTAAATCTGCTAAATCAGAAAATGCCCAAGGTTTCCGCCCAATAGCCCTTTGTAATGTAATTTATAAAATAATTGCTACTCTGATGGCGAAAAGATTGAAACCAATTCTCTCTAGTATAATCTCCCCGGAACAAACTGGGTTTGTGGAAGGGAGACAAATCCTAGATGGTTTGGTTGTATCTCAAGAAGTGATACATTCTCTAAAACAAAAAAAGGAGAGGGGAATGCTGATAAAACTGGACCTGTCAAAAGCTTATGACCGCCTAAACTGGAAATTCCTCCAAACAATTCTCATGGCATTTGGTTTCAGTAATAGATGGATAGACTGGATCTACAACATGATATCAACGCCAAATTTCTCTATCCTGCTGAATGGGACGCCAACTTCGACCTTTAATGCCACAAGAGGGCTGAGACAGGGGGATCCCTTATCCCCCTTCTTATTCATTATTGCGGCGGAAGGACTTGGAAGATACTTCAAGAAAGAGATGAGAGAAAGAAAGATTAAAGGCCTAAGGCTATGGGGGAATAACTTACCTATCACCCATCAGCAGTTCGTAGACGATATTATGCTCTTTTGTGAGGTCTCACTAAAAGAAGTGAAGAGGATAAAAAAGATTCTGGACTTATTTATGGAAGCCTCGGGTATGGAAATCAACAAAGAAAAATCCTGTACATTTCTTTTTAACACCCCAGAACCGATCAAAGCTCACTTGACAAGAATGTTGGGATTCCGGCCAGGCGAATTACCAACAAAATACCTGGGGAACCAATTAGCTTCAAATCCTCTAAGAATAGCTAACTGGCAGCAAATGATGGAAAAACTCAAGAACAGACTCGCAAATTGGTCCTTTCGATCACTAAACATAGCAGGAAGACTGGTGCTACTGAAATCAATTCTCCAGGCTATACCAATCTATCCCCTTTCGGTGATGGCGGCCCCCAAGGGAGTTTGCACGAGGATGAAGGAAATTTTCGGAAACTTTATTTGGGGAGGACCTAAACAGCAAAGGAAATGGGCCCTTGTATCATGGAAAGATCTGTTAAAACAAAAGGAAAAAGGAGGTCTTGGTCTCAGGGATCCGGGTATCTTAAACCATGTTCTAGGGGCGAAGTTGTGGTGGAGGTGGATGAGGGGTGGCAATGACTTATGGAAAAGGATATGGACCCAAAAATATAATATGCCCTCAACTACAGAAGGTATACTCAGAGTGGAGGAAGTCCCAAAAGGATCTGCAATATGGGACCTGGCCAGCCAGCATAGAGATATCATAAGTCATTATGCCTTCTGGGAAATTAGGGATGGAAGAACAGCTAAATTTTGGGAGGAGGCATGGCAGCAAAGGGAAAGAATGGCAGGCATACAAACTCTACAAAGTACATATCAGAAGGCTGTAATGGGGGGGCTAACATACGTCAAAGAATACTGGAAAGAAGAAGAGCTAGATGAGACATGGAGAACTTGGAGGAAACCGGAAGAATGGGACAGAAATATAGACCAAGAGCAGAAAGAGACACTAGTAAGAGAGATGGAATCTAGAAGAATCAAAATAAGATCGGGACCAGATATTCTCAGATGGGGAAGATCCACAAGGGGGACCTTCACAGTCAAAGAAGCCTATTATTTAACCCAGTGTTGCACACATCGCGATCGGGATTTAATCGGCGCCGGGAAAAAAGCGGAAAAAATCGTTAAAATCGGGAAAAAATCGGAAAAAAGCGGGAAAAAATCGTTTGGCACAAAAATATTCATTTTTTTTTCAATTTTTTTCAATTTTTTTAATATCTAAACCATCTACAACATAAAATAAATACATTGACACATAAATATGATAAAAAAACTAATATATAAGATGTTTAATATCATTTCTAGCGCTAAAATCACACATAACATTGAATCATGTCCTGAATAGTAAGTCCTGAGTCCCAAGTCCAACTCAGCCTCAAAATATCAACAAAAAATATGATAATGTATCTCATCATGTCATAATGTCATATACAATAAAATGAAAGTCTAATCCTATTGATTTCCTCTGCCCCTCTTGCGAGAAAATGGCACAACTTTCTCTTTCCCTCTAGATGTAGAAGCTGGTGCCTGTGGTGGTGGAAATGGCAGTGGAGTCTGACGTGCTCTAGAAGCTGAAGAACTAGTAGTAGCAGCTACAGGAGGCTGAGGTGGACGGAGACCACGTCCTCTACTGGTGGTAGTGGTAGCCCGGGTAGCCCGGGTAGGCGGTGTCACCTCCTCCTCCTGCTCCTCCAACTCCTCCTCCTCCTGCTCCTGCTCCTGCTCCTGCTCCTGCTCCTCCTCCCCCTCCTCCTCCCCCTCATCCTGCACTAACCAATCCTCAGTGGGATCCATGAGAGGCCTCTCGGTCTCAACCCTCCATTCAGCAGTGGTGTCAATCCCATCCAATGAGATGGCTTCCGTATCAGGTGTCTTCTCTAGTTGTTTCACCCACAATCGAAGATTGTAGTAGACATAGACCATGTCATTAAGTCTATGGGACTCCAACCTGTACAAAGTTCATGAAATAATAAATTAATAATTAATATTATAAAAAAAATATTGTTTAAAACTTTAATGAATTCAAAAATTTATTTGGAAATTTGCAATATTTTAAATGTTTAAGTGTTAACCTATTGCGCTTCTTGTTGTGTATTTTTTCAAATACACTCCAATTGCGCTCACATCCCGAGGAGCTGCATGTTTGGCTGAGGATGCGCACGGCAAGATTTTGCAAAAGGGGTACTCTGCCACCATACATCTTCCACCATGCGTCTACAACAAAATTACAAAGAAAATTTTAAATAAACATAAGAAAAAAATGGAATTTGAAGAAACAATGAAATTTGAAACAAAGTTACAAAGTACATACTACAAACTAAAAAATACCTGGCATTTTAACCGTCCTATCAATGACAACCATCTCAAAGCCAAATGTGCCAGCTGACAACTTATATTGCTCAATTTGTCTAGAGACCTCCATACGTTCTTCTGGAGTTCTCACCATCTTCTGGACACAGGTTAATAATCCTTCCACGACCTCAACATCAAAATTAAACCCACATGCATAAGAAAATGCAGGGTTCAGGAAAAGGCCAGCAGCATGAATGGGACGATGGAGTGTGTTGTTCCATCGCTCATCAATGACGTTCCATAGAAGGAGTTGTCTCTGGAACCCATCATCTCCCTTGTCATCATAGTAGGACCGAATGGCTTCTTTGGCCCTATCCATGGCTTCATACAAATAGCCCATTGCGGGCTTCTCAGCATCAACCAACCGAAGAACCTTTACCAAAGGTTCTGTAACAGCGCACACCTCCTGCACTCCCGCCCAGAAGTCTTCCTGGTATGAAACTAGTCTGCAGACGGCCTCTCCTTCTGGTTTGCGGCTCATTGACGAAGCACGCCACTCCTCTGAAAGAAACATTCTCTTCAAATCCCACATAGAATTCAAGAGGGATTGAAGAGATATGAAACTCGTCGCAAACCGTGTAATGGCGGGGCGCACCAACTCTTTGTTGTTGGTGCATTTTCTCATCAAGCTAAGCACAGATGTGTGATTGTAAATAAATTTTGTGATGTTTTTTGATGAGTCAACAACCTCTTTGACAAAGGGAATTTTCCCAATGTCCTCTAACATCAAATCAATACAATGGGCAACACAAGGTGTCCAAAATAAAGTAGGATGCCTGTCCATAAGCATTCTACCAGCAGCAACATAATTTGCAGCATTGTCCGTTATGACTTGGACAACATTTTCTGCACCCACCTCCAAAATAAACACATCCAGCAAATCACATAAAGTTTTTGCATCTTTGATTTGATGAGTTGCATCAACAGATTTGATAAACATAGTCCCCAAGGGACAACTAACCAAGAAGTTTATAAGGGTTCTCCCCTTTTGGTCAGTCCAACCATCTGACATAACAGTGCATCCTGTTTGTGCCCATGATGCCCTAAAATCCTCCAATCTTTGGGTGCAGTCACGCTTTTCATCTTGAAGAAGCCGGCCTCTGAAATCATGAAGAGAAGGGAGTTTGTACCCCGGGCCAACACTGGCAATAGCATCAACAGTAGGTTGGAAAAATGGATTATTCCTTATAATGCTGAAAGGAATATCACTCCAGAGGAGAAATTTTGTCATCAACTTGTCAGCTTTTTCTTTTTCAGTTCTTTTTAGCATTGAACCAATAGTTGGTTGTGAACCAGGTGTGGTTCGAGGAACAAAATATGATGATGCAGCTACCGGATTGACTGACGCTGCAGTAGAACTTGTGCCACTTGGCCCACTTCCTTCAGCTGACCTTTTTAGTTGCCTTTTGAGTTCTTCTTTGGCGTCTCTAGTGTGCTCTAATTCTCCCAATGCTCTCATGGCTTTTTGGATAATTTCAGCATTTGTCTTTAGACAGGGCCCCACATCACGTCCAGGGATTTGTGCAAGGTGGAACTTCAACCTGTACACCCCCCCGAATATTTCCTTTCCACACAACTTGCAATACAAGTTTTGTCTATCATTCGGAGTTTTAGGGTCACCATATTCCCAGAAAGGATCCAATTTCCTTGGCATGTTTGTTTTTGAATTTTGAATTTGCAAACCTATGGAAAAATAAGGATTAGGAAATAGGAATTTAGGATTACATAAATGATAATAGTAAATACAAATTACAATTTAGCATTTGCAAAATTACAAGCTAATTATTTCCAAAATCCCAATTTCTAAACCCAAGTTACCCAACCAAATGCCAAAAAACAATGAAAAATAAAAAAAAATAAACAATGTTTAAAGAAAATGAGAAAATAAAAATAAAAAATTGGTTCTCATAGTCATAACAAATAACCCATCCCAAATCAATGAAAAATTTCCAAAAATTCTTTAAAAACAATGAAAAACAAAGTTTTTATAGAACCAAAACAAAAAAAAATTAATCTACATACCTGGTTTATGGACAAATTGGCGATCTTGGCTTGGATTCCTCCTAAAATCGCTTCGATTCGCTCCCACAACCGACGGCAACCCTCTCCCTCACTTCTTCTCCTCCTCCTCCGCGCGGACTGCTGAATGAATTAAAAAAAAATCGATTTTCCCATATAAAACCCCGCTGCCCGCGCCCTCCACGATTTTTATTGAAAAAATCGTTATAAAAAAAAGGTGGCGATTTTTATGTAAAAAATCGCGATTTGAATCGGCTAAATGAAAAAATCGTGCTTTTACGATAAAATCGCGATTTTATCGCGATTTTAACAACACTGATTTAACCACTCATCAGGAACAAGGAGAGGAAGCCCCGGATTGGAAGCAAATATGGAGGAACAAGTGGTGGCTAAAGGTAACTATGTTCGCCTGGTTAGTAGGAAAGGGAAGAATCCTGACGTGGGACCAGTTATAGAAGCGAGGATTTCAGGGACCCCCCAGATGTAGCCTTTGCAAACAAGAAAACGAAACACAGGAACATATTCTGAACTCTTGTCCTTTTGCCCAGCATCAATGGGATGAAGTCAGGAACCTCTTTGGAAAATCAAATAGGGAGCCCCATGATATTAAACAGACCATCTTCCAATGGGGAAAGGGTCAGTTTTCATGCCCGGTAGTAAGGAGAGCCTGGAGTCTAGCTGTGGGATTCGTCATATGGCTCATATGGAAAGAGAGAAATCAAAGAATCTTTCAAGATAAAGACAATCCACCAGAAAAGATCTGGAGAAGAACGCAAAAATTAATAAGGGAGACAGTTCTAGCAGAGACTTGGGAGGAAGAAGATTGGAAATCGACTCCAAATGAGGTTCGCATCTTAACTAATCTAAATTTGGATTACAATATGGTGTATCCTCATAAGAAAAGAAACCAACGACCACAGATCCAGATTTCAGCTCAGTTCAAATATCCTGGCGAAAACTTCATTAAATTGAATTTTGACGGGGCTTCCAAAGGAAACCCAGGGCCAGCAGGATTCGAAGGTATCTTCAGGGATAGCGAAAGATGCACTAGATGGGTGTATGCAGACAGGGGAGGCATAATGACCAATAATGAGGCAGAACTGATGGCTGTCTACCAAGGCATCAGAATAGCTATAAGAAACGGATACACAAATCTGGAAATCGAAGGGGACTCGCAGATAGTAGTTGAAATGCTTAGGAATCTCAATAATGGGAAGAATTGGGAACAGGTAGCAAAGAGCTGGAGGACTGCAGGGATAATCCAAGACTTGGCAAACATTCTGAACAGAATTGATTATAAAATCATTAATCATGTAAGGAGAGATGGAAATAAAGCAGCAGACTTCCTCGCAAACTGGGGATGCAATGAACAGGAGGGGAGGGTAGACAACAAATGGCCAATTTTAAGGAACAATCCTCGATGGGAGACACTCAACTCTATTATCACTCAAGATAATAATGAAAACACAGCTGTATAAAAAGGATTACCAATGGCCCCCGATCGGGGTGAAAATGGCGGCGACGAGGGAGATTATTGCAATGACAGGGAGGGGGTATGACAAGCCACCTTGCACAAGGATAATAACTCAGGTTGACAGAGCAATTTGCAGGCAGGGCATTATTCCAAGGAGCAGTGAAGAAGGAGCAATGAAAGGCAGAGGTGGAAAAAGAGGCGGTGCCCCAACGATGGGACACAGGTTAGCTGGCGCAGTTTTAAACAGAGAAGGAGTGGGTGATCATGGAGAATGCATGCGACAGAGGGAGGAGGTACAAAAGAACAGAGGCGGGTGGCAAGATAAGGTAAGTGGTTACGGGAAAAGGCGTGTGGGAAGGGAATTTGTTAAAGACCGCGGAGGTAGCCTGGAGAGGAGTAAGGATTTGAACGGAAGTTCTAGGGAAAAAGCAGGCAGGCGGAAGCAGAAAGATTGGCCACCCATCCTTAGAAAAACCAAACGAAAGGTAACAGAGAGAAGAATGAGAAAGACAACTACTGATATGAGTAGGGTAGGAAGCTGGACGGGGCAGGAAAGAAGCATAGATGACCCCCGCGAAGATATGGAATAGAATCAGTCGGGCATGGAGAAGATAGGAGGGGTGGAACTGAAAAATCCAGAACAGAGGTATCATGTGCAGACGCGGAAAAGCAGTATGGGGAAGGGGAGGCCTCCTGAGGATAGGCTATCAGACGAGGCAAAGAACATGGACAAGAAAACTAAGGGACATAGAGATGAAGGAGGCCTGGGCGGCCCCTCTGTCATAGCTGGTCAGGGAAGCAAGGTAAAGGAAGACAGTAAAGCTGGTAGCTCAGGCCGAGGAAGGGGCCGCAAAGGCAGAGTGAGAGGGCGCCAAGCTGGCAGCCAGGACCAGAACTCCTCATCTCCAGTTGGAAAGCGTCGTGGCAGAAAGACACTGAAGCATCAGGTCCAGAATGCGGAGAGAGCGTATAGTGAGGAAACTAATGCAGACATTCGGAGGATAATTCAGGAGTTGGAGGATGCGGCCACGCAGGAGGAGTCGGAATATGAAATGGAAGATTGGGAATATCTATTGCCGGACCCAGGAAACACCAGAGGTCGCATGTCCCTATATAAGCAGGCCCTCCATGTTTACTGGGTAATGAAGAGGTTGCTGGCAAAAGCAATGGAACAGGTAGCTATGGAGATGGCAGAAATGGCCCAGGGTATTCCAAATTTGAAAAAAGAGATGAAGAACCTTCAGATTACTCTTCTCATGCAGGATGGAAAGCTCGATGAGATTCAGCAGCAGTTAAAGAAGATAGCTCCTAAAACAAAGGAAGAAGACAATCAGCAGGGTACTATGGCAGACTGATACCTCCAGATATGTATAAGATTCTCTTAGTTAGGATGCTGAGAGCATGCTCTCATTTTGTTATAGTTCATTATGCAAATAGGAAACAAAATTAGTCTCTTTGGTTGTTCAGTATACTTAGCATGGACAAGTAGGCTTAGTATTTTCTGTTTTTGGATGGCATATAAAAACCTAAGGTGGCCAACAGACCCGGTTTCCCCTCGGGGCGGGTTGAGGCCACTGTATGCATGTACAGTGTTTTAACCTGAATTAATAGAACATGAAAGGTCCTATGTTAGCGTACAAAAAAAAAAAACCATAAACAGTGAATACAAGATATAGGCTCCAAGTCAAGGAAATACCCCTCCAAGGGGAAAATCCAAAAGAACTTCTTCGTATAGAATCAATTCAAAGGAGACTTCCAAGACTGAACCCTAGACCAGGGCTCCCACCAAGATCAAATCGACCAACCTACCTTCCTACACAAGCGAAGAAGATATTCTCCAATAGGAGGCTTTTCTAGCCTTATGGTTCCATAGATAAAATCTGCAACCTTATTTTGCAATCTCGGATCTGAAGGAATAACTAAAAACACTGGGCTTCTCACATATGTAAGTTGTTCCAAGCAATTATAACAAAGATCCAATCCTTCAAGCCTTTCTCTCTTCTCATTCGGCTCTTCTAGCCTCTTAGCACCACGTCTTGCCCGCAGATCAGATGAGATATGCGCAATTCTTGTTGTTTTCCCAAAGGAGGTCGTAGACCCCTCCTTATATAGCCTTTCTAAGTGGCTCTTTAAGCCCACTCTAGGCCAACTTGAACAGGCTGGCTGATTCGTCTTTTGGAGCCCTCTAGACACTTCTAATGTACAATAATATTTTTCTTTCTTTGATACAAGTGCCCAATGGTGTCTTTTAGATAATAACAATGACCATGACTCATAGCAAAATCCTAGAAGCATACAATGGATGCTTTAAGCATGAAACCCATGCTTCATAAATATTTTTTCTTTTACATTTTCTTTCTTCTTTTGATCAATACATAAGAATTACTTCAAGACATGGGCCAAATGTCAATTATGAAGACCAAAACTAGTTACATACTTCAACAAAGAGTACTGATTAGGGTTAAATTTATCTTTGTTTTGGTCTATCTTTCTTTGGCTGTTCGTTGGGCAAATTTAGTCATCTTTTGAAGCAGATCTGAGGCATCTCTCGAGACACATTTTGGTAGTCTTGAGGCTCCTCCCGAGGTAAATTTCGGCCCTGAGGCAGACCGAATTTCGGGTTCTGTAATAGCCTCAGTTCGGTCCTTGTTGTTGATGGTTTCGAAATGAAAGTGTCGCTCCGACACTACATTAACATCTCAAACTTTTTGCCAGCTAGGGAGAAGTAACAGAAATGCTATCCTAGAGTTTATAGCCGCGCGAGTAGGGGGTTGAATACACGCCAAGAGTGGCGCAGCTCAACCCACTTGCTTGTCAAAGGAATTGCAGCTGGCTAGGAATAGTCTTGCAACTAGCAACCTTGACTGATGAAAGAAAAAGAAAATGTTAACTACGCTAACCCTAAACATTAAATTATTTACAAAAGCAACAAACTAAAGAGTAATCTAAGGTTTTGGCCTTAGAGTACCGTAGAGCCTCAACCTCCTCCTATATAAAATCAAATATTTGAATACTTAATGATTAGTCAAATAAGTGAAGGCATATTTTAAATATTAATAATTTCTTATTTACTTTAATGGTTGTTTATGTATGTATAATATGAAATTAAAATCTTAGTCAATAATGTGGAATATGTGATTAAGTTGTTAGTGAATAAGATTATTTTAACAACAATTAAATATTAGGACATGTTTTAGTCAATCAACAATTCTTTTAAAAATAAAACATAAACAAGTTATGTACAAAAAGTAAAACAAAATTAAATAAGTACGACTAACTAAAAGCAAATGTCAAACAACCTAAAGTTAGTTTAATAATTAATTCATTATTTACAAGGTCAGAGGTTAGGGTAAAAGAAAGTAAGACAAAGTAAAGTTAACAAAATTTACATAACCTCACAAGTCAAAAATATATATACAAAAACTTATGCCTGTAAAAAGAAATGAAATAATACATTCAGAATAGTAAAAATAAGTTGAAACATCATTAAAAAGACATAGGCCCAAATGCCAGGTGTTGTCGCGCAGATTGACTCGACAACGCTCGGACCGGGGGCTGTCACTCTGATCCCCGATCCCTCCGTTTAAGCCTGTCTCCCGCGGCTAAGGGGGGTAGACCCTGTGAGGTGATGAGACCAACTGTCGACCAGTTGGTTGGGAGACACGAGATACGATGATAAAAGGGCTCGATGGATTTGATAAATTGCAGACCAGTGCCTTGTGGAGTTAATGTTTAAATGATTACTTTTTAAATGATATAGAAACATGGACCATGAACAGCAACCATCTATCATCAGCGAAAACACAATGCTCTTTAGAATGACCAAAACGATATCCAGCAACAGAAAATTTTAAAAGATAAATGCCTTAAAATACCACGAGAATTATAAACCGTTAACCAGATATCAATTTCGCATCTCGACCTGAAAATTTAGATCTCAGAAAGATATGACAATTCGCGAAAATAACTTGATCTAAAATTTTCCACAATATTTTTTTTATTTTTTTATTTTTATTTTATTTTTTATTTTTTCATATTATGGAAATTAAAAAAAATCTAAAAAATTAAAATTCTAAAACTATATAAAAATATAAAACAAAACCTAAACCCCCATTTTATTTTATTTTTTTTATTTTGAAAATCAAAAAAAGAACAAATCTAAAACTAAAAAAAAATAAAAATAAATAAATAAAACTAAATATATTTTTTTCATTTTTTTTATTTTTTATTTAAAAAGGCAAAATTCTTAAAACTATATTAATATATAAATAAACTAAAACCTAGCTTAAACTAAAGGAATGAATTAAAATCTAAGCTAAAACTAAACTAAACATTAATTAAAATACAAAATAAAAATAAAAATCTACATTTAAAAGGCCAATTGCATTTTTTATTTTCATATGATAATTTTAAAAGAAACAAAATATATCTAAATCTAATCCATCACAACGTAACCCAGAACTAACAAACAATTTGAGATCCTAACTAAAATCTATGCTAAATGAAACATTAACCTAAACGTAAATCAAAGGAAATACACCGATATACACATAAAACCCTAAAGAGATTAACTAGAACTAACTATGCCTATCGGGATAAACCAAAAACGCAGGATATGCAAGTCGTAAAACCCAAAAACGCTGAGCGATAACGCAAATGCATATAAGATTGACCCACGCAGAGACTTTAGGGAAATAAGGACACGATTTCAGGATATCACCTGCCGGGATGATGAGGATTGCAGAAAATCGACGAATTCTTGGTTGCCAATTTCACCTGAGCAGACGCTGAATGATTTTGCTACCTGATAAGAGTTTTTCGTGCCACTGTTTGAAGATATACAGCCCTTTGGTAACCAGGCGGCGGTGAGGAAAACGCATCAACGAAATGAATGCATGAATGCACGCAGGTGAAAACTTGAGGTTCGATGGTGAAAGAGGAGATACTCGCGGATCTTGCTGGCGTATCAAAAGACTGAATCGTAACCCCTGAAACTGACTCCGAACGCAACAATGAAACCCGGATATTACTCACGCTTTGTCCGCGGATACCCTTGCCCGTAACGAGTTTAAGTCGACTTTCTACATTGAATCTCTGAGCAGATGAAATTGCTGTCACGGTGTTTGGAAACGGCAGATAACTTGAACGCTTTTCCGGAAACCTGAGATTGAAATCTGGCCCGTATCACAAGTGCATGGATCTGAAATAAAGCGCAATTGCTTTCCTTTGATCTGCTTTACGGCTCTGATGTGATGAAAACGACTACAAATATGGCCTTCTATGAGCAGTTATTCAATCTCTGGCAAAGTAATATTAGCTTTCCAATGGCTTGAATCTGTTCTCTGGATTTTGAAATGGCACGACCATCTTCTGCTCCTTATGCACGGCGTGTCAGCGTGTCAACCTCGATGGCGATCCTGCAATTGCCCAAAAAAAAAGACAAAACCCTAATAAAAACTGCATAAAGCAAAAACATGAAACCCTAGATCAGCTAATTTAATGTACAGATTTGGCCCCTTAACAGCCAGATTTAGCCATAATAACAGAAATATTTTCAGAATATCAGAAACTTGAACTTCACTGTGAACAGAAAGAAAATCTCTCAATGTAAAACAGAAAAGAAACTTTGAATGATTAACCCAGGGAACAATCAGCTGGGCTCTACACAGAAAAGCCAGTGGGAGTCGGCTGGTTCAGCCCAGAACTTCCCCAAACGCCCACAAATATCCTTCACTAAAAAAGTTTCCCTGCACATCTCAAGCAACCATCAGCAAAGAGAGAGAGAAAGCTGCTAGATCTCAGGAATAATGGAGATACCTGCCATTATTTCAGAAACCCTAGCAGCCCTCAAACCCTAGCAGGTGAGCAAGATACCTGTGCTCACACTACTCTAAAAACAAGCTATGATAAATGGCTGAAAATTGAAATATGCAGAAAATTAAAGATCTCACAGCAATTCCGGAGAGTAACACCAGCCAGTTTGAACCCCAAAGTCTTTTTATTAACCAGAAAATCAGATTACAAGAGAGCTTTTTCAGTACAGACTCACAGATCAGATAAACCCTAAAATGACCACCTAAGACCCTATATAAAGGAAATGATCCCAACGGCTAGTTTTGGGTGATCCATGTAAAACTGATCTCGACCGTTGATGAGGATCAAGACATCTCTTGATCTCATCTGTCGATTTTATAAAAAAGAGATATTTTGCATGTGTTCACAAAAATATTATTATTTTATTATTTAGGGTTTTTGCTTTATGTTTTTTTAATTTTTTAATTTTTATTATTTATTTTAAGATGGATCATCAAACTAAGCCGTTTGGATCATCACCTAGGACCTAGGACTTAGGACTCATGAGGGGATTTACAACATTTTCAACCCTCAAGACACATTTCATCATGATTTTTACAATTTACATCTCAAAGGGATGAACCCACTTAATACAGACCCTCATAGAACACCCAGTTCTGCGACACAACTATAATCTAGCAGATTAACATATAAGACTCTCCTAAAGTTCTGATGACGAAATCCATCCCGGCTTTGGGGTCAGGTTTGAAGGAAAACTATGCCGATCCGTGGATCGGTGAGACGAAAAACCTCCCGGGACGCAGATCATCATTAGAAAGTTAGGTCCACCTAGGCAACTTTACATACATGACTCTGATCTGCTTAGATTGTTTACAACTTATACATGCAGACTGGGTTTACAACAAAAATGATCAAGCTGCTGATGCTGGCAGGATGGCACGGACATGCTGATCAGGTGCTGCTTCTTTCTGTCAAGAAAAACGGGATGCACTGCATGGGTAGTTGACCAGTAGAGGTCAACACCAGGATAATCATTGAGACAGGATATGAGCAACAAAGGAACTCTTTTTTATTACGCTTTCAACATCAAAGTACATCTCCGCAAGATGGAATATGCTTGTGAAAGAGAAGGTGATACATAGTCAAATTTAAATCAATCAGCAAGTGTTAAAATTGGACAACTAGGTCCAAACTCCATGTTCTGATGCTCAAATTAAGAGGCTAATATTTTTGTTGGATTCCTCTTTCTGAGAGGTGTAAAATCCATATAAAAATAGTCTTAATCCGATGAACAGAACTTATATTTTGAATTTATTATTCTTAATAAATTATATGTGCAAGGTCAGCCAGTTTTGTAATGTAGGCTCACATGCCCAACAGATGTGTCACACACCCTCATTGATGGATATATATACAGGAAAAGTTGGAGAGAATTTGAGCACAACACAACTCACATCTTCCTCTCATCTACTAGTTGGAGGGTTGTTGTGTCACATGCTGGGCTGGCTGACCAAAGGAGACTTTGCTGGTTGAAGCATCCTGTTGACCGCCGAAACGAACACATACATTTTTCTTGTTTCTGATTTGTCTTCTGTAAGATCTGCTTATATGTTCTATCTGCATTTTGCTTATCTAATTGTATGTTTGCTGTGAGAAAAGTGAAATTGCTCTTAGCATAGAACATCTACAAAACTTTACATGGTATCAGAGCTGAGGTGAAGACAAACTCACTTCAAGTGATCTCCTCTCCACATCTTGGGTTTTTTGGAGAAGGAGATTCACACTAGATTACGCCGGCCTAGTATGATGCCCTAACGGAGAACGCAGTCATGAATTAACACGCTGTTTTAAGCAGCCCTAAACACAGTTAATGGATGCCTTTATATAGAGGACCATATACGCTATTCATAACCCTAAGCTAATACGCTGCAATGAAGACTTCTACACATAGTCAACGTGATGCCATATACGCTGTTCATTATACACGGTTCACACATGATGAGGAACGCAAAGTCTGACATAGTATACACATGCAGTCATAGCATTAACACGCTGTTATGTAGCCACAGAGAGATTGATATAGTATACGTATGTATACATCACACAGTCATTGCACTAACATGTACGCTGTTATAGTATACGAAATATTAACGAATGGAAGCCGCAGTAATAACATGAAGAAGCAGTAATATAATAGCACGCAGGTTCATGGAAGCCGCAGTAATAACATGAAGCACACAGGTTCATATTAATGTCCTGAGGTGCAGTCACAGTGAACGCATGGGACGCAGTCATCTTCATGATCAAAGGTAAACGCAATTACGGTTATATATATGCTGGACATGAAGCTGTTATATATAGATACGCCGGTCAAGAAAACACATACGCAATCAAGAGTGCCAAGTCATCAAGCCGAATTGATGAAGAGGTAAGCCGTTGTACATCGTAGCCATCGTAATACACTGTTCATGGTTATACGCAGTCTAGGGTTACGCAGGGCATAAGATTAATACGCAGGTCCTCTATCTAGCCGCAGTAAGCATCAGGCTTATGAAGAAATATAAACACAGTCAATGGGTCAATAAAACGTAGTCAACGAGACCTGTTCACGCAACAGAACTTCGCATTCCTCTCTGCCATTCTACGTGAACTTGGGATACATATATACGCTATACAGGTGCAGTTATGATCTCGACTGTATGGAGCAGTAATGACTTCGATGAGGACGCAGCAGTGAGGCAAGTTCTGGGCTAAATACATTATCAAATTGCAGGTGAAAATCTCGGATAGATGGACCAGAGAAGATCTCAGACGAGGATGCAGTTTTGGCATGAAGTCTGGGCTAATCATATTCACAGCCTAATAGAAATCACAGTGATCCTGAAGATACTGTCTCAGTCTCGGCATATAATCTCGTTGAAGAGAATTTCAATGATGACTGTGTCTACTGCAATCTCAGCAGTGACAATCAAATCAAGAGCTGCAGTCTCGGTATACTCAAAGGGAGCAGTGATGGATTTACTCTCTCAGATCAACGAAGGTCATGTTGAATATTATCTCTATTTCATATATATTACTGTCTCAGCATAACCAGATTAATGAAGTATGTTTCGGTGATGACATTGATTCTCGACATCCCTGAAAAAGGAGATATACCATATCAATAGTCTCCATTGAATTCGGATCTAGTGATCTCGACATGAATATGATCTCAGAAGCAGTCACAATGACAAGGATCTCAAGAAGTAATAACATGATTATTACAGTTTAAGTATAATGAAAGAAGCTGTACAGCGAAGTGTTGTCGTGGTCTTTATGGTGCAGAGATCCTAAGGGCAACCATAGCGTAACAATGATACACTAAATGATATTGCGACAACAATGAAGTTCTTGGTGATGCAATGATGTTAGAGGAGCAGCAAGATGGTGATCTCAGCAGTGCTCAAGAAAGAGACTCATAATCCGCAGCTTCAGAAGGCCTGAATCCGCAGTCTGTTGACCCTATACGCATTCACAGTATAAGGAGGTCTGAAAGGACAGTGTTTCGATTGCTATAGATAAAAGAAGCATGGTGACAGCACATTGATAAGGGCTGTTCCTTAGGACTGTTTCAAGGTTGATAAGTCACTGTCATCAGATCAGCATATGTTATTAGTTGTTGATTGTTTGAGGATCATAGGCCTATCTTGCTGCTGGGCTAGGCCGCAGGCCATAGCGAGCAGCATAGGTTGTTCTATCAATATTGGACTGCGTGGCCTACTACAGACTTGAAGGCCTTCATTATTGATGAGAAGGATAACTGCTGAAGCAGTGTCAGTTGGTACAGCAAGAAGATCACAGTGTTCTGAAAATTATATTGAGTCAAGGTTTGACTATGTTTGACTCAGTTTGATGAGCTTCCTATTGATGCCACCTGGATGGAAGATTCTGTCTAGTTTGACCAGCATTAGCTTCTCTGGTCAAGGGTTTTCTACTGCTGTCATAAATATCAGATTTATGTATTTGTACTATCTCTCTCTCTGCTGAACTTTGAAGATAAAATAAGATTTGATCAAAGGGTTTCCCCACACATTGTGGGGTTTGTCCCTGGCTTGCGCCATATGAGTCAAATGAGTTCAAAGACTTTTGCAGAGAAGCTGGCATTAAGAGGGAGACTACCACTGCATATACTCCTGAGCAGAATGGTGTTGCTGAAAGAGACTATTGTGGACGCTGCCCGTGCCATGATATGTGACCAGGGTCTTCCAAAGTTTCTGTAGGGAGAAGCTGCAAATACTGCTGTGTACATTCAAAACCGATGCCCTCATTCCGCTTTGGACTCCAAAACTCCCGAAGAGGTTTTCTCTGGTAAGAAACATGATGTCTCACATTTTAGAATTTTTGGATGTCCTGTCTATTTTCATGTGCCGAAAGAAAAGAGAAGCAAGCTGGATGCTACTGGGAAGAAAGGAATGTTTGTGGGCTACAGTGAGACTTCTAAGGCATATAGAGTCTATGTACCTGGTCAAAGGGAAGTAGAGATAAGCCATGATGTCACTTTTGACGAAGATGCTTCCCTGAAGAAAGTAGTTGATCTTCCTAGATCTGAAGAAAACCATGAAGAAAGACCTGGAAATCTGGAAGAACCCCAGGATGAGACTATGCCTGATGTTGAAGGGCCAATGGACCCTATTGATCCTTCTCCTTCTCTAGGAAAGAGGCCATCATGGCTCAGGGACACCCTCGAAGTGTCTGAGGGTCATGCTGCCCCAAGGGGAACATTCCGAGAAAGCAAGAAGCCGTGTAGATACCAAGGGTATCTAGCTGCCATGAGTACTATTATACAATCTGAACCTGGATCTTTTGAGGAAGCCATCAAGCATCAAGTCTGGAAGGATGCTATGCATGAAGAATATGAGGCTATTATGAAGAATGATGTCTGGGATGTGGTCCCGAGACCGAAGGACAAATCTGTTGTCACCACTAAATGGCTCTACAAGATTAAACATGGATCTGATGGGAGTGCTGAAAAGTTTAAGGCAAGATTTGTTGCCCGTGGCTTCTCTCAAAAGGAAGGAATTGACTATGACGATATATTTGCACCTGTGGCTCGATATACCACCATCCGATCCATCATAGCCCTTGCTGCTACACAAGGATGGAGTCTTCATCAGATGGATGTCAACACCGCTTTTCTGCATGGTGCAATAAAGGAAGAGGTGTATGTAGAACAACCTATGGGATTTGAAGTTCAAGATCGAGACACTTATGTCTGCAAGTTGAAGAAAGCCCTCTATGGGTTAAAGCAAGCACCCAGAGCTTGGTATGAGAGGATGGATAGTTACTTGATGAAGCTGGGCTTCACTCGAAGCAATGCTGATCCAAACCTTTACTTTAAGGTTGAGGAAAGAAAGCCTCTCATTCTAGTGTTGTATGTGGACGACCTCTTCCTGACAGGTGATGACCCTCTCATTCATCAATGTAAGAGGGAGCTTGCTGCTGAGTTCGAGATGAAAGACCTAGGACTGATGCACTATTTCCTAGGCCTGGAGGTCTGGCAGAGACCTGGAGAGATTTTCCTTTCTCAAGGAAAGTATATTGTGAAGCTTCTGGAAAGATTTGGGATGGTGGACTGTAAGTCCGTGTCGACACCAATGGAACTCAACTTTAAGAAGTTGAGTGGCAGTGCTGCAGGGCCTATCTTGGCCAATCCTACTGAGTATCGTCAACTCATAGGAGCTTTGATGTTCTTAGTGAACACCCGTCCGGACATATGTTTTGTAGTGAATACTTTGAGTCAACAGATGGTTGAGACTCATCATTTTCACTGGGTTGGTGCCAAGAATCTTTTGAGATATCTTCGGGGCACGATAAACCATGGGCTGAGATACACTGCCGGGAGTGTGATACTCCGGGGATATACTGATGCCGATTGGGCTGGCAGTGTGGTGGATCGTAAGAGCACATCTGGATACTGTTTCAATCTTGGTTCTGCTTCGATCTCATGGATGAGCAGGAAGCAGAAGTCGGTGGCTTTGAGCACCGCGGAGGCCGAATACATTGCTGCTAGTATGGCCTGTTGTGAAGCAGTTTGGTTGAGGAAGCTCTTTAGTGAGTTGTTCCAACATGTGCTAGATACCACTGTAATACTCTGTGATAATCAGAGTGGGATTCGTATGACTGAGAATCCTGTGTTCCACGACCGATCCAAGCATATTGATATCAGGTACCACTTTATCCGGGATATGGTACAGCGAGGCGCCGTAAGGCTCGATCATATAGGAACTGATGAGCAGGTCGCGGATATTCTCACTAAGCCCCTGGGGAAGGTCAAGTTCCTAACCTTCCGTGAGAGTCTTGGTGTCGTGGAAAGACCCTATGATGTGGGTCCTGTTGGACGATGAGCTCTGGGGGGCTTTGGGGATAGCTTCTCGGAGCTATAAGCACTCATAATGCTTCTGCCCCACCCTTGTGATTATTGAGCTGGTTCGCCACTCATTTAATCTGTGCCCCGTATGCATCCTACCCATTGAGTTCAGGGCTCATGGGAAGTACCTCTCATTTGGCCAATGAGGTGTGGAAAAGCTAGAGACTATTAGCAAAGACTGATGGACGCATCAGAGATTGCCGTACTCTCTATCTAGGATGGCATGGTCCAACCACTTGATCTGGGATCAAGATTTGTGAGGTCTGGGACCTCTGGACTGATTATGTCAGTCGGGGAATGATGTCTTTGTGACTGACCCACTTCTGTTCTGAAATAAAGAAGCTAGCAAAGCAAGTTTCGGCGGGATGACTCACGATGTTAATTGCACTAATAGATGGAGTTCTCCCTAGTTGAGAGGGAGTGTTAAAATTGGACAACTAGGTCCAAACTCCATGTTCTGATGCTCAGATTAAGAGGCTAATATTTTTGTTGGATTCCTCTTTCTGAGAGGTGTAAAATCCATATAAAAATAGTCTTAATCCGATGAGCAGAACTTATATTTTGAATTTATTATTCTTAATAAATTATATGTGCAAGGTCAGCCAGTTTTGTAATGTAGGCTCACATGCCCAACAGATGTGTCACACACCCTCATTGATGGATATATATACAGGAAAAGTTGGAGAGAATTTGAGCACAACACAACTCACATCTTCCTCTCATCTACTAGTTGGAGGGTTGTTGTGTCACATGCTGGGCTGGCTGACCAAAGGAGACTTTGCTGGTTGAAGCATCCTGTTGACCGCCGAAACGAACACATACATTTTTCTTGTTTCTGATTTGTCTTCTGTAAGATCTGCTTATATGTTCTATCTGCATTTTGCTTATCTAATTGTATGATTGCTGTGAGAAAAGTGAAATTGCTCTTAGCATAGAACATCTACAAAACTTTACAGCAAGGAACAAAAAGACCATATCTTGCGAAACTGTCACGTAGTTGATGCTAACTTTAATGATAATAACAATGGAAGAAATGCAAAATAAATGATCTTTACCTTTGTCCGACTGTTAATTGATAGAGCTTTGAATTCACATTCTAGGAAGCACTTGTAAGAAGCAACCTGCAAACCAGCAATGACTTCGTACAAGCAGAGATCAATGCATGAAGAAGGAACTTGAAATAAAAAGGAGAAAAACCGCACTACTAGTCATGCCCTCACTCACAACTTGGGCATCATTTGGGTATGAAAATGTGGGAATCCTTTCCATGACTGCTTGCTTTTATAGATCTCTCTAGAGGATGGATGGCTTCGATCCTTCTTGAAAATTTTGATCGACGAATAGATGGCCTTGAATGGTTAAACCAATTTAACTTCTTCGGAAACTGTCTCACTACTTCGTAAATACAATGAGCCCTTCATACATTTTAATTTTTTAATTTTACATCTGCATGTGCTTATTGCAAAATAAAGTACATATTTATTTAATTTAAATACGTTGTCCAATTATTGGACGTGGTTCTATCCATTTTTGGCCTTCTACATGAACTTTACAATGTTGTTGGTTTGGAGTGCTTCTCTTTTTAACATAGTTGGCTCCCTTCATCATATTCATCCATAGCCACATATTAAATATGATATATGATATTCTTTTTTGATCTTTTGGGTCCACTTAATGGTTCAAGTCAAAATTGTTGAGCTGCTTTATTTAATTGCTTTTACTTTTACTTTCTTTACCAACGTAAAATATATTACCATGCTGCAATATTAATGGAATCACTTTTACCTTTGTCTTGGGACCAAGATGGTGCAAATGCCCTTTAATATCAATACAACCACTAAAGCTATTGGTAGCGATATTAATGATTCCTTTCGTAGCAATATATATTTTCTATGTATGATGTAGTATTTGTTACGTGCACACCCAAATTAATCTTTATCATGCGAGAGAGTTTTGGCATTTCCCCAAAAATGAATCACAGTAAAGAGGACTTCCTGGATGCAATTGTGCCAACAGTTACCACAAAAGATTCACTTCATACCTCAAGGTTGATATTCTAAAGAGTGGATTTGGATCCCTCTTAATCCCAAATGAAAGTACCATTTTCAACTACAACAACAATCTCTTTGCTTGGTGGTAACCTTTCAATTGCCCCAAGATCAAGCTCCTTGTTGATCATATACCTGCCAACTCTTCGTCCATATGCGCTTTATGTTAATTTTCCATTGCTCTATGGTATTTCAATCACTGTAGCCCAATTTGGTCAAAGACCAGGGAAAAACTCTTTGAAATTCTTCTTCTATTAGATTGTCATAAAATGTTCAGCGAAGAGTACAATGAGCCCAAATCCATAAGAGTCAAAGTCAAACTTTGACTATTCAAATAGGCAAACCAATATCCAATCAATATAACCTTCAAAAATCAACTTTAGTCAAACTATCAAGTTCGCTATACTGTCGAAGTCAACAGTAGTCAAAATTGCCCGAACCAGTCCATCAGTCAACGGTCAAAGTGCCTTCCAACAGCTCAGTCAAAGGTCAAACAACTTAGCCTTGAATGTAGGTCAAAGATCAATCAAAACAGTCTTGAAATCCACGGTCAAACTTGGTCAACTGAGAGAGGAGGTTTGTGGTCAACATAGGTTTGAAATTTGCGGTCAATGCAGGTTTGAAATCTGTGGTCAACGATGGTCAGACTGCCCAGGGCTTCTCGATTTTTGTGCCAACAAACTCGGCCTGGCTAAACATAAATGTGCCCAAGAGATCAAACCCAAAACAACTTCAAAACAAGTAGTCAACGCTAGTCAAAGTGCAAATGTGCTTCAGAATTTCGGCGTCCTGAAAATATCCTTCCTCCTACTCGCACGTGTGAAGAGAAGCCCTTGCAATTTCAGATTGTACGAACGAAATAGAGAAGAGATGCTTGAGTTGAGTTGATGTCCAAATGAGCTTGAGGTGTCATGAATTTATATGCATTGGAGGAGGGGCAATTTGTCCTTAGGCCGACCTTGACAATTTGTGTACTTGTGGGCTTGACTTCAAAAGTACATTTTTCCTTATCCAAATTCTTTGCTGGTTATGTATCAACATTCCCATCATTTGTTGCATCCCCTCTGGGATCTGTTGGTTTTGCCTCACCAACTCCTCCATGATCCCCTGTGTACTCTTCCCCTTTTGCGTCATTAGAGTGTCCATAAATTCACCAATCACTGTGCATGCATATCTAAAACCTCCATGATCTTGCTAGCTTCCCCACAATTGGCCAAGATCATGCTCTGATACCACTGTAATGTTCCAAATTGAAATTTACAACAAATAACAGAGATATGTACAAGGAAGCAACAACAATAAACAAATTCCAAACATGCACATCAAAATACACAAGAAACTGAGCCAAACAACTGAGCCATTTTATTAATGCAGGAATTTGAGTACATAAACGACAAGGAATAATAGAACCTGGGCCTGCTATGTGAGCTAGGCAAATCCTAGGTGAGATCTCACTAATCCAACTACTAGAAATGGCTCCACAAAATCTATGTATTGCCTAGAAATTTTGCTAACTGCTGGTGGAAGGAAACTGAAATTATGACCTCAATAATTCCTGGATTGATATGAAATTACAACCACAGACTCCTCTCCTATAACCCAGAAAAACCCAAAAAAGGTTTGGCCTAACTCCAAGCCAAAATTGCACCCACAATGTGATGCAAACTGCCCAACAAACCAACAATACACCCTACTATAAGAATGTACGATTCTGGCCTGAATATTGCATGGAAAATTCTATAAAATTAGCTATAGACTCCTCACACCCAGATCAACAAAACCCAAAAATTATTTGGGCTGATTCCAACTAACTCGGAACACCCAAATTTGGACAAAATTCCTAGGAAATGGGTTTTGCGTTCCACCTAGAATATATGCTGCAATTTAGCTCCAATTTCCTCCCTTAGTTGCTAGAATTTCCCTTGCAAAATTCCTCCGGAAATGAACAAGAAATCTCAACACAACCCCTGCGCAAGCCCTAATGACAGAAATTTGGCCCTCCCGATAGCAGTGTTCTTGGCCTTTGAAAATCTTCAAGAATACTCGCCCTCCACCAAAGAAATTCCGTGCAAAATCGCAGCCCCAGAATCCACCAAATACATGCTCTCCAAAACACCAAATTTCTCTGCTAAATAGCATTAGTTGACTTGGCTAAGCAGCTCAAGCAAACTCTCCAAATATTGAAAATGAAATGCCAAGATAGGATCATCAAAGTGAGGCTCTAGTCTTCTTTTTATTGTTGCTTTCCCTTCCTCATACCATGGTTCGATTTCTCTCACACTATGCTTTGATACCACGGTTTGATTCTTCCCATGGTTCAATTTCCATTTTGGTAATCTCCACAACTTATCTTCACTCTAATTTTTCTTCTATTCCTAAGTCCCAATCATTGCCTTTTCTCCAAAATTTATTTAATATCTCCACAACTTATTTCTTCTAATTTTATTTATCTAAATATATATTAATCGCCAAAATTGCAAAATTGGGAATTTCCCTTAGCAAAATTATTAATTAGGGACATGAAAACTTGCTGGTATACTACTGGTGATCTAAACGTTTGATCCAAAAATTATATGTCAATTTTTATGGTATGTTCTATGTTTGCAACAATTACTTCAATGTCTTATCATCATTGACAATAATTGTAGATAGAACATCAACAATACGTACAAGAAGATGTGAGATGTTTTGATTACAATTGAGGGTCCCAAGTAGGTACCCATTCACGAATGATCATCTCCTTGGAGATACGACTATTAACACTAATTATTAGTTAATTAGTCATTATTTATAGTTATTTATATCATTTATATATATATTTTATAAATAACAAACTTCTAGGAAGGGGAATTAGCCTTTAGTTGCACTCTTTAACAATAGATCTGGCATTTATGGTAACATAGAAATTGTCGACTGATGCATAATTCATGACTAACAACGTGTGTGAGATAATAGTTGAAAGTAGCATGCTTCTATGTTGCTAACAATGAAGCATTGTGCAATCGCATAAATGGAAATGTGATACTAGTGCTAATAAATTATGGTTATACTGCTGAGTTTAAGAATGCATTAGTGACTTGTGAACAAAGAACTAGTGGACTTGTTGAGTCAGAATATGCTGCTAGGTTTTCTATGTTGAATAAAGTGAAACCTGCTTCCAGGGTTTGATGGTAGTGATATATTGAGCATAGATAGGGTTTTTCATGTATATGCTAATGCCATTAAGGTTTTAGCTTGATCTTTTGAGCATAATTGATCTTTTTGCTACTGGTTAGAGTGATATTTGCTGCTATTGGGCAAAGCTAAGGACTTGTATTGCAGGTATGCTAGACATGCTAGGGCTTGATGCCACTAGGCAGAGCTAAGGACTTGTATAGTGTATTGCAGGTATGTCAAATATGCTAGGGTTTGATGCTATTAGGGAGAGCTGATCTATAAAGAAGTACCCTGCTATAGTGTGTTGATAATGACTTCCTATTGAACAAAGGATTAGAATGTCATGCTATTGCTTTAGTTGTTGAAGCTTATTTATGTCAGAACTATGAATTTGAGTTTAGCACATATTGATGCTTATTATACTCGTTGTCATGTTGGTATAGTAATAGGGTTTGATTGTGTGTAAATTCCTTGAAATGAAACAACTGGAATTTATTCTTCTAACTGATTAATAATGCAGTCCATTTGGTACGACAAATAACGAATAAATCACATTGCAATTCTTCACAATAAAATTTCGCTACAGAAAATAAAGTGGAATTGAGAAAATATATGCACACACACAGTAAAATCGACACAATAATTTTTGGACTAATAGTCCCTGAAAAAACCCCGAAGGAAAAACCTGTGCAGTAGATGAGGGCTTATTTTATTGTTATGCACTAACAAAATCTGAGTACAATAACATGGATGCTTGACTGACAATCCTCCAACAAAATAATCTAGCCAAAATATTAGTGAGACAATTTGTCTCACCCGACAACTAATCTCGCTTGAAGATTTGGCTCAGTCTAGGCCACTTGAGATACCTTGCCATCAACTTTTACGCAAGCCTAGCGCAGGCTCTACTTGCTGTGCATGTGGTGCTGCCTGGAATCAATCGTTTTGCCTGACTCTACCTTTGGAAACGACTCGCTAGGCCTTTTGGAAATTTTCCTGGCCATTAGCAACTAAATTGACCTCCTCTTTAGCTGAATCGAACTGCCCTCTGAAGCCTCTGTACAACCTCATTGAGGAATAACGCGACCCTTTTGCTGCTGACTCTCTGGCACTAGAATTTCAATGGAAACCATTGCTGCTGCTCTCTCAATCACTGTTGCTCTGGCTCGAGCTCTTCTTCCTGCTTAATCACTAGATTGGATGGGTGGATTTGCCAAAGGAATCCGCTCTCCCTCTCATTCAACGTGTCTATCTACAACCCCATTGACCTGCTCTTATAATCTCTCGTTGGATAACCAAAGGCCATGATTAAATTGTTATGAACGACTAAGATCATCTCAAAACAAATCCGTGTGAGTTTCTAGAGTTTTCTCAAATTTCCTTAATTAATTCCTATTAATTAACCAAATTTTCCTTATGTTAGACTTAAGAAAAATTTAAATGATAGTTAATTAATTTAATTAAGGCATTTCACAAGGTTATCTTGCGAAACCTTTTTTGGGTTTTGAATATCTCGTGTTCTTAGCCTCTGTGACACAAATTGAGACTAGAACACCTGTTCGATGCTACAAAAACTAACAAATTGAAGAGTCCTTATCATTGCAGAGATTTGATACAGCTAGGGTATCCGGCATGATAATGAGGTTGAAGACTGTGTCTAGAGGTCAATGTTGAATTTGTAATCTGAATGAATTGTTGAAGTGTGTTGACCAACCTTAATCAATGGAGAGTTTTTCTACTAATGTGGTATGATAGCCAACAACTGAGATTTACATGAACTTTGTAACAGTTGAGATGATTGAATAGGTCAATCTTGATAGTGCAGTGATTATATGGCAAGACTATTAAAATCTGAAAGTTCTATGCAATTTTTTGTTTTGTTTTGTTGGTTTTTACAAAAACTTGAAAGTTCTATGGAGAAACTGTTGGTCAAGGTTGTCATTGATGTCAATATGACATTATTAGAGATGGCAAATATTCTTGTGATACATGAACCTCATACAAAACCTAGGTGCTAAGGTTGCCCTTACATTATGAAGATGTCAAGCCATTAATGAAGAAGTCTAAGATGCCCATGATGCCCTAAGCATGAAGATTGATGTATAATCCCTAAGTGCCAATTATGTATACAAGCCCTTGCCCTAATAATATGATGTCCTTGCTTGATGACAACCCTCATGATGACAAGCCCTCTATTGAAGAACACTTGCTCTAGGACCAAATATGAGCACTCTTAAAGGTCATGGTGACACACTTGATGACATGGATGATGACACTTGATGAACACTATTGAAGGACTTGATGACATGAATGTTTACACTTGATGACCACATAATGACACCAATGTTTACACATGGATGATGGCTGGATACCACATAATGACACACTTGATGACAATGGATGATGATTGAAGACCATACTTGAAGCCCTAATAAAAATACCCTAACCTTGTATATGAAGATGTTCAAGAATCTTGGGCAAATAAGTATAGTGTGATTCTTCGTTACTTGATAACAATTTGTGGAGTCTTTTTTACTTTTTCTTGTTAACTTAATCTTCTTTTTTTCTTATTAATGCATGTGTGTGTACTTCATCAAACTGCTACCAAAACATAAGAACAAGAACACAAGATGTTGGCTCTCTGCCAGGGCCAAAGCCTCTCTCCTCTTGAGAGGAAAACCCTTTGGTAAGTTTTCTCTTATTGAAGCTTCTTTCTAGATCAATGCCAATCCCTAGACCCTTGACTAAAAGAACCTCCAAGCACAAGTCAAGTCCTTCCTTTTCTTTGCACTATGTTTCCTCGGCACTTTGTCTCCCTGCTTTCGGCACATCGTTCACCAGCACTTCGCCCTTCTTCCGACACTTCGTTCTTACTTCCATTGTAAGTAGATCTTCTAGAAGATATACTTTTCCTTAGTGATATCCTTCACCTAAGGGTACTCATTCCTTCTTGGTGTATGGTGGAAGGCTTATTGTGACAACACTACAGCCCTAATTCTCGCATGTGTGGGAGGTACCCTAGAGAATTAGGGTCCTTTTTCCTTTGCTAGAGAGATAGGCTTCTTCGCTTGACTTGGGAGGCCTTGTAGGCCTAATTTCAAACCCAACCAACACTAATTCATGAACTGTTTGATCCTACTGTTATACCCGCAGACTTACCCACCTCTTCTTCGCACGTGTGACTATTTCTAGCCCTAGAAACAATCCTCTTCACTTCGGCCTTCTTCCTCCTTCCTTTGCTTGTCTTGGAGACCCTTTAGGCTTATGTTCTTATCCCAAATAATGAAGTTTGTGTGACTATAATAGAGGGTTGCTATGACAACAGAGAGACCCTCTCCTTCTTCGCATGTGTGACTGTCTTTTAGCCCTAGAACAGACTTCCAAGGCTTCGGTATTTCTTCCTCCTTTTTCGCTATACTTGTAGACCCTTTCTTCGTCCCTTCTTCACCCTTTTTCTCGGCTACCTTCACTGATTTTAGAGAGATGGATGGTGTTATAGTGGAGTGGACAACCTCTATATATAGAGGATTGTCCCTCCCTTTAGGCTGACTAGAAGACAGTTTGTAGGCCGACTTGTTGTCTTACTTCGGATGGCTTCTTTGGTGGTGTAACATGCTTGAATGAGCTTCTTTGGTGGTGCCTTTGCATAGGAGGAGACTTGACTTTGCTTGGAGGTATTCTCTTGACTTTAATACATATTCATACATGGTGTAACATGCCCTTAAGGCCTTCAACATTTCCTTTTGACTATTTGACTCACCTATAGCACTTAACATGTGTTAGACCTACTTCAATGAGCAAGAAACTCATTGACATATATTATAAAAACAATATTTCTTTTCTTGAATAAGTACAAATATCAAAAGTACATTTATGAAGACCGAACCTAGTTACATTTTCTTCAACACTCCCTCTTAACTAGGGAGGTATTCATACAACATTACAAGGTGTTTGGCTATTATCAATCTTGAAGAATTCACATAAGAGAAATCGGATTTGCAATCCATCTGTTATAGCATCATATCCAAGGCCTTGACTAACAACTCCATCTCTTCATGAGATCATGAGCTACAATGCTGGCGAGACCAATGATTTATAGACACCTTCATCATTGTCTCTCAAGGTACATACCCACCCGGGTGTTCTTTGAGTATGACCTTCTAGGACTGTTCTTATCTTGGGTTCTCAATGCACAAAGAATATCGGTCCTCTTGCCTACTCTTGTTTTGGATGACCTACACATCCTCAAAGAGTATCAGATGCTAGATGATTACCCAATCTCCCATTCTTTCTTCCCAAGTGGAGACAAGAATGTTGTGTCTATCTTGTGTCTATATTTCCATTCATGGCCTTCATCTAGACTTACGGCTGTTAGACCTGGTCAGAGCTCCCTCTTAACTAGGGACTCTTTCATTCATCAACAACTTCTTCTTCGTGCGTCCTTCAGCTGCTTGATCTCCTTCCTTTCTTTAATGTCATGAAGTCTTTATTTGAAGTTCTTCTAGGTAGGACACCATCCATTGATCACTTTCCTTTCTGGTTTGCAATGTCTTTGCTTCCTTCGTGGAAAGTGTTTTTCTTGGTATACATCAAGTTTTCTTGTCATATGGCTACTCCTTTGTCATTTGTCCATGCTTCAGAATACTCTTCTCATGGATGCTTCGTTGTACTTGCTTGTTTACAGGCTTCGACCTAGTAGCCCATTATGACTTCATCCTGATATTACTTCAACATTGCTTTTTCTTTTTTTGGATAGCTTCTTCATCACGATATCTTTGTAGAGTAGAATCAATTATCTGCATCTTTCATATCTCCAAGGCTTTCATAGGTGTCAAGGGTCCTTCCTTCCTTTGTCAGAGTTGTCCTACCTTCTTTCGGGAGTTATGTTCAGAGTATCTTGTCAGATTGTGATTCTCGGTGATCATGGTGTTCTTCACATGGTTGATCTCTTTCTTCATTCGCTTCTTCTTAGATAGATAGGCCAACCATCTTATGCTTCTTGTGAGAGCATTTCTTCATTGCTTGCTTCTTGGACTAGTCAACATTTCTTCTTGCTTCGTAGTCAGCAATCTTATACTCCTTATGTGAGCATATTCTTTTGTTGACCTTCATTGCATTGTAGTACATGCCTTCAAGCATGTTCTTGGTGAAAGAGATTCTTTCATACTTGATCATGTTATAGAACTATTCCCATGACTCAATAATATACAAATGATAACATGACTAAACTTTGATGCATACATACCTCATCTTGATTCTCCTTTGATCATCTTAGCTTCATTTGGTTGTCCTTGGTGTGGCCCTTCTTGCTTCATCTTAGCTTGCCTGCATATCATCCTTTTCTTGAATCCCATGAATGGGATTCCCAATGAGACATCTGCTTTGGTTTATGAACCTTCTTTTGAAGATTCCATCATAGGATCTTAAAGACCCTTGCCTTGCAAATGTTTCTTTTCTTTTGATGATGGAGGTCTTCTAAGATTCTTTTTCATGATCAATTTTCTTTCATAGTGGATGAGGTCCTATTCTAGGTATGCTCCTTCTTCATGAATATCTTGAGCTATGTTCATCATGCTCCTATATTCTAGAAGATATTTCTAACCATGCATTTTTGTTCTCATTTATAAATGCTCTTTCTACATGAGTATCTAGAACTCTATGTACTTCATGTTTCTAGATTCTAGAAGATTTTTTTAGCCATGCAATTTTGTTTTATTCCTACATGCCCCTATCCTACTCAAAACTTTGAAAGAAGACTTGAAGTAAAGAGTTTGACCTAGTCATAGTAGAGACCCGAAGGATCTTCTTTCTTTTGCTTCTTTTCTTCTTCTTTTATCTCTCGAGTCATGTGAGCTTCTTCCCTCTTTCTTTTGTTGTTGTTTTCCTTCTTAAGCAGAGGACAATTCCTTTTGTAGTGTCCATATTCTTGGCATCCAAAACATTGGATTTTGGACATGTCTTTGTTGTTTGTTCTTCGTGGACCAAATTTGCCAATTTTTCCCTTTCTCTTGGCCATGGTAGCAAATGCTTGCTCCTTTGATCCCACATCTTCCTTTGCTTTAAGTCTGGTTTCCTCTGTCCTTCATAGAGACCACATTTCACTGAGTGTGGTTGCTTCCTTCTTGGCATATATGCTTGATGTGAAGTTGCCCCAATCCTCAGGTAGAGCATTGAGTACTACATTTGTCATCTCTCTGTCATGACTTCCCCAAGCTCTTGAAGTTGATCTCTCATTTCAGAGATTTTCATGAAGTAGGGAGCTATTCCTTCCTTTGTTATCTTCATCTTGTACAATTCATTCCTTAGAGATATTACTTCTCCAGTTGTGGATACCGAGAATAGCTCTACTAGCTTATCATAAATTTCTTTTGATGTTTCAAATTTTGAGACATAAGGAATGAGAGACCTTTGATTGATTCTATTAGAATCCTTTGAGTTCTTCTCTCATTCTTATTGTACTTAGCTAAGGCTTGAGTTTGTTCCTTAGCAGGGATAGTGATATTCCCTTTGACATGTTCTAGGAGTTCATTCTCCTTGAGAAGTAAATCAATCCTCTTCTTCCATAAAATAAAGTTATTGGTACCTACCAATTTGTTGCTTTCCTTGCAAAAAGACATTGATGTATATTCAAAAGGGGACATATACTTACTTGATAGATTTTGAGATGTAATGGATTTGCTTCCTCCTTGAAGACTTGATGGCTTGCCTTCCTAGGATCTTGATGTTCTTCAAGTTGTCTTCTCCAAGTGGACTTGCTTGATGATTAGATTTGCTTGATGACTTGTAGCTTGATGTAGGTCCTGCTTCAATCTGCTCTTCTTTGTAGGTGCCTTTACGTAAGGCTCTTCTTCTTGCTATGTAGACTTCCTTGATGAATGATGGACTGTAGACTTTCTTGTCCTTGAAGTGATTGAGACTTTTAGACTTGATGCTTCAACCTTGTAGATGTCCTTCTTTGATGAGTTTTCTTGAGACGCCCTTTCCTTGATGTGTCACCTTAGCTCCGATACCATGTTGAAGAATCTTGAGCAAATAAGTGTAGTGTGATTCTTCGTTACTTGATAATATTTTGTGGAGTCTTTTTTACTTTTTCTTGTTAGCTTAATTTTCTTCTTCTTCTTATTAATGCATGTGCGTGTACTTCATCAAACTGCTACCAAAACATAAGGACAAGAACACAAGATGTTAGTTCTCTGTCAGGGCCAAAGCCTCTCTTCTCTTGAGTGGAAAACCCTTCGGTAAGTTTTCTCTTATTGAAGTTTTTTTCTTGATCAATGCCAAACCCTAGACCCTTGACTAGAAGAACCTCCAAGCACAAGTCATGTCCTTCCTTTTCTTGCACTTTGTTTCCTCGACACTTTGTCTACCTCCTTCCGATGCTTCATTCTTCCTTCCACTGTAAGTAGATCTTCTAGAAGAGATACTTTTCCTTAGTGATATCCTTCACCTAAGGATACTCATTCCTTCTCTTGATCATCCGAGTTCCTTCTTGGTGTATGGTGGAAGGCTTAGTGTGACAACACTGCAGCCCTAATTCTCGCACGTGTGGGAGGTACCTTAGAGAATTAGGGTCCTTTTTCCTTTGCTAGAGAGATAGGTTTCTTCGCTTGACTTGGGAGGTCGTGTAGGCCTAATTTCAAACCCAAGCAGCACTAATTGATGAACTGTTTGATCCTGCTGTTATACTCACAGACTTACCCACCTCTTCTTCGCATGTGTGACTGTTTCTAGCCCTAGAAACAATCCTCTTCACTTCGGCCTTCTTCCTCCTTCTTTCACTTGTCTTGGAGACCCTTTAGGTTTATGTTCTTATCCCAAATAATGAAGTGTGTGTGACTGTAATAGAGGGCCGTTATGACAGCAGAGAGACCCTCTCCTTCTTTGCACGTGTGACTGTCTTTTAGCCCTAGAACAGACTTCCAAGGCTTTGGTATTTCTTCCTCCTTTTTCGCTATACTTGTAGACCCTTTCTTCGTCCCTTCTTCACCCTTTTTCTCGGCTACCTTCGCTGATTTCAGAGAGATGGATGGCATTATAGTGGAGTGGACAACCTCTATATATAGAGGACTGTCCCTCCCTTTAGGCCGACTAGAAGACAATTTGTAGGCCGACTTGTTGTCTTACTTCGGATGGCTTCTTTGGTGGTGTAACATGCTTGAATGAGCTTCTTTGGTGGTGCCTTTGCATAGGAGAAGACTTGACTTTGCTTGGAGGTATTCTGTTGACTTTAATACATATTCATAGTACATACATGGTGTAACATGCCCTTAACGCCTTCAACATTTCCTTTTGACTATTTGAGTCACCTATAACACTTAACATGTGCTAGGCCTACTTCAATGAGTAAGAAACTCATTGACATATATTATAAAAATAATATTTATTTTCTTGAATAAGTACAAATATCAAAAGTACATTTATGAAGACCGAACCTAGTTACATTTTCTTCAACAGAGGAATCCTAAATCCCCTACGTCTGCTCTGAAAACTCCAAAACTGTCATCCCAAGGTCTGCACCAAAAATTCCAAACAATCATAAAGAAAATTAATTTTTGACATCTTGAAGACATCATTTCATTATGACTCCTTGACTATCTTGTAGAGGACTCTTTCCTCTTTCTAATGAGCCCTCACTTGCCTCCTAATTCCTAGTAGTCTAAGAGAAATTAATTTTTTAAGTTAATATATCCTATTTTTTAAAGCTAGCTGACCTACACTCAGTCTGTCATGTCGGCCTCCCTCCATAAGACATGTCCATTCATCTTAACGTCAAACTCATATAAAAAGGAGGTTCAGACTATTCATTTGACCAAGCAATTTCGGTGAAAATTTCAGAGATAAAACACAGAAGAGGACAAAACAACAAGGAGGCCGAGGAGGACTTGATATCTCTGTTTTGGGAAAATTCTATTAAAGGTTTTGAGGACAGTCATCTATTACAATTCTGTTTTTGGCACAGAGAACAGTCTTGACTGTGGAAAAATTGCATTATACCCTCGGATTTGTTACAGTCACCTTGAAGGTTCAGTTTTAAGGGCTTGGACCAGTGATAAACTTAAGCACTGACTAGTGAAAAGAACAACCACCTAGATACCTTGGACATGTGGTGTATGGGTAGTCTCAAGCTCAGAATAAGTGTTGTACAATGATCTCTTAGTGCAACAAACCTGTGACAAGTCTTGTGGAAGGACTACACCTTCAGACATGTGACCAGTCTCCTTGGAGACACAACTTTTAGGCTCAGTGGTGTACTATCCTTGAAGGACAGTCATCAAGATGTGGACAATCGTGTAGTGACACTTCTCTCGACCCTGTGACAGCTTGAAGGAGGAACCAGGAACCAGACCAATGGACAGTCAAGGTGGTTGGACAGTAGTTTGAGGAGCTCATTTCTTGAACCAACATTTGGGTTATACACCTATGACAGGAAGTCTCCTGTGAAGCTTAGAGTGTGGACAATTTTTCTGTGGTACAGTCACATATCTTGTGAATCTGAGGGAGCCTGCATTTCTTGAAGACATATGATGGCTTGTTGATAGTTTGAGACCTAGACTTGAAGTTCAGTGGTGATTTATTGCTACTGACCTTTGAAGTTGTTGAAGACGATGTTTTGTATTTAGGCATCTTTTGAGGCAGATTATTGGACTCTTTTGAAGTTGTTTGCAACCCTCTCTTCCAGCCTCTTTAGAGCAGACTTGGAGCAGTTGTTAAGTGTCTTTTGAAGTGTTGGAGACCTATAGTTGTGAACCTTGGAGGCTTGTGCAAGTTGAAGAACTTGAAGACCTTGAACAGTGGAACATTTGGGGATTTGCACAAGAGAAGTATTAGATCTTGAAGAACTCCTTGGAGAAGCCCATTGAAGACTCTCTTGAAGAAGCCCATTGAAGACACTCTTGAAGGAGCCTGTTGAAGTCACTCTGGGAAATGCTTATTGATGCCATCATGAGGTGACCTTGAAGTTTCTTGTTTGGGTACCATGAAGGACAATGGAGACACCTGTGACAAGTTCAGTAGTGATTTATTGCTACTGACTTTTGAAGTTGTTGAAGACGATGTTTTGTATTTAGGCATCTTTTGAGGCAGATTATTGGAATCTTTTGAAGTTGTTTGCAACCCTCTCTTCCAGCCTCTTTAGCGCAGACTTGGAGCAACTGTTAAGTGTCTTTTGAAGTGTTGGAGACCTATAGTTGTGAACCTTGGAGGCTTGTGCAAGTTGAAGAACTTGAAGACCTTGAACAGTGGAACATTTGGGGATTTGCGCAAGAGAAGTATTAGAGCTTGAAGAATTCCTTGGAGAAGCCCATTGAAGACACTCTTGAAGAAGCCCATTGAAGACACTCTTGAAGGAGCCTGTTGAAGTCACTCTGGGAAATGCTTATTGATGCCATCATGAGGTGACCTTGAAGTTTCTTGTTTGGGTACCATGAAGGACAATGGAGACACCTGTGAACATTTCTAACATGAAATTCCACTGCAATAACTGATTTATTTCTCCTACTTATTTCCACAATAAGTTATTTACAAAACCCTTCAGTAAACATCAAAGTAAAATCAACTGCGATTATCACATAATAGCATAGAGAAAATGACAGTGAAATACAAGCACAAGATCAATCACATCAACACAATTATTTTTGGACAATAGTCCCGGAAAAACCCAATGCGGGAAAACCTGTGCAGCAGATGAGGGTTTATTTATTATTCTTCAACAACAATCTCTTTATAAGGAATGGTTTACAGAACATGGAAAAACCTTTGAGAAAAGACCTGAGATAATTTTCCTACACCCTTTGGAGAAACTTTGACACCCAAGAGACCCTCCAGCCTCCACTGTGTCACCTCTGCGTCATCTCTGCGTGAGGACTGCGTCCCTTGCTGCGCTGCCTCTCTACGCTGTCCCTCTGATGCACTCCATCCCCTCCTCCTCAGTCTCCGACTGATGCTGATACTCTTCTCTTCCTTCACTCGACAACTCTCCCTCTGAAATCAAATTCTTACTCCTTGAGAATCGACTTCCCTCGGATTACTGAGTATTTGCTTGGTGTATCTCCAAATGACTCTCAAGTCTTCATTTATACTTTTTCTATTGAGATATCAACGACCGTGATCTAATCTCTAATCAACGGCTTAGATTAAATTAGACTTGATCCTCATCTCTTAGAAGCTTCTCACCCATATTTTCATTAATACCCATTAATATTTTGATTTTCCTAAGTTTAGATTTAGGAACCCCATTAAAAATATTAATTATTTTAATAAAATACAATCTGGGTGGAATTTCACCAAACGATTTCTGGGCCTTGGAGATCTAATGTGTTCTAGCCCCTCCACAAAATTTTAGAGCTAGAGCACATCCAATGCTACCCAAGAATCAACACTCCCTCTTAGCGAGGAATGTGCTATAACAATACTTCCCAGCAGGAGTATCACACTGATCCACGACATCGGTTCTCTGCGCTGCTGATGCTCGGCTTGCTGCCCTTCACCCACTGCGGTGTTGCAATCTATACCTCTGCCCATGACACTGCCACTGTCACTGCTGCATCTGTACTGCAGCTCCCTCTTAAGTACTGCACTATCCGTTTCTGCTACTGAAATAGATTCTCAATCATCCCCATCTTCTCCCTGAATAAACAAACTTTGTTCTTCCTAGAGCCTTGGTGAGAATGTTTGCCACCTGTTCTCCTGTCGGAGTTTACTGTAACTGTACTACACCTCGCTGGACACAGTCTCTGATAAAGTGACACTTGATGTCAATGTGCTTCGACCGATCATGAAAAACTGGATTCTCATAGAGCTTGATGAAACTCTGATTATCACACAAAATGTTGGTCGCTACCATCCTTCTCCTGAATAGATTCA
Organism: Pinus tabuliformis; assembly: GCA_031772625.1. Classification (NCBI taxonomy): domain Eukaryota; kingdom Viridiplantae; phylum Streptophyta; class Pinopsida; order Pinales; family Pinaceae; genus Pinus; species Pinus tabuliformis. The sequence goes on from CM062813.1 coordinate 1,089,940,385, forward strand.
CAAGTAACTTTCTAAGCCATATGGCTTCACACAATGCTATGCTAGCTGCCATATATTCAGCTTCAGTTGAGCTTAGAGCTACAGACTTCTGTTTCCTAGTACACCAGGAGGTCATTCTTGATCCAATGTTGAAATAGTACCTAGTGGTACTTTTCCGATCTACTGAACTTCCAACCCAATCCGCGTAAGTGAATCCACTCAGTCTGATATCATTGCCTCGGGTGTACATTAATCCATGTGGGTGTACATTAATCCATGCTCGCCTGTTCCTCGTATATATCTGAGAACATGCTTGGTTGCTGCTCAATGTGCCCTCTTCGATTCCACCATGAACTGACTAAGGGTGTTGACAGCGTAACAAATGTCTGGCCTGGTATTGACCAGATACATTAGGGACCCTATGAGCTGCCTGTACAAAGTGGGATCTACTTCTTTATCTTTAGAGGCATCAATCTTCTTCCAGTTGGTAATCATTGGAGTAGCCATGGGTTTACAAACCTACATTATGAACCTCTTTAAAATTTCCGTAGCATATCTCCCTTGTCCAAGTTAAATTTCACCCTTCTACTGCCAAACTTCCAACCCAGAAAATAATGTATCCGTCCTAATTCCTTCATGTCTAATTCTGTAGCTAGGTTTTCTTTGCAATCTTTGATGACCCTAGATGAACTTGTCAAAAAAAGGTCATCCACATATAACACCAGAATTAGAGGCTCATTCTCTACAGTCAGATAGTAGAGGTTGGGATCTGCGTCACTCTTGATGAATCCCATCTTCTGCAAGTAACCATCAATTCGACTGTACCATGCTCTAGGCACTTGTTTAAGCCCATACAAGGCTTTCTTCAACCTACATACATGAGTTTTCTTCTCATGTGTCTCAAAACCCTCTAGTTGTTCAATGTATACTTCTTCTTCTATCACCCCATTCAAGAATGCAGTCTTGACGTCCATCTGGTGAATCTCCCACCCCATCTGTGCTGCAAGGGATATCATAGATCTAATAGAAGTATACCTGGCTACTGGGGCGAAGGTTTCTTCATAGTCTATCCCTTCCTTCTGAGCATACCCCTTAGCCACGAACCTGGCTTTGTATTTTTCCACACTGCCATCTGCAACATACTTGACCTTGTAGATCCATCTCGAACCTACAACTGATCTGTCCTAAGGTCTAGGTACCACTTCCCAAACATCATTGGTCATTATGGAACTGTATTCCTCCACCATAGCATCTACCCATACTTGATGCTGAACGACCTCCTGAAAACTAGAGGGTTCTCCAACCTGAGCCATCAAAGTTTGGTATCTATCTGGTTGTCTATGCTCCCTTTTCTCGTTCCTAGGAGCTCCAATGAAATCCTCTGCGTCCCGTAGTATCTGTCGAAGTTCCCGGCTTGTTCTTCCACTGGTAGTGTGTGGATCCATTTGCTCCTCCTCTCGAGTGAATTATATTCAATCAACTTATAAAATATTAATAAAATAAACAACAGACATATACACAAATCAGACATGGCGGAAAAGGCTTGAGAGCTTCACTGTATTATATTCCTCACACTCTCAATCCCATATACAAATAATGATAATAGTACAAATAAATACACGAGGAAGTTTGTTTCAAGATAGTACGCCTATCTTGGACACTATGGTTGAGCAAATATTTCAACCAAACACTAATCTAGGAGCCTAACTAGTTGGAGAGAATCTCTCAACCAACTAAGCCTCAAATGATTCCTAACTATGAGGAACAAACTCAATCTAGAAAGTTAATATTAAATCCAACTTTCTTGATTTTAATTAATTTAATTATTTTGGACTTATAATTGTTTTCATCACATGAGAGTGAGGCTAACATTCCCCCCCCCCCCCCAAATGATAAGTCCAAAATAAGAACCAGGAACCATCTTCCAAGTTCTCATGCTGAAACTGTTGATCCTCAAAAACACTGCCTGAAAAACCGCCAAAGATGGATGCTGAAAAAAACTCCAATCTGAAGAAAACATGAATCAACTGCAAGTTTGGTTCATCTCTGAATTTTGCTTGATGGCTCCATCACGTGCCAAGCTGCAAAAGGATCCATCTGTCCTTTGCTTGCAATCAACATCCTTTGTCCACTGACAAAATATTGAGAACGCCCATTGGCTACTTTGATGTTGGCTGCCCATTGGCTGCTTTGATGTTAATGAACGCCCACTGGATAATTTGACGATGCCCACTGGTTGATTTTGATGATGTTGTTGAGACTTTCAGTCTGACAACCACCCTTAATCCCCCCCCTTTGTCCATTGAAAGGAGAGACAATCATCTGCATTTGATTTTTGAATTTTGAACTCCCCCCTTCAGGTGTAGGAGAGTTTCACTGTTGTACTCCCTCTTTTAGGTACAGAGAGTACCATCTTTATTTGACTGTTGGCTACAATAGGTGAGATTGAATTTTGTTGTAAAACTTATACAATCGTTTTATTGTTGATGACCATTCCCAAGGATCAATCCATGCATAATTGATCTTTAATCTGGCAGGTTGGTCTTGTTTGCAGCATTTCTCTGATGAGTGATTATGCTTGCCACAACGGTGACAAGGATGGAGATCAAAACAATGATCATCCATGTGACCTTTTCTTTGACAATGTTTGCATGTGGGTTTGTCTTCAACGTTATTATGGCTTGTTGATGTTATTTGATCAAGAAATCCGGCACTGATGAACTTGATCGGCTTAGAATAATCGGGGATATGAAAGTTATTTTCATCTTTGTCATATCGGTCCTAATCCTCGTCGATTTTTGTTACTTTGGACTCTGGAGTTCTTCCCATGACTTGATGATTGGTTTGGAAGAAGCAAGTTTAATTTGATCATGAACAACTTCTACACTTGAAGTTGTTTGGATGAGTGACTTGGAATCAACATCTTTATCTTCATCTATATGGTTGAAAGACTTGGAAGCATCACTCTTCTGTTGCAACTCATCTCTTTGTAGTTGCGACTCCAGTTGAAGGAACTCAATTGTGTCATGTGCATGTTGGAGATTCATTGAAATATCAGCAAGAGTTGCTTTGCTGATTTGCACCATGTCTTCAGCAGTTGAGAGGATCAAATTGTTAAGAATCTTTAACAACTGAATGCTTTTCGCCATGTGAACTCACTGGAATCACGCTCGCTTGCTTTTAATACTTGCTGGATTTTTAGAACTCGCTCGCTTGATGCTTGCTTCAACCAATTTCAAGCTTGTTTGATGTTGTGAACTTTGCACTTCGTTGAACTCACTCTCTTGATTGATCAAAAGAAGGGTGTTGAATACTATCGGAAATGCACCCAATGTTTACAATGACAAATTCAAATGATATTGACTCACTTAATTGACTCAGTTGAGGAGAATTGACTCACTTTACCTCCTATAAATTCACAATTTGGGTGTCGGTTTCGACTGAGAATGCACCCTTACATTTCAACTCAATTTTATTTGAATATGTTTACAAGTTAACTTACAAATTTTGATTTTGCAAGTTACACAATGACCAATTGTCGTTGAATGTTGTTGTAGTCTTTTGAAATGCATGAGTTTGTAGTTGCATTAACTTGATTGCCTTGCTTGAATTTGCTTGTTGATGTTGCCAATTTTGATTATGTGTTGTAGTTGCGCAAATGCATGTGATTGTTTGTGCTTGATTGAATGCTCGTTGCAACTTCTTAAATTCAGGTGCTTTGATTAATGTTCTTGTTTCATTCACTTGCTTTAGACTCCTTGTGTGTGTTACATAAGATAATTGTAGTGTCAAAACTAGACACAAAACATGCACAATCAATCACTACACAAGGTGTACCTAGGATCCCCTTATTCAATTTCGGGCGGATCTAGGACACTGCAACACCACAAAAAATATGTCTTTATTAAGTATTTAAGTACATCAACCTTTCATCCTTACAACATCTTCATTGAAAATTATCAAGCACAAAGTTTGAGAACTCCTTGGAGAGAAATTGTCTTCAAAAGACTGGATGTTAAGTGACTCAATTTCTCGCAAAATCTCTCTATTACTTTGGATTACAACAATGACTTTCTCTCAAACAAATTCACTTATCACTCCAAATACTGAATATGCATCTTATGACTTCACAAAATCACTTATTACTCCATTACACAAAGAATTACAAATACTCCTTGTCTCTCCAAAATGTACAAAAAAATCACTTCTCCCTCCAAAAAAAAACTTATCACTCCAAAATATTAAAACATGTCCTTATTATTACATACCACTCTTATTCCCCAATACAAAATTTTATGATGGCTCTTTAAAAAAGGCTTTACATATTTCCCTTTAAACAATTAATACAATTTGTAAGTCCCTCTTTTTCCTTATTCCTCCAAAGGCTTAATATCACTTTATATAAAAATTCACTTTATGATGTAACTTTAAAAAGTGAAATAAAGTGTATGAAGTCACTTATAAAAGTGAAATGATTTCAAAAATTAAAATTTTGTGCCTGTTCCCTTTTAAAAAAAATAACACACACCTTATAAAGTGATTTTGTTGGAGAGACTAACGCACTTCCGTCTACGCACAGTTTTCTATGCAGGTTCTAACGTTGGTTCCTTTTTCTAAACGCTGTTGGCTCCACACGTTGTTAGCTTAGCAATCGATCGTAGACCCTGAATTCAGCCTCGAAGACACCAGCGTGGGCTCCACATGCTTGCAGAACTCAGGAATGTTCTCCAGGCAGCAAAGTTTTCATTGCTTCAAACAAAAGAGAGGGAACACCTGGGTGAATTCGCTGCATAGCTACAAATGAAGAGCTTCCAGAAGTGATGAGCATCACTTAAAATGGGGTTAACTCAGCCTCAAAGATGCACATGTAAACCATCCATCCCCAAGCTTTCGTTGAAGAAAAAATAAAAGAACCATGTAATCTATCTGTGAACCCCAAATAATAAAAAGCAGAGGAGTGAATTGAAATGGGTTCGCTTTGATTTTTCGGTTTCTTTTCAGAAATTTGCAAACATGAAAATATTAAATTCCAACAAAATTGACCTCCTTTAATATTAGAATAATGCTATTTAGTGATTAATGCTCATTCTTAATGCTGTTTCTATTTTTATCTTTTTAGCAGTTTCTTAGAAGAAACTGGTTGTTTCTATTTCCTAATAGAAACATGATGTTTCTATTATGTAAATATCTCTGTATTACTTATTGAGCTTCATTTTGCTCATGTAAATCAATTCAATTCATTCATTGATTATGGTATTAGAGCTTCGGTATTAGAGCTTCGGTATTTTTCGAAATAATTTTTCATTATCTGAAAAATTTTGCTTCATTTCGAAATAGCTCTCTAGGAATCTGGATTTTTTTTTTTTGGGTGTCATAATTTCTACGCTGCAAGAGTTTTCATTCTGATTAGCGCAGTAATCGAAGGATTTTTCCGCTCCTATCTCTAGTGCCTGAAGGATAAGTTGTGGGGATCGAACTTGGGAGTTTCATTGTTTGCTGTATAGGCGGTATTCCTTCTTTTTCCCTCAACTCTATATCAAATCTCGATTTTTTTTTTTTGTTATCCGCAAGAGTGCGCCCATCTTCTAGTTGTTTCCCCGCAAATATTAATCGCTGTTGATCTGGAGGGATAGCTTACGGGCTAGCTGTTGATTTTACTCTTCACATTATCAACGTATCGTTGCATCGAGAGTGATCGGTCTTTCCTGTGATAGTCTTCGCAAATATCACTGAACCTTGCAAAACCTCTACGATATTTGTCAGTGTCTGTTATTTTTGAGCCGGCGCAGCTAAACCAAAACTGGACAAAGCAGAGAGGAAAGGAAAGGCGAGATCTGTGCGTGTTTTGAATTTAGTCAGCTTCAAAGGCGAAACGCCTGCGGGGAAACGCTGTACAAGAGGCGGAGAGCTGCAATTTCCACGTGCACAGAACCCTCAGTCCGCCATTATCATCTAAATTTTTTTATTTTATTTTATTTATTTTTTTAAGTAGCGGGAAGAGCGAATTGGTCATTCCGTGTGACCAGACGCTGGAGGGTATAGGAGAGCACGAAGAGGATTCGAGGTAGCTGCGACTCGGACGAGCATTCATATCCCTCCTCTTTCTCCTCGACCCCAAGTCACTTGTCCTCCATGGCTGCTCACTCTCAGCGAATCACCGTCTTTCGAATAGCTGGAACCAGTCAACACGCAGGCACGCTCGATACGCAGGTATTTGAGATGCCAGAACGTCACTCGATTCTGTTCTCCAATCGATCCCTGGAGACGCCCGACACTGCCCTCCACTCCTTCGAATGGTTGAAATCTATGCGGAGTTCCGTGACAGTTAGCTCAGGTTGCACTGAGATTTGAACTCGGGTTACTAGATTCAGAATCCAATATCCAGTCAGCACATTTTTACGTAACAGTTAGCCCACTTCGGCGGTCGATTTGGCATTTTCTGGTCCCAGTATTAAAGCAGTGTTGAACGTGTTCCGGTGTTTAAGCGAGGATTTTGTTCTGTGGGTAGCTTGTGAGTTTTTACCAAGGTATTCTATCTTTTTCGATTTTTTTTTTTTTTTTATTCGATTCCAGATTTGATGTGGGTTTTGTAATATCTCAACTGGGTAACCGTCAGAATTTTCTGGGTGCATCGTTTTCTGTGCCTCGATTTTCGAGTCAAAAGGTTTAAATTTTGTTTCCAATACCTGTCAGATTTTGTCTGGTTCAGCGGACATCTGCATTGAAATCCGTGCCAGACTCCTTTGTTGTTTTTCCGTGTCTTGGGAAACGTGCATATGGCCTCAATAACAAATTTGATGTTGGAAGGCGGTCAGTTTTTTAATGGCACCAATTATAACATCTGGAAACAGAGAATGTTGACCATTTTTGAATATAGGCGTCTTGACTAGCTTGTTTTGGGCAAAGAGCTCAGACCTGGTACGACTGGTACTAATCAAGATAAGTTTGATGATCGAAATCGAGAGGTTGTTATGCTTCTCAAACTCTCTGTCACTGATGATCAGTTACCGTAGATTCCTTCCGGCAAGACAACGGCCGAAATCTGGCAACATTTGAAGGAATTGCACGAGACATCCGACAAGAGCAGAGCTTTCTTTCTCAAGAATCAGTTGTTCTCCATCATGATGTATGAACATATGTCTTTACAGGAACATCTTAATAGGATTAAAGACATTCGAGATCAGCTCAAAACCATTGGTCGGACCATGGAGGAAGAAGATATGGTAGTCATCACTCTGAAAAGTCTACCAAAATCTTATGAGCACTTCATAGAAACACTCAACGTTACCTCCACTAATGTTGATCTGAAGTTTCCAGAGTTATGCACCAAACTCATGCAGCAGGATTGTCGGAAACAACAGTTTGGTAGTGGTGCTTCATCAGCCTCTTCAAAAAATGCTTTTGCTGCCAAATATCAGTCCTCTCAGTCCTTTCAGTAGAAACTTGAAAGGTTCTTCTCAGTTTTTTGATCCTACTAGGAAGAAAAATGTGCAGTGTAATTACTGTAACAAATTCGGCCACATGAAGAAAGATTGCCGACAGAGGATTGCTTCTGAACAAAAGAAACAGGGAGGGCCCCATCAGATAGCGAATGTTGCAAAACATTCTGAGCATACATAATCTGCCTTTTACACCTTTATGGCTAAAAGGTCTTCAGATCATGTCCCGTCTTCGGCCTAGTACATTGACTCTGGTGCATCACGCCATTTCTCTCACAGGCGTGACTGGTTTATTGAATTCTCACCTTTCAGTGATTCAGTAGTATTCGGCGGAGGTGAAGAGTACACAGTGGTTGGAAAAGGTACAATTCAGATCCAGTCTGGTGGGCGCACACTCATCTTCCTGAATGTGTACTATGTTCCTGGTATGGAAATTAATCCGTTGTTTGTCAGCCAGATTATGAGGAACTCTCCTCAGCTTGATGTAATGTTCGGTGCGCACAAGTGCTCCATTATCGACAGAGACACTAGTCTTACAGTCGCTGTTGGCCTAGAAGATCATGGTTGATACAGGCTTCTTGACACTCGAGATTCTCCAGAAGTAGCTCTAGCAGCTCGTATTTCTCCCATCAGCACTCTATGGCATCAACGATATGGGCATCTAAACATACAGTATCTCTCTCAGCTCTCTCTCGAGGGACTTGTGTCAGGGTTACCTGATATTCAGACTCAGCAGTTGGGAGTATGCGGCGCCTGTCAAGCTGGCAAGCAACATCGGTCTTCATTCAAGGATGGAGAATCTTGGCGTGCGTCTAAGGTACTTCAGTTAATTCATGCTGATATTTGTGGTCCTATGCATAAATCTTCTATTACTGGTTGCAAATATTTTTTGCTTATTGTAGATGATTTCAGTCGAAAGATGTGGGTGTATTTTCTAAAATATAAATCTGATGTATTTAGTATCTTTCAGAAGTTTAAATCCTTAGTTGAAAAAGTATTAAGTTATGGTATGTTCTATGCTTATAACAGTTTACTTCTTTTTTTTATTATATTCCACCGATTAGCAATCACATGTACATAAAGTAAAATGTAGATAGAACATTAAACGATCGACAGAAAACAAGCCAAGACAAGAGACACAAGATGTGGCGGCTAGCCAGGGACAAACCCCACAATGTGTGGGGAAACCCTTTGATCAAATCTTCTTTTATCTTCAATAATTCAGCAGAGAGAAATAGTACAATAAATCTGATTCATATCAGCAGTAGCAAACCCTAGATCAGCAGCATCAACATTAGCGGCTTCATTATCAAACTAGGGCAGACCATATCTCACAAACCGACCGTCGGATTGGCTTCATTCCACCACCAAAAGTTTCGGCTTCCAGAGGAGGTTCAGATGAACCTACAACGCAGTTCAGATGAGGAGATCTTCGAGGCCACACAAGTCAATCTTTACTTCTGCAGTTGCAGCTTCAGTTTCAACAGTTTCCGGCTTCAAACTAGGGCAGTCGATATCTTGCAAACCGTTCGTCGGATTGACTTCATTCCACCACCAAAAGTTGCGGCTTTCATAGGAGGTTCAGATGAACCTACAACGCAGTTCCAAAGAGGAGATCTTCTAGGCCACGCAAGTCAATCTTTACTTCTGCAGTTGCAGCTTCAGTTTCAGCAGTTTCCTGCTTCACATGTGTGAGAGAGAGACCCATTTCAGCGCAGTAGAGAAGAGACTCATTTCTGCGTAGTAGAGAGAGAGAGAGATGTGATGAGATGAGTGAGTCCAAATGAGGAAAAGTCCTCTTATATTTATACACAACGTTGGTGGGTGAATAGATGCGAATGTTGGGCTTCTGAGCCTACATGAGTTGTAGGTCGGCTTGATAATAATTCCATAATCAAAATAAATTCATATCTCCATGAATACTTATCAAAATCGGATGATCTTTATATCAATCCTACACCTCTCGACGAGAGGAATCTAATAAAAATATTATCAGCCATGAATAAGATGACCCACATGAAGTTTTTCCCTAGTTGCCAATTTTAATACTCCCTCTCAACCATGGAGAACTTCATCTGCAATCTGTCTATCGGTCGTTACTATTCATCCATCAAATGCACTGCCCTGTATAGCCTGACTCATTTCTGCGTAGTAGAGAGAGAGAGAGATGTGATGAGATGAGTGAGTCCAAATGAGGAAAAGTCCTCTTATATTTATACACAACGTTCGTGGGTGAATAGATGCGAATGTTGGGCTTCTGAGCCTACATGAGTTGTAGGTCGGCTTGATAATAATTCCATAATCAAAATAAATTCATATCTCCATGAATACTTATCAGAATCGGATGATCTTTATATCAATCCTACACCTCTCGACGAGAGGAATCTAATAAAAATATTATCAGCCATGAATAAGATGACCCACATGAAGTTTTGCCCTAGTTGCCAATTTTAATACTCCCTCTCAACCATGGAGAACTTCATCTGCAATCTGTCTATCGGTCGTTACTATTCATCCATCAAACGCACTGCCTTGTATAGCCTGACCCTTGCCCTGCTCTGCTCTATTCTGCCTGTTCTGCTTTGTCTTGTTCTGCCCTGCACTGATCTGTACTGTTTTGCTCTGTTCTGCTCTGCTCTTGCATTGTTCTGTTCTGCTCTGCTTTTGTCCGAATTATGAAGAAGAAGAAATGATCGAGGATGTATCACACTGACTCAAAGTCAGTCTCAGAGTATGTACCACTGGTCCCAGACCAGTCTCAACCAACCCGAAGTCAGCGTCATAGTGAGTACAACTCCACTGGTCCTAGACCAGTATCATCCTCCACTGACTCAAAGTCAGTCTCAGAGTGCGTACCACTGGTCCCAGACCAGTATCGCAGTCTCAGAGAGTGTACCACTGGTCCCAGACCAGTCTTAACCGACCCGAAGTCAGCGTCATAGTATGTACCACTCTCACTGGTCCCAGACCAGTACTGCACTGACACGAAGTCAGTCTCGGAGTATGTAGCACTGGTCCCAGACCAGTCTCAACTGACCTGAAGTCAGCGTCATAGTATGGTACAACTCCTACCACTGGTCCCAGACCAGTATCACAGTCTCACAGTGTGTACCACTGGTCCCAGACCAGTCTCAACCGACCCGAAGTCAGCGTCATAGTATGTACCACTCTCACTGGTCCCAGACCAGTACTGCATTGACACGAAGTCAGTCTCGGAGTATGTACCACTGGTCCCAGACCAGTCTCAACCGACCCGAAGTCAGCGTCATAGTATGTACCACTCTCACTGGTCCCAGACTAGTACTGCACTGACACGAAGTCAGTCTCGGAGTATGTACCTTTGGTCCCAGACCAGTCTCAACCGACCCGAAGTCAGCGTCATAGTATGGTACAACTCCTACCACTGGTCCCAGACCAGTATCATTGATCCCAGATCAATGGAGGTCATCCTAGCGTAGGGAGTACGATAGATACAACGATGCGTCCATCGGTACTACTATGGTCCCTAACTTCATTTCCCTGTTCATTGATCAGATGAGAGGTACTTCCCATGAGTCCCAGAATGCATGGGTAGGATGCCTCGACAGGAGAACTAATCAATCTTGTCCTCACAGGAGAACACATGAATCCTGCTACAATCGCCGTGGAGAACACATCAATCCAGGCTGCCATGGAGAACACATCAATCTAGGCCTCACAGGGGAACTAATCATCCTGCTACACAGGAGAGCGAATCATCCTGTTCCACAAGAGAGTGAATCATCTTGTCCCACAAGAGAGTGAATCATCTTGTTCCTGTGTGCACCACCAAGGGAGGGTGAGTCACCCTGTGGTCATATGTTGCTCCAGTAAGAACCACAAGCCCTCAGAGCTCCCAGAGCTCAATGTATGCTGATGACTCCAAGTCGTTTGGGAAAATCACAGATTATATCTTTCCTTGGGGCTTTGACAAGGTGTATCGACCTGTACATCATCTTAATGCGATGGAGCCTCCTTGCTCATCGACTTACCATATCCCAGATGATGTCTATTTGTTGGAGCAATTGACGAATCGAATCCCACCTCTGGTTGTTATAGAGAATCACAGTGGTATCCAATGTAAATCCAAACAGCTCACTGAAGAGCTTTCGCAACCAGACTGCCTCACACGAGGTTATGCTAGCAAAAATATATCCTGCTTCGGCGGTGCTCAAAGCCACCGACTTCTGCTTCCTGCTCATCCAGGATATCGAAGCAGATCCCAAGGTGAAACAGTATCCGGAAGTGCTCTTACGGTCCACCACACTGCCTGCCCAATCAACATCAGTATATCCAAGTAGTCTCACATCTCCGGCAGTGTATCTTAATCCATGAGAGATTGTGTCCTGAAGACATCTCAGAAGATTCCTGGCATCAATCCAGTGAGGCTCAACCAAATATGAGTTCACAATGCTAATTGCAAAACATATGTTCGGACGGAGGTTCACCAAGAACATCAATGCGAATGAGTTTTTGAAACTCAGAGGCATTTCCCAAGTCTGGTCCGACATCACTATCATATAACTTCTAAAAGTTAAGATCCTTTTGGTAGTCACAGGCTTGCAGTCCATCATACCGAATCTTTCCAATATCTTTACCACATATTTTCCTTGAGATAGGAAAAATTTCCCTTGGCTTCTGCCACACTTCAAGTCCTTGGTCCTTCATTTCAAATTCAGAAGCCATCTCCCTCTTAATTTTGTGAATGAGAGGGCTTGCACCTGTTAGAAAGAGGTCATCCACATACAACACCAGTATGAAAGGCTTGACATCTTCAACCTTAAAGTAAAGGTTAGGATCAGATTCACTCCTAGTGAATCCCAGCTTCATCAAGTAGCTATCGATCCTCTCATACCATGCTCGGGGTGCTTGCTTCAGCCCATAGAGAGCCTTCTTCAACCTGCATACATGAGATTTTCAATCATTAATCTCAAATCCTTCAGGTTGCTCCACATAGACCTCTTCTTTGATAGAACCATGCAAGAACGCGGTCTTAACATCCATCTGATGTAGGTTCCATCCTTGTGAAGCCACAAGGGCTATGATCAAGCGGATGGTCGTATATCTGGCAACAGGTGCAAATATCATAGTCTATACCTCCCTTCTGGGATAAACCATGAGCAACAAAATGAACCTTATAATTTTCCATACTTCCATTTGTTGCATGCTTTATCTTGTAAAACCATTTTGAAGTAACAATTGTCTTATCCAGGGTCTGGGAACTACTTCCCAGACATCATTCTCCATAATAGATTCATATTCTATGGTCATAGCATCCTTCCATAGTTAATGCTTGATGACATCTGAGAATGATGAAGGTTCATTTTGTATGATCGTGCTCATGATGGTCAAGTATCCCTGATACCTGTTAAGTTTCTTACTTTGATGGAAGGTTCCTCAGGGTGCAGCATGTCCTTCAGCATCATCAAGTATCCCCCTAATCCATGAAGGTCTCTTCCTAGAAGAGGAAGGCTCATGTGGATGAGGATCAATCGGATCCATGGGTTCTTCTACATCAGGCATTGATTCATCATCCTTTTCTTTCGGTTCCCTGGTGTCGGCTTCTTGAGAGCTATTCAAAGTCAGCAGATTGTCCACCTTGCTGAGAGCCATATCTTTGTCAAAGGTGACATCATGACTAATCATGACTTCCCTTTGACCAGTGGTGAACATTTCTTCAGGAGTTTAGGAACCCAGTGCTTGATGAGGGCATCGATTTTGTACATATACGGCGGTGATTGTAGTTTCATCCCATAGAAACTTTGGAAGTCTTTGATCATGTAGCATGGCCCGGACAGCTTCCATCATCGTGTGGTTCTTCCTTCCCACCACACCATTCTGCTCAGGAGTATGTGGTGTAGTAGTCTCCCTCTTAATGCCAACCTCAGTTATGCCAACCTCAGTTATGCCTGAGTAAACCAATTGTAATATATCGGAGGTCTTGCTTTGGCTTGAGGGGAATGGTCCCCTTTTGAGCTTTCCTTTGGCACATCCCGGACATACACCTTCTTTCTCTACTTGGAATTCGGGCATCCCTGTTACCATCTGTCTTACATCGGGTAGAGCTTTGTAATGAAGGTGGGCAAACCTCCGATGCCAAAGTTCGGACTAAAGAGTTGTGTCACATTGTCACAAGACATGACACCTAGCGGACTTCCATCGACCTGATATAATGAATCAACACTAAACCCAAGAGTAAAGGCATCTTTGACATTATTATTCCATATACATACCTTGCCATTGCTGAAGGTTACCTTGTAGCCTCTGTCTTCCATTGCCAAGATGGACACTAGGTTCCTTTTGAGGTCAGGTGCATTTAATACATCCTGGACTTTCTAGCCTTCTTGAATGGTTGTCCTCTTCCTCGATCTCCAGCTCTCTTCTTACCTTTGCTGTTGAATTTGTCATTCCTTTGATTTGCCATCAGAGGGATTTTGATCATCGTCCCGGTGTGAGTCATTTCTTCTCTTTGTATGAGAAGAAAAGGCAACAGGAGGACCTTTAGGCATGGGCATTTCTTGCACTTCTTCCCTTGTTTCTTCTTGAATGCATCTAGCCATTAATTCCTCGAAACCAGCAATTACATTATAGTTCAGAAGAGTAGTCTTGAACACGTACCATTCGGATGGTAATCCAGTCTATTGTAGATTTCCTTGGAGGTGTCCAGTTCAGAGATGTAGGCCACCAAGTGCTTGTTGATAGAGTCCCAGATGATCTTCTATTGTTTTAACTTCTCCATTTTTCCATTTGTTCCAGGCAGCAGCGGATGCATTTGATGGAGGCTCAATAATATTGCCTCCAACACTCCTTGATTCTCAAGGGTTAGATCGATAGACATCTTCTATCCGTGATAGTCAGCTTTCTCACGGAGCTTGTCTTCGGCATGAAAGAGTGTTGAGGACCCCATAGTTTTTTTAGGATAGCCTTGCCAATCTTTGTTGAAATTTGGTACCGGAGGACAGGTGGTTCCCTTAGGCTTTGATCTTTGGCCTAGGGAAAAGTGTCCAAAAGAATTTAATTTTTCTCCTAAAGTGACTTTATAATTTTATAAAGTTAAATCTAATTTAAAAGTGACTTTAAGTGATAAAGTTACTAAGTCTAATTTTAAAGTAACTTTTATAAAGTAAATGAAAAATTAGAAAGGAAAAGTGACTTTGGAAATAAATGACTAAGTGGGTCTTTATTAAAGTGGGGTGAATTAAAAAATAGAAAGTGAGATTTAAATGAGCATTTAATCTCAGCCATTGATCTAAATCTATTTCAGCCATTGGATTTAGAGATCACCCAAAAGTCACTTGGATCACCCAAAAGTCACTTGGAGTTATATTAAAGGAGGAAAAGGTCATTCATTCTTTCATGAGCAGATTGGGAGAAGGAGAGCAAGAGAGCAAGAGAGATTTCTGAGCAGGGAGGAGAAGGAGACAACAGCTTGGCACACATTCCAAGGCAGCAGTTGAGCAGATTTGTACCGCTGATTCAGCACATAGTGAAAGACATATTTTTGCACAAAAATCGAGGAGCAGTTTGCTGATTTTTCTGCACACAAAACGGAGGCCGTACAACATTTATTGCTGTCCTGTTTGCTGTAATTTCCAGATTGCTATGAGGCACGGGAAATGAGATAAGTTGTAAATTTGCTTGCTAATTTTTTGCTGAATAATTCTCACTGTAAAAAGGCAATTTTCAGAAATAAAGAAGAGCTCTCAAACTGGTTTTCCCCAAGAGTTGTAGGGGGTTTTTCCAGGGTCAAGTTGACCAAAAATATCAGTGTTTTAATGTGTTTTAATGACTGTTTTTGATTGCTGATTTTTAATTCTGCAATTTCCAGCATTCTGAAAAATTTCCAGAATTTGTGTTTTCAGCGATATTTATTTTTTCAGTCTGTTAAATGTATGGTTATGGGAATGGGCATTTAACTACATGGGAGAAATAAGGAGAAACTGAAAACCGGGGTGGGAAAACAGAGATTTTTACATGGTATCAGAGCTTGAGTGCTGAAGGGCAGTTTGGGACAGCAAAAGGAAAAATTACAGTTGCTGATTTTTCACTCAGAAAATTCCAGCAAGCTGATTTTTTCATAAACAACAGTTTTATCTTTACTACAACAGTGCTATTTTTCAGTTTTAGGACAGCAGGATGTTATTGGGATTGAGGGTGGAGGATAGGTTGGATGGGCATACAAATTACAGTGTTTGGAAGGAGAGAATGCAGAGTATCTTTGAGGAGGCAGAAGTCTGGGATATCATGGTGCATACCGCACAGAACCCTGTTGTTGTGCCCACTGATGTTACTCAGTTGGCTGAGTATAAAAAGAAGAACAATAAGGGTAAGAGGCTGATTCTAGACGGAATCAAAGACCATTGCATTCCTCATGTGAGAGGAAAGAGCAATGCCCATGAGATGTGGACAGCATTGTCCAATCTCTACCAGAGTACCAATGAGAACCGGAAGATGGTCCTGAAGGAGACGCTGAAGAACATTAAGATGGGGAATGATAGTGCAGCTGGATATCTCACAAAGATTACCAATGTGAGAGATGAGTTGGCAGCGATTGGAGAGGCCATTCCATCCACTGAGTTGGTGCGTATTGCAGTGAATGGCCTCCCCCGTTCATGGTTGAACTTTGCTGATGGGGTTTGTGCACGTGAGACCCTTCCCACATGGGAGAGGTTTTGGGATGATTGCATTCAGACAGAGATCAGGAAAGGACAGCTTGGGGCAGCCAAACCAGTTGAGCAGGATGAGGACGTAGCACTGGTGGCAGGAGGCAAGAAAGGCAAAGGGAAGAAGCAGGCTTCCACAAGCGGTGGTGGGGGCAAAGGCAAAGGTAAAGGTAAACAGGGGAACACACAGAAGGACTATTCCAAGGTGAAGTGTTGGAATTGTCAAAAGATGGGACACTATGCAGTTGTGTGTCCGGAGAAGAAGAAGAAGAAGGGGAAGAACCAGGACGTGGCAGCTTCAGCAGAGATTGAGGACTTCGCTGGTCGTTTTGACCGAGAGTTTGCGTTCACTACGTGTGAGTCCTCTAGTGCAGGATCACCTGCCAGACAGGTTCAGAGGGAGCATGCTTTTCCTTCGATTAGCGGAGCTTCTTCAGGTATCTGGTATGTGGACAGTGGGGCTTCACGTCATATGACAGGAGTCCGCGAGTACTTCTCAGAGCTTTCAGAGAGTGGCACTGATATTGAGGTAGTACTCGGTGATGACAGAGTTGTTAGAGCGGTCGGGGTGGGGACAGTGACATTTCAGAGGGAGTCCAAACCTCCCTTGAAGGTGTCAGAGGTTCTTTATGTGCCAGGGATGAGGAAGAACCTCATATCCGTCTCAGCTTTGGAGGACAGAGGATATGACGTATTGTTCAGGGGAGGACAGGTGTTAATGTATCCCAGGGGCACTCCAGCGGATTCAGCTAGAGTGATAGGTGTACGCCATGCAAAGGTGTACAAGTTTGCATTCCAGCCCCTTTTGGCATTGAGCAGTAGTACCGACAGCAGAGCTAGCAGTTCTGAGCTGTGTGAGATTTGGCACCGCAGGATGGGACATATGTATCATGGAGCCTTGAGGACATTGCGGGAGATCACTACAGGTGTGCCAGATTTCAGTACTGATCACTTTGATACTTGCAGAGGTTGTGCGATGGGCAAGTTTGCCAAATCCCCTTTTCCCAGCAGTGACAGTAGAGCGACAGGGATACTTGATTTGATTCATTCCGATGTGAGCGGTCGGATGTCTCATGTTTCCTTGAGTGGATATGAGTACTATGTGTTATTCATTGATGATCACTCCAGGAGGACCTGGATTTATTTTTTGAAGACCAAGAGTGAGGTCTTCAAGCGGTTTCAGGAGTTCAGAGCTCTTGTGGAGACTCAGACAGGTCGAAAGATCAAGTCCTTGAGGTCGGACAATGGAGGAGAGTACACCCTTGGAGAGTTTGTTGACTATTATGCGGAGGCAGGCATTAGGAGGGAGTTCACTGTTCCTTACAACCCCCAGCAGAACGGAGTTGCAGAGAGGAAGAACAGATCCATCATAGGGGCTGCCAAAGCCATGTTACATGATCAGGGGTTGCCATTGTTCTTGTGGGCAGAAGCCTGCAACACAGCTGTTTACTTGCAGAACAGGAGTCCGCATCGTGCCTTGGGGCACATGACTCCGGAGGAGGCTTTCTCTGGGAAGAAGCCTGATATTGGTCATCTTCATATCTTTGGATGCATAACATACTCCTATATACCCAAGGAGAAGAGGACCAAACTAGAGCCCACCGCAGAGAAGGGTATCTTTGTGGGCTACAGTGAGACCTCAAAGGCCTTTCGGATTTACATTCCTGCACAGAGGAGAGTTGTTGTCAGACGGGATGTGAAGTTCGAGGAGGACAGGGCCTTTAGGAGGTCACGGGAGTTAGAGTATCTGGATCAGCCAGACCCTCAGCAGCAGTTGAGTCAGTCACAGGGATCCAGTGGGCAGGGATCAGGAGGATCCGGAGGTACATCCATGAGGATGTCAGGTCCATCAGTGAGCAGTGGCTCGCCGAGCCAGAGGGGTGGTGCTCCGGGCAACATGCAGAGCAGTTCACTAGGGAGTCCACTGATGGACAGTTCACACGGTACCTCAGCTTCTACAGGTTTAGGTGCAGGCAGGAGGACAACAGACAAACAGTCAGGAGTTTAGGCTACTGATGGTGATGAGGAGGAGGAGTTTCATTCTCCTATGGGAGAAGCATGCTCAGGGAAGAGGAAGCCCAAGTGGCTTCAGGACACCTTGAGAGATGCCACATCTGTTGCTGAGCTGAAGAGGCCGGTCAGAGAGAGTAGACCACCTGAGAGGTTTTGTTGTTATATGGCGATGGTTACCAGCATCCTTGACTCTGAGCCTTCTAGCTATGAGGAGGCAGCGAGCCAGCAGGTCTGGAGAGAGGCCATGCAGGAGGAGTATTCTTCTATCATGAAGAATGATGTTTGGGAGGTGGTGCCGAGGCCTGAGGGCAAATCCGTGGTTACTTCCAGATGGCTTTACAAGGTAAAGCATGCTGCAGATGGCAGCATTGAGAAATTCAAAGCGAGGTTTGTGGCTAGAGGGTTCTCCCAGGTAGAGGGAGTTGATTATGAGGAGACCTTCGCTCCCGTGGCTCGATATACTTCGATCCGCTCCATTATATCGATAGCAGCAGAGATGGGTTGGAAGATCCACCAGATGGATGTGAAGACCGCATTTCTCAATGGCTTCATACAGGAGGAGGTGTACATTGAGCAGCCACAGGGCTTTGAGGTGCATGGGAAGGAGTCCCATGTGTGCAAATTGAAGAAGGCCCTTTATGGCCTGAAGCAAGCTCCCAGAGCTTGGTACTCCAAGATAGATGCTTACTTGCAGGGGATGGGTTTCACAAAGAGTGAGGCAGATCCGAACCTTTACTTTATTGTGATTGGTGAAGAGCCTCTAATTCTGGTGCTGTATGTGGATGACTTGATCATTACAGGTGCAGAGAGACTCATAGAGCACTGCAAGAGAGATCTTGCGGCGGAGTTTGAGATGAAGGACATCGGCTTGATGCGTTACTTTTTGGGTTTGGAGGTGTGGCAGGAGGAGGGGCATTTCTTCCTAGGGCAGGGGAAGTATATTGTGGACATCCTTAGCAGATTCCACATGGAGGATTGTAGACCCATGTCGACACCGATGATCACCAACTGGAAGAAGCTTCATGCTTCGGATTCCGAGTTGGTGGATCCCACATTGTACAGGCAGCTGATTGGTTCCTTGATGTATTTGGTCAACACTAGACCAGATATTTGTTTTGCAGTCAACAAAATGAGTCAGTTTATGTGTGAGCCTAGGAAGGTTCACTGGGTGGCTGCAAAACACATTTTGCGGTACTTGCAGGGGACAGTGGATTATGGTTTGGACTACAGGCAGGGAGATGGAGTGAGATTGGCAGGGTACACTGATTCTGATTGGGCAGGTTGTGCTTCTGATAGGAAGAGCACTTCAGGGTGTTGTTTTGGGTTGGGTTCAGCAGTAGTGTCATGGTTCAGCCGGAAGCAGCAGTCAGTAGCACTGAGTTCAGCGGAAGCAGAGTATATGGCAGCCAGTCTAGCTAGTTGTGAGGCTATCTGGCTTCGCAAGATGTTGTTTGGCTTATTTGGTCAGCCGTTTAGACCTTCAGTGATTTACTGTGATAATCAGAGTTGCATTAAACTCACGGAGAATCCAGTATTTCATGACAGGTCAAAGCATATCGGGATCAGATATCATTTCATCAGAGACTATGTTCAGAAGGGAGCTGTGAAGCTTGAGTATATTTCCACTGATGAGCAGGTTGCAGATATCCTTACCAAAGCCTTACCACGGGGCAAGCATGTCTACTTCAGAGACAAGATGGGTGTGGTGAGGAACACCTTCCTCAGTAAGAGGGAGTGTTGAAATTTGGTATCGGAGGATAGGTGGTTCCCTTAGGCTTTGATCTTTGGCCTAGGGAAAAGTGTCCAAAAGAATTTAATTTTTCTCCTAAAGTGACTTTATAATTTTATAAAGTTAAATTTAATTTAAAAGTGACTTTAAGTGATAAAGTTACTAAGTCTAATTTTAAAGTAACTTTTATAAAGTAAATGAAAAATTAGAAAGGAAAAGTGACTTTGGAAATAAATGACTAAGTGGGTCTTTATTAAAGTGGGGTGAATTAAAAAATAGAAAGTGAGATTTAAATGAACATTTAATCTCAGCCATTGATTTAAATCTATTTCAGCGATTGGATTTAGAGATCACCCAAAAGTCACTTGGAGTTATATTAAAGGAGGAAAAGGAGGAAAAGGTCATTCATTCTTTCATGCGCAGATTGGGAGAAGGAGAGCAAGAGAGCAAGAGAGATTTCTGAGCAGGGAGGAGAAGGAGACAGCAGCTTGGCACACATTCCAAGACAGCAGTTGAGCAGATTTGTACAGCTGATTCAGCACATAGTGAAAGGCAGATTTTTGCATAAAAATCGAGGAGCAGTTTGCTGATTTTTCTGCACACAAAACGGAGGCCGTACAGCATTTATTGCTGTCCTGTTTGCTGTAATTTCCAGATTGCTGTGAGGCACGGGAAAGGAGATAAGTTGTAAATTTGCTTGCTTATTTTTTTGCTGAAGAATTCTCACTGTAAAAAGACAATTTTCAGAAATAAAGAAGAGCTCTCAAACTGGTTTTCTCCAAGAGTTGTAGGGGGTTTTTCCAAGGTCAAGTTGACCAAAAATATCAGTGTTTTAATGTGTTTTAATCGCTGTTTTTGATTGCTGATTTTTAATTCTGCAATTTCCAGCATTCTGAAAAATTTCCAGAATTTGTGTTTTCAGCAATATTTATTTTTTCAGTCTGTTAAATGTATGGTTATGGGAATGGGCATTTAACTACATGGGAGAAATAAGGAGAAACTGAAAACCGGGGTGGGAAAACAGAGATTTTTACAATCTTCTCTTCAATTATTGCTCTTGCTCTTGCTCGGGGTTTGTCTTCACCTCAGCTCTGATACCATGTTAAGTTATGGTATGTTCTATGCTTATAACAGTTTACTTCTTTTTCTTATTATATTCCACCGATTAGCAATCACATGTACATAAAGTAAAATGCAGATAGAACATTAAACGATCGACAGAAAACAAGCCAAGACAAGAGACACAAGATGTGGCGGCTAGACAGGGACAAACCCCACAATGTGTGGGGAAACCCTTTGATCAAATCTTCTTTTATCTTCAATAATTCAGCAGAGAGAAATAGTACAATAAATCTGATTCATATCAGCAGTAGCAAACCCTAGATCAACAGCATCAACATTAGCGGCTTCATTATCAAACTAGGGCAGACCATATCTCACAAACCGACCGTCGGATTGACTTCATTCCACCACCAAAAGTTTCGGCTTCCAGAGGAGGTTCAGATGAACCTACAGCGCAGTTCAGATGAGGAGATCTTCTAGGCCACACAAGTCAATCTTTACTTCTGCAGTTGCAACTTCAGTTTCAACAGTTTCCGGCTTCAAACTAGGGCAGTCGATATCTTGCAAACCGTTTGTCGGATTGACTTCATTCCACCACCAAAAGTTGCGGCTTTCAGAGGAGGTTCAGATGAACCTACAACGCAGTTCCAAATAGGAGATCTTCTAGGCCACGCAAGTCAATCTTTACTTCTGCAGTTGCAGCTTTAGTTTCAGCAGTTTCCGGCTTAACATGTGTGAGAGAGAGACCCATTTCAGCGCAGTAGAGAAGAGACTCATTTCTGCGTAGTAGAGAGAGAGAGAGATGTGATGTGATGAGTGAGTCCAAATGAGGAAAAGTCCTCTTATATTTATACACAACGTTGGTGGGTGAATACATGCGACTGTTGGACTTCTGAGCCTACATGAGTTGTAGGTCGGCTTGATAATAATTCCATAATCAAAATAAATTCATATCTTCATGAATACTTATCGGAATCGGATGATCTTTATATCAATCCTACACCTCTCGACGAGAGGAATCTAATAAAAATATTATCAGCCATGAATAAGATGACCCACATGAAGTTTTGCCCTGGTTGCCAATTTTAACAAAAAGAGTATGGCTGTAATATCATAACTCTTAGGACAGATAATGGGGGGGAATTTCGTTCTTCTGCTTTCTCCAACTTCTGTGATACTCAAGGCATCAAACGTCAGTTAACTACACCCTATACTCCTCAGCAGAACAGTGTTGTCGAACGCCGCAATTGTACAGTTGTTGAAATGGCTCGTTCCATGTTACAACACAGGAATGTTTCGAACAAATTCTGGGCTGAAGCAATATTTATTGCTGTCTATCTTCTTAACCGGTCACCTACTCAGGCTGTTAAAGGGAAGACTCCCGAAGAGGTTTGGTCTCGCTGTAAGCCTAAGATCAGTCACCTCAAAGTATTTGGTTTAGTTGCATATGTTTGGATTCCAGCTGCTAAGCGCTCTAAGTTGGATTCCAAAAGCTAGAAACTCATGATGATAGGGTACAGTGATCGTCACAAGGCCTATAGGTTGATAGATATAGCCATTGGTTGTCTTATCTTCAGTCGTGATGTAGTATTTGATGAAGACACATGATTCTTTCAGTCTCCTCCTTCTGAGCAGTGTTCTGAGGATTAGCCTCACAATGTTCTTCTTCCGATAGGTCCACTTGATCGGAGGGATGATGCAACATTAGTATTTGATGATGCACTACCTGAGCTTCCTCCGGAAAATAACCCTCCCCTTGCTGCTCCTATTGTTCTTGAGCCTTCTCCATCTCCTCCTGATATTGGTTCCTCTACTCTCCGGCCTAAATGGTGGGCTAAAACCATTGGTGATCTCTTGGATAATGAGCTCCTTGAAGGTAGAACTTCTAGACATAAGAGCAAACAATAGTCTACTATAAATTTTGCTCTTATGGCTAACCTGCATAGTATTTTTGAGCCTCAAACCTATTCAGAGGCTAAGGGTACACCTGAGTGGGAACAGGCTATGGAAGCTAAATTCCAGAGTCTTCAAGAGAATCACACTTGGACCCTTTCTGATCTTCCTGCAGGGGAAAAGCCCATTAGCTGCAAATGGGTGTTCAAAGTGAAATACAAAGCAAACGAAACCCTAGACAAGTATAAAGCTCGCCTTGTTGCTCAAGGGTTCTCATAGAAGGAAGGCATTGACTACGAGGAGACCTTTGCTCCTATAGCCAAGATGAGTACCATACGGCTTGTCCTTGCCTTAGCAGCGCAATTCAATTGGAAAGTCCATTAGATGGATGTAAAGTGTGCTTTTCTGAATGGTGACTTACAGGAAGAAGTCTACATGACGCAGCCTCCAAGATTCAAGGTTGCCGGTCAAGAACAGAAAGTCTGTAGATTAGTCAAAGCACTCTATTGTCTAAAACAAGCTCCTCGGGCTTGGTACATGAAAATCGATGAGTACCTCACAAATCATGCTTTTCATCGGAGTCCAGTTGATGCAAACCTGTATATCAAGCATACTGGTGATGATATTCTCTTTGTGGTTGTCTATGTGGATGACCTTATCATTATTGGCAGCTCAACACATTTGATCCATGGGATCAAACAGGATTTGTGCAACACTTTTGATATGACAGATTTAGGACTTCTTCATTATTGTTTGGGGGTTGAAGTCTGGCAGACTGAGAACACCATCTTTCTCTCTCAGTCCAAGTATGCCAGAAATCTTGTGGACAGATTCCGAATGCAGGATTGCAAACCTGCCATGACTCCTATGGAACCAGGGCTCAAAATTTCAGCTCAGTCATCCTCACCCCTTGTGGATGAAAGCCTCATCTACCTTATTGCCACTAGACCTGACATCAGTTTTGCAGTGAGCCACATTTCCCGCTTCATGTTAGCTCCTAAGGTTGATCATTGGATAGCAGCGAAGCGTGTGCTGCGATATGTGCGTGGCACTCCTGATTATGGACTTCTGTACGCTCGAAATTCCGATCCTATACTCAATGGTTACACAGATTTTGATTGGGCCAGTTTGATTGATGACCGTAAATCTACAGCTATGTGTTAAGTCTAGGATTCGGTGTTGTCACCTGGACTAGTAAGAAGCAGCACGCAGTGGCTCTTTCCTCAATAGAAGCAGAGTATCGGGGAGCAGTTAAGGCATCTTGTGAGGTAGTTTGGCTTCAACGTATGCTTGCGGATATGCATGTTTTCCAGACAGGTCCTAGTCCCTTGTTCTGCGATAATCAAGGAGTGCTCAAACTTGCCAAGTATCCAGTCTTTCATGAACGAACAAAGCATGTAGAAACCAGTGTTTTACAACCAGGCCGGGTTGAAACGCAAACGGCCTGGTCATACCGGGTCATAAAAAAAAAATTCGACCAGGCCAAGTAACCGGCCAGTTTGGCCGAGTCAGCTATGACTCGGTCAACCAGGCCGAGTCCGCATTGACCAGGCCGGGTCAATAAAAACCGCGTGGGCAGCGTTAAACATGTTTTTTTTTTTCACTTTTTTGCTGTTTTTTGGTAAAGTTAATAGGGTTTGTGGATTCCAAAAGGGTAATGGTAAATTGTTAAATGCTTTTGGGGTCCATTTCCCCCTCCCAAACTCTATTTAAGACAGCCAAATGCTCTCATTTCACTCACAGCAGTCTTATGCATTTGAGTGAGAGTCTTCTTTGAGAGTTAGTGAGCAGTTCTTGAGCTTGTTTTGGAGCAGCAGTGAGGAGTCTTGGAGGAGCATTGTAGCTGGAGTGAGGAGCTTCTTGGGCAGCCATTTGGAGCAGCATTGAGGAGCTGATTCTTGGAGCAAGCTTGAGGAGGCAGTTTGTGCCTGGAGGTATTTTTTTCCACCCTTACAAATCTGTTTTTGCTTAGTAAAATTTAGGTGCATATCAAGAAAGCTTAGAGAGTGTTTTTTGTCAAATAAATGAACATTGAATCAATTTTTTTTTTTTTTTTTTTCATTTTCAGATTGTTTTCCTAGTCAAAAAATGGCACCTAGAGCAAAAGATCCTGCTTGGGCATATGTTGAAATGGTTGATAGTCAAATGCAATGCAAATTTTGCCATAAGAAAATTAAGGCAGGTCCTGGGGGGATTAATAGGCTGAAACTACACTTGGCAGGGATTAAAGGCCAAATTACCCCATGTCCCTCTGATGAAATTGAGGAGATTAGAAAGAATTTGTTGGCCAGCTTTGAAAAATTTAAAGAAGATAAGGCTAGGCAACAAGAGATACAGGCTGAGATTGGGAGGAAGAGGGAGATACAAAGAATGATGGCTACCAACCCCCAATATGATTTTGAGGGTTCTTCCTCTATCCCTCAAACTGAGGCATCCAACCCTTTTCGTTATGTTCCTCCCTCTTTTGGTTCAGTTCAAGATAAGGGAAAGGGTAGAATGAAGGGTAATGTGACTATCAAAAGTTATTTCACTCCCTCCTCTCCATCAGATGCACATGGTCCTGAAGTTAGTAAAGGTCAAATTCAGCCCACTTTAGATGACCATTGGAAGAAAGAATTGAGGGAGACTGCTTGTGACTACATAGCTAGATGGTGGTATGATGCTGATATCCCCTTTAATGCTGCTCGTTCACCATATTATGAGCCTATGTTTGATGCCATACATGCTGCTGGAAAAGGCTTCAAAGGCCCTACTATGCAAGAGCTAAGGGGGGTTCGTTTGCAGAAAGAAATTCAATCCATTAATGAGTATTTGCAAGAGTTCAGAGACTCATGGGCAAGAACAGGGTGTACCATCATGTCAGATGGATGGACTGATCAAAGAAACCGTACCATCATAAACTTTCTTGTCTTCTGCCCATAGGGAACCATGTTTTTAAAATCAGTTGATGCATCTGATAAGGTAAAAGATGGCCACTTGTTGTTTCAGCTATTGGATGAGGTTATTGAGGATGTGGGGGTGGCTAATGTTGTTCAAATCATCACTGACAATGCCTCTAACTATGTTCTTGCTGGTAAACTGTTAGAGGAAAAACACAAGACCATCTTTTGGACCCCATGCGCTGCTCATTGCATAGACCTCATGCTTGAGGATATTGGAAAATTAGATTGGGTCAGAAACACTGTAGATAATGCCAAAAGCATAACAAAATTTATCTACAATCATACACTGGTTTTGAGTCTCATGAGGAAACACACTGGAGGCAAGGATATTATTAGGCCTGCCATCACTAGATTTGCTACACATTTTTTGACATTGCAATCTATGCTTTCCCAACATAGAAACTTGCAAAAGATGTTTTCCAGTGATGAATGGAATCAAACCAATTGGTCTAACAAACCAGAAGGCAGAGAATTGAAAAGGAAAGTCCATGATGAAACTTTTTGGAGAAAGGCAACAGAGATTGTGAAGCTTGCTGAGCCACTGGTTAAGGTGTTGCGGTTGGTGGATGGGGAAAGGTTGGCTATGGGCTTCATTTATGAGGCTATGGATCAAGCAAAGGAGCAAATAAAGACAGCATACAAGGATAGAGTGGCAAAGTATGGGCCCATTTGGGCAATCATTGATGAAAGATGGAACAATCAACTCCATCGCCCTATACATGCAGCTGGGTATTTTTTGAACCCACGGTATCATTATAGAGCTAAGGAGTCAGGAGCTTTGAGCGGGGAGGTCAGAGATGGACTGGTTGATTGCATTGAACGCATGATCCCATCGGAGTCTGATCAGCTGCAGATACATCAACAGGTCACATCCTTCAGCAATGCAACAGGTACCTTTGGGAAGAACCTAGCAAAGATTGCAAGAGAAGCAGATGAGCCAGGTAAACAAAAATTTCAATTTTCAATTTCTTAACGGTTTTACAGTTTTACTTTTTTTATTAAAGACTAAAGTTTGTTAAATCATTTATAATTTGAAAGTTAGATATAATTTGTAATTTTGTTGAGCTTCAGCCTTCATCTAACTCATAATTCATTACACTCCTATGTTTTTTGCAGCACAATGGTGGGAGGCCTTTGGTGGCCAGTGCCCTCAATTGCAAAAGTTTGCAATTCGTATTTTGAGTCAAACTTGCAGTGCATCTGGGTGTGAGCGCAATTGGTCTGTCTTTGAGAGGATTCACACAAAGAAGAGAAACTGTTTGGAGCAAAAACGGTTGAATGATCTAGTTTTTGTCCAATACAACCTTCGGCTCAGACGGAACCAATTGCTGAACAAAAGACCTGATTCAGATCCCATTGTGTTGGAAGACATTGATCCAACATCAGATTGGGTAGTGGAGAGTCGTGCACCAGAGTTTGATCCTGATGAGGATCTTGATGAACTTGGCCAAGTTGGCCTGGGTCTGGAACATCAACTTCAGCCTGTTCAGTTGAATGCAGATCCCGATCCACCAGCCTCAGTCTCACAGCCAGCAAGGACTCCGAGGAGTAGGACTCCAGTTGTAGGTGCTTCCTCTGCTCAGCCACGACAGAAGCGCAGCCGCATATCTACTCTATCTCAGCGTGCATCTGCTAGTGGTACTGGCACCACTTCTACAGTTGCAGTTGGAGACGATGATGATGAGGAGGCACGGGGCACCTTGTCTGACTCTGATGATGATGATGAGTCTGATCCAGAGATTGGTCGATATGATCTTGGCTCCTCTGGCAGTAGCCAGTAGTACTAGTATTGGAGTCTGGTCAGCATCACAGTTTACTTTTGTTGTAGAGGCCATTTCTAGCCTCCTTGGTTATTTGTATTTTGTTTTGAGTCTTTGATCATGTATGACAGTTGACTATGTATTGCCATTGGGTACCATTTTGATATAATGGATTGGTTCATGAGCCTACTTTGATCATATGTTGTCTTCCATCTATATTATAATGCTATGTGTTTGGAAACATGAATGAAAATCTTTAAAATTATGTTTAAAATATTTAAAATTATGTTTTTTTATAAAAAAAAATAAATATTTAATCTATTTTTTACAACGACCGAGTCATTGAAATCGACTAGGCCTGGTCATTATCGAATCCTGGTCGGAGTCGGAGTCGATCCTCGGCCTGGTCGGAGTCCTGGTCCTGGTTGTAAAACACTGGTAGAAACCCATTGTCACTACATTCGCCAACTTGTTGAAGACGGATCTGTGCAGTTGCGATATGTTCCCACAACGGAGCAGCCCGCCGACATCTTCACTAAGCTTCTTGGTCCTGATAAGTTTGTAAAATTCAGAGGGTCTATCGGTGTTGTAAATAGATTGAGCATTAAGGGAGGGTATTAGAATAATGCTATTTAGTGATTAATGCTAATTCTTATTAGTTGTTTCTATTTTTATCTTTTTAGCAGTTTCTTAGAAGAAACCGAGTGTTTTTATTTCCTAATAGAAACTTGATGTTTCCATTTCTGTAAATATCTCTATATTACTTATTGAGCTCATTTTGCTCATGTAAATCAATTCAATTCATTCATTGATTATTTAAATTAAATCAAGGTTCACCTCCAGTTTTGCTATAGAGTATTGAACTCTGATGATCCACGCAACATCTGTCCTTTTTCCCTCTGGTCAATACCATGTACAGGTCTAGCGTAAGGTCAATGCTACACTTTGATTCGTTTATTAGTGTATCTACACTCCACGAATCTGTGATCATCTCCAACAGTACTAGCACATTTCCTTGATAAACACAGTGATCATAATTCGACCTCCACTCGGTCTGGCCTCTCTAATCAAACATTCAAACGATGTTTTGACGCTGCAGGCTGAAAGGGCCACCACGCTCTTTTATTGAGTCTCCTGACATACAGCTCAATAATAATGTAGACAGATCCAACACAAATAGAGCATGAGTGAAAACTTTCTCATCAACTCTATCAAAACTCTAACCAACAACAACAAGGCATATTCAAAAAATAAACTGAATTGAACAGAATGCATACTACAATAGGTTTTTTCTAACTTTTTACATTTTAAACAGCGTATGCCCTTCCACGACTGACGTTTTCTCCTCTGCTGCAAACCCCAGTGCAAAGAGCTTCAAGTGAGCTTCCACATAATCAACAAAAAGGAATCCTCATACGATGCGTACTTCTCGACATAATATCAGAAGACTGGATCCTCCAACAATGCCTTATTGGAAGGAAGTTGAAGCAAACCTTCCTTCTCTCCACTAAGAAATTCCTTGAAATAGGAATTGTCAAATATTAGAGGATTAGATGTCCATGCACCAAGCTGTGGCCACCAAATAACCCTCATGCGATAAGAAAATATTTGATATTGCTGGAAGACCAGAATCAATATGGCTTCAAAGCGTTATGTATGACGAATTGGTGGAAGCGTTGAATCATTTTCTAAGATTCATTGTTGGTCAGCGAACATGACCTTTTTCTTCTTCTTGAAGGCAAATGTTGGCTCCTTTGTATTTTCCATGATTTCACGCTTCCTGGCACCAGTCATATCGTGCTTTTCTTTCCTATCTTCAGATGACCAAAAATGGGTATTCTTCTGCTTTGCTTTTATGGTAGTCGAGACTTGACCTCGATTGGCTAACCCTATCACTGTGACTTTCTGCTGGTAAAAGTAAATTTATCAGTTATAAGTATAACATCGTCTTCTCTTGCTACATGACTCCCTTCCTTCTTTCGATGTCGATCTCTATGGTCAAACCATCACTTCTATCTTCGTTTTTGAGTTGGGGATCTTTTCTAAAGCCCACAATATCGATACCATCGTTAAAACAACAATGGCTCTCC
Source organism: Pinus tabuliformis (assembly GCA_031772625.1). Taxonomy (NCBI): domain Eukaryota; kingdom Viridiplantae; phylum Streptophyta; class Pinopsida; order Pinales; family Pinaceae; genus Pinus; species Pinus tabuliformis. Next base: position 1,089,969,973 of record CM062813.1, read on the forward strand.
AAAGAAATTCTTAATGCAGATTTCTGATGCAGATCTTAATACAAGTATCTAATGTCAACACAGGCCTAATAACTATAACGCTCTGATACCACATGAAGGATATTCAATCAACTTATAAAATATTAATAAAATAAACAACAGACATATACACAAATCAGACATGGCGGAAAAGGCCTGAGAGTCTCACTGTATTATATTCCTCACACTCTCAATCCCATATACAGATAATGATAATAGTACAAATAAATACATGAGCAAGTTTGTCTCAAGATAGTACGTCTATCTTGGACACTATGGTTGAGCAAATATCTCAACCAAACACTAATCTAGGAGCCTAACTAGTTGGAGAGAATTCCTCAACCAACTAAGGCCAAATTGACTCCTAACCATGAGGAACAAACTCAATCTAGAAAGTTTAGGATTAAATCCAACTTTCTTGAGTTTAATTAATTTAATTGTTTTGGACATATAATTGTTTTCATCACATGAGAGTGAGGCTAACACTGAGATTCCACCCGCTGCGATGCTTCTGGATTCTTATGCCATGGAGAAATACTGGTGTTGATTTCTGTTGGTCGAAGTGGCTGGACCAATGGATCATCCTTTGACTGTTGTTCATAATGCGTTTCTCGGGATTCCCTAAAAGCTCAATCTTCCATGAAATTTACATCCCGTCGCACTACAATCTTCCTATTGCCCAGAAGGTAGATTCTATATGCCTCAGCATTCTCGCTATATCCCACAAGATATCCTTTTTCTGCAGTTTGATCCAACTTCTTCCTGTTTTTTGCGGGTATATGGCAATATGCCAAGTTCCCAAATATTCTAAAATGACTCACTTCAGGCTTCTTTGCGGTGAAGACACTCTCTAGAGTAATCTTACCTAATGCCCTGTGAGAAGTCCTGTCCTAAACATATACTGTTGTGCTGCATGCTTCTGCCCATAAAAATTTGGGCTTATCTTGATCATACAACATTGCCCTCGCTGCTTCAACAATAGTTTTGTTCTTCCTCTTTGCTACTCCATTATGCTCCAGATTATATGGAGCTGTCCATTCTTTTTTGATGCCTTCCCTTGCGCAAAACTCAGTGAAGTCTTTATCAAAGTATTCTCCAGTCTCTACCATTGTCTGAGCGCAACACTTTTATCCTATTTCCTGTTAGATTTTGAACCAGAGCTTTAAACTCTTTGAATCAATCAAAAACCTCATTCGTGGTTTTTAGAAAGTAGATCCAAGTCTTCTTGGAATGGTCATCAATGAAGGTGACGAAGTATTCAACACCACTAAGAGCTTTTGTGGACATGGGTCTGTAGATATCTAAGTGTATTAATCCCAGAACACTCTTTTCCCTATTGTTACTTCTGAAATATGCTGCTTTGGCATACTTGCCTAGTACGCAACCTCTGCATACATTGTCTCGTTTGATACTTAATTTTGGAACTCTTGTGACAGTTCCTCTAAGAATTCTTAGAGCCCCATGGTGTAAGTTCCCCATCCTTCTGTGCCATAGTTCATTCAAATCTCTTTCCCCACTGTTGCTTATTAGTGCCGTTGGAGATTCTAGCTGTAACTTATATAGTCTGTTACTTTTGACTCCAATTTGAGCCTTCTTCTTCCAAATCGGATGTTTGACATATACTTTCTTCCCAATGAAGTATACATCATAGCCCTTGTTCTGTAACTGACATACAGAGAGTAAGTTCATTCCCAATCCAGACACATGCAACACATTGGTAGCTCGAAGCCAATCCCCTGCTTCTGTTTGAAAAACTACAATACCTCTTACTACGTGGGTACATTTTGCCTTATTTTTCATGGTGATTTGGAAGTTCATTTGTTCTCCTTGATAGCTCGAGAAACATTTTCGTATTCCCGTCATGTGCGCAGAAGCCCCGCTATCAATATACCAAACCTCAGAGGAAGTAGAACTTGACAAGCGAGTGACTTCTTCTTCCACTCTAGAAGCCAACACAAAATTATCGTGATCCATTATATTCTTCGTGCTTTCCTCTCTCTCGGGAGAATTGTGTGAGTCCTTTTGAGTTGCTGCTCTAGCATCATGTTCATGACTCATCGCAGATTCGCTAATCTTGTTGCCCGATCTTAGCTTTGATACCATGTAAAAATTTCTAACATGAAATTCTACTGCAGTAACTGATTTATTTCTCCTACTTATTTTCCACAATAAGTTATTTACAAAACCCTTTAGTAAACATCAAAGTAAATTCTACTGCAGTTGTCACATAATAACATAGAGAAAATAACAGTAAAATACAAGCACAAGATCAATCACATCAACATAGTTGTTTTTGGACAATAGTCCCTGGAAAAACCCAATGCGGGAAAACCGGTGCAACAAATGATGTTTTATTTATTATTCTTCAGCAACAATCTCTTTACAAGGAATGATTTACAGAACATGGAGAAACCTTTGAGAAAACCCCTGAGATAATTTTCCTACACCCTTTGGAGAAATTCTGACACCCAAGAGACTCTCTAGCCTCCACTGCGTCACCTCTGTGTCATCTTTGCGTGAGGACTGCGTCCCTTGCTGTGCTGCCTCTCTGAGCTATCCCTTTGCGCTGTCCCTCTGATGCACTGCGTCCCCTCCTCCTCAGTCTCCGATTGATGCTGATACCCTCCTCTTCCTTCACCCTGCAACTCTCCCTCTAAAATCGAATTCTTACTCCTTGAGAATCGACTTCCCTCGGGTTACTGAGTATTTGCTCAGTGTATCTCCGAATGACTCTCAAGTCTTCATTTATACTTTTTCTGTTGAAATATCAACGACTATGATCTAATCTCTAATCAACGACTAAGATTAAATTAGACTTGATCCTCGTCTCTTAGAAGCTTCTCCTCCATATTTTCATTAATACCCATTAATATTTTAATTTTCCTAAGTTTAAACTTAAGAACCCCATTAAAAATATTAATTATTTTCATAAAATACAACTTGGGTGGAATTTCACCAAACAATTTTTGGGTCTTGGAGATCTCATGTGTTCTAGCCCCTCTACAAAATTTCGGAGCTAGAGCACATCTGATGCTACCCAAAAATCAACAACACCTTCATGTGAAGAGATCAAGGTTGTCGTTGATGACATAACATGGAGACTACAGTGAAGACGAAGATAGACAGGGCTCATTGAAGAAGACATTGGGAGCCGTGAAGTATAACCAAATACATCTTGACAAAGTGACGCTAAAGGTTGGAGCCTCGAAAAGACAAGGTTGGTGCCTTGGAAGATAGGGTTGGAGCCTTAGAGGATTAGAGTCCTTAAGAAACTAGTTCGGAGCCTGGACCAGATATAGGGTTGGAGCACTTGGGGTTGGTGCCTTAGAATTGACAAGGTTGGAGCCGTGGAAGTCCAAGTTGGTGCTTGGCAAATATAGGTTGGAGCCTGGAAGATTGAAGATTGGTGTCTTCATCTAGGGTTGGAGCCCTTCATGTATTGTACTTGATTCATTGTAAAGAAGAAATTAATAAAAACATTTATTGTTATTGTTTATTTTGTGTTCTAAATATAAGTGACCTAACTGGTAAAAATAACAATTGAAAAGAAATACCGATTCACCCTCCCTCTTAGTATTTCCAACAGAAAATTGAATGTACTTGCAGAAAATTGAATGTACTTTGCAGAAAACTGAATGGAACTGAATGTACTTTGCATAAAGCTGAATGTACTTTGCAGAAACCTGAATGTTCTATGTTGTTACAATTACTTAGAATGCAGATTTCTTCTTCACAACTTTTCAGATCAATAATTGTAAATAGAACATAAACTTAAGGATCATATGAAAACAACCAAACACAAATATGAGACACTGAGATTTTTGGTCCAATGACTAGAGCAAAACCCCTCAAGGGGGAAGCCCAAATGATTCTTCTATTAGTTTTCTTTAATTGTTTGGCGGAGAGAGAGAGAGAATGAATAAAGTCACCAATCTCTGATCAACTCGCAGCTGAAGTGCATTGTTCTTTGCTTGAAGATCTCCTCCTTCTCTTGATTAGATCATGTCCTTCACACTTGCTCTAGCTTTTCACTAGCTCTCACACTTCTCTTGCACACACTCAACACTTGCTCTCCTTCACAATGAACATGCTACTTTCAACGCTCACTTGCGCTTGCTTAAATAGATGAGAAATGAGAGGAGTTACAAAATGAATTCATTCATTGAGCCAATAATAGGAGAATTGAATTCTATGAGGGAGGAGTTATTTGAGGAGAAGTGTAACTCATCCCAAGAATAGAGAGAAACACACTTGCCTTGAGGAGTTACAATTTGAATTAGGGAGAGAGAGAGTTACACTTATACATGAGAGAATATTTGGTGAGAGTTACAAAGCGAATTGAATGAGGGAGTTACAAGTGTATTTAATGAGGAGTTACACTTTTGCCATATATTGAATTAGTAAGGGAGAGTTGCATTCTTTTAAGTGTGGAGTTATTATATTATTACAAGAGAGAGGTTTGATTTGCTAAGTAAGATTCTAAATTTAATTTACTTATTCCATGAGAGAATTCGTTTTTATTAATCAATTGAAGGTGAATGACTTTAGACTATTTTATAAATAATAGTATCATAATAATAATAACACTAGTAAGGATAAAAATATTATTTTTTGACTTGTATAATCGTCACTGATTTGATTTTAAAGTGGATTCCATATGTCGAGATCATCCTTGATCATTTAGACATGACTTTCTATTTTTGGAAAGCCATATTAAAATTGTCACAAATGAAATTTTATTATAGGTGGTTGAAACATAACAGAAATATATGATTTCTTCTAGGATAAATGCATCCCTAAGATATCAAATTTTAACACTCCCTCTCAGCTAGGGAGGAATTTATTTTTGCATCAAAGATCTTTGCTTCCTCTAATCTCTTTCATTCATCTTAGTTCAACTCTGCTCTGTAACATCTGTAACAATGAAGTCACAATCTAAAGAAGAATCATCCACTTGACACAAATTTGGAAAGGAAAGGATCATCACATGGACAAGACTCAAGTCACACAGACAAGAATCAAACACAACCAAGTTTCATTAAACGTCAAGTGGTGGAACACCTGCATCCTAGACAAGTCACACAGACAAGTCTCACTACACCTATTGGCTAGATAGGTGGCTCTTCCCACGTCCCAAACTGTGGGTTGGATGCATACTGAGGCCTACTCTTGTGGCACACACTACACAAGAGGTCTCTCATCCTCAGGAGCTTTCCGACATCGTTTCCTAATCCTGTGCGCTCTGATAGGGGGGGGAATACAAACTCAGTGTTCTCAATCAGCTGTGACTGCTTCCCGGAAGGGTCACATCCATAAGTCCAAGTTGCTCTCTAAAAACCAAGAAATTTCCTTTTGGTAAAGGCTTGGTAAGAATGTTAACTATCTGATCATCAATGGAGATGTGATGGAGCCTCACTGCTCCTCTTTGCACCATATTTCAGATATAGTGATACTTGATCTCAATATGCTTGGACTTATCATGAACACAAGATTTTCTGCAAGACGAATCCCACTCTTATTGTCACAATATATAACTATTGTGTTTGGGATTTGCTTGAATAGTTCCCCATAAAACTTCCTCAGCCAAATTGCCTTACAACTAGCCATGCTAGCAACAATGTACTCGACTTCAACTGTACTCAGTGCAACAGACTTCTGGTTTCTGCTCATCCAAGAGAGCATTGTAGATCCCAAGCTAAAGTGTTAATTTTAGGTATGTTCTATGCTTAGAGCGATTTATTTCAATTTTCACAGTTAGCTCAATATCTTTTCCAGATTAGCAATCACATCAGCATTAAAGTAAACTGCAGATAGAACATAAACATAAATCGCAGAAGACAAGCCAAGACAAGAGGACACAAGATGTGGTGCTAGCCAGGGACAAACCCCAATGTGGGGAAACCTTTGATCAATTCTTCTTATATGTTCTTCAATAATTCAATAGAGAGAGAGAGAGAGATAGTACGTTTACAACGGAAGTCAAAACTTTGACTTATCTAGATAAGAGCATAGATCATCTCTAAGAAGATGATACATGAGATCAATTGAAGACATGCTGCTTCAATTGATTCTCCAAGGTGACTCCTTCACCTATCGTTGTGCTGCATTTCGTCATCATGCTGCACCTCACCGTGCTGCACCCATCATCACTATGCTGCATCTCATCATGCTTCATTAATCACGACTGTACCCATCACTGTACTACATTATTGGCCATTGCTGCACCATGTTGCCATATTGACCTATGTGCTGGCTGCATCTTGCTTGCTTGTTGCCCTTTGCATGCTTGCTGTTGCATGCTAGTTCGATAGTTCTCGGCAGTTCTGGCTTCTACCCTTTGTGTCAGCTTTCCCAGCTCTTCCGGCAGTTCCGACTGTTCCCGGCAGTTCCGACAGTTCTGACAGTTTCGACAGTTCCAACTTCCCGGCAGTTTCGGCAATTCCGGCGATTCTCGGATGTTCCGACAATTTCGTCAGTTCCGACAGTTCCCGACTTTTCCCGGCAGTTCCAGCAGTTCCGGCTTTTCCCGGCAGTTCCCGGCAGTTCCGACTTCTGCTCTCTGCATCAGCTTTCCCGGCTGTTTCGGCTATTTCGGCTTCTGCCCTCTGGATTAGGGCAGCGTTATCCCTTAGGATCTCTCCTCCTACTAAAACCCAAAGACAAGTAGAGAGGAAGAGATCCCAAGTGTGTTGAAATGACTTGAAGGCCACCTCTATTTATATTAAAACTTTGAGCACAAGTTGGGTTTATTTGGTTGCTGGCCGACCTTGACGAATTGTCCCATAACACAAATAAATTCATATCTCCATGAATACTTATTGGAATCGAATGATCTTTAGATCAATTCTACACCTCTTGATGAGAGGGATCTAAGAAAAATATCAGCTTCCATTAATAAGATGACTCACATGGAGTTTGGCCCTAGTTGCTAATTTTAACATAAAGCAACACTCAGAAGTGCTTTTTCTATTAGTAGAGTTACCAACCCAATCAACATCAGTATATCCATGAAGTCTTACATTTTTAGCAGTGTATCTCAATCCTAGATCGATAGTTCCATGCAAGTATCTAAGTACATGTTTTGAAGCAATCTAGTGGGCATGAAATGGATCAATCATATATTGACTTAAAGTGTTTACAACAAATCATATGTCAGGCCTAATGTTTACCAAAAACATCAAAGCACCAATGAGTTGTCTATACTCTGTGGGATTTGCCAAAATAGGTCCTGCAACTTTGCCACATAATTTCTTAAAGTTCATTTTCATAGGAGTACTCATGGACTTACATTCTACCATAACAAATCTTTCAAGAAGCTTAACAACATATTTTCCTTGAGAAAGATAAATTTTACGAGGTCTTTGTCAGACCTCTAGACCCATAAAGTAATGCATCAAACCAAGGTCAAGGTCTTTCATTTCAAATTCAGAAGCTAACTCGCTCTTACACTAGAGGATAAGAGGTTCTCCTATCAAGAATAAATCATCAATGTACAATATCAAAATCAAAGGTATACCTTGGACTGTCTTGAGGTAGAGGTTTAGGTTTGCACTGCTTCTTGTGAAACCAAGCTTTATTAGGTAGCTATCAATGCGAGCATACCAAACTCTTGGAGCTTGCTTCAGCCCAAGTAATACTTTCTTTAGTCTGCATACATGAGTTTCCCTGTCATGCTCTTCAAAGCCTTGTGGTTGTTCCACAAATACCTCTTCCTTGAGGAAGCAATGCAGGAAAGCAGTTTTCACGTTGATTTGGTGAAGAGTCCATCTCTGGCTAGCAGTGAAGGCAACAATAGAATGAATAGTAGTATATCAAGCTACAGGTGCAAAAATCTCATCATAATCTATTCCCTCTTTCTGAGAGAAACCTCTAGCTACAAATCTAGCCTTATATTTTTCAATACTACCATCTACACCATGTTTAATCTTAAACAACCATTTGGAAGTGACAACAGATTTACCTTGAGGTCTAGGAACCTGATCCGAGTTGACTCAACTCTCGGATTTAACCAAGATCTTTTGTTTTCGTGATGTGATTAGAATTGCAATTAAAAAAGCATAAAGGAACATAAATGCATGTTGTAAAGAAGAAGGAACATGACAAGAATAAGCAACATAATACACAAGACGTTGATAACAGAGTTCGTCCAGGAGGGATGTTAAAATTGGCAACTAGGGCCAAACTCCATGTGGGTCATCTTATTAATGGCAGCTAATATTTTTCTTGGATCCCTCTCATTCAGAGGTGTAGGATTGATCTAAAGATCATCCAATTTTGATAAGTATTCATGGAGATATGAATTTATTTGTGTTATGGGACAATTCGTCAAGGTATGCCAGCAACCAAATAAACCCCACTTGTGCTCAACGTTTTAGCATAAATAGAGGTGCCTTGAAATTCATTTGGACACACATCCTCTTGGTGATCTCTTCCTCTCCACTTGTCTTTGGGTTTTGGTGGGAGGAGAGATCTAAAGAGGATACGCTGCCCTAGATCCTAACGCTATCATGGAGGAGATTTTAACGCAGTGAAGGAAGCCTACATAATGCAGCAAGGAGAGATCTAATCGCTGGTCTAAAAGAGAAGCCCTACGCTGCCCTATACACAACTCTATTGGAGTGCCCTATACGCAACTCTATTGGTGTGCCCTATGCTGCCCTATACACAGCTCTATTGGAGAGCCCTACACTGCCCTATACACAGCTCTATGGAGAGCCCTACACTGCCCTATACACAACTCTATTGGAGAGCCTACGCTGCCCTATACACAGCTCTATGGAGAGCCCTACACTGCCCTATACATAGCTCTATTGGAGAGCCGCTGCCCTATACGCAACCTTATGGAGAAGCTCTATGCTACATTAATTGCAATCCTCCAGGTGATATAAAGGAAGATTATTCAAGCATGCCCCAGTCACAACCATGGAGGAAGGAAGGTCTGAAAGCGACTTGTATGACATGGAGAAGAGTGCTGAAAGGTATACGTTGAAGTCTGTCCAGCAAGGCAACATATGTTAGGACTGTGTTGATAATAGTACAATCACTTGGATGGAGAAAACAATGATGATACCTTGAAGCAGCATGATGTTCCAAGCAACAGATATATTGCAGTGACATGTTGATGAATGCTGCAGCATGATGGGTATAATGATGAAGTGTATCATAGCATAATGAGGGGCAGTACAATGGTGAGGTACAACAATATGATATAGCAAGTTCATAGTGCTGCTAGTATAACACATTGGGACAACAACATGATACTTAGTGCAACAAGTACAACTAGCATGCCAGGGACAACAAGCATGCTAGGGACAACAAGCAAGCAAGGGACAACAAGCTAGCTAGGTGCAACAAACACATAGGTCAGTATGGCAACATGGTGCAACAATGGCACATGATGTAGTACAGTGATGGGTACTGTCATGATTGATGAAGCGTGATGAGATGCAACATTGTGATGATGGGTGCAACATGGTGCAGCACTGTGAGGCGCAGCATGATGACGAGATGCAACACGATGATAGGTGAAGGAGTCACCTTGGAGAATCAGTTGAAGCAGCATGTCTTCAACTGATCTTATGTATCATCTTCTTAGAGATGATCTATGCTCTCATCTAGATAAGTCAAAGTGTTGACTTCAGTTGTAAATATACTCCCTCTCTCTCTCTCTCTTTGCTGAACTGTTGAAGAACATATAAGAAGAATTGATCGAGGTTTTCCTCACATTGGGGTTTGTCCCTGGATAGCGCCACATCTTGTGTCCTCTTTTCTTGGCTTTTCTGCGATTTATGTTTATGTTCTATCTGCAGTTTACTTTAATGCTGATGTGATTGATTATCTGGAAAAGATGTTGAGCTAACTATGAAAATTGAAATAAATTGCTCTAAGCATAGAACATACCTAAACTTAACATAGAATCAGAGCTGAGGTGAAGACAAAGCCCAAGCAAGAGTGAAAGAGCAATCACCGAAGACAGTTGGAAAAGGACAAAAGGATCAGTGGATTCCTTATCCCTCTTCAAATTCACCAAGGGTGAAATCGAAGCAGAGAATATTATCGGAATAGCGCAGTGGAAGCTTCTGATGGCCTACCTAAAGATCACTTCATTGGGAAGTCCAAAAATAAGGGTGGAAGTAATGGCAGATGCCTTGGTTGCAATAAGTTCGGCCATTATGTGAAGGAGTGTCTAAATGGCAGGGACACATCACTTGATGATGATAACAATCATTCCAAGGACATCTTCAATGATCAAAGGAATGACAGGTAATGCAGGTCATCAAGGAAACGACCGACTCTTCAGAGAAAGCAAGGAACCCCAAGTATGAAGAATCAAATGTTGTTTCTGATAAGATAAAGAAGCATTATCTTGTACTGGCCCTCTCTTTCAGATTCTTTAGGAATCTGGCTTATTGATTGTAGTGCTTCAAGGCACCTCATCAGATAGAAGGGTGCTCTCTCGAATTTGGTAGAGATGGAAACAACCATGGGATTATACTTGGAGTCGATGCCACCTATCCCGGAAAGGGTGTAGGGAATGTTACCCTTCAATTGAATGTGGGTAACTCGATTCATTTACAAGAATCTCTTTTACGTACTTGATCGCAAGAATAACTTGGTGTCCATTTCGGCAATGGAAGTCAAAAGGTTTCAGGGTGGCATTTATCGATGGAAAGGTACGTGTTTGGAAATAGAATTTTCAAAAGATGCTTTTATCTTTGAGTTCAAGGTTGGCAGGAAGTCCATTGGGGACCATGTCAGTTGACACAACACCCGAGGTTTGTAAGTCAGATGATGACAGGGATGCCTGAATTCAAAAGGAGCATGAAGGTACATGTCTGAGATGTACTGAAGGGAAAATCTTACAAGGGGACCATTCCCCTCATGTTATAGGTCCGCAGGTTTGGAACAACCCGAGGGGTTTGAGATTCATGATCGGGAATCTCATGTGTGCCGATGGAAGAAAGCCCTCTATGGCTTGAAGCAGATCACCCCTGGTTTGATATGAGAGGATTGATAGCTGTCAGATGAAGCTGAGATTCACTAAGAGTGAAGTCGATCCAAACCATTGTTTGAAGGTTGTGGATGATAGACCTCTCATACCGGCACCTTCTGAGGACGACCTATTTCAGACAGGTGCAGACCCTCTCACTTGCAGAAGTAAGAGGGAGTTGGATTCCGGATGTGGAATGGTAAACTGCAAGCCCTGACTACCCCGAGGATCTTAACTTTCAGAAGTTATATTGATGACGTCATACCAAATTTGGTAAATGCCTCTGAGTGTCATAAACTCATTTGCACTGATGTTCTTGGTGAACTTCCGTCCGGACAAATGTTTTGCAATTAACATGGTGAGCTCATATTTTGTTGAGCCTCACTGGATTGGTGCCAAGAATCTTCTGAGATATCTTCGGGGCACAATCTCTCATGGATTGAGATACACTGTCAGAAATATGACGCTGCATGATTATTCGAATGCTCACTGGGCAGGCAGTGTGGAGGATCACTAGAGCACTTCTTAGTGCTAGTTCTCTTTGGGTTTTGCTTTGATATCATGGATGAGCATGAAGCAGAAGTCAGTTGCTATAAGCACCGCCGAGACCGAATACATAGCTACGAGTATGATCTCGTATGAAGCTGCCTAGTTGTGGAAGCTCTTCAGTGAGCTGTTTGTACATATGATGAATACCACCGTGATCCTCTGTGACAACCAGGGGGGATTCAATTGTTGAGGAATCCCATATTCGATGATTGCTCCAACAGATAGACATCAGATACTACCTTATCTGGGATATGGTAAGTCGATGAGCAAGGAGGCTCTATCGCATTGAGACTGATGTACAGGTCGCAGACATTTTGTCAAAGCCCTGGGGAAAGGTCAAATTTGTGACTTTCCCGAACGACTTGGAGTCGTTGAGAGACCTTCTTATAAGGGTCCTGCATGTTGCATGCATTGAGCTCTGGGGGGCTTGGGGTACTTACTGGAGCGACATATGACCACAGGGCGACTCACCCTCCCCTGGTGGTGCGCTATGTACAGGGTGAAAGGTTCAACCTTCCCCTGTGATACCCCATGACGACTTTGGGACAAGATGATTAGTTCTCCTGTGGGCCAAGATGATTAGTTCTCCTGTGGCGACTGTTGGACAGGATGATTCGTTCTCCTGTGGGACAGGATGATTAGTTCTCCTGTCGAGGCATCCTACCCATGCAGTCTGGGACTCATGGGAAGTACCTCTCATTTGATCAATGAGCAGAGAAATGGGGCTAGGGACCATAGTATACTATCGATGGATGCATTGTTGTATCTACCATACTCCTTATGCTAAGATGACCTCCATTGATCTGGGAGTGGTTTGAGACACTCTCTTGTGATATTGATTTGGGATCAATAAAACTGACTTTGGGTCAGTAAGAGTGATACGAAACACTCTCTTCAGATGAAATTGACTTCGGGTCAGTAGAGAATGGTATGAGACATTCTCGATCAATTCTTCTTCTTCATGGTTCAACAAAGCAGAGCAGAGTAGAGCAGTGCAGGGCACTGATGGCAGAGATAGTACAGTTAGACATATGGATCAGCGGATGGAGTTCTCCCTAGTTGAGAGGGAGTGTTAAAATTGGAAACTAGGGCCAAACTCCATGTGGGTCATCTTATTAATGGCAGCTGATATTTTTCTTGGATCCCTCTCATCGAGAGGTGTAGGATTGATCTAAAGATCATCCGATTCCGATAAGTATTCATGGAGATATGAATTTATTTGTGTTATGGGACAATTCGTCAAGGTCGGCCAGCAACCAAATAAACCCCACTTGTGCTCAACGTTTTAGTATAAATAGAGGTGCCTTGAAAGTCATTTGGACACACATCCTCTTGGTGATCTCTTCCTCTCCACTTGTCTTTGGGTTTTGGTGGGAGGAGAGATTTAAAGAGGATAGGCTGCCCTAGAAGATGCCCTAGATCCTAACACTATCATGGAGGAGATTTTAACACAGTGAAGGAAGCCTACATAACGTAGCAAGGAGAGATCTAATTGCTGGTCTAAAAGAGAAGTCCTACGCTGCCTTATACACAACTCTATTGGAGTGCCCTACGCTACCCTATACACAACTCTGTGGAGAGCCATACACTGCCCTATACACAGCTCTATGGAGAGCCCTATGCTACCCTATACATAGCTCTATTGGAGAGCCCTACGCTGCCCTATACACAACTCTATTGGAGAGCCCTACGCTGCCCTATACACAACTCTATGGAGAGTCCTATGCTGCCCTATATGCAGCTCTATGTAGAGCCCTACGTTGCCCTATACGCAGCCCTGTGGAGAAGCTCTATGCTACCCTAACTGCAGTCCTCCAGGTGATATAAAGGAAGACTATTCAAGCATGCCCCAGTCACAGCCATGGAGGAAGGAAGGTCTGAAAACGGCTTGTATGACATGGAGAAGAGTGCTGAAGGGTATATGTTGAAGTTTGTCCAGCAAGGCAACGTATGTTAGGACTGTGTTGATAATAATACAGTCACTTGGATGGAGAAAACAATGATGATACATTGACGCAACATGATGTTGCAAGCAGCAGATATATTGCAGCAGCATCATGGGTACAGTGATGAAGTGTATCATAGCATAATGAGGGGCAACATAATGGTGAGGTACAATAGTATGATATAACAAGTTCATAGTGCTGCTAGTATAACACATTGGGACAACAGCATGATACTTAGTGCAACAAGTACAACTAGCATGCCAGGGACAACAAGCATGCTAGGGACAACAAGCAAGCAAGGTGCAGCAAACACATAGGTTAGTATGGCAACAGGGTGCAACAATGGCACATAATGCAGTACAGTGATGGGTACCGTCATGATTGATGAAGCATGATGAGATGCAGCATTCTGATGATGGGTGCAGCATGGTGCAGCACAGTGAAGTGCAACATGATGACGAGATGCAACACGATGTTAGGTGAAGGAGTCACCTTGGAGAATCAGTTGAAGCAACATGTCTTCAACTGATCTCATGTATGATTTTCTTAGAGATGATCTATGCTCTCATCTAGATAAGTCAAAGTGTTGACTTCAATTGTAAATGTACTATCTCTCTCTCTCTATGCTGAACTATTGAGGAACATATAAGAAGAATTGATCAAGGGTTTCCCCACATTGGGGTTTGTCCCTGGCTAGCACCGCATCTTGTGTCCTCTATTCTTGGCTTGTCTTCTGCGATTTATGTTTATGTTCTATCTGCAGTTTACTTTAATGCTGATGTGATTGCTAATCTGGAAAAGATGTTGAGCTAACTATGAAAATTGAAATAAATTGCTCTAAGCATAGAAGATACCTAAACTTAACAAGGGACTACGTCTCCGGGCCCCGGTGTCAAGATGGTGTAGGCCACTGCATTAAGTGCCGTCAATAGTGATGATGTACATAGGTGGTGACAACTATCATACAAGGAAAAAGCCCTCACACAGCAGTGGCTCCACGAGATGTTCCGCTACAAGAATTCTCAGTAAAAAAAAGGACTCTTATCAGTATGACATAATTTCACATATGACAATAATGAGCATCCCGCCAACATGGCATCAAAGGGATCTCAATTCATACATACATGGCGACAACATGAGTATCCCATCAACATGACGACAAAGGGATCTCAAACAAAATATGATGAATCATGACAACAAGTACATCCCACAGATGATTCCGCGTCACATCAAGCAGGAATCATGAAACAAGTAAGAAAACAAGATCCCACATCAAACAACAAACAGGGATCTATGCAACACAATGCATCTCATAGCAAAAAGAAGTACATGAACGCACTGCATATACTTTACGTCCTGGGGCCATCTGAAGAAAAGGATGTCAAACTGCTGAAGCTGGCTTTACCATCAATCTCACGGCATCGAATCGCATGGAAATGACTGCTCGCACATGAATGCTGACATTTGCTCTCCACTTTGAAAAGTCGCTGAAAAATGAAATGATCAAATGGAAAATCTGATTGCACCATCAGATTTGTGGCGTTGAATAGTGTAAAATAGACTGTCAAATTTCTGAATTTTGAGAAAGTGGAAATTTGGGGCTACAAGAATCTTTTAGATTCCCTAAGATTCCTTAAAGATTCCCTCCTCCGGGTCATCTGAAGGTCTGCTGCTCAAAACAAAATTCTGACTGCGCCATTAGGTTCGTGTCGCTGAGAGGTGTAGGATCGACATAAAGTTTGTCAAATTTGGACACTGGCAAAATTCCGCCCTCTTGAAATTTGGCTCAATCAGGGTTCCACCTGCTCTTTTTTCCTTGCTCACGGTTCCACCTACAAATCAATTTAAAAAATGTGTTTCGAAAAACGCGCCATCCTCCGGAACCGCGTCTGCTCGCAGGTCAACCGTTGGTCCGCTACCATTCATCTCCGTTCCGTCCTCCTCTACTCATGTTGCACTGAAAAAAGGTTTATATAAACTTCGTGGGCGGATTTGTCAATGAAAAGGTTGTTGGCCTGTTGGTTAAGGCGAAGGTAATAAGGCGGGCAGGTCGGGGGATCAAATCCCACCTGTGCCACATATAACAAAATGTTTTAATTACGAAACAGTGCAGAATTTTTTTGGTGACCATTTGAAAATTGCATATCGTATGGTTGTTAGGTGTTTGTAATTAAATATGGCGCGTTGTATTAAATGTGTGCCACATGGGGCTGCCGTGTGGGTGGGGCCAGCGGAGCCGCTAGCCGTGGGTTCAACTCCCACTCGTTCCACATTAATGTGTTGGTTTGTTGGGGTGTGGGCCGGGTCCACCGAAGGTGGCCCGCCCATCGCAAATATAATACAATGTGTTATAACGAATGGTTAAGGGGGGGCCGGCGGGGGTCATGGCCCATCGGTCCATAATTAAAATTTTGTTTTTTATGAATGTATGTTGGTCATTGGGGGGGGTGGCAGGGTTGGTGGCCCGCCACCCCGCCACCCCATAAAATATATTTTATTTTTATTTTTTGTTATATAAAAAAATAGTCATTTTGAAAATTTGGAAAATTGACCGAAGGAGTCAATTTAAGTAGGCCACAAATTCACTCGGAATCTGGCTCAGGTTGGCCGGAATCCGGTGGCCATATTTTGTCCAAATTGCTGCCTCCTTAAGCCTGCCGAGTCACCCAAGTCAACCTTGAACTTGGAATGCTCCTAACTTTCGCATACGGACTTGGTTTGATGAACTGTTCACACCACCACGATCATGACGACGAGATCTTCAACATGAACCTAGTTCGAGCACAATCCAAACACTTTGATTTTTGACCCTTCCTGAATCCTCTTGGACTTCTGCATGTGTCTGGAGCCACCTGGATCAGAACCAGTAGCCAAACATCGTTATGCATGATGGAATCGTATTCTCCAGTCATGACATCTTTCTAGACTTGTTCTTTTGCAACTTCTTCGAAGGTGCATGGTTCTCCCCGAATGATGTTGCTCATGGCAACACCATACCCTTGAAACTGACTTGGCTTCTTACTTTCTCTGAACGATTCCTCTTGGGTCAACATGTTGATCAACATCTTGCAAGGTATCTTGTAGCCATAATGGTCTCTTTCTCGTAGGAGGATCATGAGGTGGAGGATCAAGAGGATCCATAGAACCCATTGGATTATCAGCAAGCTCATTCTCAAGTTCTGGTTTAGACTCAGATGCAGGCTCTTTTTCATTAACAGTTTGTCTTTTAGCAATGGCAGGAGGTGGAGAGTCTCTAGCTTTTCTAAGAGCTGCATCTTCATCAAATGTTACGTCTCTGCTAAACTCTATAGTTCTTTGATTAGGTACATAAATTCTATAAGCTTTTGAATTATCACAATAACCAACATACATACCTTTCTTTCCTGAAGCTTCCAGTTGGTTCATTTTCTCTTTTGGCACATGGAAGTACACATGACAACCAAAGATTCTCAAATGACTCACCTCATGCCTTTTACCAATGAAGAATTCTTCAGGAGTTTTATTGTTTGAGGCCCGATGAGGAGTTTGGTTTTGCACATAAACAACAGTGTTTGCAGCGTCTCCCCACAAGAACTTTGGTAGCTTTTGATCATGCAGCATGGCTTTGATTGCTTCCATAATGGTTCTGTTCTTTCTCTCAACGACACCATTTTGTTGTGGATTGTATGACATAATGGTTTCTTTCTTTATTCCAGCGTCTTTGCAATGATCATTAAAATCATCGGAGGTGAACTCTCCCCCATTATCATATCTGAAAGCTTTGATTAACTTTTCAGTTTGATTTTCAATAAGAGCCTTGAAATCTCTGAATATGTCAAATGCTTCCCTTTTCTTTTTAAAAAAGAATATCCATGTCTTGCGGGAGAAATCATCAACAAAAACCAGGAAATACAAGTAGGCACCAAGAGAAGTAACAGGGATAGGTCCACATAAATCAGAATGTATGAGCTGAAGTACCTGACTAGTTTTTGTTCTACTTGAAGGGAATGGTCCCTTTATAGGCTTTCCACTTGCATATCTTGGGCAAACTCCTTCATGATTCATTCTGATCTCAAGCATTCCAGAAACCATCTTCCTTACATGAGATAAGAATTTGTAGTGTAGGTGAACGAATCTTTTGTGCCATAACTCACATTGAAGATCTGTATCGTGGACCAGTGCATGAATGGGTTTACCATTGACTTTGTAAAGCCCTTCACATTTTGATTCAAGAGTGAAGACTTCTCTCATACCTGAGTTCAAAGGCTGGGTTAGAAATTTTCCATTAATAAAAGCAAATTTCGTTCCTTTATCTTCTAGAGCAAATATGGATACAAGATTATTTTTCAAATTAGGTACATACAATTAACTTGGTGAGTAAAATTATCTCCAAGCATAACATTTAAATTAGTCTCCCTCTCAACTAGATTAGAGAGTGCTTCTTTGTAACCAATAATGTGTTTGAAAGCACCACTATCAACTAACCAACTATCAAATGAATCTGCAGAAGAATAACTGGAAATAGCAGACACAGGAAATATTTTGATTGAATTTCTGCTGCATTATTTCTATACCTTGGATTTCTTGTTTTCTTAGGATGGCCTTTTCTTTGATTTTCAGAAGCATCTTTTCTATAATTAGATTTGTTTTTGAATCTAGGCACTCTTCTTCTTTTTTTACATTTACGAGCAAAGTGATCATGCTTTTGACAGTTAAAGCATCTAACTTTTGACATGTTTAGATTCCCTTTATTTGATTTGAAAGCAGATTTCTTTTTATTACCTTTCTTTGTCTTGTCATAGGCTGAAAATGTAGTAGGTTCTCCTTCTTCATGATGTGAAATTCTCCCTCTAGAGATCATTCCAGCCTCCTCTTGGATACACTTTCCTAGGAGCTCATCAAATGTATGAGTAGTGTTGATATTGCTGATGGTGGTAATAAAAGTCTCTGAAGCAGGAGAAATGTCTTCAAGTGCAATCAACACCATTTATTTGTCGAGTACAACTTCACCAACTGTTAACAATTGATTCCTGATTTTGGTCATTCTCAAGAAGTATGTTGGAACTGTCTCTCCTCTGTTCATCTTGATGTCCTTCAGTTGATTCTCCAAGGCAATAATCTGGTTCAAGTTACTAATTGCAAACATGCCAATTAGTGTGTCATACATTTCTTTAGCTTTTTTCAAACTAGAAACATAAGTAATGAGATGATCACTAAAAAAATCAAAGATAATTTTTCTAGCTTTGATTTCACCCTTTTCATGTTTGGATTTAACAGTAGCACTTGAATTCTCTAGTGGATCAGCTATTATGTATTCAACATACTCCAAAACTTCGTGTTCTTCAAGAGTGATATCTAGCCTTGATTTTCAGGGACCAAAGTTTGAAACATAGGACAAAGTAATCTTGATAAAAAAAATCTTTTGCAACAAGTGGGATTTTTTCAGGTGATCTCTAGTCTTCTTGGACTTGTCTTCACCAAGGCTCCGATAGCATGTTAAAATTTGAAAGTTCTATGCATAAATTTAAAAATTCTTTGCAGAAACTTGAAAGTTCTATGGAAAAAATTGAATGTACTTTGCAGAAAACTGAATGTACTTTGTAGAAAATTGAATGTTCTATGCTGTTACAATTACTTAGAATTCAGATTTCTTTTTCACAACTTTTCATATCAACAATTGTAAATAGAACATAAACTTAGGGATCATACGAAGACAACTAAGCACAAATATTAGACACTGATATTTTTGGTCCAATGACCAGGGCAAGACCCCTCAAGGGGGAAACCCAACTGATTTTTCTTCTATTAGATTTCTCCAATTGTCCAGCGAAGTACACATAGAGAGAGAGAATGGGAATGAATAAAGTCTCCAATGTATGATCAACTTGCAGTTGAAGTGCACTTGCTCCTTGCTTGAAGATCTCATCTTTTTCTTGATTAGATCATGTCTTTCACACTTGCTCTAGCTCTTCCCTTGCCTTTTCTCTTCACTAGCTCTCACACTTCTCTTGCACACACTCCACTTGCTCTCCTTCCTTACAATGAACATGCTACTCTCAACTCTCACTTGCTCTTGCTTAAATATACGAGAAATGATAGGAGTTACAAAATGAATTAATGCCTTGAGCCAATAATAGAGAGAGAGGTACATTTGTCTTGAGGAGTTACAATTTGAATTAGGGAGAGAGAGAGAGTTACACTTAGACATGAGAGAATATTTGGTGAGAGTTACAAATCGAATTGAATGAGGGAGTTACAAGTGCATTTAATGAGTAGGAGTTACACTTTCGCTATACATTGAATCAGTGAGGGAGAGTCACATTCTCTTAAGTGTGGAGTTACTATTTTATTTCAAGAGAGAGGTTCAATTTGTCAAGTAAGAGATTCACAATTTAATTTACTTATTCCATAAGAGAATTCGAGTTTATTAATCCATTAAAGGTGAATGACTTTAGACTATTTTATAAATAATAATAACACTAGTAAGGTTAAAAATAAATCATGATTGATTTGATTTTAAAGTGGATTCCATATGTCGAGATCATCCTTGATTGTTTAGACTTGGTTTTCTATTTTTGGAAAGTCACTTCCAAATTGAGACGTGACTTACTATTTTTGAAAAGTAATATTAAAATTGTTAGAAATGAAATTTTATTATAGGTGGTTCAAATAGAATTGAAAGATATGATTTCTTTTAGGAGAAATTCATCCTTGAGCTGCCAAATTTTAACAAAGACAATGCTAATTGCAAATTGATGCAATGACAAAGAAAATTGAAAATCTTATTCAAAATCTCTTATCTTTAGGGTGGTAGGGTGGTGCAAGGCGAAGATTGGAGTCTCTTTTAGGTTGGGGCTTAATAACACTTCAGGGCAGCAAGGTGGTGCTAGGGCAAGTTGGAGCCTGTGCATGGTGTTGGAGCATCCTTTCAGTCGGAGCTGATAAAACCAGGGCGTTGGAGTGTCCTTCCAGTTAGAGCTGGTAAATCAAGGCATTGGAACATTCTTCTGGTTGGAGTTGGTAAATCAGGGCATTGGAGCATCTTTTTAGTTGGAGCTGATAAAACCAGGGGGTTGGAACCTTCTTCTAGTTGGAACCAATGTTTTTAAAACCGGAACCGGTGACCGGACCGGTCCACCTAATGAACCGGTTTACCGAACGGAACCGGTCTAACCGGGACTGGTTTGGTCTAAACGAACCGGTTTTAAAAAAATACATTAAATAATTAATTTTTAGTGAAACAAAACTATTTTTAAGATGTAAAACCATGATTCCAAGCCAATAGAGACAAAATATGCAAAGTTTGCTCATTTATATACCATGTAAAGGTGAATATATCAAAATGGCACCGAGTACAATACATATCATCGACAAAATAGCAAAATACATAAGAAATGAGGCTCTAAATGGCCTATAAAGTCCAAAAACAATGCTGCAAGCTATGAGGCCATTGGCCTACTACAAGTCTACAGTGTACACATGATCAATCACCAAGTCCATCACGACTACTAGACACAGGATCATCATCAAGAGCTACATAGACATCATCTGGTTCAGAGTCTGAGGATGCCTCAACCTGATCTACAACTTCAGTATCAATGCCACCAATGACAATAGAAGTGGACCTAATGGAAGCACGAGTTTGTCGACCTGCACGACTAGTGCCTTCCATTGGTTCCTTGCCTTTCCTTGACGTTGCTACTGATCTCGGTTCTGATGCCGCCACATCATCTGCCTCATCCCCCGCTAAAGCCATATCGATATCAAAATCAGCCTCAAACACAGGATCTTCAGTCTCCTCCACCCATTCTGATGTTGGATCAATATCGTCCAACACAATGGGATCTAGATCAGGTGATTTGCTCATCATTTGGTTCCTCCTCAGTCGAAGATTGTATTGCACAAAAACAAGATCATTTAACCGTTTTTGTTCCAAACGGTTTCTCTTCTTCGTGTGTATGCGCTCAAAAACAGACCAATTGCGCTCACAACCTGAAGCACTGCAAGTTTGACTGAGGACTCTAATTGCAAACCTTTGCAATTGAGGACACTGGCCACCAAATGACTCCCACCAATGTGCTGCAAAGAAAAAGACATTAATTAGTAACTTAGTTTATAATTTGAATTGTAAAGATTCAAGAACGTAAACAATTTTAACTTGAAATGAAAAACAAAATGGAAATTGGAATTGCTTACCTGGTTGGTCCACATCTCTTGCCATCTTTGCCAAGTTTTTGCCAAAAGTACCACTTGCCATATTGAAAATAGTAAGCTGTCTATGTATTTCCAACTGGTCTACATGGCTAGGGACCATGCGCTCCAAGCAATCAATCAATCCAGCTCTGACCTCTCCATCATGCTGATCTCCTAGCTGATTTTTATAGTGATACCTTGGGTTCAAAAAATACCCGGCTGCATGTATAGGACGATGGAGTTGATTGTTCCATCTGTTATCAATGATCTCCCATATACGGCCATATTTAGCTAACCTGTCCTTGTAAGCTGCCCGTATCTGCTCCTTTGCCTGATCCATAGCTTCACAAATGTAGCCCATGGCCAATCTTTCCCCATCCACCAACCTTAGCACCTTAACAAGGGGCTCGGTAATTTTCACAAGCTCTACAGACCTTTTCCAAAAATAAGTGTCTAACACTTTCCTTTTGGTGTCTTTTCCATCTGGTCTACGAGCCCACCGAGATTCAGACCATTCATCAGAGGAAAACATTTTTTGCAAGTTTTTATGTTGACCATTGAGACATTGCAACGTGAGGAAGTGAGTTGCAAATCTCGTAATTGCAGGCCTAACAAGCTCTTTGCCTCTAGTGTGTTTCCTCATTAGGTTCAATACCCATGAGTGGTTGTAAATGTATTTTGTAATGCACTTGGCATGCTCTACAGTGTTTTTTACCCACTCCACTTTGCCTATATCCTCAAGCATGAGGTCTATGCAATGTGCAGCACATGGATTCCAAAATATGGTCTTATATTTGGCCTCAACCATCTTTCCAGCAAGAACATAGTTTGAGGCATTATCAGTGATGACCTGCACAACATGCTGCTCCCCAACTTCCTGAATAACATTATCCAAAAGCTCAAATAGAAGGATTGCATCCTTTACCTTATCAGATGCATCAACTGATTTCAAAAACATGGTTCCTTGAGGGCAAGAAACAAGGAAATTAATGATAGTGCGGTTCTTTCCATCGGACCATCCATCTGACATAATGGAACAACCTGTTTTGAGCCATGAATCTTTAAAATCAACCAAATACTCATCAATGGAAGATATCTCTTTTTGCAAAAGAGCTCCCCTCAAGTCATGCATACTAGGGCCTTTGAAGCCCTTTCCTGCAGCTATAACAGAGTCCCACATAGCTTGGTAATAAGGTGAGCGAGCAGCATTAAATGGGATATCTGAATCATACCACCATCTAGCAATGTATTGGTGAGAAGTTTCTTTGCATTGTCTTTTCCAATGTTGATCCAAAGTGGGTTGAGAACTTGGCTGGGAGGAAGTGGGATTAGAAGAGGCAATGTTGGCAGAAGATGAGAAATAACTTTGGATGTTTGTTCTCTTTGTTCCTTTTGATGGTTGGCCAATAGAAGGATGAACATAGTGAAAGGGGTCATTGGTGGAAGGGATAGAAGTGGAGTCTTGAATCTCATAATAATCATACCCACTCTCTTTCATGGCTTCAACTAATTCCCTCTTCCTTGCAATGTCATCTTGGATGGCCTTCTCCCTAGCCTTATCCTCAAAATTTTTCAAGCTTGGAAATGTATTCTGCCCTAATAGGACCTAACAGTGCATTTGGTGCATCACATGGCTTTACTTGGCCTCTTATCCCAGCCAAGTGTTGTTTCAACCTAAGAATACCCCCACCTCCAATAGATTTATGGCATAATTTGCATATCATTTTTCCATCAATTACATCACAATGAGCCCATGCACTGTCCTTTCCTTTTGGAGCCATGTTTGCTTGAAATAATAACAATTTGCAAAGAAATCTGCGATTTAAAAATAAAATTGCAGCTAAGCAAAATGGAAAACCAAAGATAAATGTAGGAAAACAAATGCACATGCAAGGCTCAAGCTACAAAATTTGATAGCATAGAGCTAGAGAGTTTATAGCATACATGATAGATCATAGAAGTGAGAAGTTTATAACACATAAAAAAAAAAATTCATGGACAGCAGACTCAAATGAGGAATTATCAAGTGCAAATCCTTACCTGGAAATGCAAACTAGCTCCCTTAGCCTCCTCTTGAAGATGACAACTCCACTGACAGCTACACACTATCTCCAAAATAGCTCCAACTCCAACTCCAAGATGACTATTTCAGAAAAAACTCCACACTCTCCAAGCTCACAAACAAACTCACAAACACTCCAAATCAGTTGTGTGAGACAAATGAGAGTGAGAGGGGTCTCTTATAGCTTGGAGAGGGTGTTTTTGGAGGGAAAATACCTTTACCTCCCCCCCAAAACCCCTAAACCACAAACCACCAACGCCTTTTTGCATGAATCGGTGGGCATGCCATAAACCAGCCGGTTTAGGACGGAACCGGCCGGTTTGATACAAACCGGCCGGTTCCGTCCTAAACCGGCCGGTTTGATACAAACCGGCCGGTTCCGTCCTAAACCGGCCGGTTTTCACCGGTTAGGGCCCCAAAAATGGCGAAAGGCAAGGTCTGACCGGGTTTTTTGGCCGGTTCGGACCGGCCAGCTTGCTAACCGGCCGGTTTGACCGGTTACCGGTTTTTCAAAACGGTTTTTAAAACATTGGTTGGAATTGGTAAACGAGGGTGTTGGAGCATCCTTTCAGTTGGAGCTAATAAATCAGGGGGTTGGAGCCTCATTCCAGTTGTTGCTGGAGAATCTTGGAAGTTGGAGCTTCCTCTTGATGTAATCATTAAAGACCTCATTAAAAATGTTTGATGGTTTTTCTCCTGGAAGTGTTTCGACCTAAAAATCTCGTGTATTGTCTTTGATGTTGTGCATTGTTGAATGGTGTTGTTGATTTATATTTTGATCTAATGCTAACGATAATCAATGATCTGTGAAGTTAAAATTAACTAATTGAAGTGAAATATTGATTCACCCCCCTCTCAGTGTTTCCAACATGGGTTTGGATGTGCATTTTAATAATCTCCATTGTACTCTAGTCTCTCGGGGAACAACACAATTCCCAGTTCACTCTATGAAACCTCAACAAAAGGTATTTTTAGTGCTGATCATTTGTAGAATATTGTCCTAACCAATTGCAGTTCATGCAAATTATGCATATGTTATTGCATCCACTGCTCTAATTTTCTAAATTTTATCTTCAGCATAAAACTGTTTCAAACACTGATATGGTACTGTTGACATGGGAACCGGTATACAGAATGGGCATTTATTTCTAGCATCTCTTATAACAGAATTTTTCTGATAGATTCAAGAAACTGGTCAGAAATTGCATGTAAATGGAAAGATACAAACCTGAAAAGTCGAACAAATTATGCTCATCCATCTTCATGAAAGAGCTGAACAGTGAAAGCATAAGCTTAAGGTATCAATATTGATTTTATGGTTATATGATCTTCTTGATTGGTCGAAGCATTTGCAAGAAGGCAATACATCTTGTCTTACAGGGATAATGCTAAACAATTTCTGTCCTTCTGCCCATAAAATTTAATGGATTTTTTGCAGCTTCTTGCTATTAAAAACACATCACTTTAGCATTATGTACAAGATTTCCCCTATAGCACCTTTGTTAGCTGTAGCACTCACTGTGGAAGTAATGCATGAATAATGTTTGGAAGTGCAAGAATTTGTTTGGATTAACAATGAAATTGTAGCAAATACCTCTATAATTTTGTCCTGGTAGAATAAGAGCTATGAGATACATCTTTTGAATAAGTATCTACAAGTTCAATTTTATCTTAAACATGTTAATTACAGTTCTCCGTTCAGTTTCAAGGTTTGGTTATCCTTTATCTCAGGCAAGCTATGTGCAGGACACGTTCTGGAAATGCAAAGGCATATGTGTTTTCTTATTTCCTTTGTTGAGGAAAAATGTTTAACAGTTCGGCTAAGGTCGAATCCAAAGCATGCCTTACATATGTAAGTCTAGGTCTCTACATAGTACATACTATTGTAGATGGTAGGTAACTTGAAAGTTCTAGATTAAAGCAAGGAAAATGAAACGTCCCAAGGGGATTTTTGCCCTTAGGGATTTATTTTTGACTAGGGTTTCAATAAATCAAAAAGGATTATACAACAGCAGTGCACATTCATCCATTCATATAACTGTAGGTATGCTTCTATATAATTCACGAATAATATAAAGATGTTCAACAGCAATATGATTCTTCAACAAACCACTAAGTTAGGGCTGACGGCCCACAAACAGGAGATCTATTTGACCCGGCGATAACCCACCAGTATAATTCTAACCAATAACACACCAGTATAATGCTGATTGCGATATCAATATTCAGTAGACCAACATTCTAACTGTAACCCACACTAACACTCTCCAATTCTATGGTTACTTATACTATGAAGTTTGAACAACTCACTGTCTAACTGTGCTGACTCCAAACTCGTTTGCTGTCAAGGGGGCTTGTGGCAGCCCTGTCCAGTTCCAAGCTTACAACTGAGATTTGGAGTGATCCCTTTAGCCTTTCCTGCACTGAGCTGCGATGGTCTCTGCTGTTCGGCGGGGTCCAAACTTACTGCCACAGGAGTCCTAGCTTTATCCTTCAACAGTCTCAAATATAACCCCTGTAATAATTCATTGTCACAACAATGCCCAGAAGTAGGCTGACCACGAGTGATACTAGGCCCTAATTCGTCCTTACATTGCGGTAGGGTCCGAACTGTCTTCCTGTGGATGGTCGCAGCCCTAGAAGGGCTGATCACTAGGCCACTGTCCTCAAAAGTTCAAAACGAGCCTCAGACTTGTCTGGTTACTTCACTGCTCCTCACTGTGTCTCAAGAAGGGAATGAACCTTAGTTGTATCCACTGTTAGCATAAGCTGCACCTTCGCTGCCTCTAGAACAGCCTCAGACTTCGGATGAGAAGGTAGAATCCTTGATCACACAGAATATCTTCCTTGCTGGCCAGAACAGAGTCGAGATAGAATCATTTATCATCATTGATTTGGATTGGAATATCTCTGTTTCTTTTAAGCTGCAGCTCTGAGGGTTTTAAGACCCCCTTTTCTTTTGACTAGTTTTGGTGGAGGTGATCCCACCCTAGCTAGTCTCCTCCTTTCTCTGTTCTGTTATAGCACAATCTCTTGAAGCAACTCAGTCTAGGTGGTTGTCCCAAATTTTATATGTTGGATCCTCATAAGCCCGATCATAGTAATGACTCAACAACCTCAAGTTGTAGTGCACATAAACCAAGCTTTCTGCCCGGTTTTCATTGAGTCTGTTTCTTCTCACATTATGTATAAAGCTGTAGGTGCTCCAACACCTCTCTGCAGAAGAAGTATTTACAACCTGTGAGAGAACTTTTTTTGCCAATTTTGGCAAAAGTCCCTGGCCGTTATATGCTTCCCACCATGTGAGAGCATCAAATCTGTCTCTATCTTCCATTGCATGGAAGGAACCAAAACAAACCAGTGCAACTAGAGTATCTGCCTAATTCAAGACGTAGATTAGCACATTCCTCCCTGTGTCAACTTGTCTAATGCTTGCAAATATCTTGTAGATACCTCTTCATCTATATGGGGTTTGACCCTAACCCCACCCCCAGGTGCAAGTTGGCCCAACCAAGATGCAAAGTAGTATTTTGGCGTGAGGATATATGCCAAGGCATGTAGTGGAACATTAAGTTTATTCCACCGTGTACACACACAATTGTGAATCAGTGTATACAAGTTGGGATCATCTTTCTGAACAATATCTTTTATTTGCCCCAACATGGTATCCATCTGCTCATACACCTCCCCAATCACTGGTTTATTTGTATCTGCAAAACAAATCATGTGATAAATGGGCTTGGTGAATTCCAATACTTACGTCACACGTGCCCAAAACTGACCATCAAGAGCGGTCTCCTCCACCTGTTCAAAACCTTGCTTGTTAGCTGCATTTGTAGCTCTTTCCTTTAACACCTGCCAGTGTGGACTTGATACCATGCTAGCCAATGACTCTCTTACCTTCAAGAGGTCCCTGAAGGTGAGGTAATAGCTAGCAAATCTAGTCTTCGCAATATTCAACAACGCCAATCTTGAGTGACTGCGGAAAAGGCCATGGGTATTGCTATGATTTGTAATAAATTTTATCATTTGTTTGCCTCTCTTGTACAAGTCACCAATCCATTTGTATTGTTGGTTTTTGTTCTTAATAATATTATGCATCAAAAGGTTCATTGTGTGAACCAAACACCCAGACCAAAATATGTTGGGGTATTTATCCTCAATAATTGCTCCCGCTGCCTTACAATTAGGAGCATTATTAGTGATGACTTGGATGACATTGTATGGCCCAATATGTTAAGTTGTTTCAAGTAATGGTTTTGCAATGTTGATGCCGGTCTTGAACTTGTCTGAGTAATCATATGCTACAAGAAACATGGCACCACTAACAGACACATCAAGAACACTTATTTGCCTTTTACATTTGTCCATCCATTAGATACAATGGACACCCCATGCTTAGTGCAAGAATTTGTCATTCTACTCAAAGAATGTGATATTTTTGCTTTTTCATGATCAAGTCCAATGGTTCTAGCCTTGTCATACCCAGGGCTCTTGTATCCTTTAGGGGAATAATTTATGGCAGAAACCATTTCATGCCAATAAGGTGAACGTAGAACATTGAATGGTATCCCACATGCATAGAGAAACCGATAAAATTTTGAATCCACATCATTGCTACACCCTTCATCAAGGAGATATGATATGGTTCTACGCCTTAAAGAGATGTTTGGTGACCTTGTGCATCCATATCCACTGCCATGGGAGGATGCTGAAGGAGTTCTTTGTGCATGTGATTGTGAGCTTGGTTCAAAGAAACCCTTTGATCTTTTAGATTTGTATTGGGTTTCCTCCTCTTTCCTTATGTATTTGGCTCTCTCTGTTGCTGACACACCTGTACATGTTTTGATTCCTATTTGTTTATCTCCATCCCATGGCCTTTTCCTGCAAAGGTGCTTTCTGGCATGGGTGTATGAACTTGTGTAATTATTGTTGCAATGGGGGTAGTGAAATTTAGTGGTTCCACCCCCTTTCCTTGCTTTAGGGCTAATAACATATTTCCACAATGGGGTTTGGTCTTGTTTAGTTTTTTGAGCTGAATGATGTTCACTCTCCTCCAGCTCCTCCTCACCAAGGTACTCCTATTCGGGGTTTTCATCAAATCCACTATAACCTACTTCTTCATCCCCTTCTTCATTTTCAACCCTCCTTTTTCTACTCTCCAACACCATAATAATAAAAAAAGGAACCAAGAAGAAGAAAATGCCAAGCAATATAACCATGATGTTTGAAATTTGATGTTTTGAATCTGCAAAAAAATGGAATGGGAAATAGAGAATTTTATTTATTTATTTATTTAACAATGAAGATAATCTTTTTTGCTAGATTATAGTGTAGATCCTACCTCTTTGGCCTCCAATCTCCCCTTGCAAGCTCTTCAAACTCCTCCAAGCTCCTCTCTCACCAAGCTCCTCTCCTTGCTTCAAACTCTCTCTTGCTCTCCAAACTCTCTTGCTCTCTCTCACTTAGGATGAAGTGAATAATGGAGGGGAGAGTTTATTTATTCCCCCTCCTCCCCTTCCCTCTCTCCCCTTTTCCCTCCCCTCGCCTCTCTCTCCATGCCACCATCGCTTCTCTCTCGGCCGTGCGGGCATTGCTCTCCGCCAGTAGGGAGCGATTTTTCCAACTGGGGAGCGGTTGGGAGCGATTGCTCCCCGACCGCTCCCTAGTTGGAAAAATCCTCTCTGAGCGACGGGGGCGACGCTCCCTCCATCGATCCCAAAAAAAACCAGGGAGCGGTTTCGTGCTCCCGAGTTGCTCCCGACCAGAGCGCGCATTGGGAGTGGGATCGAGGGGGTGGGTGGACGTTCCCCGCAACCCTGCACCTAGAGGACGATAGTTTGGAGGATGGCACTATACATATTGATGAACTGGAAGCATAACTTATGAGAGAGGAAGATGAAGAAACAACCATGCCACCCCCACCATCCAGTAGCACTGTTCGAGTTTTAAGTCTTGTTCCTTTGCTGTTGTCGCCTCCATGTACATCTTCACGTGGAGGGCATGTGTCTTCTGGTTCTGGTCGTGGGATTGTGGGGGAGGAGACTCCTAGAAGACCACTACGACCTGCTCAGAATTTAGACATTATTCGTTGTGGCAAGAGGAAGTAGTAGATGATAGATTTACTCGTCTTTTCTAGTTTCTAGTAGTTTTAATAATTGTTGACTCTTTCATATTTATTATGATATTTTTTGTAAACAATATATGACAATTTAAGTTTGAAGTTGGCAATTATAAGTCATTGGTAATGAATTATTAATATGATGCTTCGTGAAAGTTGAAAGTTGTTCCATTTCATTTCATTTTATAACATTTCATTTCATGTTAGATATTATTTGTTGTAACGGTTACACTTAGCTTACAACTTTGCTGATCAATGATGATAAATGTTATATATTGAATTTTGAAAGCTTGAAACTTTAAGATTGATGAATCATGATTCATGAGACTCAGTATATTGTATGTTACTAACTTGTGGACTTGGTTGATGAAGATTATAAGTTCTAGATGATTGTTGTTATATGGTTCAATCTATGTTTTTTATATCTAATTCATCATTCTACATGTTTTTGGTGACATATATGCATCAAAATATAAAAATTATATATTATATAAAAAACACTCTGGATTCGCTCCCAAACCGGGAGCTTCTGAAAATGTCGCTCCCGCTCCCAAGTAACCCTGATCTCTCCTTTATTTATAGATTCCTCATGGGGGTTTCTCTTCGTTAAATCTAATGTGAGGGGTTACAAGTGTAGCCCCAATTTGGGCTTTTTGCCCCACCTATTCCAAATTTACCCAGTGTTGCTCCAAAACATTGGATAATGGATTTCCCCCTTTATCAAAGACTATAGCCTATGGGGTTGGATATGCTATTTCATCCTCCCTTGGGCAATAAATCCATAGGGTTACAGAAAAGTTGACACTTTTGAACATGCTAATGCTTATTAGGAAACTTCTATTAGAATAAAAATACAATTTCTCCACCTGAAACCAGATTGTGAAGAACAGAGGCTGACTGAGCATGAGTTGTGTTTCTAGCTAATTTAAATGTTGCACGTAGTTTAGCTGTATCACATATCAGACCTGCTTCTGTTCCTCTTTTCTGTTGTTGAGACTTAGCTTCATTCTCTCTGTCACTGTGAACCTTGGAAATCAGAAGGGTCAGACATAAGTCTCCTCTTACCTTGTTTCACTGGAATCGTTTTTGACTGGAGACTGATCCTCCATTACATTTCTTTCATTAACTGCCTACAAAGCTATTTTCCTTTCTGTTCTAGGAAGGAGCTGCTTTTTTTGTTTTTTGTTTTTGTTTCAACACCTTTCTCTTGTTTAGCTAGGTGGAAATCCACAGTTTTCCTTTCCTTAATCATTTCTAAAGGCCAAAAATTTCAAGATCAACTCCTTCGGACAGATTGCAGTGAGATTGCTGGAATTGTTGCAAACATGATGTTGAAAAGTCACATTTTCATAGTCTACTACTTGCTTCTGAAACACGACAGAGTAATCTATGGGAATTTTCTTTTGGTAGGGCTCATGGTCAAAATGATCTTGATGGAAATTCAAACAAAAAATTATAGATCTCTGAACTTTTCTATATAACAAACTTTTCAAGAGCATTACTGCTCTTTTCAAAGATCTCTTTTTCCATAAGTGCATGGGAAGACTAAGAAGTTTAACCCAAACAAGGGAGTAAAAGAGGGCTAAAGTGGCTAGATTGAACTTACGAAACTAAGGCTTCATGAACAGGGTTCACATTTCCTCAGAACCATGCACCCTCTCTGAGCAGGTAGATCTGTCATTAGGTATGATGTCTGGTTTATGATTTATCCAAGTATATGACAGGTGTAAAATGGGGTTAAAGTGGCTGGATTGAACTTAAGAAATTAAAGGCCTCATGAACAGGTTCACATTTCCTCAAAACCATGGGCCCTCTTTGAGTGGCTAAATCTTTCATTAGGTTTTATTATTTATCCAAGTATACGATGAAGAGAAGTTTTGCACCAGTTCATGGAGACCAGATGCTTGAAGGGCATTCTGTCTTGGCTAAAAACTGCTAAACCTGCAGATCAGAAAGGAATTTGAAAAAGCTAAAATCTTATTGTATCCCAGTTGAATCCTGCTTTGCAGAACATGTTTCTATTACTTTCCACCTGAAATGAAGTGGAGTTTTAAATTGAGGCATGACTGCTGTCATGCTTAGGTCCAAACAAGGCTTTATTAATGTTGCTTTAGGGGTTGCTGTTGCAGTCCCATTATGTACTGACTAGATGTACTTTTTAGTCCTATTGACCTTCTTAGTGTGGTCATTTGTTGGACATTAATAAAATTATCTTTTCTTATCTTATCTAGAATGAGATTACCACTTTTCTCTCAAACAGAGCTGTTTCTCCTCCTAATATATTCTGCCAACCCCTGGAGAGTGGCTAACAACCTGCTTCAAAGAAGTGCGTGAAGATGGTATGATTCAGCAAAGCTATTCAAAACTTACAACTATGGTGTACTGCTAATCACCATTACTCCCACGACCACCCGGTTATTTGTTCCTTCATTGGGATGCCAATTATTGGCATTTATTTTAGTTTTAAAACCCAAGTCATAGAATTTGTTTAGAAACATCAGTTAACTCTTTAACAATATCAGGATTCATCGTAAACTGTACAGTGGCCTGTATTGCTACTTTATTATTTAACTGATTTGTCGTAGATGTTTTAACAGCCATGACACTTTTAATTTTTAAATGCTGGACTAATCCATGAAGTTCCTTTGATTATAACTTATAATCATAGCCTTTAGGGCTATGAACAAAATGCTTGTTTATAATTAAATTCTTATTCTGGTTTCTCTTAATTTTCTTGAATTGGTGGTTGATACTCTGTTTCGGATGCTGTGAAATTACATGTTAAAAGATCCATTTCGTTGTTGTATGCAGCTATAATAGCATCATGGCAGCAAAAAAGGGGAATCCACCAGTGATGCCAGGCATAATGACCCCTGCAGGCCCCCTTGATCTTATGTCTGTATTATTACGTAGTCGGGTTGTTTTTATTGGTCAACCGGTAAACGCCCAAGTTGCTCAGCGAGTTATATCACAGCTTATGACTCTTGCTGCCATTGATCCAGATGCAGACATTTTGGTATGCCTTTCACCCTTGCACTGTTTTCAATTATGCATTTAGTGGATTAGTTAATTTACATGCATTTTCTGATGGGCAAAAACAGTGGATTTCAACAAAGAGCACAGGAGGCTTCATTTCCTTTACAGTTCTTTAGAATGAAATTGCCAATTTGATTTCCCTAAACAAATTGAACAAGCATTGATGTCAAATATCATCTTCATCAAGTTGTAGTTTGGGATTATAATTTATATAAAACTAATCTGGAGTGGTAGACTGTATTTTTTGCTCCAAGGAAAATCTTGCAGGAAAACCCAAAGGATGCCTTCCCACATTTGTGGATGGCATCCCTGGTAAATCTGTTGGCATAGAGTCATAGACTAGTGCACCTCATCCAGGGGGTTTCAAACTGGGCACCTGCCATCATGGAACTAAGCCGAATGCCCAGCAACACTAGTGACATCAAGTTGGGCTAACCCTTGGGCTAAGTAGCAGACTGTATTTAAATGGTTAATGCCCATAAATAACTTTAACCAAAGTGTAAGAACCAAGACATGGTGTCTTGAAATATCTTATTAAGAAATGTCATTTAAGAAGACTTATTACATGAGAATAATAAAATTGCTAGTAGTCAATGGGATCTAGCATGGGTGGTTAAAGCAAGGTTTGTTATCCTCCCAACCCAGGTCCGATTGCCAGTGCCCACTAGTGGTATGTTTGCCCTCATGGGCTGGCTTGCCTCCACAAGGAGCTATTTTATGTGGATGGGGCCTGCTCACATTTTTGGGTGACTTTGGTGGAATATATTTCCCCCAGTCATGGCTGTTTAGCTGTGATTTGCCTTTACAAGTCCATGGGTGCAATTCCTGTTCTTAATTGAAGCTTTTCAAAAAGTAAAAGAAATTATGACGTAATATTTACTTTCAGCTTTGCAATTTTCTTGGTTTCATATTTCACTTTAAGTCTCCTCTGGTTTCTTAAACCCTTGCATGGTTCTGTTTTGCAGATGTACTTAAACTGTCCAGGTGGAAGCATATACTCAATTTTGGCTATTTATGACTGTATGTCATGGGTAAGGCTTCAGTTTGATTAAGTATATAGAAAATAGATTATATTTTCTCTTGGAAAGTCTTTAACCAATTTTTTCTATGAATTAGCAAATGACTTGTTCTCTAATGCAGCTTTATATTAGCCTTCATGTTATGTACAGTATTTCTTTCATTGGTCTCCTCTAGTTACAATATAGTCACTTGGCTTCCTCTTCCCTCTCATTATGCACTTATTCATGATGATGACTAGCTACCTAGAGTTGCTTTGGCACTCTTTCAACTTGTGAGGACTGAATTGCACTTTTGAATTCCATTGATCCACTTTTTTGGTAATTGTGGACATTAATAAAATTATCTTAGCCACTGTCGGCCTTACTCTCTGTTGGAATTTCTAAGTCTAATTGTTAGAAACCCTTCATGTACTTTTCTGATTTTTTTTTTGGTAGGTAAGCACCTACGGGGATTTGAACCAGTGACCTATCGCAAGGAGTGCCTTAACAGTTCACCCATTCAACGTCAATCCAAAGCCATGTGGGCACTTTTCTGATTTATTTCTGCCTACTTGTTCTGATTAATTAACAAGTTATTTACCATGTAAATACTGAAAATAAATACAAGTACATGCTCAACACATTATAGATCATCAACTAAAGGAAACAAAACAAGCACACAAGTGACACCGTTGTTTTTGGACCAATGTCCCTGGAAAAACCCAATGTGGGAAAACCATTGCAGCTACCTGAGGGTTTTATTATTATGTAGTTTCTGAATACAATTTGGTTGTCAAAACCGGCTCACCCAACAGAGAATAATCTCGACAGTAGTACTTCTTTACTTGGAAGCAGATATTCAGGCTGAAACCCCAAATAAACACTCCAACATCTCCCAGCTCTAATCTGCCCCACGAAAACCCCAACGTCAGCCTCTAGGAACTGCGTCAGCCCTTTCTGGCCCAAGGTCACCCTAGCTTGTCCTGCATCAACCTCTGGAGGCGTTGCGTCAGCCCTTAGAGCCTCTGTGTCACCCACGCTGGCTCTCTGAGGCACTGCGTAGTTCCTGGCTGCCTCTGCGTGAGCCCTGTCTGGCTTTGCGTGAACCTTTGGTTGACTCTGCGTCCCTCTCTCCCGGCTTCTACGCTGATCCTCCTGGTACTATCTCTGCCTCTCTGCTTTTGTATTCACTGCCCCTCAGCTGTAACTTTGATCACTCTTTCGACTTCCTCAGCAAACCCTGCCCTAGAAAATCGAAATCTTGATCAACTTGGTGTGTTCTCCAAGTGACCCTCAAGCCTTCTCTTATACTTTTCTCGTTGACAATTCAACAGCCGATTTTAAGTCCCTAATCAATGGCCAAGATTATCTCTGGCTTAATCCATGACTTTTGGACCCTTCTAACACAGTTTTATATTAATTCACATTAATATTTTATTTTCCCTAAGTTTAGACTTAGGGACTCCATTAAAAATATTAATTATTTTAATATCTCCCAAACTGTTTAGAATCTGTCCAAACCATTTCTGGGTATTGGAGATCTCATGTGCTTTAGCCTCTGCACCAATTTTCGTGGCTAGACCACATCCGATGCTACCCCAAATCAACACTCTCCTTCGGCCTCGTTGCTCTCGTGTGGACAACCGTAATCTCTCGTGGCTGCCTTCTCACTGAATTTGCTCTCGACCAACCACTGTCCCTCGACCAACAACCATCCTGCGTTGCTCACTATGTCAACCTACATCATTACCTACATTGCCTTGCGGCTAAACCCTTGTGCCAACCCTGCTCTCGACCAACCGTCGTCCCAACTAGCTCAACCAATTGCCGTTCCAACCAACTCGACCAATCATTGTCCCAACTTGGTTGCCACCATCCTGGCTTGTCCTCAACCCAACTTGACCTCGACACAGTTGTCGTCGCTTTTTTCTACAACGAGACTCTGCACAAAACCCTAGTGGTGGATCTCTCTTCTACTCCTTCCTCTTCATCTCCCTTCCCTCCCACTCCACATCACTCCTTTGCTCACAATACCCCCCCTCTCAAAATCCCCCTCTTCTCCTAGTACTTCCATTCCCTTCACACCCTTAACTTTGTCTTCTGCCCTCTCCTTCACCTCACCTTTTCAATGCACTGGAAATAGCATGCATACTAGTCTAGGGTCTAACGTGCAAAGTGATGACAAGACAAGTACTACGTTATCTACACCCCATGCTTAACACCCCCTCGACTGATCCTTCTATACTCGCTACCAAGTTTTGCCAGTTTGTTACATTGTTTGAGCATTTACAAGAATAAGTGAAGTTCTTGTCCTCTAGGGTCTTATGGTTGGAATGGAACTTATCTCTCAGGAAAATGCTTTAGGAAAATTAGGTTAGTACACTCTACAACCACTCAACGATGTTATACATGTAGAGATCCTTGATATCAAAAATAAACACAAAGAGATATGAAATCAACAGGGCATTCTTAAATAGGAAATAGAGACATATCAAAACATGGGCACAAGTGGTTAAGAGGAAAGACAAGACCACGCCAGGTTGAGAGAAGAGCGCATTGGGAGAGCTAGAGAATTAAACGTAAAGATTAGGTGACTTCCCTTACCCCTTTCTTCCTTGGATCCCCTATAGGCCGGCATCATATTCTTTTGGGATAACCTAGACCCCTAGACATTACTTTCAATCTTCGATAATATTCGGTCAATCCTAGGAATCCTCTTAGCTTGGAGATATTGATTGGTTTGGGCCATTCCCTTATAGCCTTGATCTTATTAGGATCTACTTTTACTCCTTCCTGGGATATTATATGTCCGAGATACTCCATTTCGTCTTTCCCAAAAGTGCATTTGGACTTCTTGGCAGAGAACTGATGCTCTTCTAATACAGTAAGAACTTGCTCCAAATGTTGTAGGTGCTCCTTGCATGTTTTAATATAAATTAGAATGTCATCAAAGAACATTAACACAAAATTCCTTAGATATGGTTGGAAAGCTCGTTCATAGTAGCTTGGAATGTTGCTGGTGCATTGGTTAAACCAAAAGGCATTACTTTAAACTAATAATGACCTTCATGTGTTCGGAGCACGGTTTTTGCTTTGTCTTCCAACCTTATTTTGATTTGGTAATACCCTGACCTTAAGTCCAATTTTGAGAAGTATTTAGTTCCATGAAGATCATCCAACATTTCATCGATAAAAGGGATTGGAAACTTGTTTTTAATTGTTTTTTATTTAGTCCTCGATAATCGACACATATTCTGAACGATCCATCTTTCTTTCGAACTAATACAACTGGAGCAACATACAGACTTCTATTTTTTGTGATAATGCCACATTTTAAATATCTTGGACTAACCTTTCAATTTCGGTTTTTTGACGATGTGGATATCGATACGATTTGATGTTTGTGGGATTTGA
Organism: Pinus tabuliformis; assembly: GCA_031772625.1. NCBI lineage: Eukaryota > Viridiplantae > Streptophyta > Pinopsida > Pinales > Pinaceae > Pinus > Pinus tabuliformis. The sequence goes on from CM062813.1 coordinate 1,090,007,279, forward strand.
TCTTGATTTGACTTCGATTGTATTCTCGATTTCTCTTTTAGGAGGTAACTTCATTGGAAGATCTTGGAATACTTTTTTGTGCTTTTGAATTAGCTCTTGGACTTCCAGTGCTTCTTCGTTGCCAGTGCTTCTTCGTTGACTAGATTTGAAGTTAACATTTCTAATTGATGACACTCTATTAAATACGTTGGTGCTCCCTTCCGAATCATTTTCATTATCTGGGATCATGATACAATTTGATTCTCAAGGGGATGGAACCCATATAACATGCATTTCTGCCCTTCCCATTTAAATTTTATAAATTGCTTTTGATGGTTGGCAGAGTAAGTACCTAGGGTTTGAAGCCATTAGATAACTAGGACCACATCCACTCCTCCTAATGGTACAATGTAGAATGAAGATTCTAGATTATAGTATTGAATTTGTAATTTGACTTTATGGCATTTCCCTACTTTTTCAATTTTCTTACCATCAACTACCATAACCTTCACGTTGGGCATGGGAAACGTAAAAATGTTGAGTCTTTTCGCCATAGTTGAGTCCAAAAAGTTGTGGGTGCTACCGGTATCGATCAGAACCATTACGTTGCTCTTCTTGACTCCAAGCCTTCTAGTTATGACTCGGAGTCAACAATGCTCGTTAAAATGGCTAAGATTGACAGTGCTACAACATACCTCACAAAGATCACTTCAGTGAGAGATGAGTTGGTAGCCGCAGGTGAGATCATTGCACCCACTGAGTTGGTGAGGATTGCTTTAAATGGTCTTCCCAAGACTTGGGAGAATTTTGTGGATGGCATTGTTGCACGAGAAAGCCTTCCCGGATGGGAGAGGTTGTGGGATGATTGCATTCAGAATGAGATCAGAAAGAACCATCTTGGGGTAGACAAACAGGTGGAGGAGGATGACAATGTGGCATTGTTAGCAAGAGGCAAGAAGGGCAGAGCAAAGAAGCAAGCTTCCAACAGTGGAGGCAAAGGAAAAGGTAAAGGCAAACAACAGAACAAGGAGAAGGACTATTCCAAAGTCAAATGTTGGAATTGTCAAAAGTTGGGACATTATGCTGTTGTGTGTCCGGAGAAGAAGAACAAGAAAGGGAGAGACAAACCCATGGCAGCTTCTACAAAGATAGAGAGCTTCTCAGAGAGCTTTGATCGGGAGCTTGGCTACATAGCTTGTGAGGCCACTAGTGCACGATCACCTGCCATACAGGTTCAGAGGGAGTGTGCATTCCCCGCTACTAGCAGAGCATCTTCTAGCATTTGGTATGTTGACAGTGGCGCTTCCCGCCACATGACAAGAGTCAGAGAGTACTTCTCAGAGCTTTCAGAGGGTCATGCTAATATGGAGGTAGTACTTGGTGATGACAACGTTGTTAGAGCAGTCGGTGTGGGGACATTGACATTTGATAGGGGACCCAAACCTCCCTTGAAATTGTCAGATGTTCTATATGTGCCTGGAATGAAGAAGAATCTGGTATCTGTCTCAGCACTTGAGGACAAAGGGTATGATGTGTTGTTCAGGAGAGGGCAGGTGCTTATATATCCTAGGGGAACTCCAACTTCTTTAGCTAGAGATATTGGTGTGCGCCATGCCAAGGTGTGCAAGTTCTCATTCTAGCCCATGATGGCATTGAGTAACAGCACCCGAGACAAGATCGACAGCGGATCTAGCAGATCAGAGTTGTGTGAGATTTGGCACCGCAGGATGGGGCACATGTATCATGGGGCCTTGAGTACATTGCGGGAGATCACCACTGGTGTGCCAGATTTCAGTTCTGATCACCTTGATGTATGCAAAGGATGTGCTATGGGGAAGTTTGCCATATCCCCTTTTCTCAGCAGTGACAACAGAGCAACCGGGATCCTTGACTTGATTCATACCGATGTGAGTGGTCGGATGTCTCATGTATCCGTGAGTGGCTATGATTACTATGTTTTATTCATTGATGACCACTCCAGGAAGACCTAGATTTATTTCTTGAAGACCAAGAGTGAGGTCTTCAAGCAGTCTCAAGAGTTCAAAGCTCTTGTGGAGACCTAGACAGGTAGGAAGATCAAGGTCCTCAGGCCGGACAATGGAGGGGAATATACCCTTGGTGAGTTTGTTGATTTTTGTGCTGAGACAAGCATTACGAGGGAGTTCACAGTTCCTTACAACCCCAACAAAATGGGGTTGCGGAGAGGAAGAACAGATCCATTGTAGGGGTTGCCAAAGCCATGCTTCATGATCAGGGGTTACCTTTATTTTTGTGGGCAAAGGCCTACAACACTACGGTGTACTTGCAGAACAGGGGTCCACATCGTGCCTTGGGGAATGTGACTCCGGAGGAGGCTTTTTCTGGGAAGAAGCCTGATGTTGGGCACTTTTGTATCTTTGGGTGCCTTACATATTCCTATGTCCCCAAGGAGAACAGGACCAAGCTAGAGCCCACTACAGTCAAGGGCATCTTTGTGGGTTATAGCGAGACCTTGAAAGCTTATCGAATTTATATTCCTGCGCAGAGGAAAGTGGTTGTCAGGCTGGTGTGAAGTTCGAGGAGGAGAGAGCTTTCAGGAGGTCATGGGAGTTAGAGTATCCAGAGTCACCAGACCCTCAGGAGCAGCTAAGTCAGTCACAGGGATCCAGTGGTCAGGGATCAGGAGGTACATCGATTACAGCGACAGGTCCATCAGTGAGTAGTGGCTCTCAGAGTCAGGTGGGTGGTTCTTCGGGCAACATGCAGGGCAGTCCGCAGATAAGTTCATAGGGTAGTCCACTAATGGACAGTTCGCATGGTACTTCAGCATCTACAGGCACAGATTCAGGCATGAGGTTAGTTGGCAGGCCTTTAGGAGTTCAGGCATCTGATGATGATGAGGATTCTTTCACTTCGGTGGGAGAAATATGCCCAGGGAAGAGGAAGCCCAAGTGGCTTCAAGATACCTTGTGTGAGGCCACATTAGTTGCTAGGCCAAAGAGACAGGTTAGAGAGAGTAAACCACCTGAGTGGTTCTATAGTTACATGGCATTGGTAACAAGCATTTTTGACTTCAAGCCTTCTAGTTATGAGGAGGCAGCTAGCCAGCAGGTCTGGAGAGAGGCCATGATGGAGGAGTATTCTTCTATTATGAAGAATGATGTTTGGGAGGTAGTGCCGAGGCCTGAAGGTAAATTAGTTGTTACTTCCAGATGGCTCTACAAGATAAAGCATGCTGCAGATGGTAGCATCGAGAAGTTCAAGGCTCGATTTGTGGCGATAGGGTTCTCATAGGTAGAGGGAGTTGACTATGAGGAGACCTTCGCTCCCGTAGCTCAGTATACATCTATTCGCTCCATTATATCAATTGCAGCAGAGATGCTTTGGAAGATCCACCAGATTGATGTGAAGATCGCATTTCTCAATGGATTCATTCAGGAGGAGGTTTATATTGAGCAGCCACAGGGCTTTGAGGTACATGGGAAGGAGTCCCATGTATGCAAATTGAAAAAGGCACTCTATGGCCTGAAGCAAGCTCCTAGAGCTTGGTACTCGAGGATGGGTTTCACAAACAGTGAGGCTGATCCGAACCTATACTTCATTGTGATGGGTGAGGAGCCTCTCATTCTGGTGTTGTATGTTGATGACTTGATCATCACTGGTGCAGAGAGACTCATTGAGGGCTGCAAGAGAGATCTTGCTTCAGAGTTTGAGATGAAGGATATCGGCTTGATGCATTATTTTCTGGGATTGGAGGTATGGTAGGAGGAGGGGCATTTCTTCCTGGGACAAGGGAAGTGCATTGTGGATATTCTTAGCAGATTTCACACGGAGGACTGCAAACCCATGTCTACACCTATGATCACTAACTGGAAGAAGCTTCACGGTTCTGATTCCGAGTTGGTGGATCCTACTCTATACAGACAACTGATTGGTAAATTGATGTATTTGGTCAACACTCGACCAGATATATGTTTTGCAGTTAACACTATGAGTTAGTTCATGTGTGAGCCCAGGAGAGTGCACTGGGTGGCTGCAAAACACATTCTTTGTTACTTGCAGGGGACTGTGTATTTTGGTCTGGATTATAGACAGGGTGATGGAGTGAGACTGACAGGGTACACGGATTCAGATTGGGCAGGTTGTGCTTCAGATAGGAAGAGTACTTCTGGGTGTTGTTTTGGGTTGGGTTCGGTAGTTGTGTTGTGGATCAACCGGAAACAACAGTCAGTTGCATTGAGCTCAGTTGAGGCAGAGTATATGGCTGCTAGTTTGGCTAGTTGTGAGGCCATATGGCTTCGCAAGATATTGTTTGGTCTATTTGGTCATGCATTGAGACCTTCAGTAATTTACTGTGATAATCAGAGTTGCATAAAACTCACAGAGAGTCTAGTTTTTCATGATAGGTCAAAGCATATTGAGATCAAGTATCACTTCATTAGAGACTATGTCCAAAAGGGCGCTGTCAAGCTTGAGTACATTTCCACAAATGAGCAGGTAGCAGACATTTTCACCAAAGCCTTACCACGGGGCAAGCATGTCTACTTCAGAGACAAGATGGGAGTGGTGAGGAACACTTTCCTCGGTAAGAGGGATTGTTAAAATTTGGGTACTATAGGACAAGTGGTTCCTTAAGGCTTTGATCTTTGGCCTAGGGAAAAGTGTCCAAATTTATTTGTACTTTTCTCCTAATGTGACTTTATAAGTGGTAAAGTCAATTTAATTTAAAAGGTGACTTTATAAGTGGTAAAGTTACATTCTAATTTAAAGGTGACTTTACCACTTATAAAGTCACTTTAGGAGAAAAGTACAAATAAATTTGGACACTTTTCCCTAGGCCAAAGATCAAAGCCTTAGGGAACCACTTGTCCTTTGGTACCCAAATTTTAACATCAAATCATATAATCTCAAAAAATGTTGACGGTTGGTTACAAGCACGCGAATTTGCAGGGGTTTTGGCCGTCGACAGGGAGACAACTGGGACGAGGTTTTGGCAGTGCTAGCGGCCGACAGACCAAGGTGAGCAAACTTGCTATGCGAAAGGAAGATTAGGGAATGACAGCGGAATCACGGTGGGGAATGATTGTAGATCACTCGATGGAAGACACTACGGCAACAAAGGAAGAACACGGTGAACGAAGCAAAGAAGAAAAAATCGGGAGGCAGCAGAAACAATCTTCGCGGATCGGAGGGTCTAATACCAAATGGAGCACTTATACTTGATAAGAATGTATATATATATATATATTATTAAATAACTGAATGATGTTTACACTTGTGGGAGGCCCTGACTTAAATACAACTTTGGGTGCCTCTTGGTGAATGGGCATGATCTTGATCATGCCCTTGCCTAATTAATTACTAATTACAAATTGTTTAATTTTTATATAACATACATACTCTAATAAGGTCATTGTCGCCTCACTATTTGTGAATGATAAATACACAATGGTATTGAGCTTCCAAGTATTTTAAATCTTATCAACTATATCTTAAATAATTGAGTATTATTGGCATTCATCTTTTCTTGGAGTGTCATTAAAGTTTCTAAGTAAGAGAAATGATAATCTTGTGAGAATAATCGTTGGTATCTTATCGAGCATTGGTTAAATCATTCTAAGTGATTCAATTATCATTGAGTAAGTATTATGAAATTTGAGCACATCCTGTGATTGTTGAATAATTGCATATTTTGGGCATCTATTGTATCTTATCAGCACTTGGTAGCTTGGCAGACATTCTTGTGGTTAAGATTGTATTTCATCAAAGTACTTGTTGATATAATTGAATATTTAAATCTCAAATAAGTACTTAAAGAAGCCTTAGACAATCTCACCTTAAGAATCACTCAACTTACCTTGCATTACATTCTAGAATTAGTTGTGCATTTAATAACTAACCTCCAAGCATAAGTTTTGGTTGATAAAGAAATAAGAAAATCCTTCATCTTTACTTGAGAAGTCTAGCCCCTCTAGTAATTAAAACAGTGACCTTGCAGTCGTAAGAGTCACAGTCTCTGCAACGCCGGAGGCACCGAATATGTTAGATTTCAAGGAGAGGTATCGTTAATCATGTTGAAAAGTAACTGGGTTCAGTCTTCATAATCACATGTGTAATTGTGATTTTATGTAATTGATGAAAAGAAGAAAAATAAAATTATTATTGTAGTGCTTGTCTCATGGGTTTCATGAGCAAGGAATTTTATTTTAGTGATGGCTCCCATTATGAGCCTTTAGGATTTGTCATCTAGTCATAAAAGTCAATTTTAGTCTATGTCATGTATGAAGGACCCTTCTTGGGCATATTACACTTGTGTATGAGTCAATAGAAATGTCAAGTAGCCCTCCAAGACTGAACACAAGCATTATCTTCAAGTCGGCTTCAAATAGAATTAATTAAGTCCTCCAATAGTCATGTTGGCTCACCCTATTCAAGTCGGCCTATTATAGAGGCAAACCACTATAAATAGGGTTGTCTGAATTTCATTTAGACACAGGATTTTTGGTGATCAAGTATGAAGAGCAAGGTACAGAAAAACAGTGCGAAGGCGATCAAGAAAGAGGCTAAGGATCAACGTAGGGTGAAGGAAGTCTTGGGTCTGTTTTTTTTGGGTGTTGTAGCTGTCACTTTTGCAAAGAAAAAAGTAACCATCTATTGTAGTAAGGTCAAGTTTCAAAGGAAACCAGATTAAAGTCATAAGGAAGGCCGAGTTGCCAAAGAAGTATCCTCCACCTCAAGCGAAGGAGATTAAGGACTGTCATCTACACGTGCAAGGGTTCTGATTTAGGGCTGAAATGTTGCAGGCTTGAAACAGAGGAAAGGAAGCTTAGATCTGAAAGGAAGTCGAAGCAGAAGGAAGGAGTAGGTAGTTGACCATCATTGATTCAAGAGGGCAAGATAGGAAGCTTGGTGTCTTGGTCTTGGAGAGGTCTAATAGGTCAAGGGTCTTGGTCTTGGTATTCGTCAATTGGAATCTCTATAAAAAGAAGAATTTGTTCGGGTTTTCTCTCAAAGATTGAGAGGTTTTGGCCCTGGTTGAAAGCCTATATTTTGTGTCTCTTGTCTCTTTATGGTTTATGCATTGGTAGTTGTTTGATGAAGAAGAACAGTAATAACTTAAGTAAAGGAAGATCCTAATCTAAAGAAGTAAAAAACACTCACAAGTAGTTACTAATAGAAGAGAAAACACATAATTACTACGCCCTAGATTTCTCAACATGGTATTGAAGCTAAGGTGACTAAGTCAAGGAAGGGAATCTTATCAAGGGACACTCAATGATCAAATCTCAAGAAAGGCATCAATCCGAAGATAATCTTGAAGAAGTCTACAAAGAAGTATTAGGACCATCATCAAAGAAGAGAGGGCCAAAACCCTACGTCTACTCAAGTTGAAAGGATCTACAAATCAAGTTGAAGTGCTTTGAAAGTTGTTCATCCAAAGGAAGCTAGAGGCATTGTCATCAAGACTCTAAGGCGATCTCTCTCAAGAAATACCCCTACCATTGAAGACATCATCATCATCAAAAGATTCAAGGGATCTCCCTTTGTTTGGGATCAAGGATCATTATTGAAGAAAACTATCTTCATCAAAAACAAGTTTTCTATCCTTTGTATCATCATCAACATCAAGGAAGCAACAAGAAGAAGGAGCATTCTATCAAGTAAGTATATTTGTCAAAATGTGTCTATGCAAGGAAAGCAACATTGGTTGGCGCTTCAAACTATCTTGCATGGAAGAAAAGGACAGATCTAAATGTCATTGAAAATGAGATGATGGAACATGTCAAAGGATATACCACTAAACCGGGAGAGGAAGATGCTCAAGCTCTTGCCAAGTATATGATAGGGGAAGTTAGAGTTCAAAGGATTCTCATAGAATCCATCAAGGATCCCCTTATCTCATATGTATCTAAACTTGAAACTTCAAAAGAAATCTATGACAAGCTAGTAGAGTCGTGTTCCGTAAGCATTGCTGGAGAAGTCTTGTCATTAAGGAAAGAACTATACAAGCTAAAGATGTCTAGGGAAGATGGAATAACCTTATACTTTATGAGGATATCTGAGATCTGGGATCAACTACAAGATCTAGGAGAAGTCAAATCTGATAGTGAAATGGCTATAGTTGTATTAAATGCACTGCCGGAGGAGTGGGGTAACTTCACTTAAAGTATTTATGGGAAGAAAGAAGCTACTCCATTCCAGGATCCATGGTCCCTATGCAAGATTGAAGAATCTAGACTAAAGGCCAAATTTAATGTGGGAGCAGGTGAGCAAAGTCAAGCTTATGCTACAATGACAAGAAGAAAAGGAAAATTTGGAAAGTTTGGTTCTTGGAAAAAGAAAAGGGACATGACTAAAATTCAATGCGATGGGTGTCAAGAATATGGACACTACAAAAGAGATTGCCCTAAGATCAAGAAAGACAATAACAAAAGAAGAAGAGACGAAGCTCATATCACCGAAGAAGTGGAGGAAGCTGAAAAGAAGAAGTCCAAGATAGAGGAAGTAAGAGATCTCTACTATGTCTGAGATAATCTTCCTCACCTAAGTTCATTTCAAATTACTAAGTCTTTTGTTGTAAGATATGGTTACCATAATTCACTAAATGGGATGCATCAAGGCATCATAGAAGCAATGAAAGAAAGAGCTCGGGACATCATCGTAGAGAAGCATGAAAGATGGCTAGAATCTATGGAAGTCAAGGATATAGCTCTTTCGAATCTCATTAAGTGGCAAGGTCATCTAGTACAAGGTTCATCATACATCTGACGAAAGGAAACATTTGCTGATGGGGATACTTTAGATCCTTGTTATGAATAAAATTATTAAATATAAAAATGATGATAATTGTAATAATGATTAGTTAATTAGTAATTAGTGATGAAGAGGCATGTCTAAATGGGACATGACTTTCCATGAAGAGGCACCTGCCTAGTATATAAGCAGGCCCTTCACTCTCATTTGTATCATCATTCTTACTCATACATTTTAATATATATTCTTGTATCTCAATGGATATCTACATATTCCTGGATTCTAAGTCTTCTGGATTATTTAACTTGAAGAACGAACTTTATTCGTTACATTGGTATCAGAGCAGTTTGGTCCTCTAGGCTGCTTAACTGCTGCACAAAGCCACCTTCTCTAATCAAGGTCTTTGACCATAAAAATCGTCAACCTTGTTGCCGTCATGAATGAAGCTTTCGCTACACAAATTGGAGTTTCTCCATCTTCGCCAATAGGCCCTTGGCCATAAAAGAAAAGAAAAAAATATTGAATTCATTTTTTTATTATAAAAAGTTAAAATTTAATAAAAATAAATAAATAAATAAAAGAAGAAAGAAGAAGAAGAGGAATAGCACAATTGAAGGACAAAAAAACAAATTCTATATTAGAAAAAATAATAATGATATATTTTAAAGAAATTATAAAAAGCATATTAGAGAAAAAAAGGATTTATTTAGAACAAAAATATTAAAAAAATCAATATACACATTAAAAGAAAGGGAGTCATTATTAAAAAGAAATTAAAAAAAGGGTATTTTGTAAAAAAATAAAAATCAAAAGAGGATTAAAAAAAACAAAATTCCAAAGAGCACACAGTTGCAGTGCTACGCTAGCCAGCAAGTCAAACAATTTGATATACCAATCCAGCCGTTAGTCTGAATTTATTTAATTCTTGAGGCAATAGGGCAGTCCGTACGAACCACTGTCATAGCCACCACTTTCCGAATTATTCAGCGACCATTTCAGAATTTTTAAATTGTGCAATTTGTACGAATTCCAATCCATACAATACATCCACAATTACAGGGTTGTTGTGATTGCACAGTCATACGATTACAGGGTCATAAGATATATAATTAAATTGGTAGTGAATTTAGTATGATCATTACAAGTCATTGACTGCAATATCCACTTAAACTGCCATTGATACTCACAACCATCACCGTTCGTATAATTTCATCGACCGAAATTCCAAAAAATTTGAACTCAGTAAACTATTTTGTGATAACCACAATTATTGGTGTTGTGTCTGAATCTGTGTTATCTTATAGACGGATCATACCACCCGTATAATCACTGCAGTTACAGATTTTCGAATTAAAAACCTTGACCCTCTGACCAACCGAGATTTCTTCGATTGCTGGCCGCATTGTGATCCGCCAACCATCGTGTTCATTTTAGGAACCAACGTCTTCCATCGTTGACCTCCAACCTATTCGTGCCTTTCGATTATATAATTCCTTTCAATTATATAATTCTCTATATAGTCATATAATTACATAGTTATAAGGGTTGCAATTATTAAATTACATAGTTATAATTATATTATATAATTTATAATTTATAATTATAAGTTTTATCATTATTAATTATATATAGTTATAATGATATAATCAATTTAAATAAATAAATATAAGAAAAAGGAAAATATTATAAAAAAGGGAGGAAAAGGTTATATAAAACCCTATAAAGTATAACAACAAAAAGGGGTATAAATAAAAATAATTATATATATATCCAATTTTTTTTTATAATTATTTGGAATATATATATATATATATATATATATATATATATATATATATAAAGTCCAAGTGTCATTTGACAAATTTATTAACAAATACAACATGGATTCCAAGACCAAACTGAAGGAAGGAAGATTTCCACAAACCTTACCCAGTTATGCTAAAATGCTATTTAAAATTAAAGGTAGTCTTGCAGGAAAAGGGCTATTGCTATCTCACCTACTGAAGAAAAAAATTATATAACGCCTAAAATCGCAAACCACTCAGTAATTTCGGAGTTAAATATAATTGAAAAATTAGATGTCTTCAACAAAAAACAATATGAATTAACTGATTTACAATTAAACATTGGAGATTATACATTTATATCGCAATTCTCGGTTCAATCCCTATGGAATGATCAAAGTGACATAATTTGGGGATCACCATGGATGGAAAACCTAGGTTCTTTCATCCTGAATACGAAAAAGAAGTTTTTGACATTCTCATACAAAAAGAAAAAACTAACACTTCAAGATGTTACATTGAAGCCAAATTCAGTAACGCAGACGACATACAAGATATTTCAAAAGTATTTTTTCAAGAAGGTAAAAAGTTTTACAAAATATGCAAAATGAAGTTGACAAGATCACTGCTGACAAAAATCAAGAAGTTTCTCGGCTTAAAGATGATATTGAAAAATTACTGACGCAAATTAAGAAGCTTAAGAAGGATAAGAAGTCATTGGAGAACAAGGTACAACAACTTATTGTGAAGGAAGCATTAAATGTACGACTTCAAGTTGACGAAAAACAACATATACCGATCCAGTGAATGTCACAACTCAGGAAGAAGACAACCAAGTTGAAGAAAATACAAACTTAGATCTTGCAGTTCAGACAATGAACATTCCAAGTGAATGTTCTGTAACCAACTCAACAACATCCTCGCCAGAAAAAAATAAAAAATTTGCCACACGCCCAATAAGGGAAAGTCAAACCAAAAAATTCCATATCGACATCCAAATCATGAGAGTAGACAACGCAATCAAGGTACGTATATGTACCATTCTGTTAATTTTTAGATAACAAGCGTATGTTCTATGCTTAAGAGAAATTTACTTCAATTTTTCTTATTAGCCCTGTTGACCACTACATGTCAATGACCCATAGCAGTACAACCCCTTTTTTTGCAAAAGGAATAGCGCCTGATCGACGTGTCCATGCCGTTCAGTTATCATCATTAGCCTGATCAACATGTTATAATGTAAACCCATTCTGCATGTGTATACTGTAAATAATCTCAGCAGATCTGTGTTGTGTATGTAATTGCCTAAGTAAACCTACTTTTTTGGTGATGATCTACATTCTGGGAGGTTTTCTGTCTTATCAATCCATTCTTGAATGGTCGGCAGAGTTTTCTTTCAGCCTTACACCAAAGCCGAAATGGATTTTGTCACTGGGATTTTAGGCGAGTCCTAGTGTTATAGATCGAGTCTATGTAAAAGTGATTTGAGAATAATCTTAACTATTTGGTTATGTTATTTTATTACAAATTGCTTGGTTTATTGGATTATATTTGTGTCGCATAAATGGGTAGTCTGTGAGGGTTTTCCCTCTTATGATGTAAAAATATGAAAATTATGATGTAAAGTGTTTTGAGGGTTGGAAAAAATAATTTATCCCCTCATAGGTTAATTAAATAAATTTCCTGGTCAAAATTTAATTAAAATCCTAAGCTAGAAATTTAATTATTTCTAGGTCCTAGATAAATTTAAATTCTTCAAAGGCAAAATTCGTCGGTCCTTAAAAAATCAAATTTTTGAAGGTCCCGGGACTAAGGTAAATTAATTATTTTGCTAAATTTTAAGCCTTTGGTCCCTGGAGTTAAGTCAAAGTCAAAATCTTGAGGAAATTAATTCAAAAATTTAATTTTTGAATTAATTAAAACACATTTCCTCAAGAATTTATAATTTCGATGGATGAAATTAAAATAAATTTTGATTTTCATCAACGGTCGAGATTGCTTTGACAAGGATCACTCGAACTAGCCGTTGGAGGATTTATCTTTAAATAGGAAGTCATTTGTCAGCGAACTCGTCTGATCTTTTGATAGTGTGCTAAGCAAAAAGCTCTTTTATAAACTTTTTCGGATAATAAATAAAGACTTTGGGGTTAATTTTCGCCGGTGTTATTCTTCATGGAAATACTGTAAGATGTATCGTCTTTCAAGTGTAATTTTTTTTAGCCATTGATAATAGCTTTTGAAGAGTGATTTGAATACATGTATCTTGCTCAGTCGCTGGGGTTTAAGTGATAATTTAAATTTTGAATGTAATAGCAGGTATCTCTATTTATTTGAATTTTATTACCATTTTCTCGCTCTATTTGTTAAAATATGGGTACTAGAGGACAAGTGGTTCCCGAAGGCTTTGATCTTTGGCCTAGGGAAAAGTGTCCAAACTTATTTTTACTTTTCTCCTAAAGTGACTTTATAAGCGGTAAAGTCAATTTAATTTAAAAATGACTTTATAAGTGGTAAAGTTACATTCTAATTTAAAGGTGACTTTATTAAAGTCAATGAAGAATTAGAAAGTGAAAAAGTGACTATGGAAATAAAAGGCTAAGTGGGTTTTTATTCAAGTGGGTGAGTTAAAAAGTAGAAAGTGAGAATTAAATGCACATGTATTCTCATGCTTAGATCTAAATGAATCTCAACCATTAGATCTTAGGGTAACCCAAAAGGTCATTTAGAGAATAAAAGGAGAAGAGAAGAGGAAAAGATCAATTCATTCTTTCATGAACATTTGAGAGAAAGAGAAGAGAGAGCAAGGAGAAAATTTCTAAGCAATGAGGAAGTGAAGGACAGTAGCAAGAATACATTTCAACAAATCTGGACAGTAGAATTTATTGGCACATATCCCAAGGTAAAATCGTACAGCAGGAGAAAGGCACAGATTTCGAGAAAGAGGGATAGCACAGAAATCGAGCAAGAGGGACAATAGCAAGGGCATGAATTTTGAGGCAGATTTGGGTATGAATTTCGAAGCTGTTGTACTGTTGAAATCCATACAGTCCATACAGAGAGTTTTGGGCACGTTTTTCGAGGCTGGCCATACAACATTTAATGTTGTTTTATTGCTGGAAAATTTCTATTTTCGTTGTTTGCTGATTGGCACGATTTTCGAGGCAGAGTTCAAGCACGAATATCGAGATAAGTTTTAATTTGTTGTTGCTGGAATATTTACTGTGTATTTTAGTTTTTCTGTAAAAGCATTTTCAGAAATAAAGAAAAGCTCTCAAACTGGTTTTCTCCAAGAGTTGTAGGGGGGTTTTCCAGGGTCACATTGATAAAAAATCACTGTGTTATTTTCTGTGTGTGACTGTCATAATTTTGATGTGTTTTATTTCTGCAATTTCAACAGTTTTGAAATCTTTAAATTTGTGTTTTCAGCAAATTATTGTTATCTCCAGATTTTAGAATTTTTATCATGCTTGGATTTAAAACTAAATGCATGGAGTGATAAGGAAAACTAATAACCGGAGTGGGGGTTTAAATTTCTTCATGGTATCAGAGCTTGGTTGGTTGAAAAGTGTAGTTTGGAATAGCAAAGTGAAAATTACAACTTGCTGATTTTTACACAGAAAATAGAAACCTTTACCACAGATTTGAAAGTTTCAGTTTGGTAGAACAGTGAAACATGTCTTTGGGTTTGAGAGTTGAAGACAGGTTGGATGGGCAGAACAATTACAATGCATAGAAGGAGAGAATCCAGAGCATCTTTGAGGAAGCAGAAGTCTGGGGCATTATGGTAAATACTACACAAAACCCAATAGTAGTACCTGTTGACCCTGTACAATTGGCAGAGTTTAACAAAAAGAATGCTAAGGAAAAAAGATTGATTCTAGAATGGATCAAAGACCATGTCATTCCTCATGTGAGAGAAAAGACTTATGCACATGAGATGTGGACAACCTTGACCACTCTTACCAGAGCTCAAATGAAAACATAAAAATGGTCCTAAAGGAGAAACTGAAAGCCATTAAAATGGCTAAGACTGACAGTGCTACAACGTACCTCACAAAGATCACTTCAATGAGAGATTAGTTGGCAGCTGTAGTTGAGATCATTGCACCCATTGAGTTGATGAGGATTGCTTTTAATGGTCTTCCCAAGACTTTGGAGAATTTTGTGGATGGCATTGTTGCACGAGAAAACCTCCCCGATTGGGAGAGGTTGTGGAATGATTGCATTTAGAATGAGATAAGAAAGAACCATCTTGGGGCAGCCAAACAAGTGGAGGAGGATGACAATGTGGCATTGTTAGTAAGAGGCAAGAAGCGCAGAGCAAAGAAGCAAGCTTCCAACAGTGGAGGCAAATGCAAAGGTAAAGGCAAGCAACAAAACAAGGAGAAGGACTATTTCAAAGTCAAATGTTGGAATTGTCAAAAGTTGGGACACTATGCTATTGTGTGTTCGGAGAAGAAGAACAAGAAAGGGAAAGACAAACCCATGGCAGCTTCTGCAGAGATAGAGAGCTTCTTAGAGAGATTTGATCGGGAGTTTGGGTTCATAGCTTGTGAGACCACTAGTGTAGGATCACCTGCCATACATGTTTAGAGGGAGTGTGCATTCCCCGCTACTAGCAGAGCATCTTCTAGCATTTGGTATGTTGACAGTGGCGCTTCCCGCCACATGGCAGGAGTCAGAGAGTACTTCTCAGAGCTTTTAGAGGGTGATACTGATATGGAGGTAGTACTTGGTGATGACAACATTGTTAGAGCAGTCAGTGTGGGGACATTGACATTTGATAGGGGACCCAAACCTCCCTTGAAAGTGTCAGATGTTCTATATGTGCCCGGAATGAAGAAGAATCTGATATCCGTCTCAACACTTGAGGACAGAGGGTATGATGTGTCGTTTAGGAGAGGGTAGGTGCTTATATATCCTAGGGGAGCTCCAGCTAGAGAGATTGGTGTGCGCCATGCCAAGGTGTACAAGTTCTCATTCTAGCCCCTGATGGCATTGAGTAACAACACCTGAGACAGGACCGACAACAGATCTAGTAGTTCAGAGTTGTGTGAGATTTGGCATTGCAGGATGGGGCACATGTATCATGGGGCCTTGAGTACATTACGGGAGATCACCACTGGTGTGCCAGATTTCAGTTCTGATCACCTTGATGTATGCAGAGGATGTGCTATGGGGAAGTTTGCTAGATCCCCTTTTCCCAGCAGTGACAACAGAGCGACCAAGATCTTTGACTTGATTCATATTGATGTGAGTGGTCAGATGTCTCATGTATCCTTGAGTGGCTATGAGTACTATGTTTTATTCATTGATGACCACTCCAGGAAGACCTGGATTTATTTCTTGAAGACCAAGAGTGAGGTCTTCAAGTGGTTTCAAGAGTTAAAAGCTCTTGTGGAGACGCAAACAGGTAGGAAGATCAAGGTCCTTAGGTCGGACAATGGAGGGGAGTATAACCTTGGTGAGTTTGTTGATTTTTGTGTTGAGTCAGGCATTAGGAGAGTGTTCACAGTTCCTTACAACCCCCAGCAGAATGGGGTTGCAGAGAGGAAGAACAAATCCATTGTAGGGGCTGGCAAAGTCATGCTTCATGATCAAGGGTTACCTTTATTTTTGTGGGCAGAGGCCTGCAACACTGTTGTGTAATTGTAGAACAAGAGTCCACATCGTGCCTTAGGGAATGTGACTCCGGAGGAGGCTTTTTCTGGGAAGAAGCCTGATGTTAGCACTTTCGTATCTTTGGGTGCCTTACATATTCCTACGTCCCCAAGGAGAATAGGACCAAGCTAGAGCCCACTGCAGACAAGGGCATCTTTGTGGGTTATAGCGAGACCTCGAAAGCTTATCGGATTTATATTCATGCGCAGAGGAAAGTGGTTGTTAGGCGGGATGTGAAGTTCGAGGAGGAGAGAGCTTTCAGGAGGTCACGGGAGTTAGAGTATCCAGAGTCACCAGACCCTCAGGAGCAACTGAGTCAGTCACAAGGATCCAGTGGTCAAGGTTGAGGAGGTACATCGATTACAGTGTCAGGTCCATCAGTTGGCAGTGGCTCTCAGAGTCAGGTGGGTGGTTCTTCGGGCAACATGCAGGGCAGTCCGCAGAGAAATTCACAGGGTAGTCCACTAATGGACAGTTCGCACGGTACTTCAGCATCTACAGGCAGAGATTTAGGCATGAGGTCAGTTGGCAGGCCTTCAGGAGTTTAGACATCTGATGATGATGAGGATTCTTTCACTCCAGTGGGAGAAGTATGCTCAGGGAAGAGGAAGCCCAAGTGGCTTCAAGATACCTTGCGTGAGGCCACATCAGTTGCTGGGCCAAAGAGACAGGTTAGAGAGAGTAAATCACCTGAGCGGTTTTGTAATTACATGGCATTGGTAATAAGCATTGTTGACTCTGAGCCTTCTAGTTATGAGGCAGCCAACCAGTAGGTCTGAAGAGAGGCCATGATGGAGTAGTATTCTTCTATTATGAAGAACGATGTTTGGGAGTTAGTGCCGAGGCTTGAAGGTAAATCAATTGTTACTTCCAGATGGCTCTACAAGATAAAGCATGCTGCAGATGGCAACATTGAGAAGTTCAAGGCTCGATTTTTGGCGAGAGGGTTCTCATAGGTAGAGGGAGTTGACTATGAGGACACCTTCGCTCCCGTAGCTTGGTATACATCTATTCGCTCCATTATATCGATTGCAGCAGAGATGGGTTGGAAGATCCACTAGATGGATGCGAAGACCGCATTTCTCAATGGCTTCATTTAGGAGGAGGTTTATATTGAGCAGCCGCAAGGCTTTGAGGTGCATGGGAAGGAGTCCCATGTATGCAGATTGAAAAAGGCACTCTATGGCCTGAAGCAAGCTCCTAGAGCTTGGTACTCAAGGTTTGATACGTACTTGCAACAGTTGGGTTTCACAAAGAGTGAGGCTGATCCAAACCTATACTTCATTGTGGTGGGTGAGGAGCCTCTCATTTTGGTGTTGTATGTTGATGACTTGATCATCACTGGTGCAGAGAGACTCATTGAGGGCTGCAAGAGAGATCTTGCTTCAGAGTTTGAGATGAAGGATATCGGCTTGATGCATTATTTTCTGGGATTGGAGGTGTGGTAGGAGGAGGGGCATTTTTTCCTGGGACAAGGGAAGTACATTGTGGGTATTCTTAGCAAATTTCACATGGAGGACTGCAAACCCATGTCTACACCTATGATCACTAACTGGAAGAAGCTCCATGGTTCTGATTCCGAGTTGGTGGATCCTACTCTATACAGGCAGCTGATTGGTTGTTTGATGTATTTGGTCAACACTCGACCAGATATATGTTTTGCAGTTAACACTATGAGTCAGTTCATGTATGAGCCCAGGAGAGTGCACTGGGTGGCTGCAAAACACATTCTTCATTACTTGCAGGGGACTGTGGATTTTGGTTTGGATTATAGACAGGGCGATGGAGTGAGACTGGCAGGGTACATGGATTTAGATTGGGCAGGTTGTGCTTCAGATAGGAAGAGTACTTTCGGGTGCTGTTTTGGGCTGGGTTCGACAGTTGTGTCATGGATCAGCCGGAAACAACAGTCAATTGCACTGAGTTCAGCTAAGTCAAAGTATATGGCTGCTAGTTTGGCTAGTTGTGAGGCCATATGGCTTCGCAAGATGTTGTTTTGTCTATTTGGTCAGGCAATGAGACCTTCAATAATTTACTGTGATAATTAGAGTTGCATAAAACTCACGGAGAATCCAGTTTTTCATGACAGGTCAAAGCATATTGAGATCAACTATCACTTCATTAGAGACTATGTCCAAAGGGGAGTTGTCAAGCTTGAGTACATTTCCACAAATGAGCAGGTAGCGGACATTTTCACCAAAGCCTTACCATGGGGCAAGCATGTCTACTTCAGAGACAAGATGGGAGTGGTGAGGAACACTTTCCTCGGTAAGAGAGAGTGTTAAAAATTGGGCACCAGAGGACAAGTGGTTCCTTAAGGCTTTGATTTTTGGCCTAGGCAAAAGTGTCCAAATTTATTTTTTACTTTTCTCCTAAAGTGACTTTATAAGTGGTAAAGTCAATTTACTTTAAAAGTGACTTTATAAGTGGTAAAGTTACATTCTAATTTAAAAGTGACCTAATAAGTGATAAAGTTGCATTCTAATTTAAATGTGACTTTATTAAAGTCAATGAAGAATTAGAAAGTCAAAAAGTGACTATGGAAATAAAAGGCTAAGTGGGTCTTTATTTAAGTGGGTGAGTTAAAAAATAGAAAGTGAGAATTAAATGCACATTTATTCTCATCCTTAGATCTAAATGAATCTCAACCATTAGATCTTAGGGTAAAACCAAAAGGTCATTTAGAGAATGAAAGGAGAAGAGAAGAGGAAAAGATCAATTCATTCTTTCATGAGCATTTGAGAGAAAGAGAACAGAGAGCAAGGAGAAAATTTCTGAGCAATGAGGAAGTGAAGGACAACAACAAGAATACATTTCAGCAAATCTGGACAACAACATTTATTGGCACGTATCCCAAGGCAAAACCGTACAGTAGGAGAAAGGCATAGAAATCGAGAAAGAGGGACAACACAAAAATCGAGGAAGAGGGATACCAGCAAGGGCACAAATTTTAACGCAGATTTGGGTACGAATTTCGAGGCAGCCGTACTGCTGAAATCCGTATGGTTCGTACAGAGAGTTCTGGGCACATTTTTCGAGGCTGGCCGTACAACATTTAATGTTGTTTTATTGCTGGAAGTTTTTTGTCTTCGCTGTTTGCTGATTGGCACAATTTTCGAGGCGGAGTTCAAGCACGAAAATCGAGATAAGTTGTAATTTGTTGTTGCTGAAATTTTTACTGTGTATTTCTATTTCTCTGTGAAAGCATTTTCAGAAATAAAGAAGAGATCTCAAACTGGTTTTCCCCAAGAGTTGTAGGGGGTTTTTCCAGGGTCACATTGACCAAAAATCACTGTGTTATTTTCTGTGTGGCTGTCATAATTTTGCTACGTTTTATTTCTGCAATTTTAGCAGTTGTTAAATCTCTAAATTTGTGTTTTTTAGAAAATTATTGTCATTTGGAGATTTTAGAATTTTTATCATGCTTGGATTTAAAACTAAATGCATGGAGTGATAAGGAAAACTGATAACCGGAGTGGGGGTTGAAATTTCTTCACTGTTTTTGATGGCTGGTTTGAGTTTTGCAGAAAAATCTTGATTTTTAGATCATCGGACGTTCGGGGAAGTTTTTAGTTGGACCAGCGAACTCCCAATCCGTGTTTTCTGAAGAGCCCAACTTAATTTTATCCCGGGCTTGTCATAAAATTTTTATTGGTGATGCATGAAGGGGTTTTGAGCTCAGCACCTCCTTTAAACTTTAAAAATAATTTAAATTTTTTACGTGTAAAATTGATGAATCTGGCTGTTGATAGCCTTAGATTGTCAGATTTGGGACCGCAGTTGGACTCACACTCTTAAGATTTGATAGATTTGTTATTCCTATGCATAGATCTGTAAATTATTTTTGGTTTTCTTACTTTGGTTTTTCTGGGTCATTGTATATATTGTTTGGGTGTTTCTTGTTGTCTTGCCGCTACAAATTTGAGGAAAAATCCCATGTAGAGTACAAATCTAGGCCTTGGAGGGTAAGATCTGGATCTCTGTGTTTTTTTTTTGTTGCATAATTTTGTAGAGAGATTATTCAAAAGTCTTTTGTAGTCCAAGGGTTCTAAATTTTTTTTTTTTTTTTAAATCTGGAAACTTTTAGCAAGGGTTTTCATTGATAAATCTGAAGCATAAAAATACATTGATGTGAAATTCGTTTTTTTGGGTTTATCTCGAGTTTTGGGCTGCAGTTTCTTTCTTGCTTGTGGTTTTCTAAAATTTTTTGATTTCTTTTCATTGTTTTCATCTTGGGGTTTTTTTGGAAAATTTCGAATTTTTTTTATTGTCTGAGTTTGGGTTTTAATTTTTTTTTTAAGATCTGGAAAATCTGGGGCTTCTTCCTGCATTTTTTCCTCTGTCTATCCTGCCAGCAGTGACCCCTTTCGCCCTCACTGCCTAGCCCGCAACATCCTTCATCCTCTGCGATCTGCCTGCATCTGACCCTCACTCACTTGCCCTCCTTTCTGCTAGCTGTAGCATCCCTTTCTTCGTCTAGCTCTCCTCCTTCAACGCTGCCATTGCCTTATCTGACCCTCTGTCTGCCGCAACTCCTTTCCGTTGTCAAACCTGCATCACATGCAGAAAGAAAACACATCGAACTTTTCTGTCATCCCACAGTTTCAAATGCTGCTCCATCCTCCTCGCTGCTCCCTCAACCTGCAAACTCTCCGTGCGTTCTCCTTGCCCTCCCTTCGACCTGCAATAATCCCCGCGGCTTTCCTCATCATACTCTGCACCCATCGTAGCAAGCTTTGACCTCCTCGCCCACAGCTCCTCTTCGTATCCATTCCCCTACCGTCAAGCTGCTCATTCCTGCAAGCCTACCCTCGGTCTTACATTCCGTCGTCGAGTTGCTCATTCCTGCAAGCCTACCCTCGGTTTTCCATTTCGTCGTCGACCCTGCATTCACAACAACAAAAACACATTTGATTTTTTTATTTTTTATTTTTAATTTGTATGTATATAAATTAAGTTAGATAATTTTTCAGTTCTTTTTATTTGTATATCCGTTTAGGGTTTAGGTTTAGTTATTTTCGATTTTAGATAAATGAAACTTTAGAAAAAAATTGAATTTGTTTTAATTTTTATATTGATTCATTGTCATTTCATTTTTTTTTTTGCTAATTTATGATTTATTTTTTGATTCAAAAAATTATAAAAATCTAAAAATCCTAAAAATAAAAAAATCTAAAACCTAAAACATTAAAAAACAATTAAAAAAACTTGTCTTTTTCTTTGTGACATTTGATTTTAAATTTTTATTTTTTACTTTTTATTTTTTTACAAAATTCAAAAAATATAAAAATTTTGAAAAATCTAAAATTCCTAAAAATTAAAAAATTCTAAAAATCTAAAACATTTAAAAAATCTAAATTTTTTTAAATTCTTGGTGATGTGAGAATTAAGAATGAAATAAATTAAGGGATTTGTGCTTAAACATTAATTTTTTTTAGTGTGGCATATGGCCCATTAAACATTCGATTTATTAACTCGTTGATTTGTTTTACTTATTTATTTTTGCCTAAAGAATAATTGAAGCACTAATCTAAAGTTCCTTGGTGTTTTTTCCCCTTGGAAAAATCGTAATTTTCATTAGTAAAGGAAAATTACATATTGTAGATGCCAAAAGCATATGCTGTATGTGAGGCAAAAATCCCTATCAAGTAAGAGGTATCAAAAAAAATATTGTAGTGCACTCCACGCAGGGAGGCACTGTGCTTCAGTAATTGTTCAAAAAACTCTACGCAGAGAGTATTATATGACTGTCATTGTGTATATCTGATAAATTAAAAGAGCAATAATATTATTTACATAATAAAAAATAAGCAGGCTCCAGCTGAGCCAGTTAGTTTGTAAAGTCCATGAAAGGTCGATGGTAATACTGATAGTGTGCACCATCCCTCTGCTCCTGGATCAGCCAAGTGTCAAGAGGCCTGAACGCAACTTCCTTGGATAGTAAATCGGCAGATGAGTTGCGTTCCCTGTATATATGATGACAGACAAATGTATCAAAATGTGTGATGAGTCGATGAGTCTCGTCCAAAACAGGTCTCAGAGAATAAGCAGAGCAGTTAGAAGATTTATTTATCCAATTGCAAACAATTTTTGAATCCCCAAACATTTGGAGATTCCTGCAATGTTTTTCCAGAGCATATTGTATGAGGTATTTGGCTGTAATTAATTCAACAAAATTGTTTGTGCCCCTCCCCAGGCCCATTTGGATATGGAAGTGATGAGATTCAGAAAGGTACAGAATGGCTCCGCCCCCGCAGCCATCTTCCTGTGTTGAACCATCGAAGTATGCCCATGGATGAGAGTGATTAATGTTTTCAGGGACAATGTGCCTGGGAATAGAGTTTTCCTCTTCATCTGGAATGGTGTGATAGTTTGTCAGAATGCGAGCAGTGATGGAGGGCCAATGGGGAGCAATGTCCTGGAAAATGTATCAGTTGCAGGCTATCCAGATTGCCCAACAGATGAGGAGAGGAAGGTTCCTAGCTTTTGTCAGTGAAGCAGATGTCCACCATGTGGCCCAAGCCTCCTTTACAGTCAGGCCCTGCCAATGACACTGGGTGGGAATAGTCAAAAGAATAGAGTTCCAGAGCTCCTTAGCAGTCGGGCATGCAAGAAAGAGATGGTTTGTATCTTCGGTGCTGTTCTTGCACAGACAACACCAGAAAGGTCCATGCTGTGCTCTTTTGATTAAGTTGTCACCTATAGGGATCTTATTTTCAGAACTGCCCACATGAGTAAACGGGCCCTAGGGGGCGCTTTTAATTTCCACATACTTTTCCACCAGTGTTCACAAACTAGTGGTCTATGGGTATCAGCTAAGACTAGATATCCCTCTTTAGGGGAGTATCTCCCATTTTTTGCAGGCGCCCAGATTATCTCGTCCTCCCCTTCAACAATTCTGATATGGGATTCGGTTAAGGCTGCTGTGTATTCCGCCCAGTGTTGTTGCCAAAGTTGTGGGATGTGCAATGCACGAGCAGTTTTCCATGCTTGCTGTAAAAAGGTGGTGCGCTCGATGTCCACAATATGGCTGATATGGGTGATACCCGCATTGGTAAGGTGTAGCTTAAGCTCATTAGGCAGCCTGTGAGCATTACCACATCCGATCCAAGGGTCAACACCTATTCGCACTGATGTGCCAGATTGAATTCTCTAGGTGAGTCCCCCTCAGATAATGGGCATCAAATTAAGTACAACTTTCCAGATGATAGATATCCCTGATTTATTCCACTGTGGCTGTCGAAGCCAGTCCATCAGGTTTAGGGGGGCTATGTATTTTGTAGAGGCCACCTTAGTCCACAGGCTGTTTGAGGTGATTAATTGCCAGCCAAGCTTGGCCGCTAGTGTGGAGGAGAAGTCTTCCAACCTTTTTATGCCCCACCCACCCCATTTCTTTGGGAGAGTAAGCGCCTCCCATTTGGCCCAGGCATATATTCTCCCTGACTGATTGCCTTTCTAGAGGAACCTACAACAAAGATTTTGAATTCTGGAGAGGATACCTCTAGGTATCCATGCCAGAGACATCCAATACACCGGGGTGGCTTCAAGAACAACTTTGATAAGTACTAGTCTGCCTGCTCTGGATAGGTACTTGTGGTACCAAATGTTGAGCCTCTTTTCCATCTTAGATATTAACCAAGTCCAATCTGCTATCTTGTAGCCATGGGGCTTTAGCCTGTATCCCAGATATCTTAAGCCATCCTCCATCTGAAGTAGAGTAAAAGGAAATCTGTGAAGAGCATACTGTATCTCGTGGGGAGAGCATCCAGTGGCTGTTATGGTGGACTTGGTGTTGTTTATGACCATACCTGAAGCCACTTGAAATAAAGAGAAAGTGTTCTGCAATGTAGTCAGATCCCCAATGCCTCCATTGAGGAAAATCAGTACATCATCCACAAAGAGTAGGTGAGTCAGGATGCATCTGTCAGTAATTCTGATTCCTCTAAGCCTTCCCCTGCTATGTTCCTCTTTTATGAGTTTGCTGAGCCCTTCCATAATGAGTAAAAATAATAATGGGGACAGAGGGCAACCCTGCCTGAGGCCTCTTTCGGAGTGAAAGAAGGGCGATGCCGCCCCATTGACAAGGACACTGAAAGATACATTAGTTATACAACACATAATCCATTTTATAAACTCATAGGGAAGCCTAGATGAGTTAGGAGCATTCTAATGTACAACCAACTTACTCTGTCAAATGCTTTTGAGAGATCTACCTTTAAGATCATACCTTTCATCTTCTTCGTCTGGATAGAGTGCAGTACTTCTTGTGCAGTCCCAACAACCTCATGGATTTGTCGATCTTGTAGGAAGGCAAATTGCTCAGACGAAATGTGGGTGGATAGAATTGGCCAGAGGCAATTGGCTATGATTTTGGCGATGATTTTGTATATGCAATTGCACAGGGAGATGGGGCAGAAGTCATCATAGGAGACAGGTTGTCTGATTTGGGGATGAGGGCGATGAAGGTGGTATTGAAGGCCTCATACATCTTCCCATTGATCCGACATTCTTCTACAACTTTTAGAAGATCTTCTCCAAGAGTATCGAAAAAAGCCATGTAGAATTCCACTGACCAACCATCTGGTCCTGGGCTCTTGTCGCGCTTGAACCATTTTAATGTGGCTTCAAGTTCCCCCATTGTGACCTCCCTGTTCAGGTCCAAGGCGACTTCCTGATCAACAAACCGTGGGAAAAGTTGTGCTATTCGAATGACTTCAGCAAGAGTGGCATTGGGGGGTGCCTTGTAGATCTGCTTGAAATGGGATGTGGCCAAGGCTGCTAATTGCGGGAAGGTGTTCACAGAGTTGCCCTGCTCATTTGTTAGCTGCCAGATGGAGTTGATGGCTTTGCGCCCATTAGCAAATTTGTGATAGAATTTTGTATTATTGTCTCCCTCTAGCAGCCATATTGCTTTGCTTCTCAGCCTCCAAGTTTCTTCTCGGTCCTTTAATATTTTGCTTCTCTTGGATAGGAGGGATGTAATCTTATCCTTTTGTTCATGAGAGGTGAAAATCCCCCCTTGTTCATTTTCGAATGCAGCTATCTCTTCTTCAGTTTCCCTTAGGGTTTGGTCATCCTGTTCTCTCTTATTGTGTGCCCAGATTTTAGATAGTCTCTTCAGCTCCCTTAGGTTGTGTGCAAAACCTTCGACAATGTTCCCACCAGCAATAGGGGGGTGGGACTTCTAATATTTAGTTACCATTCGAGTATAGGCTGCATCCCTTAGCCAGGTGGAGTTGAATTTGTAGGGGGCTTTTGGTTTATTCAAACCTCCTCTTATTTCAAGGTATATCGGCAGATGGTCTGATATGCCCCCAGATCCCACCCATTGTCGGTAGCTAAGTCCCATACTCAGCAATCGCTCCTTTATGAGGAAGCGATCAAGCCTTCTGGCGAGGCTATCCTCTCCAATTCTGTTATTCCTCCAGGTAGGTTGAATTTTTGCTGATGGGATATCAATAAGACTGTGATTCTCCAGGATGTTCTCGAAGTAAGCAGATAGGGGATCAATTTGGGCATGATGTCCCCATGATTCCGAGAATCCAATAGAAAAATTTAAGTCCCCCCCAAGGATTATATTGTCCTGTCGCAGGAGATTAGTGTTCAGCAAACGATCCCAGAATTCAGCACGGTGTTGGCAAGGTCCATACACATTGATGAGCCTAATTTCTGTGCCGAGTTTTGATGAGAAAATGTCTGCCTATGTGTCCAATGCCACCCCAAATGTTACAGATTTTTATGGATCGGGAGTTTATACCCAGAGCTATACCTCCCGATCGTCCATTAACATCAAGGGATTGAAAAGACCAACCAGGGAGCCAGGATTCTAGTAGGAGGGTGATAGCATTAGCTAGGCCCAGAGTTTCTTGAAGGAAAATGACATCGACTAATTCAGTGTTAAGCAGTCTGCGATCATGGGGGGGAGCATCTAGGGTGTTCAGTGCTCTAAGTACCCTATCGATAGTGTGTTGTCTTCCAGATGCTATCTCCTCCCCAGCCTGCAATTTGGCTTTAGACAGGGAGGAAGGTCAGCCTCGAGGTGGCTTCGGGGGGATGGGGGGGGTATCCAGACCAATGCCCATGGAGTCAGGGGCCTGTGAATGTACTTGGGATCGAAGCGAGTATCTGGGGGATAGGGGTCCATGCTCAGAGTCAGAAGATTTAGCAGGGGCTACCTCCGGGAAGGATGGCGGGGTGCAAGAGTAGGTGGGGGGGGGTGAAGAGAGCATGCCAAGGTAATGGGGGGCTGAGGAATGAAAGCAGAGGCCTGATAATTAACCGAAGTAAATGCCAAGCAAACAGATGGAGAAGAGAGATGAACAGAGCAGGGGTTAGAGTCGAACATACCCGAAGAAAGCGTAGCCTCTGTAGCCGCCCTTGCCCTGGTCAGAGGAGGTGAGGGAGGCCAATATGGTGCTTTGCCACGCTTCTTCAGAGCCTCTTTGGCAGGTGCCTCTGCTGCTGCAACAGGGATGGTGTGAGTCACTGCATCTTCAGACGAGGGTGGATTCACCGGAGCTTGAGAGTCCTTTGTAG
Source organism: Pinus tabuliformis (assembly GCA_031772625.1). Taxonomy (NCBI): domain Eukaryota; kingdom Viridiplantae; phylum Streptophyta; class Pinopsida; order Pinales; family Pinaceae; genus Pinus; species Pinus tabuliformis. The sequence continues at coordinate 1,090,033,972 of CM062813.1, forward strand.
GTATAGTCTTTCCCTTTTCCCCTGCTCGAGCCTTGCCATTCAGGGGGCAGTCCTTGTATAGGTGACCCACCTTGTGGCACCTTTTGCACCGAAAAGGAACCCCCTCGTAATCAAGTATCTACAACCGGGAGAAATTTCTCCATTGTAGGGTGATGTGTTCCTGTAGACCCTCCTTGGTGTCTAGATGAACCAAAATCCTCGCGTATGCCATCATACCAGTGGAGAGGTATGATTTATCATACTCCAGATAGGAGCCCAAAGAGTTTCCAATGCGTCGAAAGATGTCTTCAAACCAAAATTGAAGGGGTAAACCTGGTAGACGGACCCATATTGGCTCGACGCCGGGTTGTTCTCTCTATCAGGAGAACAGGGGCCTATTCAATGTGCCAGAACAAGGACAAGAACCAATTCGTATGCTCTGCTCTAGCGAAACGCAGCGTGAACCATCCTCTGACGAAAGTTTGGATGAAGGGTAACTCGACCAAGTGTTGTCCCCATACTTCTGACATCCATAACTTCAGCCAAGCCGCAATGTAGCTCCTACCCCGAACCCTTCCAACCAGGACTCGGTTAGCTGTGTCCATTGTTTCTCCCCACTGTATATCCTCGCCTAAGTGGATGATGACGTCTTGTGCCCTAGATTTAACACACTTGTGTTTTTTGCTCGGTCGATGGCCCGCGTTGATGGAGTCCTGCCGGGCTTCGCTTGAAGGAGGGTTAGGTTGAGGGTGTTCAGGGTTCAGATACGGCCCAGAGGGGAAAGCGTCCGAGAGTGGAGAGATGCCAATGAAGTTGCCGTTGAGGGGAGTAGAGAAAAGAGTCGCAAGAGGAGTCCCTTGTACTGTAACCGAGGGTTCTCCAGGGGAGGTACGAGGGGATATGAGAACTGGCAGACAGGGGGGGGGAGGACAGCGCGATGAACAAGCAGCTAGGTTAGGGCCTATGCAGCTGGTCACAAAATGTAGGGAGGATGGCGACGGGGGCGGGGTGGAGAGTGCTGGCCAAGAGGGGGAGGGCTCTGGTAAGGTCACGATCGAGCAAGAGGGCCCCGAGATCAAGGGCAGAATCACAATGGTGTCCAACAGTTCACTGCAGAAAGGGAGCAGGCCTTCCGTGGTCACATGGGGAGTCGTCTAGATGGAGGCACCCTCTAATGGGTCTTCCAAATAATCTACTATGTCCAAATCCATAACCGCTACGAGAGTTACGCGCCAACTGCTGCCGTAAAATGTGAAAACCCGTCACTGTGGTAACCGAGAGCTGGATGGGGGAGACAGTGAAAGCGCTTACAGAGTCACGGGAGGAGATAAATGAAGCCATGAATGGGGAAACGTGAGTGTTGAATGACATCAGGTACGGCAATAGGGGGAGCCGGGTCAGGTTGAGAGCAAAAGGGAGGGTACTTCAGAAGTTACTGTAGGCAAACCCTAACCCTTGTCGAGCGGGTTTCGGAGCTCCATCCTTCTCTATTTTGTCAAAAGTTCCTTGGTGTTATTTGGTGATTAAATGCATTTTTTTCTATGATCAAGGTGCGATAAATGTTTGAAATCATACTAGAGAAAGTTAATTAAATTCTAGATTTGGGTCATTAATGAAAATTATTTTAAATCTAGAATCTCTTGCATGATACAGTTTTGGGCATATTGATTGTTCATGATTGTCACTATTCGTCACATTTGTAGATTGCTCTGGGTAACTTGTCATTTATTTAGTCTTTGGTTGATTCAAATTAAAGGCAGTGGTCTGTAGTTATATTTATCTTGTGATTGTGTTTATCTATCTCAATCGACCGAGACTTATTCTAAAGTCATCAAGTTGTTCATCATTAATATCTCCTAGAGCCCGTGTTCCACAGGCTACTCTCACCCATTCACCTTAGGGACTACCCCCCTTGACTTGCCTAGGAGAGAGTCTAAACAGAGTGAGTAAGGATTAGAGTGACAACCCTTACTCTGAACGTTGTCGCATTGCCTAGACACTTTGTGCGACAACAAGCCCAACATCAATAGTAAGTGTAGATAGAACATAAACAATAACTAGAAGACAAGCCAAGACAAGAGGACATTGTATTTGGCGGATGCTAAGGAAAAACCCCACTGTGGGGAAAACCCTTCGATCAAATCTTCTTATTATTCTTCAAAAGTTCAGCAGAGAGAGTACAATATACAAAATTTACTTGCCCAAACACAGTCAAATCTGTTCAGTGAAACTGCAGTCAAGAGGATGCCCTAACCAAAAAGTCAACGCTGGTCAAGTCAACAGAATTACTCATCCAAATCAGCTCGGTCAAACCCAATCAATTCGGCCTCCAAAAACAGTGCAAGTCAGCCCAAAACAGTCTTGAAGAAATCGGTCAAACTTGGTCAATGCACAGTCAACTCTGCGATCAAAGGGCCTGTGGTCAACATTGGTCAACCTACCCATAAATTCTCGAAATCTGTGCTCGAGAATGCGGCTTGATCAAACATAAATTCTCCCAAGAAAAATTTAGTGAAACAAGGTCAAATATTGCCCGGTCAACACTGGTCAAACTTGCTGCAACTTGGTCAACGCAGGAAAACAGAAAACACAGTGAGCGCTTCGCACGTGTGGAGGAGGAGAACGCTGCCTAAAATTTGTACAACCCAATTAGATGAGGAGAGAAAGAGATATGTGTGTGATGATGAATGTCCAAATGAGGTAGATGCTCCTTCTATTTATATGCAACGTTGAGGGTGAAGAGACATGACTTTTGGGCTTCTTGAGCCTACATTAGATTGCTGGCCGACCTTGACAATTTGTCCATAGAAGAAATAAATTCATAATTCCATTTATACATGTCAGAATGAGATGATCTTTAGATCAATCCTACATCTATCGGAAAGAGGAATCCAACAAAAATATCATCTCCATCATATGAGCTGTCCAAGGTGTAGTTTGGCCCTAGTTGCCAAATTTAACACTCCCTCTCAACTAGGGAGAACTCCACTTGCTGAACCATCTGACAATCTGTACCATCCCTGCTCTGCTGAATCATGAAGAAATAATGAAGAAGAAATGATTGAGCGTGTATCATACCACTCTCCATTGACCCGAAGTCAGTCTCGATTGATACCAGATCAATATCGAACATCCTGGCATAGGTAGTATGGTAGTACACGATGCGTCCATCGATAGTACTATGGTCCCTATTCTCATTTCCCTACTCATTGGCCGGATGAGAGGTACTTCCCATGAGTCCTAGACTACATGGGTAGAATGTATTGGCAAGAGAAGGTGAACCACTCATCCTGCTCATATGCCATAGGAGAAGGTGAACCACTCATCCTATGCATATATCAACCATCATGGGGTATCACAGGGGAAGGTGAATCACTCACCCTGTACATAGCGCACCATTAGGGGAAGGTGAACCACTCACCCTAAGGTCGCTCATCACTCCAAAAAGTACCCCAAGCCCGCCAGAGCTCCCAAAGCTCAAGCGGGACCCTCATAAGAGGGTCTCTCCATGACTCCAAGTCGTTCACGGAAGGTTAAGAATTTGACCTTCCCCAAGGGCTTTGTAAGAATATTTGCGACTTGTTCATCAGTCCCAATGTGATGGAGCCTTATTGCTCCTCGTTGTACCATACCCCGAAAAAAGTGGTACCTGATATCAATATGCTTGGAGCGATCATGATACACGAGATTCTTAGAGAGACGAATCCCACTTTGATTGTCGCAGTAGATCATGGTGGTATCTAACACATGTCCAAACAATTCACTAAAGAGCTTCCTCAACCAAACAGCTTCACAGGAGGCCATACTAGCAGCAATATATTTAACCTTAGTGGTGCTCAAGGCAACTGATTTCTGCTTCCCGATCATCCAGGATATCGAAGCAGAACCTAGTGAGAAGCAACATCCAGATGTGCTCTTACAATCCACCACATTGCCAGCCTAGTCAACATCAGAATAACCATGGAGCCTCACATTCCCGACACTGTATCTCAGTCCATAGGTGATTGTTCCCTGAAGATATCTCAGAAGATTCGTGGCAACAAATCCAATGTATGTGATGAGGCTCAACCATAAATTGACTCAATGTATTCACTGCAAAGCATATGTCCGGACAAGAGTTCACCAAGAACATCAGGGCCCCCACGAGTTGACGATTACTCAAAAGGATTTCCCAAATTGGGTCCAACAACAGTTCCACATAACCTCTTGAAGTTAAGTTCCATCGAAGTAGTCACAAACTTACAATCCACTATCCGAAATCTTTCAAGTAGCTTCACAATATATTTTCCTTGAGAAAGGAAAATTTCACCTTGTTTTTGCTATACCTCCAACCCTAGGAAATAATGCATCAGTCCTAGTTCCTTCATCTCGAACTCGGAAGCCAACTCCCTCTTGTATTGATGAATGAGAGGGTCTGCACCTGTCAGAAAGAGATCGTCCACATAAAGTACCAAGATGAGAGGTCTATCATTCTCAATCTTAAAGTAAAGGTTAAGATCAACTTCACTTCTTGTAAAACCCAGCTTCATTAGATAGCTCAGTAGCTGTCAATCCTATCATACGAAGCCTGGGGTGCTTGCTTCAACCTGCATACATGAGTCTTTCAATCTTGGACTTCGTACCCCTCGGGTTGTTCTACATAGAATTCCTCCTTAGTGAACCATGCAAGAAGACAATTTTGACATTCATCTGGTGTAGGTTCCATCCTTGCAAGGCAGCAAGGGCTATAATCGAACGGATGGTGGTATATCAGGCAACTGGTGCAAATATCTCATCATAGTCCACACCTTCCTTTTGAGAGAAGCCTCGAGAAACAAACCTAACCTTGAACTTTTTAGCACTTCCATCAACTCCATGCTTGATCTTGTAGAGCCATTTAGAGGTGACAACATATTTGTCCTTGGGTCTAGGGACCACATCCTAGACATCATTCTTCATAATCGACTCATACTCTTCGTTCATAGCATCCTTCCATACTTGGTGCTTCACAGCTTCTTCGAATGTGCACGACTCAGTTTGAATGATGGTGCTCATGGCAGTTAAGTACCCTTGGCACCTATTTGACTTCTTACTTTCATGAAATGTCAATATGTCTCAGCATCTTTGAGAGTTTCCCTAAGCCATGAGGGTCTCCATTTTGAGGAGGAGGGCTCATGAGGAGGTGGATCAATGGGATCCATTTGTCCTTCAACATCGGACATCGGCTCATCTTGCAGTTCTCCCTGGTTTCTTGTATTTGCTTCTTTGTCCTTCCTTGGAATAGGAAGGTTCCTAATCTTCCCAAGGGCAACATCGTCATCGAAGGTGACATCATGGCTTATCTCCACTTCTCTTTGACCAAGCACATAGATTCTATATGCCTTAGAAGTTTCACTGCAGCCCACAAATGTTCCTTTCTTTCTAGATGCATCCAATTTGCTTCTCTTTTCTTGCGGCACATGGAAATACACGGGGCTACCAAAAATTCTAAAATGAGAAACATTAGGTTTCTTACCGGTGAAAACTTCTTCGGGAGTTTTGGATTCCAATGCTTGATGAGGGCATCGATTTTGTACATACACGACAGTGTTGGCAGCGTCTCCCCATAGGAATTTCGGATGGCTTTGAGCATGAAGCATGGCACAAGTGGCTTCTATAATGGAACGATTCTTCTTTTCGGTAACACCATTTTGCTCAAGAGTATATGCGGTATCAGTGTCCCTGCCGTATTCTCTACAATAGTCATTGAATTCATTTGGTTCATAGTCGGTTCCATTATCGGTCCTCAATATTTTGATCTTCTTCCATGTTTGATTTTCAACCAAGGCTTTGAAAGAACGAAACCATATGAACACTTTGTCCTTCTTTAAGAAATAAATCCAAGTTTTGTGAGAGAAGTCATACACAAAGATAACATAATATAAGTATCTTCCCAAAGATGTCATGGGCAACATACCAGATAGATCAGAATGGACCAATTGCAAAATGTTAGTAGTCTTGCTATCACTTGAGGGGAATGGTCCCCTTGTATGTTTTCCTTCGGCACATCCTTGACAAACACCTTCATGTTCTACTTTAAATTTGGGCATACCTGTCACCATCTTCCTTGCATCGGGTAGAGCCTTATAATGCAAATGAGCAAACCTCCGATGCCATAATTCGGATTGAAGAGATGTGTCGCAAGACATAACTCCTAATGGATTCCCTCCAACTTGATATAGGCTATCAACCTTGAATCCAAGAGTAAATGGTTCTTTGAAATTTCTTTTCCAAACACACACCTTTCCATCAATGAATGCCACCTTGAATCCTTTGTCTTCCATCCTCGAGATAGATACTAGGTTCTTTTTTAGATCGGGTACATATAGTACTTCTTGTAGATGAATGTTGTTACCTTGATTCAATTGAAGAGTAACATTTCCAACTCCCTTCACGGGATAGGTGAAATTGTCTCCAAGAATGATTTCCAAATTTGTATCCTTTTCTATTAGATTTGAAAGAGCTTTTTTATACCTAGTGAAGTGCCTTGAGGCACCACTATCAATCAACCAATTTCCTAAGGTATTTGGAGGGGAGGCAGTAGATATAAGATAAAATTCCTTTTGCTTGTTATCTACAACATTAGATTCATCATACCTGGAGTTTCTTGATCTTTTGGGAGGTCAAATATTTCCATGTTGAGTAGCGGGAGCATTCCTTTTTTCTTTGTTGTTGAACTTGCCATTCCTTTGATTGTTGCTGCCTCGGAAATTGTTGTGGTATTTGTTTTCATCATCCCGAGGTGTATCCCTTCTATTAGGACACTCCCTAGCATAGTGGTCAAACCTGTTACAAATGAAGCATCTTCCCTTCCTTCCATCTTTGAATCCTAGTCTTCCTTGACATTGCTTCTTTGAAACTGCATTGTTCTTTCTTTTAGCATGAGCGGAGAATGCAGTAGGATCATTCCTATTTGAAGGCATGTCTCTCTCCATCATCCTTATCTCTTCTTGTGTACATCTAGTCAGCAATTCATCAAAACCGGGCATCCTGTCATTGTTGAGGATAGTAGTGTTGAACACATGCCATTCACAAGGGAGACCTCCAAGGGCAATGAGAGTGAGCTCTCTGTCAGCAATAACTTCTCCAATTGAAAGAAGATCATTTTTGATCTCGGTAATCCTCTTGAAGTGGGATTGGATATCTTCACCTCTTCTCTTCTTTATGTCCTTTAACTTGTTTTTGAGAAAGAGGACTTGGTTTGCATTGCTAACTTTGAACATGCCAACCAACCTATCATACATCTCCTTAGATGTGTTCAAATTGAAGATGTATGCAACCAAATGCTTATTAATAGAACCCTTGATGATCTTCTTAGCTTTGACTTCACCTTTCTTGTACTTTGTCTTCGTGGCAGCTGATACATTTGAAGGAGGTTCGATAATCTTTCCTTGCACATAGTCCATAGCATCTTGCTCTTTCCAAAGTCAAGTCAAGAGACATCTTCCATGCATGATAATCATATTTATCATTGAGCATGTCATTTGATTTGAAGTAAGATGTAGAGGCCATTGAATCTTGTCCTTGTCCAACAAATCTTAGTGATTTCTCTTCTCACTCTTGCTTGGGCTTTGTCTTCACCTTAGCTTTGATACCATGCGAATTTTTAGATAACAATGGTGTGTTCTATGCTTAAGAGCATTTTACTTCAATTTTTCTTACTAGCCCAATATCAATTTCTAGGTTAGCAATCACATTAACATCAATAGTAAATGCAAATAGAACATAAACCATAGAAGACAAGCCAAGACAAGAGGACACAGTGTTTGGCAGATGCCAGGGAAAAACCCCAATGTGGGGAAAACCCTTTGATCAAATCTTCTTATTATTCTTCAAAAGTTCAGGAGAGAGAGAGAGAGTACAATATACAAAATTTATTTGCCTGAACACAGTCAATCTGTTAAGTCAAACTGCAGTAAACAGGGTGCCCTAACCAGAGAGTCAATGCTGGTCAAATCAACAAACTTACTTCTCCAAATCAACTCGGTCAAACCCAGTCAATTCGGCCTCCAAAAATAGTCCAAATGAGCCCAAAACAATCCTGAAGAAATCGGTCAAACTTGGTCAACAGACAATCAGTGCTGCGGTCAAAGGGCTTGTGGTCAACGTTCGTCAACTTGCCCAGAAATCCTCTAAATCTGTGCCAGAGAATGCGGCCTGCCCAAATAGAAATTCTCCCAAGAAAAAAGAAGTCAAACAAGGTCAAATACTGCCCAGTCAACGCTGATCAAACTTGCTGCAATTTGGTCAACGCAAGAAAATAGATCACACAGTTAACCCTTCGGACGTGTGGAGGAGAAGAAGGTTGCCTGAAATTCGTACGACCCAATCAAATGAGGAGGGAGAGAGATATGTGTGTGATGATGAATGTCCAAATGAGGTAAGATGCCCCTTCTATCTATATGAAACGTTGAGGGTGAAGAGACATGATTTTTGGGCTTGAGCCTACATTAGATCGCTCGCTGACCTTGACAATTTGTCCATAGAAGAAATACATTCATAATTCCATTTCTACATGTTAGAATGAGATGATCTTTAGATCAAACCTACACCTCTCAGAAAGAGGAATCCAACAAAAATATCATCTCCATCATATGAGCTGTCCAAGGTGGAGTTTGGCCCTAGTTGCCAAATTTAACACATTCAGAACATAAACAACAAGCTGATGTTCCAACCTCAATCCAGTGTTATGATGAGAGTTCGTTACAAATTTCCTATGATCAGATTATTCCATAGAAGATTAATTTAGGATGGTCAGATCCTTTCTTTGTGCAACAATTTTTTATATCCCTCCAAGGATCATATCAACTTGTATCGACAAGATGTTTGTCTCGAGATGAGAAGACATTCGTAGCAGAAAAAGAGATCAAGCCCTTTCGTCAACAAGCTTTGAGGACAAAGCTTTTTGAAGAGGAAGACAATGTTATGAATGAAATATATTGAATATAAATAATGATGATAATTGTAATAATGATTAGTTAATTAGTAACTAGTGGTGAAGAGGCACGTCTAAATGGGACATGACTTTCCATGAAGAGGCACCTGCCTAGTATATAAGCATGCCCCTTATTCTCATTTGTATCATCTTTCTTACTCATACATTTTAATATATATTCTTGTATCTCAATGGAGATCTACATATTCTAAGTCTTCTGGATTATTTAACTTGAAGAACGAACTTTATTCATTACAATCTTAAAGATTCTTTGATGGAATCTTCATTGAAAGGTTCACCGATCATGAGGAGAAGCAAATGTTTCATCAAGAACTCCAAACTTGTGGAATTCATGGGATGATGATATGATGACATAAAAGTGAAGCATATCAAGGGATTGAAGCTCTTTCAATCAAGGAAGCTGCTGCAGGAAGTCTGGCTGACCCAAAGGAAAAATGAGGTATGGATGATTACATTTGACATTGTGGAAATCATGTCATATGGTTGCAGGTAACATGGATCAATGCTCTATCTAGAGAGCATGATCAAAAGAAAGGATCACCTCCCTCAAAGGAATGCAGGGATGCATGGGTCACACATTCACTAGATGAAATCAACATACTGTGTTATCATATGAATTATGAGGTGGTTGACTAGAACTGAGGAACTCTGATTGAAAGCTCATGGGAATGTAATGTGCGAAGAAAGGAAGGAAGAGATCATGGAATATGCAACCATGGTTAAGGCAATTAACATCCGAAAGACCAAGAAGATTTGACTAGGATATCTCCATGGAAGATATGAAGACTCTGATGGAGTCTGAAAAGGAAAGAGACCCTTGACAATATATATCTTTGGGAGATGTGTCGATATGTATGCAGGATGCTGATGCAAACTAGAAGATGTCATGATGAAAGACCATCACAAAGGTAATGTTGTTTTTAATGTTCATTCCTTTATTTTTGAACAAATATCTAGATAGGTTTATGCAGGGCTACCGAGGGAAGATCTATGGATATCTTCCACCACCGATGCACATGTAGTAGGATGAAAGATCCTTAAGTAAACATGGCATGAAGGAAGGCCAAATATGGACTGATGGATCACTTTCCGATGATGACATGGCTGACTCATGGATGAAAGTGATGGATGGTCGGTGCCCTATGTAGAAGTCCCAAACATGAATACTCTTAGATAATGGAAAGAAATTCATGACATCGTGAGGAGGAGTTGTCACATTATCTCTACCTGAAGAGCTGCTATAGGTACCTAGTTAAGAGGGAGCCTGGAAACAAGTTTCCTACTTGGAAGAAACTTGGAAATTCCTAAGCCAAGAGGGAGCTTAGGTACATTCCTTATGTGGGAATGAGTACAATACTTTATTGGAATAGATATGTCCTCCCTAATTAAGAGGGAGAGATAGACACATCATTCTTGTCTTCACTTGGGAACACATAATGGATGATTGTGTGAACATCTGGCATTTGATACTCTTTGAGGATGAGTTAGGGCATCCAAGATAAGAGTAGTCGTAGAGGACCAATATTCTTTGAGGACTGAGAATCCAAGATAAGAATAGTCTTGGTGGAACACACCCTGAGAACTCGGGTGGGGTATGTTCCGAGAGAGACAATGATGAGGGTGTCTATACATCATTGGTCTTGCCAGCATTGTGCTCAGATCTCGTGGAGAGATAGAGCTGTTAGTCAAGGCCTTGCTATGTGACAATGTTGGTTGATATGATGCTATACAGATGGGTTACCAATCTGACTCTTCTTATGAGAAATTCTTCAGATTGAGAATGACCAAGTACCATTATGAATACCTCCCTAATTAAGAGGGAGTGTTGAAAAGTAACTAGGTTCGGTCTTCATAATCACATGTGTAATTGTGATTTTATGTAATTGATGAAAAGAAGAGAAATAAAATTATTATTGTAGTGCTTGTCTCATGGATTTCATGAGCAAGGAATTTTATTTTAGTGGTGGCTCCCATTGTGAGCCTTTAGGATTTGTCATCTAGTCATAAAAGTCAATTTTAGTCTATGTCATGTATGAAGGACCCTTCTTGGGCATATTACACTTGTGTATGAGTCAATAGAAATGTCAAGTAGCCCTCTAAGACCGAGAACACGCATTATCTTCAAGTCGACTTCAAATGGAATTAATTAACTTCTCCAAACAGTCATGTTTTTTCACCCTATTCAAGTTGGCTTATTATAGGGGAAAACCACTATAAATAGGGTCGTCCAAATTTCATTTAGACAGGATTTTCGGTGATCAAGTCTGAAGTGCGAGGTACAGAAAAACAATGCGAAGGTGATCAAGAAAGAGTTAAGGATCAACGTAGGGTGAAGGAAGTCTTGGGTTTGTATTTTTTGGGTGTTGTCGCTGTCACTTGTTCGAAGAAAGAAGTAACCATTTGCTGCAGTAAGGTTGAGTTTCAAAGGCAACCAGATTAAAGTCATAAGGAAGGCCGAGTTGCGAAAGAAGTATTCACCACCTCAAGCGAAGGAGATTAAGGACTGTCATCTACACGTGCAAGGGCCTGATTAAGGGCCAAAATGTTGCAGGTTTGAGACAGAGGAAAGGAAGCCTGGATCTGAAAGGAAGGTGAAGCAGAAGGAAGGAGCAAGCAATTGACCATCATTGATTCAAGAGGGCAAGATAGGAAGCTTGGTGTCTTGGTCTTGGAGAGGTCTAATAGGTCAAGGGTCTTGGGCTTGGCATTCGTCAATTGGAATCTCTATAAGAAGAAAAATTTGTTTGGGTTTTCCTCTCAAAGAGTGAGAGGTTTTGGCCCTGGCTGAAAGCCCATATTCTGTGTTTCTTGTCTCTTTATGGTTTATGCATTGGTAGTTGTTTGATGAAGAAGAACAATGGTATCTTAAGTAAAAGAAGATCCTAATCTAAAGAAGTAAAAAGCACTCACAAGCAGTTACTAATAGAAGAGAAATCAAATAATTACTATTCCCTAGATTTCTCAAGCCCATATTCTGTGTTTCTCGTCTCTTTATGGTTTATGCATTGGTAGTTGTTTGATGAATAAGAACATTGGTATCTTAAGTAAAAGAAGATCCTAATCTAAAGAAGTAAAAAGCACTCACAAGCAGTTACTAATAGAAGAGAAATCACATAATTACTATTCCCCAGATTTCTCAACATATCACACCACCTTGTGCTTCACCTTGACTTCTCTTTGCCACTTAGTATATGGTTTAGACTCAACATAGATAAAGATCAAGGGACACACTTAGGTTAGGCATTTAATTAAAAATAGCCAAGATCTTTGCATTCCACCTAGCTCTTAAGATTTTCACTTCATATAGGTTAGTGAAACATCCAAGCAACAGTTGCCCATCCGATTACTTAATCTTAATTTAATAAGCAAGAGATTTGACTCCATAAGGCACTAGTCTCAAATATAAATTTAATATAATCCTTAAAATCTTGCTAAATTTAACCAGGTAGCTAGGCCACTCAACTGTGTCTCATGGACTCATTAGTTCCCAACTTGTCCTTCATCATCTCATTTCCATAGGGTCTTGTTAAAATTGGAAACTAGGGCAAAACTTCATGTGGGTCATCTTATTCATAGCTAATAATATTTTTATTAGATTCCTCTCGTCGAGAGGTGTAGGATTGATATAAAGATCATCCAATTCCGATAAGTATTCATGGAGATATGAATTTATTTTGATTATGGAATTATTATCAAGCCGACCTACAACTCATGTAGGCTCAGAAGCCCAACAGTCGCATCTATTCACCCATCAACGTTGTGTATAAATATAAGATGACTTTTCCTCATTTAGACTCACTCATCTCATCACATCTCTCTCTCTCTACTGCGCAGATATGAGTCTCTTCTCTACTGCGCTGAAATGGGTCTCTCTCTCTCACACATGTGAAGCCGGAAACTGCTGAAACTGAAGCTGCAACTACAGAAGCAAAGATTGACTTGCGTGGCCTAGAATATCTCCTCATCTGAACTGCGTTGTAGGTTCATCTGAACCTCCTTTGAAAGCCGCAACTTTTGGTGGTGGAATGAAGTCAATCCGACGAACGGTTTGCAAGATATCGACTGCCCTAGTTTGAAGCCGGAAACTGTTGAAACTGAAGCTGCAACTGCAAAAGCAAAGATTGACTTGCGTGGCCTAGAAGATCTCCTCATCTAAACTGCGCTATAGGTTCATCTGAACCTCCTCTGGAAGCCGAAACTTTTGGTGGTGGAATGAAGTCAATCCGACGGTCGGTTTGTAAGATATGGTCTGCCCTAGTTTGATAATGAAGCCGCTAATGCTGATGCTGCTGATCTAGGGTTTGCTACTGCTGATATGAATCAGATTTATTGTACTATTTCTCTCTGCTGAATTATTGAAGATAAAAGAAGATTTGATCAAAGGGTTTCCCCACACATTGTGGGGTTTGTCCCTGGCTAGCCGCCACATCTTGCGTCTCTTGTCTTGGCTTGTTTTCTGTCGATCGTTTAATGTTCTATCTGCACTTTACTTTATGTACATGTGATTGCTAATCGGTGGAATATAATAAGAAAAAGAAGTAAACTGTTATAAGCATAGAACATACCATAACTTAACATGGTATCAGAGGTGAGGTGAAGACAAAGCCCAAGCAAGAGCAAGAGCAATCATTGAAGAGAAGATTGGCAAGGCTATCCTAAAAGAACTATGGGGTCCTCAACACTCCTTCCTGCCGAAGACAAGCTCTGTGAGAAAGCTGACTATCACGGATGGAAGATGTCTATCGATCTAACCCTTAAAGATCAAGGAGTGCTGGACCATGTAAGAGGCAATATTGTTGAGCCTTCATCAAATGCATCTGCTGCTGCCTGGAACAAATGGAAAAATGGAGAAGTCAAAACAAAGATCATCCGGGACTCTATCGACAGCGCTTGGTGGCCTACATCTCTGATCTAGACACCTCCAAGGAAATCTACGACAGACTGGTGAGTTTATTTAAAGTTAATGATGCAAATCAAGTTTTGTTTCTTAGAAATAAGTTGAGGGAAATCAAGAAGGGTAAAGATGAAAGTATGCAAGCATACTTCTTAAGAATCACCGAGATCAAGAACGATCTCCTATCTATTGGGGAAACCATTACTGACAGAGAAATGGCACTCACAACTCTCGGAGGATTACCAAGATGCATTCAAGAAGAAACAAGGGAAGAAATGCAAGAAATGCCCATGCCTAAAGGTCCTCCTACTGCCTTTTCTTCTCATGCAAAGAAAAGAAATAATTCCGGGACTAAATCAAAAGGAAAGGTTGGACTTAAGGCTAGAAGAAAATGATGATGTTACATTTGCGATAAAGCAAGTCACTATGTATGAGATCATGAGCATCATGATGAATGAGATCATGGACATAAAGGGCAACATGAGATCATGGACATATAGGATAGCATGATGATGATGCACACTAGTTTGAGCAGCATTATGATGGATAAAATCATGGACATGGGCAGCATGATGATAATCATGATTAGAGAAGCATGGTACAGTATGCAGTGGTGCAACTCGAAATCCCTCTGATGGCAATCAAAGGAATGACAAATTCAACAGCAAAGGTAAGAGGAGAGCTGGGAATCAAGGAAGAGGACAAGCATTCAAGATGGCTAGAAATTTTAGGATGTATTAAATGCACTTGACCTCAAAAGGAACCTAGTGTCCATCTTGGCAATGGAAGACAGAGGCTACAAGGTAACCTTCAGCAATGGCAAGGTATGTATATGGAAAAATAATGTTAAAGATGCCTTTACTCTTGGGTTTAGTGTTGATTCATTATATCAGGTCGATGGAAGTCTGCTAGGTGTCATGTCTTGTGACACAACTCTTTAGTCCGAACTTTGGCATCGGAGGTTTGCCCACCTTCATTACAAAGCTCTACCCGATGTAAGACAGATGGTAACAGGGATGCCCGAATTCCAAGTAGAGAAAGAAGGTGTATGTCTGGGATGTGCCAAAGGAAAGCTCAAAAGGGGACCATTCCCCTCAAGCCAAAGCAAGACCTCCGATATATTACAATTGGTTCACTCAGGCATACTTGAGGTTGGCATTAAGAGGGAGACTACTACACCACATACTCCTGAGCAGAATGGTGTGGTGGGAAGGAAGAACCACACGATGATGGAAGTTGTCTGAGCCATGCTACATGATCAAAGACTTCCAAAGTTTCTATGGGCTGAAACTACAATCACCGCCGTATATGTACAAAATCGATGCCCTCATCAAGCATTGGGTTCCTAATCTCCTGAAGAAATGTTCACCACCGGTCAAAGGGAAGTCGTGATTAGTCATGATGTCACCTTTGACAAAGATATGGCTCTCAGCAAGGTGGACAATCTGCTGACTTTGAGTAGCTCTCAAGAAGCCGACACTAGGAAACCGAAAGAAAAGGATGATGAATCAATGCCTGATGTAGAAGAACCCATGGATCCGATTGATCCTAATCCACATGAGCCTTCCTCTTCTAGGAAGAGGCCTGCATGGCTTAGGGGGATACTTGATGATGCTGAAGGACATGCTGCACCCTGAAGAACCTTCCGTCAAAGTAAGAAACTTAACAGGTATCAGGGATACCTGACCATCATGAGCACGATCATACAAAATGAGCCTTCATCATTCTCAGATGTCATCAAGCATTAACTATGGAAGGATGATATGACCATAGAATATGAGTCTATTATGGAGAATGATGTCTGGGAAGTAGATCCCAGACCCTGGACAAGACAATTGTTACTTCAAAATGGCTTTACAAGATAAAGCATGCAGCAAATGGAAGTATGGAAAAGTATAAGGTTCATTTTGTTGCTCGTGGTTTATCCCAGAAGGGAGGTATAGACTATGATATTTGCACCTGTTGCCAGATATACGACCATCTGCTTGATCATAGCCCTTGTGGCTTCACAAGGATGGAACCTACATCAGATGGATGACAAGACCACGTTCTTGCATGGTTCTATCAAAGAAGAGGTCTATGTGGAGCAACCTGAAGGATTTGAGATTAATGATTGAAAATCTCATGTATGCAGGTTGAAGAAGGCTCTCTATGGGCTGAAGCAAGCACCTCGAGCATGGTATGAGAGGATCGATAGCTACTTGATGAAGCTGGGATTCACTAGGAGTGAAGCCGATCCTAACCTTTACTTTAAGGTTGAAGATGACAAGCCTCTCATACTGGTGTTGTATGTGGATGACCTCTTTCTAACAGGTGCAAACCCTCTCATTCACAAATGTAAGAGGGAGATGGCTTCTGAATTTGAAATGAAGGACCAAGGACTTGAAGTGTGGTAGAAGCCAAGGGAAATTTTCCTATCTCAAGGAAAATATGTGGTAAAGATATTGGAAAGATTCGGTATGATGGACTGCAAACCTATGACTACCTCGAGGATCTTAACTTTTAGAAGTTATATGGTAGTGATGTTGGACCAGACTTGGGAAATGCCTCTGAGTTTCAAAAACTCATTCGCATTGATGTTCTTGGTGAACCTCCGTCCGAACATATGTTTTGCAGTTAGCATTGTGAGCTCATATTTGGTTGAGCCTCACTGGATTGATGCCAGGAATCTTCTGAGATGTCTTCAGGACACAATCTCTCATGGATTAAGATACACTGCCGGAGATGTGAGACTACTTGGATATACTGATGTTGATTGGGCAGGCAGTGTGGTGGACCGTAAGAGCACTTCCGGGTACTGTTTCACCTTGGGATCTGCTTCGATATCCTGGATGAGCAGGAAGCAGAAGTTGGTGGCTTTGAGCACCGCCGAAGCAGGATATATTGTTGCTAGCATAACCTCGTGTGAGGCAGTCTGGTTGCGAAAGCTCTTCAGTGAGCTGTTTGGATTTACATTGGATACCACTGTGATTCTCTGTAGCAACCAGAGGTGGGATTCGATTATTGAGGAATCCCGTATTCGTTAATTGCTCCAGCAGATAGACATATCTGGGATATGGTAAGTCGATGAGCAAGGAAGCTCCATCACATTAAGATGATGTACAGATTGATACACCTTGTCAAAGCCCCGAGGAAAGATCTAATCTGTGATTTTCCCAAACGACTTGGAGTCGGCAAGAAACCCTTGTACAAGGGTCCTGCATGTTGCATACATTGAGCTCTGGGAGCTCTGAGGGCTTGCGGTTCCTACTGGAGCAACATATGACCACAGGGTGACTCACCCTCCCCTGGTGGTGCACACTGGAACAAGATGATTCGCTCTCTTGTGGGACAAGATGATTCGCTCTCTTGTGGAACATGATGATTCGCTCTCCTGTGTAGCAGGATGATTAGTTCTCCTGTGAGCCCTGAATTGATGTGTTCTCCATGGCGATTGTAGCAGGATTGATGTGTTCTCCTGTGAGGCCTGGATTGATGTGTTCTCCATGGCAATTGTAGCAGGATTGATGTGTTCTCCTGTGAGGCCTGGATTGATGTGTTCTCCATGGCGATTGTAGCAGGATTAATGTGTTCTCTTGTGAGGCCTGGATTGATGTGTTCTCCATGGCGATTGTAGCAGGATTGATGTGTTCTCCTGTGAGGCCTGGATTGATGTGTTCTCCATGGCGATTGTAGCAGGATTGATGTGTTCTCCTGTGAGGCCTGGATTGATGTGTTCTCCATGGCAATTGTAGCAGGATTGATGTGTTCTCCTGTGAGGCCTGGATTGATGTGTTCTCCATGGCAATTGTAGCAGGATTGATGTGTTCTCCTGTGAGGACAGGATTGATTAGTTCTCCTGTCGAGGCATCCTACCCATGCAGTTTGGGACTCATGGGAAGTACCTCTCATCTGATCAATGAGCAGGGAAATGAAGTTAAGGACCATAGTAATACCGATGGACGCATCGTTGTAACTACCGTACTCCCTACGCTAGGATGACCTCCATTGATCTGGGATCAATGATACTGGTCTGGGACCAGTGGTAGGAGTTGTACCATACTATGACGCTGACTTCGGGTCGGTTGAGACTGGTCTGGGATCAGTGGGACATACTCTGAGACTGACTTTTAGTCAGTGGAGGATGATATTGGTCTGGGACCAGTGGTAGGAGTTGTACCATACTATGACGCTGACTTCGGGTCGGTTGAGACTGGTCTGGGATCAGTGGGACATACTCTGAGACTGACTTTGAGTCAGTGGAGGATGATATTGGTCTGGGACCATTGGAGTTGTACTCACTGTGACGCTAACTTTGGGTTGGTTGAGATTGGTCTGGGACCAGTGGTACATACTCTGAGACTGACTTTGAGTCAGTATGATACATCCTCGATCATTTCTTCTTCTTCATAATTCGGACAAAAGCAGAGTAGAATAGAACAATGCAAGAGCAGAGCAGATCAGAACAAAACAGCACAGATCAGTGCAGGGCAGAACAAGACAAAGCAGATCAGGCAAAATAGAGCAGAGCAGGGCAAGGGTCAGGCTGTACAAGGCAGTGCATTTGATGGATGAATAGTAACGACCGATAGACAGATTGCAGATGAAGTTCTCCATGGTTGAGAGGGAGTGTTAAAATTGGCAACCAGGGCAAAACTTCATGTGGGTCATCTTATTCATGGCTAATAATATTTTTATTAGATTCCTCTCGTCGAGAGGTGTAGGATTGATATAAAGATCATCCAATTCCGATAAGTATTCATGGAGATATGAATTTATTTTGATTATGGAATTATTATCAAGCCGACCTACAACTCATGTAGGCTCAGAAGCCCAACAGTCGCATCTATTCACCCACCAACGTTGTGTATAAAAATAAGATGACTTTCCCTCATTTAGACTCACTCATCTCATCACATCTCTCTCTCTCTACTACGCAGATATGAGTCTCTTCTCTACTGCGCTGAAATGGGTCTCTCTCTCTCACACATGTGAAGCCGGAAACTGCTGAAAGTTGAAACTGAAGCGGCAACTGCAGAAGCAAAGATTGACTTGCGTGGCCTAGAAGATCTCCTCATCTGAACTGCGTTGTAGGTTCATCTGAACCTCCTTTGAAAGCCGCAACTTTTGGTGGTGGAATGAAGTCAATCCGACGAACGGTTTGCAAGATATCGACTGCCCTAGTTTGAAGCCGGAAACTGCTGAAACTGAAGCTGCAACTGCAGAAGCAAAGATTGACTTGCGTGGCCTAGAAGATCTCCTCATCTGAACTGCGCTGTAGGTTCATCTGAACCTCCTCTGGAAGCTGAAACTTTTGGTGGTGGAATGAAGTCAATCCGACGGTCGGTTTGTGAGATATGGTCTGCCCTAGTTTGATAATGAAGCCGCTAATGCTGATGCTGCTGATCTAGGGTTTGCTACTGCTGATATGAATCAGATTTATTGTACTATTTCTCTCTGCTGAATTATTGAAGATAAAAGAAGATTTGATCAAAGGGTTTCCCCACACATTGTGGGGTTTGTCCCTGGCTAGCCGCCACATCTTGTGTCTCTTGCCTTGGCTTGTTTTCTATCGATCGTTTAATGTTCTATCTGCACTTTACTTTATGTACATGTGATTGCTAATCAGTGGAATATAATAAGAAAAAGAAGTAAACTGTTATAAGCATAGAACATACCATAACTTAACAACCCCCCATAGCCTGCTGTTGGGAGACAACTAGAACGGAGAGGTCGGGGATCAGGGTGAAAGCCCCCTACCCGAGTCATTGTCGCAGTGCTCGTACAATTTGAGAAACAACAAACCTCATCCCTCTTGGCCTACCCTGAATCGCCCTTTTCTTTGATAAGCATATCCTGAGATCTTTACCTCCCTTATCTGGCAGAGGCTTCCACTCAAACCCACTTTCTGATGCTTTGATTCGATCGATGTCAAGTATACTTGTCTTTCTTTTGCCACCTGGGAAGTTGCTCATCATTGTTATCCCCATCACACCACATCCACCTTGACCCTCTTGAAAACTAGATCTTGTCCTGTGAACAAATGGTATGACAATGACTGCAAACATGTCCATAGCCAACTTCATCATGCATTTTCCCACATCCTCCCATCCTATCCTCATCTCAAAGCTTCATACTTTTGTCTGCTTTGACATAATAAACTCCTATTCATCTCCCAACAAAGGCGTGAGTTGAGGGCTTCCCTTATTCACTCCCTAGAAAACTTTTGATGTACCTTGTTGCTTCCTCACTCTCCTCTCCCCCTTAACCCTCGATCCATGTTTACCCATACTTCACTCCCTAGAAAACTTTTGATGTACCTTGTTGCTTCCTCACTCTCCTCTCCCCCTTAACCCTCTATCCATGTTTACCCATACTTCCTCCCTGTATGATGTTCTCGGACAACCAGTGATCAAGGTTACTTCCCCCTACCTTCTTGCCTTTCTTCTCCTACTGGGATAGTTGAGAGGCTATTTGGATGGTGAATACAAGTAAATCAGTTGATGAGGAAGGATTCCAAGAAAAGCTTTTCAAGTAGGGTCTTTTGGCCATGGATAACCACCTAGCCAACTTGTTCAACCATGTTGGCTACGTGGGCTTTCCACAGTCTTGGTCACATCACATCATCCATCTGGTTCACAAATCAGGCTCTAGTATAGATCCCAAAAAATATAGGACGATCATGGTAGGCCAAACATTCCCTAATATTTATGCTAGAGGTTGAGAAGACGCAAGTCAAAGACAGTGGACATGTTTGCTTCTGACATAAGTACCATACCATTGACCACATCCTGACACTTTAGGCCATTATTAAGGAGGCATGACATTTCTCTTCGATTGTCTATTGTTGTTTTGTTGACTTTGGAAAGCTTTTAACGCTATCCCTTTTGAGGCTTTATTCCAAAAACTTAGAAATATTGGTATATTGAGTACTTTGTTGTCAACTATCATCCATTTTTACGAATCAGTTCTTGGGTCGTCAAAATTTTCATCAAAAATTTCACTAACTTAACCTCAGGGATCAAAAGCTTAAAATTTATCAAAATAATTAATTTACCTTAGTCCCTGGACCTTTTAAAATTTAATTTTTAAGGATCGACGAATTTTGCCTTATGAGAAATTAAATTTATCTAGGACCTAGAATTAATTAAATTTTTGGCTTAGGATTTTAATTAATTTTGGCCAGAAAAATTTAATTAATTAACCTATGAGGGGATAAATTATTTTTCCAACCCTCAAGATACTTTACCTCATAATTTTCAATTTTTTACATCATAAGGGGGAAGACCTATTTGAAAAAGGCTCTCACAGACTACCCATTTCTGCGACACAAATATAATTCAGCAGACCAAGCAATTTGTAATAAAATAACCTAACCAAATAGTTAGGATTATTTCCAAATCACTTTTACATAGACTCGATCTAGAACACTAAGACTCCCCTAAGATCCCAGTGACAAAATCCATTCTGGCTTTGGGGTAAGGCTGAAGGAAAACTCTGTCGACCATCCGAGAATGGATCGGTGAGACAAAAAACCTCCCGGAATGTAGATCGTCACCAGAAAAGTAGGTTTACCTAGGTAATTACATACACGACATAGATTTGCCGAGATTATTTACATTATATGCATGCATAATGGGTTTACATTATATGATGATGATCAAGCTGATGATGATCGCTGGACGGCACGAACACATTGATCAGGCGCTATCCCTTTTGCGAAAAAAGGGGGTGTATTGCTATGGGTCGTTGACACGTAGTGGTCGATCACTGCCAAAGTTCATTTTGACATAGGGATGAGCAGGAAGGTCCCAAAGTGATTTTGATTCAGCATGGGAAGATTTGAGCTTATATTCCTTGCTTTCTATTAAGGTTTTCCTGGTTTTATTCCATCCCTTATCAGAGCAAAGAGTAATATGCATATAAATCAAAGTGTAGCTCATAAAAATTTATTTTAACGAGTATTTGTTAAGAAAATAAGTTGTGTTTTCTTATATTGGTTTTTTTGTTTTTTGTTTTAGTTTTTTTAATATTTAACAAAAATTCCACTTTATACACCTTTTCTTTAATAGGCAGACATTCGTTTCACAATAAAAGGATTGCTCTATGATGTTAGTTTTTGTAGCATCAGATGTGTTCTAGCCATGAAATTTGGTGGAGAGGATATAATACATGAGATTTCCAAAACCCAGAAATCGTTTATGGAAATTCCGCCTAGAAATGACTTAATTAAATTATTAACAACTTTTTAAATATTTCCTAAGTCTAAACTTAGGGAATATGGTTAATTAATCAGTGCTAAGTCAAGGTGAGAATCATCTGGATACTCACACGGATTGATCCAGTGATGATCCTAGCCATTGATTAGGTTTTAATCTTGGTCATTGGTGCTCCAACAATGGATTATAAGAATAGATCAATGTGGTGATGGAGAATACACTTGAGTAGTTCGATTTCTTGGGTGATGGAGAATACACTTGAGTAGTTCGATTTCTTGGTAGATTGATTTCCATAGTAGCAAAATTCAGTTGCCAGAGAGAGTTAGAGATCGAAGCAGTGTGTGAGGGGGAAAGACAGTGAAGCTGGAGGAAAAATTCCAGATCCAATATCCATTTGTAGAGAGGCAAAAGAGCCACAGAGAAGCTGACGCAAGGGTTGTGCAGTAGCTTCTAGAGGCAAGTTCGATTTGCTGAGAGGGAAAGACATCTTCAGTTCCAGAGGCCAAGAAGGAGTCCTAGATGTCGAAGAAGCATTTGTACATCCAGTAGAGGGCAGGATGACTTCATCAGAGAACATTCAGAGACTTGACGTCAAGCAGACTGCGTAAAGTAGCGCAGAGGATGACGTAAAGGGTCAGAGGGCCGAGTTTCTGAAGGTAAGTTGTGCAAGGGTTTACCTGTGGGTTGAGGAAATTCCTAATTAGATTTTTGCCAATATTTTCTCTCTCTAGGATTGCCAGATATCGACATCCAGTGGTACTCAAAATTTCTCACTGCTACATAATAATAAAACCCTTAGCTGCTGCACCAGTTTTCCCGCATTGGGTTTTTCCGGGGACTCTTGTAGAAAAATAATTGTGTTAATTTTCTTTGTGTGCGCTAGCATTTCTCAACTTCCAGCATTCTATTTTTTTTGGAGAATTTTTATTTGTGAAGTTTGCAGTGTGTTTATTTCAATATTTGCCGTAGCAAATAAATTGTTAATTAATTAGGAGAAATAATACCAGTTTTTTTTCCTCGGAAAAAGTGTAATTTTCATTAAAAAGATAAGAAAATTACGTGTTTTATGATACTGCACATATGAACTGCTGTCAATGAAAAGGGAGTACTGTTTAGAGCTATTATAAACTTTACAAAAACTATTATGATGCTTACTGACAATAAAATTCTGAGAAGTCCAGTGAGTTTCTAAGAATATGAGTTTTGTCCAAAAATATATTGAAAACTGGTAAGCTATATACTGAGATGGAGAAAGTAAAAGAAAAGCTACTGAATGATCTAGTGATCATTCTGATAGGAACCAATCATGTCCATAAAAGGACGATGATAGTAATTGTGGAAACTACCGCCCCTGTATTCCTGTATCTGCCATTGACCTCTGTTAAGCTGTGTTGCCTCTTTAGATAAACGATTAGCGATCTCATTCCTTTCCCTGTATATATGTGAGCATGCAAATGAATCAAATTGGGACTTTAGAGAAAGGATATCAGTCAGAATATCTCTAAGTGTGTGCAAGTGACAATGATTAACTTCATTTGTCCAATGAATTATGAGCTGTGAGTCTCTGAATATCTGAAGTTGTTGGCAATTTTGTTCTTTTGCAAAAAGGAGAAGGTATTTTACACTGCTCAATTCAGCATAGTTGTTGGTGCCTCTGCCAAGGCCGACCTTGATTCTATAAGACACTATATTATCCATATGCAGCACTGCCCCTCCACCACAGCCTTCAGCTTGTGCTGAGCCGTCAAAATAACCCCAGGGGGAGTTTATGTCTATGGATTCCTGGGTAATGATCTGAGGGGGTCGGATGTCCTGGTCCTCCGGGACTGAATTGTATAAAGCCAACAACGAAATACTAGAGGAGTCCCAATCTATTTTGGCATTCTTGAAAATGGATTTGTTCCTGTTAAGCCAGATTCCCCAGCAAATTAGCAGTGGAAGGCATCTAGTTTTCTGAGAGTTGGCTTTTATCCACCATCTTTGCCAAGCCTCTTCAATATCTCGTCCCGACCAATCAATATGTAGATTTAGTGAAGTGAGGATCCTTTGCTAGAAGGCTTTTGAGACAGAACAGGTAAAGAAGAGATGAGAAGTATCTTCCTCCTGCATCCTACACAAACAACATCTAGAAGGCCCGCAATTTGCACAACACCTCAGCATTAGTTTAGTGGGAACCTTGTCTGTTAAAATGCACCACATGAAAAGCCTAGATTTGGGAGGGGCCTTAATTTCTAGATATGACTCCACCACCAAGAGAAATCACCCATGTGTCTCGCTGCCATTGTATAAGCATAACTTGATTTGGGGGAGTATCTGCCTTGGGGATCCAATACCCAGATAAAGACATCTTGATTGTTGTTTATACGCACATTGGCCTCCTCTAATGAGCCTATGAATCTCTGCCAATCATCGACCCAAACTGCGGGAATGCTGAGCGTTCTGTGGTCCTTCCAGGTCTGGTTTTGCCCCCTGTCTTTAATATCATTTGTTGTATGTGATAAGTGGGTGATCCTTGAGTCTTGAAGGAAATTGCAAAGAGGATGGGGGAGAATATGGCCATTCCCACATCCACTCCACGTGTCCAAACCAATCCTCACTTGAACTCCATTGCCAACTTTCCAAGCCAGACCACGCTTGATCAGAGAGATAGACTGAGATAATGCTTTCCAAATTATGGAGGATCCAGCTGTAGGAACTGAAGGTCTACGGATCCATTCCAGAATTGAGAGTGGATATATGTACTTATGATAAGTGATTTCCTGCCAAAGACTTCTGGAATTAATAAGTTGCTAGCCCAGTTTTGCAGCCAAAGCCTCAACAAATAAATGCAAATTTTTTATGCCCCAACCCCCCAGTTTTTTGGGTTTGTCAATGCTGTCCCAACAGACCCAAGCAAAAGTTTCCTGGAATTTGTCCGCGCCAAAGGAAGCGACATCATAATTGTCAAATTCTTTTTAAAATGCCGTTGGGAATCCAGGCCAGCGACATCCAGTAAACCGGAATAGCTTGTAGGACCGACTTGAGGAGAGTTAGCCTACCTGCTCTAGAAAGCCATCTCTATTGCCAAATATTGATTCTGCTTTCAATCTTGGCTATAAGCCAAGTCCAATCTGCTATGCGATAACCATTTGGTTTCAATCTGAAACCCAAATATTTAAGACCATCATCCAGATCTTGACGCTCATATTCAAAAAATTGGCTAGCTAATCTTGCTTCATTCAGCTGGCAGGAAACAATGATAATAGTTGATTTTGCAATATTTGGCTGCATGCTTGTAGCTATACAAAAAAGATCTAGAATAGCCTTGAAAGCATATGAGTCTTGAAAAGATCCATTTAAAAAAAATCAGAACATCATCAACAAATAAAAGATGGGTTATAGAGGACATATCCGAGAGCCTGAGTCCAGCCAAAGAGCCTTCCTGTCTGCCTTTTGTTATCAGTCCGCTGAAGCCTTCCATGATGAGGAGAAAGAGCAGCGGGGAGAGAGGATATCCGTGCCTAAGGCCTCGTTTCGCATGAAAGAAACCCGAAGCCGCTCCAGTGATGAGAATACTAAAGGAGACTGAAGTAAGACAACCCATGATCCAATTGATGAAAGCAAAGGGGAAGCCAATGTGAGTGAGAGTTATCCTAAGGTAGGACCAACAGGTACGATCAAAGGCTTTGGAAAGATCAATTTTTAGGATGATAGACTTTTTATGGAGCTTCTTAATTGAGTGAAGAGCTTCCCGGGCAGTACCAATTGCTTCATGGATTTGGCGATGGCTGAGAAAGGAAAATTGTTCCTTGGATATCATTCGGGAGAGAAAGGGTTTAATACGGAGGGCTATTGTTTTGGATATGATTTTGTAAATGCTATTGCAGAGGGATATGGGTCTGTAATCTTCAAAAGAGGAAGGGTTATCAAATTTGGGTATAAGGGCCAGGAAAGTCGAGTTGAAGGCCTCCAAAATTCTGCCAGACTTTCGGCTTTCTTCAATGGTCTGGATGAGATCATCTCCAATTAAATCTAAAAAGGAATTGAAGAATTCAACCGGCCACCCATCAGGACCCAGGCTCTTATCCTTATGAAAGCACTTCAGCACAGCTTCAAGCTCTTCTCTAGTAACCTGAGAGTTTAGTTCTTCAATTTCCTTCGGCTCGATGAATCTGGGCAGAGCTTCAGCAGTGCGAATGATGCTTGGAAGGGTTATTCCAATGGGGGCTTTGTAGATATTAGAGTAATGTCTAATCCCCATGTCAGCCAGTTGTTCAAAATTGCCCGCTTTCCTTCCTTCCGAGTCTTGTAATTCCCAGATTGAGTTAATGGCTTTCCGACCCCTTGCATATTGTTGAAAGAACTTTGAATTTTCATCACTTGCTTTGAGCCAGATTGCTCTACTCTTGAGCCTCCAGGTTTCTTCTTTTAAGTGAAGAAGCTTTATTTTGTCAGTTTCCAGTTGAATCAGTTGCAACTTTTGTTCTGCCGAGTTCGATCCTGTGGGAGTTGATTCTTCGAAGGCTAGTAGAGCCTTTTCAATTCTTTGAAGATCTTCATCTTCTTTTCTTTGTTTTAATCTGGCCTAGGTTATTGTTTTGCCTTTTAGAACTGCTAGATTTTTTGCAAAGAGCTCCCCTGGGGAGGAGGTTTCATTCTGGGAGCAATGGATCCAAGTGGCCGAGACCAAGTTCCTGAAACTCGGCTCCAGCAACCAGGGGTTAAATTTAAAAGGTGAAGAGGGTTTAGAAAGATTACCCTTGAGCTCTAGAAATATAAGAGAGTGATCAAAGATCCCACCACTCCCCACCCATTGACGAAAGAGAATTAAACTTGCCATAAGAGGGGCTTTGATCAAGAATCGGTCCAATCTTCTAGCAAGGGCATCTACCCCCAATCTGCGATTCCTCCAAGTTGGCTTGAGTTTAACAGGGTCAATATTTAGAAATTCGTGAGCATCCAACAAGTTTTCAAAAAATGCTGTGAGATGATCACTTTGACCCCTAAAACCCCAAGATTTCGCTGATCTGAGGGAGAAATTTAAATCTCCACCAATAATGATATTATCTTGATTCATAAAATTAGCCTCCATGATTTTGTTCCAGAAGAATTCTCTGTTCTGGCAAGGGCCATAGATGTTGATGATCCTAAATGGTCTGCCGAGCTCCATAGACTAGATATCTGCACCAAGAAAACCTTCTCCTCCCCAAAAGTTGAGGATTTTTGTAGAACGAGTGTTAAACCCCAAGGCGCAGCCACCAGAGCGACCCTTCACATCCAAAAAATGAAAATCCCAGGTTGGGAGAAAACTTAAGAGAAGCTTATTTATCTGGTGACCTTCCCCCAAAGTTTCTTGAAGGAAAATAACATCTAGCTTTTCAGATAGACAAAGCCTCCTGAGAGCCAACTTTTTGTCAGGGTTGGCTAGACCCCTACAATTAAAGGAAAGACAGATCATGGGGGAGAGGAGTGAGGGTTGCTCTTTGCTCTAAGAACCCAGTCGATTGGGGATTGGACCCCGGAGGCTACTTCAGCACTAGCCCTTTTAATAGCCTTAGAAATTTTTGATTGATGGCCTCTTGGAGGCTTGAGAGTAATTGAAGGAGGGGGGTCAAGGTCCAGGCCTAAGACCGAGGCGGGAGCAGCAAGAAGGGATTTGAGGAAATATTGGTGAGGCCCACTTGATAGTGGGCGATCATCGAGCGGGTAGGTGGTCCTATCCATAGAGGGTTGGGGAATGGGGTAGGACAGTGAGGGAGGCACAGCGGGAATAGGACAAACCGATGAACATAACTTATTAACTTCAGCTTGAGAGACGATACAGTTCAAAGAAGATGATAAATTTACTGAACATTCAATAGAATGAGAAAAAAGAGGAAGAGTGGAGAAGGGAGTACTCGCGAAAGCCGTGTCCCGGGATCTGGATTTTTTAGGGGGTTGATCCGATGCCCTTGCGAAATGGTGAGCTACAGCCTGCTACGGAGTCAGACTAGAGGGCAGAGTACTTTCTTGGAGGTCCAATTGAGAATCGAAATCTGAATCCAGAGTTTGAGTGGAGGCTGAGACCAACACTTTGGCCGGGATCTGATTCTGCCCTGAAATTCTTGGACAATCTTTGTATAAATGCCCCACTTCGTGACATTTGTGGCAACGGAAGGGAATGCCTTCGTAATCTACAATTTGCCTCCGAGTGATGTCACCCATTTGAAGCAGGTAGCTCTCTACGAGACCTTCTCTAGTATCTAGATGCATTAGAATACGCGCCAATGCTAGGCATCTTGTGTCTTGGTAGGTTCAATCATGATCTAGATAGACACCCAAATCATCTCCTGTTACCTTGAAGATTTCTACCTACCAAAATTGTAACGGGAGAGCAAGCAATCGGACCCAGATTGGCCCCGCTCCATGATTTTCCTTTTCTGGGTCAAACATTGGCGACCATCGCTTCAATAGCATTGGTGTCATCTCGATGTGCCAGTATTGCGTGAGGACCCAGTGTACCTGGTTTGGATGAGCGAAAATCAAAGCAAACCAGCCCCTGGAAAGCGAGAGGATACCTGGGAGCTGTATGAGGAGATTCCCCCAAATTTCTGCTGTCCACTTTCGAAGGCGTATCGGGGAGTAATTTCGGCCTCTCACCCTTCCAACTAACACCGTGCTCTCCGTGAGGGCCGCTTGAGCCATAGAGATTCCTTCTCCAAAGATTAATCGCCTGTCCCTTTCTCTGATTTTTGAATTCCTTGATTTTTTTGGATGTTTTGGCCGCACTTTAGCTGCTTGCTCTCCTTCCTCAAGGCCAGTGTCTTTTGAATCAGAATGATTTCTTTCCGAAGCGTGGTCCAGTTTGGGAATGCCAATGGAGCAGCCTAAAGGAGGGGCTGAGCCGACTGGTTGGAATGCTGTATAGAAGGGGGCAGTCCCGAGGATTCCTACTTGTTCAGGCAACAATCCTTGTGCTGTTTGACCCAAGTTACTCGATCCTTCTCCTGAAACACTTGCACCACCTTGGGTAATTGTTGCTGTCGAGAAGGCCTGCGACCATATGTTTAGGTCCGATGGGGAAGGAATGGGTAGGAAGGGTAACTCCGAGCCTTCTTCTGGGATGAATATTCCTTCCGTAACTGTCGGGGGCTTAGTCGATTCTAGGGTCTGCGAAGAGACCACCATATCTTCCATTTGAGTTATAACTGCCTCAACCCCTGTGACTGGTAAACTGGCTATCACCGACGTAGTCAATGCTGGAGCCGGTCGGGAGAAATTGACCCAAATATCCTTAGCAGCAAGGGAGTCAAAAGTGTAGTCAAGTAGCTGTTCATCCATCCAGGAGCCAACTGCCCAAGAAAATAGTGCGCCATTCCGCCGCGTCTTCCTGTTGGGGTTACACTTGCCCGAGACCGCTGTTCTTGGCAAAACCAGAGAAATAATACTATTTGCTGCAATATGATTCATAGAAATTGGAATTTTCACATGGTATCAGAGCGTAGTTGATCCACTAGAGAGCTCAGAAAAGAAGGAAAGGAGTTTCATTGCTCAGCAAGGGTAGCAGGTTGAAATTCCCAAGGACAGCGCAATATTTTTGTTAGGAGGCCGAGTTGCTTGAGGAGGTTTTATATTTTATATTTTTATTTTTAATTTCTGATCGAGGGGTAGAAAAATTCTATCCTTCAAGATCGAGTGATTCCAGAGGTAGAGGGAGTAGCTCAGTACTTTAGTTGGGCAGATCTTTAGCTGGACGTAGGGGTTTTGCAGTAGTACGCTGAAGCAGAACCAACGTTGGGGTGGAAGAGAGAAGAGCACACATAGAGGGAAAATTTTCCTCAGGGAACTTCTAGTTTCAAGAAGTTCGATTTTCCTTGCAAATCAATAGTATTTGTAAGCAGATCTTCTCACTCCAGAAGGGAGTACGAGTAGTAGAGTAGAAGGAAAGAGGAAGTTCTCGACAATTTGTTGAGATGGCCACTGCTGGACTTCGTGATCAGGATAGGTTGGATGGAGCTTCCAACTATGTCATCTGAAAGGCAAGGATGTCCTTCCTTCTAGATGAATATGGCTTGAAAGCCTACATTTATGCTGTAGTGGCAGTTCCTCAGGATGCAGATCAATAAAAAGAATATAAGAAAGAGATGGTGAATGCGAAGCGGTTGATCTTGGATGGAGTCCGGGATCATATAGTCTCACAATATGTATCTGACTAAAATATGGCCAAACAAATGTGGGATGCTCTCTCCATGTTATACCAAGGTATTTCGGTATCTTTGCCCATATACCCCCAGGGATGAGATGGGGTGACTTGGTGTTGTAGCCTCAGAGCGCTACAGTTGGGCAGGATCCTTGAGGAGTCTGTTGATTTGGGGTAGTATCGAATGTGCTCTAGCCATGAAAATTGGTGGAGAGGCTCAAGCACATGGGATCTCCAAGACCCAGAAATGGTTTGGGCAGATTCTAATTGGTTTGGGAGATATTAAAATAATCAATATTTTTAATGGAGTTCTTAAGTCTAAACTCAGGAAAAATAAAATATTAATGGGTACTAATATAAAATTGGGTTAGAAGGGTCCAAAAGTCATGGATCAAGCCAAATCTAATCTTAGCCGTTGATTAGAGATTTAATCTTGGTCGTTGATGGACCAACGAGAAAAGTATAAGAAGAGGCTTGAGGGTTAGTTGGAGAACACACCAAGAGAGATCAAGAATTCGATTTTCTGGGGCAGGGTTTGTTGAGGAAATCGAGTGAGTGATCTGAGTTGCAGCTAAGGGGCAATGAATACATAGCAGAGAGGCAGAGTTAGTACCAGGAGGATTAGCGTAGAGCTGGGAGAGGTTGATGCAGAGCTAGTTAAAGGCCATGTAGAGGCAGCCAAGAGCTGCGCTTTAGCCAGAGAGGCTAGCGTGTGAGATGTAGAGGGTCTAGGGGCTGACGCAGAGGCTCCAAAAGCTGACGTAGAGGCCAGAGAGGTTGACACAGGGCCTAGAGGCAGCATTGGAGGATTTCGTGGGATAGACTGTGAGCTGGGGAGCCGATAGGGTGACGCAGTCCCTATCATAGTGATGCAGAGCAGCAGAAGCTGCATTGTTGTTGTGGGATCGTTCATCCAGTGATTTAGCCGGAATATCTGTCTCCGATTGAGAGATACTACTGCCAAGGGCATTCTGTGTTGGGTGAGCTAATTTTGGCACCCAGGTTGTATTTTGAAACTGCATAATGATAAAATCATTTGAATAGCTGCACTAGTTTTCCTGCATTGGGTTTTTCCGGGGACATTAATCCAAAAACAACGGTGTCACTTGTGTGCTTGTTTACTTTCAGTTGATGATCCATATGTGTTGATACTGTACTTGTGTTTATTTTCAGTGTTTACATGGTAAATAACTTGTTAAGTAATTGAACAAGGAGGAAGAAATAAATCAGATAGTACAGGAAGAATTTCTAATGGGTTAAACTTAGAAATTCCAACATGGTATCGGAGCGTGGTTGCAAATCACAGGATAATTGAAGGCATCAGCCGAGCAGAGCAGTAGCAGCAGAAACAACTATCCCGAGTGACAGAAGCTGTTCCTAGCAGAAAGCAGTAAGGAAGGGGTGACGCAAAGGGCTTGCGTCATCAGTTTGAGCCAGGAGGAGGATCAGTGCAGAGGCAGAGAGGAGCAGACCTGACCTACGCAGTGCCCGATCATCTTTCTCAGTTAGGAAGGATCGACGCTATGGCTAGGAGGTGCAGATTTTGCCAGTGCCGGGATTGCGCAGAGCCTAGAGGCTCAGTCCTTCAAGTTGCTGGGGTATAGGAGGCTGCAGATAATTTGCGGAGCGAAGTTGGTGGGGTACTGTGGTCAGAACAATACCTAACAGGGCAAGGCCAAGGAGGAGGGATTTCCAGAAAGGAAATTGAGACTCAAAGGGAGTCGAATCGAGGACTTCCTAGAGGGAAGTAAAGAGACTCAGAGGAGTCGGAAGAAGAGCAACAAGATGGAAGTGAATGGGCTGAGAGATCAAGATAGACTGGACAGAGCTTCCAACTTCGTAGTCTGGAAGGCCAGGATCTTGTCCCTTCTAGACAGATATCGCATCAAGCACTTCGCCCTGAAAACGATAGCCATCCCAGTTGACCCAGCTGAAAATGAGAAGTACGAGGAGGCGATGGCCAGGGCAAAGTGCGTCATCCTTGATGGGGTTAAGGATCATGTGGTGCCACATATTGCCGAGAAGGACATGACAAATGAGATGTGGGAAGCCCTGAAGAAATTGTACCAGCACAGTTCGGTGCAAAGGAAGACATCTATATACTCTCCCTTTTGCATCTGGTATGACCGCAGCTGATTTTCAATTTCGGTATTGGAATTTTCACACATGAAATACCCTTTTAGCAGAATTTTCCTTGCTTTTTGAATTATTGGTTAGTTGGAATTCACAAAAGCACCAATGCATGGCTGTAACTGTGTCTTAGGTTTACGAAGTTTTGTATGATAGACCTATCATTGTTGTTGATCTCTTCTTGAAATTATTGGTGAATGAACAGTAGAACAATGCTGATTTTTAATGTACCTTGGACAAGTGGTTTCCCATGGGTTAGTCTCTACCTAGGGAAGAGTGTCCAAAATAATTCTTTTCATATGTGTGACTTTATAAGTGGTAAATCAATGTTAAATTATAAAGTGAAAAGTGACTTTAGACATAAAGTACATTGTGGGTACTTTATTTAATGGGTGAGTTAAAAAATAGAAAGTGAGAATTAAATGCACATTTATTCTCATCCCTTGATCTAAACGAATCTGAGCTATTAGATCTTAGGGTTGCTCAAAAGTCATTTAGGGAAACAAAAGGGGGAAAAGAAAAGAGAGACTGCATTCATTTTTCATGAGTAGATTGGAGAAAGGACGCTGAGAGCTGGAGAAAAGTTTTGAAGGAGAAATTTGTTGCAGCACGCTGAAGGAGTGATTTCTAGGCAAAACTGAGCACCGAAATCAAGGCATAGAAGATAACAGAAGGTACAGTATGAACAACATTTAATGCTGTGAGTTGCACGTCGTTTGAAAGAAGTTTTTGGTTTTTTTTTTTGAAAAAACAAATCTGTACAGTACAATCCATATCTGTACAATACATGTAATTAGCTTCAAGTGGGCATGAAAATTGAGGCAAAGTGGGCACGGTTTTCAAGGAGTTTTGGGCTGAAGAGATAAGTTGCATTTTGCTGTTTTGTTTTGTCTACAAATGTATTTTTCCTGAACTTGAAAGATAAATAAATTTGAATAGCTCTCTAACAGGCTTTCCCCAGAGAAGATTGAAGGGGTTTTGCTTGGGTCTAAGTTGACCAAAAATCTGTGTATTTTTATGTGTCGTTGGTTTGTTTATGTCCATATTTATTTTCAGCATGTGTTGACAGTCCCATGTGTTTTAATCTGAAAATTTCATTTCCAAAATTCTATATGTTGAATGTATGTTTATGGAAAAAAGCTTTTAATTGAATGAGAGTGATAAGGTGAAATTAAAAACGGGTTGGGAATGCAGGAAACCTTTTAGTCATCAAATTTCAACAAACAAGTGGAGCCCTATAATTTAAAAATGACTCAAGTTAAGGCCAATAAATTGTACCCCAGGTTACATTGATCCTTTAAAACTTGGTTTCATCTGTTAATATCTCTGAACACAAGTTTTCAAAGTGCCATTGAGAGTGGACTTCAGATTTGGAATGGTATTTTCCACGTCATAATTTCTAAGTTCTATCCCCACCATAACAACTTGCATGGAGCATGATTTTCAGCAATATGGTATAGCTGGAGTTTTGTTTCAATGCACACGAACTTAATTTCTGCATGAACAGAAAAGACATTTCAAGTTTACTTTTCATTCCACTCGAAAATTAAATAATCTCAAACCTAAGCCAGATTAAGATTTGATGGTATAGCTATGAAGAACTTGCATATTTTTATGTTGTATAAAAAGATTAAATTGTTTAACTTTAGAAATGTAGTTTATCTCCTATTTATTGTTAAGGTGTATGTTATTTTTGCTTTTCTAGCATCATTGACAATTTGACATCATTCATGGCTTGCTGAAATATTGGTTTGTTGAAATTCACAAAAGCACCAATGCATCACTGTAACTGTCTTGGATTTGAGCATATATGAGCCCTACATTTTGTTTACTAGACATTTAAGTGTTGTTGATCTCTTCTTGAAATAACTTGTGAACAAGCAATAGAAAGAATCAAAACGATCTTGAGGTTAAGGCCAATATATTGATCCCCAAGTTACATTAATCCTTTAAAATGTTGTTCCATTTGTTATCTTCTGGGTGCAAGTTTTCAAAGTGAGTTTGAGAATGGACTTGGAATTTCGAATGGTATTGTCTAAATCACAATTTCAAAATTTTCTCCCATGAAGAAAATATGCATGGACCATGTTTTTCAAAAATGTGCTGCACATGGAGTTTTATTTCAATGCATATTAACTTAGTTTGTGTATGAACAGAAAAGAAATTCAAGTTTACGTTTAACTGGACATAAAAATTAAATGATATCAAAATTAAGAGTCAAGACAGAGAAATATATGTTGGTTTTGCAATGGACTTATATTTTATGTTGTTAAAAAGATTGCCTGTTAGAAATGTAGTTTATCACGTAATTATTGTCTAAGGTTATGGTATTTTTGCTTCTTGGTTAGTTGTTTCATCTTCTTTACTTAACATGTTCAAACCTCAATATACATATAGAAATGCTCTATGTCGTTAGTTTTGGCATGCATGTACATTATATATCTACAAAAATTACAAATGGAAACATTTTCCAGCTCTCAGATTCTTCTATGAAGCCATATATTGAGGTTATCATTTGTCCTTTTAACATGTGTCCAAATGATTATTCTAATTCAGTTGCTTGTTGGAAAACATGATGGCTTCTTTTTCTTATTTGAGTAATATTTTACTATTATCCATATTGCTCATGATTAAGTTTATAGGATTTTTAATGTTGCAGATTAAACCAAAGGTGGGTACAGTATGTTTTGGGGTTGCTGCCAGCCAGGCTGCTCTGCTTCTTGCTGGTGGAGAGAAAGGGATGCGTTATGCAATGCCAAATTCTCGGATCATGATACATCAACCACAGGGTGGTTGTGGGGTATTGTTTGATGGCACAAAATTCTTTATTTATCACTGGCTTTGCATTTATCTACTTACTTAATTTGTAGAAACATCTTTGTATTGATTATTGGAGGAACTTGAAGTTCAATTGGATCTTTACTTTCTATCCTCCCTTCTGACAGGGTAACATTGAGGATGTATGGCGGCAGGTGAATGAACTTGTAGCATCTCGTGATGTGAGTCCTCTGTTCTTCCATAGTATTTTGTAAATGCTCCCTTCTTTTTCATATGATCCTTGGCATAAGTTTTTTTATGGATATGTTGTTCTAAGCAAGTACACCAATAAGAAGGCTAAGATTGAGGCTGAGTTACAATTTGTGGAAGTTAAGATTGATTTTTTTTCCCAACATTTCTCTTTGCATTGTTACTTTTACAATTATTAACGATGACAGGGATGTTTTCTCTTTCACCTCGAGATATACTTTTACTTAAGTACAGCTCCATGTCTTTCTCTGTTAGAGTTTACCCTCTGGGTATACCCCATCCTGCTCACTACTTTTACGAGTACCCATGGTACTGCTATATTACTGTTTGGATTAGCTGTACTTTGCAGTTACATTGACCTATTTTGCTAACTTGTGGACATTGATAAAAATGACTTGTCTTCATCTTCCTGTGTGTTTCCCATGATAAGCACAGATACAATTGTTGTCACCAATGTTGTGAAAAGCGCAAGCGGGATTAAATCGGTGCGGGGAACAAATCGGAAAAATCGGAAAAATGGGGAAAAAAGCGGGAAAAAGCGGGAAAAAATCGTTTGGTACAAAAATATTCATTTTTTTTTCATTTTTTTTCAATTTTTTCAATATCTAAACCATCTACAACATAAAATAAATACATTGACACATAAATATGATAGAAAAACTAATATATAAGATGTTTAATATCATTTCTAGCGCTAAAATCACACATAACATTGAATCATGCCCTGAATAGTAAGTCCTGACTCCTGAGTCCCAACTCAGCCTCAAAATATCAACAAAAAATATGATAATGTATCTCATCATTTCATAATGTCATATACAATAAAATGAGGTCTAATTCTATTGATTTTCTCTGCCCCTCTTGCGAGAAAATGCCACATCTTTCCCTTTCCCTCTAGATGTAGATGCTGGTGCCTGTGCTGGTGGAGATGGCAGTGGAGTCTGATGTGCTCTAGAAGCTGAAGAACTAGAAGTAAGAGCTATAGGAGGTAGACCACATCCTCTACTGGTGGCAGGGGTAGCCCGAGCAGGTGGTGTCACCTGGAAACATTACAATCTCCCAATCCTGAAATCCTGAAAAACTGATAAGTCTGCTGGATTTTAAATGAAATCTAAAATTCTACTTTCTCCATATGAAATCCAATGAGGCTGGAACCACTCTCAAACATCCTGAGTCATTTCATGGTAATGTTAAAAATTTAAGTAAAAGGATGAAAATGAAGATTAAGGAGAATGTCACTTTTACTTTAAGAATTTGACATTACCATGAATAGCATATCCATACTAGGGCCTAGACTTGATCATTAAGCTGCCCCACTCAAAAATTATTTGTTTCTTTCAAAAAAATTGCATGAAAACACCAAAATGACCAAATGAAAAACCAATTTTTTTTTAATAAAATCGTGCTGTCCTGGCAACCTCGAGTTTTTTTCGGAAAAAATCGCGCTTTTTTCGAAAAAAGCGCGCTTTTTCGGAAAAAATCGGCAAAAAAAAATAGCCGATTTTTTCGTGTAAAAAGCGCAATTAAATCGGCGCGGGGAAAAAAGTGCGATTTAATCGCGCTTTTCACAACACTGGTTGTCACCTTTACTCTTCCCTTTTCACCAGTCCGATGACTGAATGTGTATATGTAATGTCCTCTTTGAATTAATTACCCAAGGAAGGACGTAGTAGCCTATCTAATCCCATAGCCCTATAGTCATTTCAAAAGGGGGAATTATTTTTTAATGTCACTTAGGTAACATTAGATAATAAAGATTAAATCAGGGCAAATGCAGGGAAACTTGCTAGTCACTCAAATTTGAATTTAGGAGGGAAATCCCTAAAGAGAAACTATATAAGGAAGGGAGGAGAGTCATTATGACCATCATGGATTTTTATTCTTCTTGATTTTGGGCTGAGGGCTCTTGGAGGATTTAAGACCCTTATCTTTGATTGGTTTTGGTGGTGAAAGATTCCACCCTTGTTTCCATTTTTCCTTGCTACAGGTGACCAAGTTTGGTTGGGATCCATCTTTTTGAGGCAGCGAGTGGCTGAGATCTATTTTTCTGAGGCAACAAGTGGCTGGGATCTATCTTTCTGACGCGGCGAGTGGCTATAATCTATTTTTCTGAGTCATCGAGGGCTAGAAAAGGGTAGAGGATTGGGTTATCTGTGGCAGTGAAGGGCAGCTACTTGTCTGAGGCAGTGAAGGGCTGGTTTCTAGTCTCCTGTAACTGCACAAGGCTGAATTCAGGGCAGCGGGTTTCCTAAGGGGGCCACGCTCATGGTTTTAAATGGTGCGGCTAGCTGAAAGCTGAGGCAGTGAGGCATATTACAGAGGATATTAGAACTGGTGGGATTTTGTGACAGCGGGTCAGCACAAGGCTGAGACTGGGTTGTAAGTGATGTCACCTGGTTGAACCAGGTGGTTTTGAGCAGCACACGGAAGGACTGTAGCAGTGAGTTTAGGGTTGCAAATAATAATGGTTCTATCAGCAAATTTGAGCAGCATCAATTGATCCTAAGGTTTGGACAATTTGTGTGCCAAACTGTCAAATAACAGAACCGTGGACAATTTCAGTTTATAAGCCTAGAAACTAGTTTGTGTTTTTATCCCTATTGGGGATCTATGGTTCTTTGTACTGCATAATAGGACCAATGTTGTGAAAAGCGCGAGCGGGATTAAATCGGCGCGGGGAACGAATCGGAAAAAATCGGAAAAATCGGGAAAAAAAAGCGGAAAAAAGCGGGAAAAAATCGTTTGGTACAAAAATATTAATTCTTTTTTTTTTTTTCAATTTTTTTAATATCTAAACCATCTACAACATAAAATAAATACATTGACACATAATATGATAGAAAAACTAATATATAAGATGTTTAATATCATTTCTAGTGCTAAAATCATACATAACATTGAATCATGTCCTGAATAGTAAGTCCTGACTCCTGAGTCCCAACTCAGCCTCAAAATATCAACAAAAAATATGATAATGTATCCTCATCATGTCATAATGTCATATAAAATAAAATGAAAGTCTAATCCTATTGATTTCCTCTGCCCCTCTTGCGAGAAAATGCCACAGCTTTCCCTTTCCCTCTAGATGTAGATGCTGGTGCCTGT
The DNA here is from genome assembly GCA_031772625.1 of Pinus tabuliformis. Classification (NCBI taxonomy): domain Eukaryota; kingdom Viridiplantae; phylum Streptophyta; class Pinopsida; order Pinales; family Pinaceae; genus Pinus; species Pinus tabuliformis. The sequence continues at coordinate 1,090,072,437 of CM062813.1, forward strand.
GCTGGTGGAAATGGCAATGGAGTCTGATGTGCTCTAGAAGCTGAAGAACTAGAAGTAGGAGCTATAGGAGGTAGACCACGTCCTCTACTGGTGGCAGTGGTAGCCCGGGTAGGCGGTGTCACCTCCTCCTCCTGTTCCTCCTCCTGCTCCTCCTCCTGCTCCTGCTCCTCCTCCCCCTCCACTACATCCTGCACTAACCAATCATCAGTAGAATCCATGAGAGGCCTCTCGGCCTCAACCCTCCATGCAGCAGTGGTGTCAATCCCATCCAATGAGATGGCATCCACATCAGGTGTCCTCTCAAGTTGCCTCACCCACAATCGAAGATTGTAGTAGACGTAGACCATGTCATTAAGTCGCTGGGACTCCAACCTGTACAAAGATCATGAAATAATAATTAATAATTAATATTATAAAAAAAATATTGTTTAATGAATTCAAAAATTTATTTGGAAATTTGCAATATTTTAAATGTTTAAGTGTTAATCTGTTGCGCTTCTTGTTGTGTATTTTTTCCAATACACTCCAGTTGCGCTCACATCCTGAGGAGCTGCATATTTGGCTGAGGATGCGAATGGCAAGCTTTTGCAAAAGGGGTACCCTGCCACCACACATTTTCCACCATGCATCTACAACAAAATTACAAATAAAATTTTAAATAAACATAAGAAAAAAATGGAATTTGAAGAGACAATGAAATTTGAAACAAAGTTACAAACTAAAATATACCTGGCATTTTAATCATCCTATCAGTGATAGCCATCTCAAAGCCAAATGTGCCACCTGCCATCTTATATGTCTCAATTTGTTTAGAGATCTCTATACGTTGTTCTGGAGATCGCACCATCTTCTGGACACAGGATAAGAATCCATCCATGATCTCAACATCAAAATCAAAACCACATGCATAAGAAAATGTAGGGTTCAAGAAAAGCCTAGCAGCATGAATGGGACGATGGAGTGTGTTGTTCCATCGCTCATCAATCACTCCCCATAGAAGGAGTTGTTTCTGAAACCCATCATCTCCCTTATCATCATAGTAGGCCCGAATGGCTTCTTTGGCCCTGTCCATGGCTTCATACAAATAGCCCATTGCGGGCTTCTCACCATCAACCAACCGAAAAACCTTTACCAAAGGTTCAATAACGGCGCACACCTCTTACACTCCCGCCCAGAAGTCTTCCTGGTATGAAACTAGTCTGCATACGGCCTCTCCTTCTGGTTTGCGGCTCATTGACAAAGCACGCCACTCCTCTGAAAGAAACATTCTCTTCACATCCCACATAGATTTCAAGAGGGATTGAAGAGATATGAAACTCGTGGCAAACCGTGTAATGGCGGGGCGCACCAACTCTTTGTTGTTGGTGAATCTTCTCATCAAGCTAAGCACAAATGTATGATTATATATAAATTTTGTGATGCTTTTTGATGAGTCAACAATATCTTTGACAAAGAGAATTTCCCTATGTCCTCTAACATCAAATCAATACAATGGGCAGCACAAGGTGTCCAAAATAAAGTAGGATGCCTGTCCATAAGCATTCTACCAACAGCAACATAATTTGCAGCATTGTCCGTTATGACTTGGACAACATGTTGTTCACCCACCTCCAAAATAAACACATCCAGCAAATCACATAAAGTTCTTGCATCTTTGATTTGATGAGATGCATCAACAGATTTGATAAACATAGTCCCCTTGGGACAACTAACCAAGAAGTTTATGAGGGTTCTCCTCTTTTGGTCAATCCAACCATCTGACATAACAGTGCATCCTGTTTGTGCCCATGATGCCCTAAAATCCTCCAATCTTTGGGTGCAGTCACGCTTTTCATTTTGAAGAATCCGGCCTCTGAAATCATGATAAGAAGGGATTTTGTACCCCGGGCCAACACTGGCAATAGCATCAACAGTAGGTTGGAAAAATGGATTATTCCTTACAATGCTGAAAGGAATATCACTCCAGAGGAGAAATTTGCCATCAACCTGTCAGCTTGTTCTTTATCAGTTCTTTTTAGCATTGAACCGATAGATGGTTGTGAACCAGGTGTGGTTCGAGGAACAAAAAATGATGATGTAGCTACCGGATTGACTGATGCTGCAGTAGAACCAATGCCACTTGGCCCACTTCCTTCAGCTGACCTTTTTAGTTGCCTTTTGAGTTCTTCTTTGGCCTCTCTAGTGTGATCTAATTCTTCCAATGCTCTCATGGCTCTTTGGATAAGTTCAGGATTTGTATTTGTACAGGGCCCCACATCATGTACAGGGATTTGTGCAAGGTGAAACTTCAACCTGTACACCCCCCCGCGTATCTCATTTCCACACAACTTGCAATTCAAGTTTTGTCTATCATTCGGAGCTTTAGGTTCACCATATTCCCAGAAAGGATCCAATTTCCTTGGCATGTTTGTTTTTGAACTTTGAATTTGCAAACCTATGGGAAAATAAGGATTAGGAAATAGGAATTTAGGATTACAATTTAGCATTTACAAATTACAAGTTACAAATTTCCAGAATCCAAAGTTCCAAACCCAAGTTACCCAACCAAATGGCAAATGCCAAAAACAATGAAAAAACATAAACAATGTTTTAAAAAAATGAAAACATAAAAAAAATTGGTTCCCATAGTCATACCAAGTTACCCATCCCAAATCAATGAAAAAATACAAAAAATTCTTTAAAAACAATGAAAACAAAAGGAAAATGGTGCCCATATGAAGTTTCCCAACCAAAAACAATGAAAAACATAGAAAAACAATGTTTTTAAACAAAGAAAACAAAAAAAAATTAATCAACATACCGTTTCTATGGAGAAATCGGTGGTCTCCTCTTGAATTTGTCCTCTAAGCACTTAGATTTGGTCACAAACCCTCTTCAGCTGCTCTCCAACACCTCCTCCTCCTTCCGCGCACGCCCACTGTCCAAATGACAATCAAAAAACCCAAAAACGCATTATAAATCGCGCTGCCCGGCAACCCCATGCTTTTTTCGGAAAAAATCGGCAAAAAAAATAGCTGATTTTTTCGTGTAAAAATTGCGATTAAATCGGAGCGGGGAAAAAGCGCGATTTTTTCATTAAATCGCTATTTAATCGCGCTTTTCACAACTGAATAGGACTGCTATTTGCTAGTCAAATTAGCCCTAATTTACAGTGGCTGTTTGAAGAATCAATTGTTGCTTGAGTACCTTATTATACTATTTGTGCATTTAATAAAAGATCATCACACTTTATAGATTGATGAAGTACTGCAGCCTTGTTATAGATTGCAATTCTATCATGTGTTTATTGAAACCCTAACTCATAATTTCAGTAGAAGGTTATCTTTCTAAGAGAGATATTACAGTGGTATCAGAGTTGTACATCCTGACAGCTTGTGAGTATATGATCACCAGATGCTTTCGGAGGACAGGGAAAGCGTTATAGTAAGGAAAAGGAAGGGTGGCAACAGTTATACAGATAAAGATTTAGTCATGACGGACAGGGAAGAGAAGACACCAGAAATTAAACCCTTAGACATATTGTGGGAGCTAACAAGAGGGAAGCAGGAGATGACTCAATAGATCACACAAGGGCAAAAACAGGTGGCCCAACTTCTTACCCAAATTTTGGCAAATCTGAGTAACAGTGGTGCTAGTGGATCTAATGGAGGTGGCCGGGGTCTGGCAGAGGGAAGCAACAACCATATTCCTGGTCCTTTTAACATCCTTGCACAAACTAACACGAACAACTAATAGGAGGACCCCTAGACCTCTACTACCCCAGTTTCTAGATATGGTCAAGGGACAGTAAACCAAGGGCCACCAGAATAGAACGAAGATCTTTCAAAATATTTTAAGGAGTATGCATCACTAGGAGAGGAGGCTTGAGCAGCTATGACTTTCACAAAGTTCAGTAACATTAAGTACAGAAATAGGCCCAGGGATCATAATAGGGGCACACAACAGAACTTTGATCTATTATGCAAGGTTGGGAAACTGTCTATTCCATCCTTCGATTGGTCATCCAAACACTCTGTAAGGTTTTGGATTCAAAAGTTAGAAACTTACTTCCAACTTAACTTGATGTTAGAAGTAGAGGCCATCAAATTCCCAACCCTGCATTTGGAAGGAGAAGCTCATGAATGGTGGTAGCACGGATTGATCACCCTAGGACATTCCAACATTAATTCTTACGTGAACTTCACAGAAAGGTTGATAGACTGGTTTAATAGGAAGGATCCAGAGGAATCGCTCGAATAGATGGATTAGTGATAGGATGCGGGGTGATTCCTAAAGCCGATTCACAATAGCGGCTTAGATAATGGGCTTACTTGCTATAGAAGCAAGATGGATGCCTCTCTTAGAAGGGCTAAGAGGATGCATAGACCTAGGGTTTGAGGAGTGTTACTTGCAAAGAAGTGCCCAACATCAAGGAATCCTAGAAAACTAGGGTTTCTAAGAGATATTTGTGAAATTGAAGTTTTAATGTACTGAGACCATAAAGAAGCCCAAGCTAGCCTGAACAAGGTCAAGGGTTTGGAACTTTGGATTGGAGTAACAAATGGATGATCTTGACCAAACTAAGGCGGAGAATAGGATCAAAGGAATTAAATTCTTCTTGGAATTTGAGTGCAATGATCCTAATGAAGCCAACAACCAAAGGGAACCTAGGGATTAGAACAGTGTTCAAGCTAGGGCTTGGAATGTCTTGAGATTCCACCGTGGGATCGGCCTCAAATTTGGAGGACCTCTCAAGAAAACTCCAACGCAGTAGTTGACTAGTTTTCAAGGATTTTTAATGTCTAGAAATGATTTTAGGTGATGCCCTAGTAGGCCTACTAGGTTAGGGCTTAGAATAGAAGGAAGGAGGTGAAAATAGTTTTCTTTTGCGATTACCTTTGGACTAGACCAATGCCAAGCCATTTTGGGAGAATGGAGTCTAATGGAAACAATGTTTAGAGATGCTTAATTTCAATCAAGGAGTTCCCCAACAACTTTGTATGGCATCAGCAGTAACTAGGTTATAAGGGAATTTTATACTTCTAATTATTTGCAAATGATGACTTATCAAGATCATGCATGAGCAATCATGTATTCGTAGGACAATAATCCACCATACATTTCAACAATGAATATGGAAATTCCCTCACAAAGACAGGATAAGAAACTTTGCATAAGCCCAAGAGCAGCTACACTCCATGAACGAAAATATTCCATAGATCATTTCATAAGAAAAAATTACAAGATAAGCATGAAAAGAGTACTCACAATGTATAGCAAAATTATTCCAATCATCAAGTGCAAGAAAAGCGAAGCTCCAAGACAAAAATCAAGATCTTCAAAACATTGAAATGCATAAAATCTCAAGCGATACAAATGATTCAAATCCAAGTGATGATCAAACTCAAATGAGCTATCATCAATTTATATCCTTCCTAAAGAGTTCGATTTGCCTAATTAGGCATAATTAAGCCCCAAATAATAAAATAGTGTACAATAATGACATGACTTGGTGACAAGCCCACCAAGATAGCTCCATAATACAAAGATAAGCCACTCATGAGGGCAAAATAGTAAATACAATGAATCATTGGGCCCTTGAAGAGGCCTAGTGGAGTCCAAAGTGTGCCAAGGTGAGAGAATAGGCTCCAAACATAGTGATCAAGGAGGTGGCCCCTTGATATCCAAGCAAATCAAATGTGGTACCCCCAAGTGGATGGGGGGGCACAATGACATCCTCATGGGTCTCCAAGTGGATCGATAATGCATGCATACCATGTTGATTTGGGGTAGCATTGGATGTTGTGCTCTAGCCACAAAAATTGGTGGAGAGGCTAAGGAACATGAGATCTCCAATACCCAGAAAGGGTTTGGGCAGATTCTAAATAGTTTGGGAGATATTAAAATAATTAATATTTTTAATGGAGTCCCTAAGTCTAAACTTAGGGAAATTAAAATATTAATGTGAATTAATATAAAACTGTGTTAGAGTGGTCCAAAAGTCATGGATCAAGCCAGATCTAATCTTAGCCGTTGATTAGGGACTTAATCTCGGCTGTTGATTTGTCAATGAGAAAAGTATAAGAGGAGGCTTGAGGGTCACTTGGAGAATACACCGAGTTGATCAAGATTTCGACTTTCTGGGGCTGGTTTTGCTTAGGAAGTCGAGAGAGTGATTAGAGTTGCAGCTGAGGGGCAGTGATTACAGAAACAGAGAGGTAGAGATAGCACCAGGAGGATCAACGCAGTAGCTGAGAGTGAGGGACGTAGAACCAGCTAGGGGTTCACGCAAAGGTAGCCAGGAGCTGCGCAGTGCCTTAGAGGGCCAGTGTGGGTGACGTAGAGGGCCAGAGGGCTAACGCAGTGCCTCCAGAGGCTGACGCAGGCCAAGCCAGAGTGACACTGGGAAAACACTAGGCCAGAAAGGGCTGACGCTGTCCTTAGAGGCCGATGTTGGGGTTTTGTGGGGCAGATTGGAGCTGTGAAGCTGCCAGAGTGTTTATCCAGGGTTTCATTCGAAACATCTGTCTTCGACTGAGAAGTACTATTGCCGAGATTATTCTCTGTTGGGTGAGTCAGTTTTGGCACCCAGATTGTATTCAGAAACTGCATAATAATAAAACCCTCAGATAGCTGCACTGGTTTTCCCGCATTGGGTTTTCCCGGGGACATTGGTCCAAAAACAACGGTGTCACTTGTGTGCTTGTTTTGTTTCCTTCAGTTGATGATCTATAATGTGTTGAGTATGTACTTGTATTTATTTCCAGTATTTACATGGTATATAACTTGTTAATTAACAGAACAAGTAGGTAGGAATAAATCAGTAAAGTACATGAAGGGTTTCTAATAGCTAGACTTAGAAATTCCGACATACCATCTGTAAGGGCTAGAATGATGACATAAACCCTCCTTTTGTCTCCCATGGTGAGACACATCTTCATTTGGGCCCTGGAACATTTGCCAAGTGTGTGGTGCAAGTGTGAAGTCGACTGGGCATGGTGGTCCAGGTGCATCATCCTCATCCAAAAAGGTGGAACACGAGCAATCAATGAATGGTGCTGAGGGATCCATGAAGTGGCAATCTTCTCTCTACTATGGTGGAGGCCCATGGCTCTCAACGCTCACCCTACAAGTGCCAATATGACCCTCTGGAGGGCTTGGACCCCGTATAGGGAGACCAAACCCCAAATGGAGATCCACCTGCAATCTTGTAGAAGATCCAATGCATCCCCTTGCCTTCTAGTACAACAAGTCATTAGAGTAATTAAGTAAAAGAGTTTACAAATCATGGAATCAAATGGACACTTCATAGTGGCATGCCCTTCCATAGTGGGCTTTAGCATGTACAGGTGTCTCCAAGCTCAATAAGGGGGTTAACCAAGGACCCTATTAAGTGGTTTCTACCTCTAAAGGGGGTGAAATGTCCATGGTACATCCATCAAGCGGTAGGTGGCACATGATAACTGATATAATGGTGGAACGAAATGGGGCATCAGGGGAAGGCTCCAAGACACATGCAACAGTACAAGGGTAGCTGAAATAAGGGAAGCCCACAATTGGGTGTATGAATATAGGAGGGAGCAATCGTGGTACATGAGTTACCTCGACCTTTGTTTTTCCACCCTTCTTCATATGCCTTTTGCCTTTTATTGATTTTTCTTTTATAACTACTCAGGGCTTGAGGGCATGAGAGCATGATGCATAAGACATAGTAGTGAATGCCCCCCTTAAGGTGGGGCAGTTCATCGCCCACCAGGGGTTTGGGACAATCATGGGTTCCTTAATGATGAAAGGGGTCAATATGAGGGACTCTAGGAATCAGGGCGATGGCCATAATGATAGGGGTTGAGGTCACGTTTAGCTTTTACTCACATGTTAAATGTGTATGTTTCGACCTTTTTTTGCATTTTATGGTACATTTCTTGTTGAGAGGCCAAACTATGCTTTTTCTTTTTCTTTTAGCTGCATCAACCTTTGAGGCATCGTTACAGGACTGACCAAGGTGTGGACAAGGGGAGGGGGAGGCTAACTCCTTGTGGACCCAATGGACAGATGTGGACCTTGATGGGAAATTTGGTGAATGGGGTTATAATGAGTGGAGGGGAGTGATGTATATGGTGTTGGGAAGCGGGACCACACAACCAAAATTGGGGTTTTCCATGTAGTGCCACCCGTAAAGCTAGTAGCCAATAAAAGAGATACCACAAGAGTAGGATACACGGCTAACCATCAAATTGGACAGAGGAGAAGAATACAAACCAAAACCACTCTTTCCGCTAAATCCCCCCACTAATCCATACCTTTGGGGTTGGAAGGCCCACCTTCAAACATACGATCATAACAGATGGGCGAGGGACCACATGGCTAGCTCAGGTGGCGGAGAAAATGGCATATCGATTTCTCTGGTGGCTGCAGGTGGTTGCCGACTGAGGAGCATATAGTAGAAAAATTTCTCCTATGGATATCACCCACAAGGTGGTGGGTAACATCTGGCTCCAACTGGGACATGATCTCCTAGAAGAGTGCACAAACGTACTTGAACTGGGAGGTCATGAGAACACCATCAATCTCTTGGGACCGTTGACCTGTCACCTGCACATATCACAAACCGAGCACACGGGGCAACATGTTTTTATGGTGTCGTATGATTGCCCATGCTTATATTAGGCCATACAAAATCAACCAGAAATAATTTTTTTAATCTAAATGCAATTTTAATCTAAGTGCTGCTAATTTAGTATGATAATATCGTATGATAGTTCTAATGGAAAAACCAGTATGCGATGCATCCTACCCTAACATGCATATGAAATTATGTAAGCGCTAAGTATATTAATAGATCCAATGCAACCAACATGTCAATTGATTAGTATAAAAACATGTGCTTCTATGATTATTTATGCAACAGATCCAAAAACACAAATGGGAAGAATAATATGAGGGCGGGAGCTGGGAAAATAAGAGAACCATATGCCATAGAAAGGAACCCTGGAAGAAGGGAAAGACACCAATCGAGAGGATTGAATTTGTTACTCTAACTAGAAAATGGAAATGTCAATAATCAAGTACATGAACCTTTGATGCAAAACTATCTCAGGTGTATCATCCTTGGTGTAAGGAGTGAATGGCTCAGACACATTTAGGATGATATTATCTTGGTTATTAAGAAAGCAAGAGGCGGAATTGTCGTTGAATCTGGGGAAAAACCATTATTCTTCTTTTTTCATAGGGGAAGCCATCTCTTCATCAAAAATAGGGGAATGAACCTTATCATAAACATCTATCTCTGGGCTAGGAACATAACAAGGGGAGGATTGCTCAAACATGAAGAAAAACCCTTTATCGGTGACATGGCTAAAGGAAGCATCTTCCTCAATCCCTTTCGCACAAAGGCTATTGGAATTATCCTTAATGGTAGAAAGATCTTCTTTGACCGAATTATCGTCATCTTGGAACATAAAGAAGAGACCTTTCCAATCATTAGGAAGGGCTTCACATGGACCAATATCATGAATCAGAAGGGGTGGAGCATTTTCTTCTTCTTTGGGCTCATTCCTATGGATTTTAGATAATATGGGGCTTTCATATTTACAATCATACCCAATTCCCCAATCAACAACCCAAAAATCACTCATAGATTCTTCATCCATTTGATGATCATGATCCTCCTTAGAATCATCCCATTTTTCACTACGCTGACTAGGCTGCAAATCTTTTTCCTCCTTGTTAGGCAGGGAAGACTCTTCCTCTTTCTTCTTTTGAAGAATATTACTCAAAACACTTTTTACATGATTTTGATAATATGCTTCTAGAAGGAGGGCATCAATAGGGTTCCTATCATACTCACATCTCATATTATAGAACCTTTTTGATGCCTCGTATAAGTGGGAGAAAATCTCCTTGGTGCTACACATTGCCATAAGTTGCTTGCAAGACTCATCGAACTCCATCATCCTTTCTTGCAACACCTGGAGACTCTCAGGATCAAAATCCCCATCTTCATCCTTGAAGGAAATGTTCCTAGGGACATCTTTGTTATCTTTCAAATTCGCAATTAACAACTCCTCCACATCCTCCTTAGAAGACATATTCACCAATTCATCATCCTCTTCTTCATCAAGTGAAAAACCATATTCAACAAGCTTCTCTTCCCGGATGGTCAAGTCCAAGGTTCGACATATTTCTTCACTAGTTTGCTGCATTGGTCTTGTTGTCGCTTAGATTGTACAAGCACCGCGACAATGACTCAGGGCGAGGGCTGTCACTCTGATCCCCGCCCACTCTATTCTAGTTGTCTCCCAACAACAGGCTATGGTTGGTAGTCCCTAGGGAAATGAGATAATGGAAAGCAAGTTGGGAACCAACTTGCCTGGGAGACACAGTTAAGTGGCCTGGCTACTTGGTGAAAATTTAGCAAGATTAAGGATTCAATTAAATTTAGAATTGAGACCAGTGCCTTGTGGAGTCAAAAGTTCTTGCTTATTATAAATTATGACCTAGTAACCGGACGAACAACTGCTGCTTATATGATTTCTAACCTATATGAGATGCAACTCCTAAGACCTAAGTGTAATGCAAGGATCTTGGTTAATTTTAGGTTATATGCCTAATTTAAATGGAACCTTTCCCTTAACTGTATTGAGAAATAGTCTTCAGAGTAGGTTGTGGGATGGAAGCCAATAGGAAGCAAGCAAAGGCTTGATTAACGATATCTCCCCCTGTGTTCCAACCATCCAGTGCCTTCGACGCTGCAGAGATTGTGGCTCTGACGACTACAAGGTCATTGTGTTAACCATTAAGAAGCATTGAGTCCCTCAAGCTAAATAAGAAAGGGTTGTCCTAAAAGTGTATCAACCAAGCTTATGCTTGGAGGTAAATTATTATGCAACTACACTTAGGATGAGATGCAAGGTTATGAGTGAGTCTTAGTTTAAGATTTGTTTATATGTCAAGTACTTGAAGTTGGTTATCTTATAACGAGGGTACTTTAACAATTTATTGGAAACAATTTTAAACAAGACCAAGTGCGCAATGATACAAGTGCCAATCAATAGACAAAAGATCCTCTGTTCAATAATTTGCCAATGAGATGCCAAATACCACCACTTGAGATAAGATAGATGCCAATGATGATGCTCTTAGACAATGACAACAGTTAAAAAACTTGAAGCACTTATCTACTTATTAATTAGCCAATAATTATCAACACAAGATGCCAATCAAAAATTTCCAATGCCATAGATTTCAAATGCCCAAAGATACTCAATACCAAGGAAAGCTATGATTAGAGTGCTTTAGTGAGTGAGCTTATGTGTAAAATTTGGAAATTCTTATAACTTAAGATGAAACAAGCAAATGTTAGGTTTCCAATAACCAAAATCAGCAGTAATACTTCAAAATTTTCAGCGCTGATTAGCCTTATGACAGCAGTAAGAAAATCACTTTAGACAAGCATACAGTAACTAGATATGACCACTTAAATGCCCAACAACTTGCCAAAGTAAAACTATGATTTTTGGTCAACTTAGGATGCAATTTTCAGAATTATATCAGATCTGAAATAACTTGTCACAACAGTAAGTAAAAGATATAAACAGTGAGCTATCAATGCTACAACAAGTGTCAAAACATGCCCAAAACCTAGAGATAGCTTGCCAAACTGAAAAATATGATTTTGAAGCCCTTTAAGGTGCGTTATTCAGAAAACAATTCAGATCTGATTTAGTGATTATGCAGAGAATTTCCAGCAGGCAAAAATATAAATCTAGGCTAGATTTGCAAAGTCCAAGTGGCCAAATTTTATGAAAATTTTACGTGAGTTTTGACCCATTTAATATCTTTTTGAGGCACTTATATCACTGTTATGATGATGTCATTATAGCTGTAATAAAACAGTGAGAGAATAGGGTTTAGAGAGAAAATCCTAGGCCCAAGGCCTTGTAGATAAACTTGCCCAAGTTGCTGAAAATTTTCTCCAATGATTTTTCACCTGAAAACACCAATTTGAGCAACTTTCTCCTGCAAAACCCACCAAGTATTCAGTCCCAAAAACTTTAGAGGTCAAACTAGGGCTAGGAGGTGGCAAGGAAGAGGCCAAAAATGAAGGGAAAGGCCTAAATAGGCTTGTGGTTAGGGTAAAAGGCCTAGTAGGCCCCACGACAAGCCCAAAAGTGACCGAAGTTCAAATGTATATTGCAATCTATGCATAGGAATCTTAACAAGTGTCAAGGCCCATTAGGAGTCTAATCTTAGTTCCATATCTGCATGCCAAAAAACAGATCCAAAATGAACTTGTTGTTGGATCTATTTTGATTTTTTTTTAGTACGTGGATCCTGGGGGGACCTGGTACTGGTAATTTAGGGGGGAGGCAGATCAATGTGACTATGATTATGCAATGCAGTGGATAATAAATTTAGAATTGGTTGCAGGGACCTTGTTTGAGACAAACTGGAGTTCTTGAAGACGGAACGGACCTAGACATCTCTAAATTGGGAGGCATAGGAGGTTGAACACAAGCTGTAGGCCTCTATAATGTCTGTAGGTCGAACGATACAAGAAATTTCAGGTCTTTATGGTGTAGTAGATCATATTAGCACTAGGTAAAAACAAAACATATAAACAAATTTTAAATTTTATTTTAGAAGCTTATAATTCTTTTGAACCTCTGTTCTACCATGTGTTTATCTCTGTCCCACTGTGTCTGAACCGGGAGGCAGATCAAACTGTAGGCATAGGAGGTTGAGCACAAGCTGTAAGCCTCTATAATTTCTGTAAGTCGAGTGTTACCACAAATTTCAGGTCTTTATGGTGTCCCAGATCATATTAGCACTAGGGAACATCCAAACATGTGAGCAAATTCGAAATTTATTTTTAGAAGCTTATAATTTTTTCAACATCTTTTCAACCATGTGTTTATCTCTCTCATGTTGTGTATGAACCGGCAAAAAAGTTCAAATATTTTATTGCTTAAAATGTTTATATGATTTTAAAGAAGTTTCATAATTTTATGTATAATATTACAAATTATTCACCATATTAACATTTTCCTACATTTCCTTCCATTCATATTATTACCATTCTCATGTCCATCACATGGAATTCATCATCAGACTAGATGCAATTAAATTGTAAAACTTTAAATTCAATTTTCAAAATTCCAAGAATCAAGATTAAACCTATTCGAGTGTCGGATTCGGACACATTGACCCCCGAAACAGGACACGTAGGATTCGTTATATATTATTTTATTAAAATATATATATTAAAAATTAGATATTTCTTACACAAATTCTCATTAATGATACAAATTCATTGATTTCAAACATAGATCTTCATGTAGACGTAGTTTTACTGTTTACAAAGTAAGTAACATTATAGCATGCATAGTACATACAAAATTCAAATACATGTCACACAAATCATGATTCATAAATGAAAGACAAGATAATAAGATAAAGACACTGACAGCTGTAGTTTTCTCATTAAGCCATCAAATCAAAATGTGTTACATAGGTAGTGCAATGGCAATGGAAAATAGAAATAGAAAATATAAAACAACTACAGGTATACAATCCTCAAGGCAGTAAGGTAGCCCATGACTCATGAGTCATCAATCCTCATAGTCATCATCAGAATCAGCATCAGTGTCCTCATCACCATGGTCACCACTGCTCTCCTCTGCATCCTCCTACCCCCTGTATCCATAGTTGCCTCTGCATCTGCCTGTGTGGAGGATGCCCCTCTAAAATATCACTGTCATCAAATCTAACAGGCTCTAGCATTGGATCATTGAGTTCCATGTTCGCCAATGCCAACTCAACACTGCTGTCCAGACCCATATCATCAGGAAAGACATCCCACATCTTTGTCTTTCCCCCCAACCACTCTTCCCTCCGCCTATAAATAAGATGAAGGTTGGTGTGCACATACACCATTGTCTCTGCCCTGGACTGCTCAAGCCTGCTCTTCTTCACACTATACAAATTCCCATATGTGCTCCAATTCCTCTCGCAGCAAGAGGATGAAGTCACCTGAGAGAGGAGCCTCATGGCTAACTGTTGAAGAGGAGGGCTTGTTGCCCCATGGTTTTCCCACCAAGAATAGGGCTTCTTAGTCCCCCTGTCTCTAATCACATTATATCCTGCAAATCGACCAGTGCTAGTGGAAAACTCTGCAAAGGCATCCTCCACCTCATCAAGCAATGCTCTATCATGGAAAACCCGCTCGAATGCATCTTTCCTCCCCTGTGAGATTTCACCATCCATGTGAGGAGGGAATCTACGGGAAGGTCCACCATTCAGCCACTCATGGCTGTAATATTTTGGGTTCAATGAGTGAGCCAAACAATGTAAAGGTGTGCAATTCTTGTCCCATCTGCTGACAAGAATATCCTGTATAGTACCACAGAAGGCCTCTGGTGATGTCTCATACTCGGGGCACTCACTCTATAGAATAATGCTCCTCACAACTTGGTAAAGCCAACAAATGGCCTTTCACACGGTAATATGTGCCTGTGAAAGAACTGTGGCAAAAGTTGCATCTCCAATGCACATTACCTCCTCCCTTCCCCTTGGTGCTTGTCCCATCCTCTCTTGTGACATATTTCCACAAGGGATATTTCTCAATGTTGTCTTTAGGAGGAAGTCTTCCCTCAACATTACTTGCAGCAGACTTTGATGATATTCCTTTGCTCCCTACCCACTGCCCTTGATTGAGCCATGAATACTGTAAAAAAAAAAAACAAAACATGCACAAATTTGTAAAAGAAATGTATATACAAATTGCTGTAATAGAAATGCAAAAAAATAGAGATGAAATGCCCTTACTTGGTGCTTGAATCTCCTTGCCGAATGCTCCAAACCCTTAGATCCTTGCCCACAGCTCACTGTTTGCAAAAACGAATGAGAGAAATGGTAAATAATGAAAAGAATAGCGCTGTTTTTATGCTGCGGGTTTCACTATTTTGGGATTCAAATCCCAAAATCAGGACATGATGTGTCCTAACGGGACATGACCGGGATTCGATTGTGTCCCGTTAGGACATGTCGTGTCCCATTTTTTGGATTCGAATTCCCATTGAATCATGTCTGATTCGTTAGGATTCAGACACGTGGCCTATTTTGGACAAATCCAGTTTCAGAGGATTAAACACAAATACAATAAATGACAAGAAACAAGCACCCAAGTTTAAATATATATAGCAATCTATGCATAGGAATCTTAACAAGTGTCAAGGCCCATTAGGAGTCTAAAGTTAGTTCCATATCTGCATGCCAAAAAACAGATCCAAAATGAACTTGTTCTTGGATCTATTTTGAATTTCGTTTTAGTATGTGGATCCTGGGGAGACCTGGTACTGGTAATTTGCGGGGGAGGCAGATCGATGTGACTATGATTACACAATGCAGTGGATAATAAATTTGGAATTGCTTGCAGGGACCTTGTTTGAGACAAACTGGACTTCTTGAAGACCTAAGTAACCAGATTCGTTATATAGGGGCCATGTCTCCGAATCCGGCGTGTCGGACACGATTCGTCCCAAAAACGTGTCCAAAAAACAAGACACGCCGAATCCTATCAGGACATGTTGAATCCCAAGCGTGTCCCGAAAATTGCCAATGTGTCCCCATTTTTTACCGCGTGTCCTGATTTCCAGGACTCGTTTAGCGGAAAAGGGACTCCTGTGGGTTAGAAAAGGCCGCATTTGCTCATTACAGTCACGTTGTTTATCATTTGGCCCCGCAATCTATAAAGCGGATGCTTCAAACATGACTGAGATAAATATCCTATATTATGCGTTGATGACCGAATGTTAGAATGTTGAGAGTATTCTTTTTATGCGTGGATGACCGAATGTTAGAATGTTGAGAGTTTTCTTTTTATGCGTGGATGACCGAAAGTTAGAATGTTGGGAGTTTTCTTTTTATGCGTTGATGACCGAATGTTAGAATGTTGAGAGTTTTCTTTTCAAAGAGTAAAGTGGGAAAGCATGGCTAACTTAACAGTGCAATTACCAGCGGCTGACATTAACCTAACACTACATCCTACCAATCTCAACAAACACCCAACATCTGCCAAAATATAATACAACCTTAAAGCGGACTTCTAGAGTTTAGATGAGGAGACAGTGCTATTAAAATGGGTATCAATAATTTCCACGATGTCAAAAATTAAACTGGATGGCTTCATATATTATACCAAATAAAAAGACTAAAAGCCACATGTGATGTTCTTTCTGGGACTGCGTGGAAAACAATCACCAACAAATAATATATTAAAATATGTCCGCATCTGTTCTAACATGAAGTTGAATTAAAGGAGCCCAAGAAACCAAGAGCTCATGCCACCTATTTATCTATTTGCTCACCATCATCTTCCAACGTAACAAGTCAGAAATAAGAATCGGAGGAAAAAATGGAGCTGCGAGAACCTGGTATGAAAAGCTCATGTGAGAAATCTTAACCAGCTATGCATGTTAGGCCATTCTGGCCGATGGCAAAGTCAAGAGTGTTAAACTATAATCTTAATGGAGATACTATGGCAGTTAGTTGTTTGACATTTATAAAACGTTGTTAGTCCCTATATATTTTTAGAGTCGTTTTTTTAGTGCCAAATTAATTCACATTTTCCAATTACTTTCGATTCATATTTATTCCTGTCAGTTTATCATTACAGTCATCTGTTTATCATTTTGTATGTACTATGCATGCTATAGACGAAGATCTATGTTTGAAATCAATAAATTTGTATCATTAATTAAAATTTGTGTAAGAAATATCTAATTTTTAATATATATATATATATATATATATATTTTTAAATATATATATATATATATATATTTTAATAAAATAATATATAACGAATCCTATGTGTCCTGTTCCGGGGGGTCAACGTGTCCGAATCCGACACTACAAATCCCGAATCCTACGAATCCCGAATCCCCGTGTCAGGTGACTTAGTTGAAGACAGAACAAACCTAGACATCTCTAATTTTGGAGGCATAGGAGCTTGAGCACAAGCTGTAGGCCTCTATAATGTCTGTAGGTCGAGTGATACCAGAAATTTCAGGTCTTTATGGTGTCATAGATCATATTAGCACTAGGGAAAAGCCAAACATATGAACAAATTCTAAATTTATTTTTAGAAGCTTATACCATGTGTTTATCTCTGTCCTGCTGTGTCTTAACAGGGAGGCAGATCAAATTGTAGGCATAGGTTGAGCACAAGCTGTAGTCCTCTATAATGTCTGTAAGTCGAGTGTCACCACAAATTTCAGGTCTTTATGGTGTCCCAGATCATATTAGCACTAGGGAAAAACCAAACATGTGAATAAATTCTAAATTTAATTTTAGAAGCCTACAATTTTTTTGAACACCTGTTCTAACTTCTACCATGTGTTTATCTCTGTCCTGTTGTGTATGAACCGGGAAAAAAGTTCAAATATTTTATTGCTTAAAATTTACTGGGACCTGATGCATACTAAGTTATTGACAGCAATAGCTAAGAGTTTATATTATGATGTATATCATTGTCGATTCTTCATTTCTAGGAGAACTGAAATGACTGCAAAGAACTCTTGTTTTCTTTAAGAACTCAAGGTCTGACCATGAGCAACGGTGACCTTTGGTTTTTCTCTTTCCATTGCTTTCCATGGAAGTTGCCCCTTCTTATGGGAGTTCGCTGTGTGTCCACATATTCTTGTGCAACCGGGACCTTTTAAAAGATGGGAAGTCATAGGATTGTAAAGATCATTCTACAATGCATGGAAGCTGCTCTTGTTTGCTAAAACGTAGGAGATATGTTTTTTCTGTTTTCTTGAGTTTCATCTGTGTATGCGGCTGGATGCAGAAACTTGATAAGATGTACGTTGCTTTTACTGGTCAACCATTGGAAGACGTACAAAGGTTCACTGACCGTGACTATTTCTTCTCAGCAGCTGAGGTGAGAATTATGTCCAACTAAAAGTGGATTATCATGCTAACTTTGATTTAGAATTACAAACATTTTGACTTTTAACAAAGTCCATTATCTCTTCTGGTTCACTGGATTCACGTTCTTTGCTCTCTTCTCTTTTGCATTTATTATAACGTTTAAAACTTAGAAATTAAAAGCTTTAATTTAACCGTATTGCACTTTGAAGTGCGGATCAACACGTGAAATCTGCTATAAAAATTTGAGGATATCAAATGCACCTTCTGGATAAATATTTTTTTTCCGATATCTGGGCATGCTTTTTGTTTGATTAGCATCATAACTATATGGAATTTTATGTCAACTTGCGGAACAAGTAATGCTTCTAAGTTCTAATGCAAATCAAGACAATCAATTTCTTTTTGCTGACTTAAGTTGTATCAGCTATTTTTATGATGAATGATATAGTAGTCAGTTCTCAAGGTTACAAGTAGAGATAGTATACCTCTACCACGTAGCTGTGTTCTTATAAAGGCTGAAAGAGAGTTCATAAATACCGTTCATCATATATCACATGGCACATGGCAGTATTGTTGATCATAATATACACCGTTCATAGATTCATGCTCTAGATCTAGCCATACACCTACACCTATTTTGTTTTTGATACTCTTTTTATCTCTCTTTCCACCAATCCAAAGCAGCTTCTTCTTTATTTTGATTTCTGATTCCTCTAAGATTTGTTAATCCTTATTCTAGTATAACCTTGTCTCTTGATGAATCCTTTAATGAACTTAGGGTCCTTAATGATTGTTTCTATGTTACTAGGATTGGGATATACTACAAGAAATGACATGTACAAGTTACAACCTATATATATATATATATATATATATATATATATATATATATATATATATATATAGTGCTCCCAACAAGTCATTTCATATGTCTAGTTTTTGTCTACACATAAAGATGTAGTTGCATGTTCAGGTCTTCAAATTATATCAATAGAGGTTAGGTCAATAGTCTGAAGTATTGTTGCCTTTTTCTTCTACTACTATACTTATGGCTATTAACCTAACCTTTGTCGATACAACTTAAAGACCTCGATATTTCTATACATCTTTATTTGTAGACAAAACCTGGCCACATGAAATGACCCATGGGTGGTATGTAAGATGGCAGAGTTTCATTCTTGAGTAATGCCACTTGGACTGTTAACCTATTTACTGACCTTAGAAGAAGATAAGTTTTAACAAACGGATATTTTTATAGTTTATAAAAATATTTTTTTTAATATCTAGTTGATGTTATATTTATATCCATATATCCATAAACATAAAAGTAAAAAAAATTAGTGAACCCTACATAAATTTAGAACAGGGAAGCAACAGGGTTTTGTGAGCACAGTGGACAAGGAGCATGAACAGGGTTTCGTGAGCATATAGCAGTGAGGCAGTTAACTTCTAAATAAGTAAACGTTTAGAACATGGAAAACGCTCAGAAGAGCCAAGGCGTAAAGAGCAAGGAAATTTCAGATTTTGTGGAAACAAATCATTTGGGTCAAGTCAATATTGCTTCAACAGACAAAACAAGAAGGTGGATTTGGGTAAACGCAAAGCGGTATGAGGGCATTTTAAGGTGTAGGATTGCTCGCCTTAAATGGGGACAAATGAGAAGAAAACCGATCAAGATCAAGAAAAAGAAAAAGAAAATAAATGAGAGAAACCAGTGATGCGGGGGAGCGGCCCCCCCCCCTACGAACCCGCTCCCGAAGCGCGCTCCGGGCGGGAGCGGCTCGGGAGCGGGTCGGGAGCGCGCTCCCCAAATCGCTCCCGGACGGGAGCGATTTTCGGGAGCGCGCTCCCGTAAAAAAATTTGCGCTCCCTGGTCTGTGAGGGAGCGCTTCAGGGAGCGATCGCTCCCGAGCTCCCGGAGCGCTTTTTAATGCCCGGGAGCGATCGGGGAGCGATCGCTCCCTGATCGCTCCCGGGCATTAAAAAACGCTCCGGGAGCGAATTTTAAATTTCCGGGAGCGATTCGGCGGAAAAAAAATCCGCGGACCCGAAAAAAAACAAAAAATTAAACAAATTTTTTTGGATTTATAAGCCCAATGGGCCAAAACAAAATCATTCTAATGAGATTGAGGTTGAGTTTGAGAGCAAAGGAGCAAGGAGCAAGAGCTGAGGAGCAAGGAGCCAGAGCTGAGGAGCGAGGAGCAAGTGCCGAGGAGCGAGGAGCAAGCTTGCAGAGGTAAGTAACTTAATCATTTAGTTAGTTTAGCTGGTTAGGTAGTTAATTTGGTTAGTTTCATTTACCTGTTTGAGTTTAAAGATCATTAATTTAAATTAAATTAATAAATTAAATGAATTAATCCCAATAAACTAAATTAATTTGCAGATTCAAGACTCAAACCCTACAAACATCAAACACGATGGACCTGAGCATTTTTATTGGCATTTTCCTCTTCCTGGTCCCCTTTCTGGTTATTATGGTGGTGGAGAGTAGGAAACGAAGGGGGCCTGAAACTGAAGAGGTGGATGAAGAAGCCGGAGGAAGTCAAATAGGTGAAAACCCCAGTGAGGAGGATGTGGAGGGTGAACATGAGGGTCAAAAAACTAAACAAGACCAAACTCCATTGTGGAAATATGTTCAGAGGCCTGAAACAGGGAGAGGGGGTGGAACCACTAAATTTCATTGCCCCCATTGCAACACTGATTTCACAGGCTCATACACCCGTTTGAGAAGACACCTTTGCGGGAAAAGGGCATGGGATGGAGAGAAACAAATAGGAATCAGAACTTGCGACGCGGTGTCAACAGTTGATAAAGCCAAATACATAAAGGAAGAGGAGGACGCCCAATACAAAGCAAAAAGATCAAGGGGTTTCTTTGAACCAAGCTCACAAAGAACTCCTTCAGCATCCTCCCAAGGCAGTGGATATGGACATGGAGGCTCAGGGTCATCATCTTTACGCCGTAGAACCATATCAGATTTCCTTGATGAGGGGTGTAGGAATGATGTGGATTCAAAAATTTACAGGTTCCTCTATGCAAATGGGATACCATTCAATGTTCTACGCTCACCTTATTGGCACGAAATGGTTTCTGCCATAAATGATGCCCCTAAAGGATACAAGAGCCCTGGGTATGACAAGGCAAGAACAGTTGGCCTTGATCATGAAAAAGCAAAAATATCACAATCTTTGAATAAAATGACAAGTTCTTGGACTGACAATGGGGTGTCCATTGTATCTGATGGATGGACAAATGTAAAAGGCAAGCCATTGATAAGTGTTCTTGCTGTGTCCCGAAGTGGTCCCATTTTTCTAGCTGCACATGATTACTCAGACAAGTTCAAGACCGCTATCAACATTGCAGAAGCATTGCTTGAAACAATTGAGCGTATTGGCCCATACAATGTCATCCAAGTCATCACTGATAATGCTCCTAATTGTAAGGCAGCGGGAGCAATTATTGAGGATAGATACCCGAACATATTTTGGTCTGGATGTTTGGTTCACACATTGAACCTTCTGTTGCATGATATTGTCAAAAACAAAAATGAACAATACCAATGGATTGGGGATTTGTACAAGAGAGGAAAAAAAATGATAAAATTTATTACAAATCATAGCAATACCCATGGCCTTTTCCGCAGTCACTCGAGATTGGAGTTGCTGAAGATTGCGAGGACTAGATTTGGTAGCTATTACCTCACCTTCAGGCGCCTTTTGAAGGTAAGAGAGGGTTTAGCTAGCATGGTATCAAGTCCAAATTGGCAGGTGTTAAAGGAAAGGGCTACAAATGTAGCTGACATTGCAGGTTTTGAAACGGTGGAGGAGGCCGCTCTTGATGGGCAGTTTTGGACAGCTGTGAGACAGGTATTGGATTTCACCAAGCCAATTTATAACATGATTCGGTTTGCAGATACAGACAAACCAGTGATTGGCGAGGTGTATGAGCAAATGGATACCATGTTGGGGGAAATAAAAGACATTGTTAATAACAGAGATCCCGACTTGTACAATCTGATTCACGATTGTGTGTGTGAACGGTGGAAAAAGCTTAACCTTCCACTACATTGCTTGGCGTATATCCTTACGCCAAAATACTACTCAGATTCTTGGTTGGGCAAACCTGCAGCAGGGGGTGGTGTTAGGACCAAACCCCATTTAGATCGAGAGGTAACTAAAGGATATCTGGATGCATTAGAAAAGTTGGTGCCTGACAGGGAGGAATGTGCAGCTGTGCGCCTTGAAATAGGCAGATACTTCACTGGCAGTGGTTTGTATGGTAACTTCCATGCAATGGACGACAAAGATAAATTTGATTCTCTCACATGGTGGGAAACATATGGCGGCGACGGACTTTTGCGAAAATTGGCATTGAAAGTTCTTGCACAGGTTGTAAATTCTTCTTCTGCAGAGAGGTGTTGGAGCACCTACAGTTATATACATAATGTGAAAAGAAACAGGCTCAACGAAAACCGAGCAGAAAGCTTGGTTTATGTGCACTACAATTTGAGGTTGTTGAGCCATTACTGTGATCGGGCTAATGAAGATCCCACATATAAAATTTGGGACAGTCACCCTGAGGACGACAATTTAGAGGATGGCATTGTACATATGGAAGAACTAGAAGATGAGCTTGTACGGGATGAAGCTGAAGCAGCTGCAGCAGCCATGCCACCTCCACCTCCACCATCCAGTAGCAGTTCTCGGGGCCCGAGTCTTGTTCCATTGCTGTCGCCACCTCCATCGACACCCTCGCGTGGAGGCTCTAGTTCTGGTCGTCGGTCTGGGAGGGAGACTCCTAGAAGACCGCCAAGACCTACTTATACTCCTGGAGACTCTCGTGGCAAGGGCCACTTGTAGATTTACAGTTTACTTGTCTTTTTTAGTTTCTATTAGACTTGTCACTTTAGTTTTCATAACTGTTCAGTGTTGAGTTTTGAGTCCTTGACTCTTGACTCTTGACTCTTTCATATCATTATGACATTATGATATTTTTTGTAAACATTATATCACTGTGACAATGAAAATTTGAAGTTTGAAGTTGGGCCTTGGCAATTATAACTCATTGGTAATGATTGTGAATTATGAATATGATGCTTTGTGAAAGACTAAAGTTGTTTCATTTCATCTCATTATTCATGTTTCATTTTATAAATTTTTAACATTTCATATCATGTTAACAGTTAGAAGTTAGGACTTAGAAATATCTTCGATATTACTTCTTGTAATGGTTAAACTTGGCTTACAAGTACAACTTGTTACTTTGGTGATCAATGATGATAAATGTTATTGAATTGAATGTTATTTTAATTTATTATTTTACTAAGGTTGATGACGATTATAATTTCTAGATGATTGATGTGATATGGTTCAATGATCAATTTATGTTTTTTTATGTCTATTTCATCATTCTACATGTTTTTGTTGACATATATGTATCAAAAATTAAAAAATATAAAATATATATATATTTTTAAAAAATCGCTCCGGGATTCGCTCCCAAACCGGGAGCTTCTGAAAATGGTCGCTCCCGCTCCCGCTTCCGCTCCCGCTTCCGCTCCCGCTCCCCGCTCCCGCTCCCGCTCCCAAGTAACACTGAGAGAAACAAAAATAAAGAAGAATCAATCATTTACAGTCCCACATCTACACCTTTTACTTCGTCATTAGATCTATATGTCCAAGAATTGATGAAGGTCAGAACAAGGTTGGAGATTTTGGAAGCCAGAGAACAGGAAAGAGACCGCAAAATTTCAGAGATCATAGTTGCAAACCAATGTCTAATGGAAGGTAATAGAATTTTAAAACAACAGGTAACAATGTTACAAGAGGCTCTAGAGACAGGAAAATAAGAATGGCAAAATATGAAAGAAGTAATAACAACAAACAGAGATGTGACAATTTCTAAACAAACTCAGGTAGATACACATGTATCTCAACAAACAGACATTTCCAAAGAGAAGGCAAAAATGAACAATGGGAAAGATAGTCCAAAAGAAATCAAAGCTAGAGCTGAAGACGCTAATGGTTACATAAGGACAAAGGAAGAAGAAGATGCAAGTGATCGCAGAGCACAGGAAATAGAACGAAAAGAAAGACAGGACAAAAAAACAAACATTATTATCAGGGGAATAAGAGATTATGGGAAGAATGAAAGTACTCTCAATTTGACAAGAGACTTTCTGAAAGAGAAACTATATTGGAAAGGGAAAATTTGCCAAGCAAGAAGGGTTGGGAGGATATGTGAAGAGAGGGCTTGACCCATAAAAGTCACCATGGCAAGCGTACAAGAAAAACGACAGCCTTTGGGCAAAAAGAAACTCTTGAAAGGCTCATACTTCTTCCTTGAGGAAGATTTAACCAAAAAACAACAAGAGGAGAGAAGGGATGAAGTGGAGAAAATTAGAACAACAAGAAATGAAGGGAAAAGGGCATGGTTGTACAATGGGAAAGTCGTTATTGCAGTGTTTGGGCCTCCAGGCAAATCAGGGCAGCAAGCTGACAGTAAAGAAAAAACAGAGAATTCAATAATAGAGACGAAAACAACAAGAGCAGCATGGACAAAAAGGGGTGAAGACTCAAATTTGAGTCTTATGTGCCAAACTGCGTAGCAATCAAACCCTACCGAGGTCTACATAAGTTTAGTTTGTTGGAATTGTAGAGGTTACCCTTGGAGGAGGGGACCTGGGTTAGGGCCTATTGCAGAAGGTAGAGACATAATTTGTCTCATGGAAACTCATGAGCATGATGGTTGCAAAACTCCTGTGTTTCACAGTTATTTGAAGTTGGTAGTTTGGAACAAGGTAGCAAAAAATGGCAAAGGTTATGGGGGGATATTAGTTTTAGTGAAAGAAAAGAAGGCCATCACATTCAGTTAATTAAAGAAGATGCAAATAAACAATATTTATGGTTGATGAGAATCACATAAGAATTGCAACATGTTATTTTGCCCCTCAAGTCTCAAAAACTTACAAAAATAAGGGGCTTGACAACAAGGATCCATATGCAGCTTTAAAACAAGATACTGCCGTGTACTCTCAGCAGGGGGAAGTTCTTTTAGTGGGAGATTTCAATGTTAGAACAACAAATAATCAAGCTACCATCCTTTGTTGCAAAGAGGATAACAATCCTAATTGGCTCACTGAAGAGGAGAATCCCCAATGTGTGAGTTGTCCAACAGATGACAAAGTTAGCAATCATTTTGGAGATGAGTGTCTTACACTGTGTGGGGCTTTCAACTTAATTATTTGCAATGGTTATGAGTTAAAAAATATAATCCAAAGTGCACTTGAGAAGTGCAAAAGAGCAAAAAATAGGAAATCAAAATCAATTTGCTTTCCTGTAAATGCTTGGTTTGATGAGGAATGCAAAATGGCAAGGAGAACCTTGAAAAAGGTAGGAAAAGAGAAGATGAATGTAAAGTTATATAAGCAGATACTAAAAAGGAAAAAAGATGAGTTCATGCAAACAAGGAGAGAAGAGTTAATATATTTAAGCAAGAATAATCCAAAGCTTTTCTGGGAGGAACTGCAACCAAGGAAGAAGCAAATTGAAAATAATATTATAGCCAATCAATGGTTTGAATATGCAAGGCAACTCTATGAGAAAGAATCTGAGGCGGAGTCCCCCCCTAGGATCAACACAAATTCAAAGCTCTTCACATTACAGGAGGTGGAGAATGGAATTAAGAAGTTGAAAATAGGAAAGGCAAAGGAGTTGGTTGAACTTCAAGCATAGTATCTAAAATGGGGAATAAATGCTCTTGCACTTCACATCATGAAAATATTCAACAACATCATTCAACAAGGATTCCCAAGAGACTGGACAACTAGCCTAGCAATACCCCTTTTTAAAAGTGGAGACATTAATAATCCATCCAACTATAGAACAATTATGATCAATCCTTTGTTTGCAAAGCTTTTCGGCAGCATGGTAGAAGATAGAATTAGCAAGTGGGCAGAAGTAAAAGAAAAGAGGGCAAGAGGACAAGCGAGTTTTAGGCCGAAACATTCTACAGTGGATCATGGCATCACGTTGAGACACATTGTTGAAAAGGTTTGGGAGGACAAAGAAGAAGTATTTTGCTGCTTTGTTGACTTCAAAAAAGCATTTGACACAGTCCCTAGGGATAAGTTGTGGCGTAGAATGGAAGAACTTGAAATTCCTGTGCATTATAGAGCCGCTGTCCATAGACTTTATGAAGAAGTGAAAGTCAAAATTAGAACCTCAGTAGGTATTTTAGAAAGTTTTAGAAGTGACATTGGAGTCAAGCAAGGTTGCCCTCTGTCCCCCACTCTTTTTGGTCTATATATTGATAAATTGGAAGAGTGGCTAAATCTGCAAGGTGGAGATGGTGTTCAGTTGGGGGAGTTTGTGATAAAGCTTCTTTTATATGCTGATGATATTGTATTGATTTCTAAATCAGCCCATGGATTGCAAATGCACTTATATGCCCTTGAACATTTTTGTAGAGCAGTAGGGATGCAAGTCAATACTAGCAAGACCAAAATAATGATTTTTTCTAATAAAAGGAAGCATAGCCATCATACTTTCTTCTTTGAAGACAACATTCTTGAAGAAGTAAATGAGTACAATTACCTTGGGATTGATTTCAACAACAAACTCAATTGGGAGGAATGCAAAAAGAAGAGAATTTTAGGAGGTTGGGAAGCATTATATGCTCTTCAAAACAGATGTAGAGAGGCAAAGTTATGGGATTGAAAAATGATTAAAGTGCTTTTTGGACTCCTAGTTTGTCCAGTGATGCTATATGGGTGTGAATTGTGGGCTAGTAGCACTTCCGTCTCAAAATGGAAACAAATTGAGAAAATCCAAAAACGCTTGATCATGAGCAAGTTCAAAATAAAAAGTTCGGTACCTTATGAGATAATGTTGAGTGAAACAGGAGCAACTTCCATTGAAGCAATTGCTATGGTGCGACTCATAAGATACCTAAAAAGAATTGAACAAATGAGAGTAGGTAGATGGCCTAATGTTATCTTCAATGAAGGCATCAGTGAAAGAAAGAAAACATGGATGAAACAAAACTACACATGGATGCAAAAATGGAATATCTACCTCAATGTCTGTCCCACAAATAGCAAGGAGCTAAAAGGATTTTGTTATGGAGAAGTTTCGTAAAAAGGTATGGGGAAAAGAGTTGGGTAGAAAGAAGAAATATTACATTGAGGAATTCAACCCTACGTGTGATTTACAACAAAAGGAGTTCATTGGAGCTAGCATTTCGTGGAGGGCAAAGGTTCTTATTGCTCAATTAAGGACCAACTCACATCAACTTCGGTGTGAAACAGGATAGTGGAAAAGGCCTAAAGAAGCTTGGGAAGAAAGAGTGTGTGCATTTTGCATGTCTGGGGCTGTGGAATTGGAAAAACATTTCATTTTGGAATGTGATGCATTCAAAGACATCAAAGAAAGTTATGAGAATATGTTAGCATCAATTTCTTGGCATTGTCTTTTTAGCGAGGGGATTGTTGGATTGTTGGGTCAGCGCATTATCAATTTGAATTGGAAAAGGATTGAATTGCAAAGAGTGAAAAATGGGGAACTAATGGTCTCATAGACTATTTTTAGTCTCGTGGACCTTAAAATATCATTTCATTTCCTTGGGTTCATAAGATAAATTTAGAAAGCTTTAAGAATTCGTTGGGTTCATCAGGGTCAAGTTCCATTTGTTGAGTGGGGTGCACCCCTTCATTATGAAGAAAAGAAAAAAAAACTTTAAGGATTCTTCAAGTCCAGGAAAGCTGTGTAGACTTGGGCACCGCCGACACATGACGGCTTCACGTAGCATGGAGTCAAGGAAATTCAGCTGTTCAATAGTGACATCTCATAGTCTAGTCTCTTTTCACCGGATCATGACCCTATTCGAATGAGTTTTTTTTTTCTTCTAATTATGCTGTGGTTCACAGACGCCCTGGTCAACGGGTGGCGCTACGTCCACAGAAAAATCTGGGCTGATCGACCCCGAAGTGAATCTAGCCCCGCGGCCCACTAGCAAGGCCTAGTCCCAAGGGCTTCGGGGAGAATGGATCCTGTGACCTCTCGATGGCGAGGCACTGATTTTGACCAACTGAGCTAACCCTTGGGGCTACCCTATTCGAATGAGTTACAATTGAGCTGCGAATGACCACAGAGACAAAAATTTGGCGGAGTATGGCAATTAGTTAACGAGTGTCACTTCCTTCTCCAGGCGAAGAGCTAGGTCAAGTCAAAGAAAAGCCTCTTCTGTGAACAAAGTGCCGAGAGCCATCAGGCAAAAAGCATCTCGGATGCGTGTATATAACAAAACCCGACTCACCGATAGAATGGCGAAAATTAATAGGGCCAAGATGACAGGTTCTTCAATTGATTGTAGTTGCCCCCCCCCTACTAGCTCATATCCTCGGCTCGTTATTGTGAGCTGGAAGCACTGCCAGATGAAAAAACTAGAATTTAAAAATAAAAATGTGGTATCCGTGAATAATCTCGAGATGTGTTTCACAGTGGAAGGATCCATTTCCATCAACGCAGGAAACGTTTATGAAACAGAATCATGGGCAGATCTGGACCTGATCCACGGATCCAATCCCCAAGGTAGACGGATCCGGTATCACCGGATTGTTTGAAGGTGACCAAAATGAATCTAGTTCTATTCAAAATTGTGGAGCTAGGGTGTCCAAGGTGATTTAGATGTCAACTTGAGCATGATGGATTTGTCTCCCTGATGCGCTTTTAGAGTCAAAATTTCAAGGGCACAAATTCTGGAATCTTTAGAGCATTTCAAGTATGTTGGAAAATATCAACAACCCTTGTTGGAATAACCATCATCTTATGAGAAAATGAGAATCTCTTGCTTGTTTCAAACTTGGAAAATTACTATCAAAATTGGCTATTGTAAACAATTAGTCACTAAATGAAGACAAAAGGAGGCAATTGTGTGAAGGGCCAGGTCCTGGTTGTTTGGAAAGCATGGCTGGAGATCCTCTTGGGAGTAAGAAGATATGGTAACATTTCTCATATTTACAAGGATAGTGAAAATGAGAGATATTTTGATCCTAAAGCCTAATATCAACTTAGGGTAAGATCATAACAAAGTAAGAACCAAACCACGAAATCATGGTGGAATGAAAAAATCTAGATTGAGGGCTTGCTTGTAAGATAGATGGAGATCTCTTGAAATCTGACATTAGCATCTTTGTATGTGGCAATAGATAAAGAGGAAGTCATTATTCGATTAACAAAGGTGACTAATTTAGCTATTAATTTCCTTGAAGGATCACAAATTATGATCCACTTGACAAAGAAGCATTAGGAAAAATGGTATGAAATCAAAGTAAATGATTGCCATAGGAAAAAGTTTCAAGGGTAATGCTAATGGTGAAAATTGCAAGGGCAACTTGTTATCCTATCTGACTTATGATGACCATGATGACCCTTTCGATTGCTAAGCCTTGCATGGCATTTTTTGCCACCTATCAACAAAAAGGAGATTGAGAGACACTTTCAACTGATTTGAAGAAACATACCTTGTAATAACCACACATCTACCCGACATCCTAGGTCACCTTGAGGAGATGGGGATCATAAAATTTTTGCCTTTATCCCTCAACTTGAACCTCATTTATGAGGCTAGCATCATCTTCTAGTTGTTGAAAGCTTTTTGATGATATAAATTTTATCAAAGTCCAAGTCATAGGCACAAAGTCATGTTCGTCCAATGTTTACATTGAGAGCCTTCTATCTATTGCCACATTAGCACAATACAAATTGTCTTGCGCATGCAACATTCATATAATGCCATGTCAACATCCCCATAGGAGATTTACCTTTCAGTGCATTGTCTATGCAACCATCAATGAGCGATGCAATCTTTTGACATTGCACATATCCTTGCATATATCGTCAACGCAGGAATTGGCCATTGACGCAATCCTTTGACATTGCGCCAACCTTCAAGCAAATTGTTGATGCAACCATTAGCCATCAATGCAATCCTTTGGCATTATGCCAATCTTCAAGTAAATCATCAATGTGACCATTAATCATCGACGAAAAATGCTAATACATTCTCATGCCAAACCATCGAAAAACCTTTCTAAGAAGTACCAATGACGTGGTCTGGTTGAGAAAGCTCTTTGGAGAGTTGTTTGAGCAGGTCCTGGGTACAATCGTGATATATTGCGACAACAAGAGTGGGATTCGATTGGCAGATAATCTCGTATTTCATGACAAGTCCAAGCATATTGAGATTAGATATTTTATATGCGAGACATGATGCAGAGAGGAGCAGTGAGGTTCCATCATATTTTGCCTGATGAGCAGATAGAAGATATACTCACCAAGGCTTTGCCGAAAGGGAAGTTCTTGGTCTTCAGAGAGCAGCTTGGACTGATGGATGTGACCCTCTTAGGTAAGGGTCCCAGCTGATTGAGAACACTGAGTGTGCTCTTTCCTCCTGTTGAGGTCCCATGGTGGGAATGTAGCAGTAAAAGCTCCTGGGGTTGAGGGACCTCTAGACAATAGGATAGGGTGTGTATCCTTACCCCTATGGTAAGTCGATCTCGCCTATTGTCACTAGATGATAAGATAGAGCGTGATCCTTGAGTAGATCTTGCCTATTGTATGAGGTCAATAGGACAAAGTGTGATCCTTACCCTTGCAGTGAGTAGATCTTGCCTATTGATAGAGGGTGGTGGTAGCTTTAGTTCCCCGATGATGTCAAATTCTTCTTCTTTTAGATTCGAGTGTTCAACAGAGATGAGAAAAGATCAGCAATGACAACATATTTGAGATGGGACATATGTTGCAGTCGGTAATTTCCCCCTAGCTGAGAGGGAGTGTTAATTTGGCAGCTCAGAGATAAATTCCCTCCTTTGGACAACCTTCCTCATCAAGAAAGACCCCTCTTAGCCCTTGGAAGAATTTAATTTGGTTAAGGAAAAATGTATTTTTAAGATGAAAACCCACATGTGCACAAAAGTTCAAGTCGATTGTAAAGAGAAATTGGGCCTCCCTTGGAAGCATATAAATTCAAAACAAGTCAACCTCATTTGGACATCATCATCAAGCATGTTCTTCTCTCTTCTTTGGATTGGTTTGTACAGGTTTAAAATTGGTTAGTACAAATTTAAAATTGCAGAGTCTGATCTCACACGTGCGAGAAGAAATTGATTTGGAGCCGCAGGGTTGGATCGAGGAAAATTCAGCTACAACCGGACGATTGATAGAGTTCTCCCTGTGGCTGGAGGGCTATAGCCGCATTGATGGTCATTGGGTCCCTGCGGCTGTGACCTAAGATATTGTTGACCGTAGACTTGTATCAGTTTTGGAGACTTTGACTTTGATCAGATTTGTCTATTGGGCTCATCTCTTGAATATTGTTTTCTTGGTTTTGTTGGATAGTCAAAGGATTGACTTTGACTCTTGATTAATGGATTGGAATATTGTACTCTCTTTGCTGAACATTTTATGACAATACAATAAGAAGAAGAATTTGAAAGGGTTTTCCCTGTTGTGGGTTTTTCCCTAGTCTTTGACCAAACCCTTGTGTCTCTTATTGCTCTTGATTGTCTTCTACCGTACATTGCATTTACTATTCTATCTACAATTGCTATATATTACTGGAAGATTGATTTGATTGCTAATTGAAGTTAAGAATTGGGCTAAAGTGGTTGTAACAAGTACAACATAGAACAATGGGAAATTAACAGATTGGGCAGAATCTGTTATGTCAATCTTTTGTGAGATTGGTTCTATTTTTCTTTCATTTAGTAAATCTGTACTCTGCTAGGTTAATGATTTGTCGGGTGCTAGGTTCACAAGAAAACTAACATGGGGTGGGGCCAATCTTTCATAGTTGTGATTTTCTTGGGATCAACTTAGACTCCATCTTGACTTACAATGTTGACCCAAGTGTTCAACATCTCAAGCCCCAAAAGCATGTTTGGAGTGTTTCACGAATGATTGGTGGTCCTTGATGATTGTAACGATAGACATGTACTTTTGCATTGGCTAGGCGTCAAGCATGTAGGAGTTTTCCAAAGTCTCCTTAGCATACTCGCTTAATTTATTGAGTAGGTTGTTTTTTTAATTTAGCGTAAGTGTAGCTTAGGAAAAAGACATAATTAGTTATGTTAGCTATTGAGCTAAAGAAACTAAGGAAAAGTAAATTATTGACTTTAGTGAATTTGTTTTAATCTCAATTTTTGATCTCAAGTGGGTCATAATTTAATCCTAGCCGTCCAAGGAGAGGAGAAAGACACAAGTGACATTGCAGATTTGAGAAAGGGATTTTTTCAGCGAATGTGATACTTAATGCTGAAGTGAGACAAAGTGTTGCAGTAGAAAAATTTCAGAGGAGAATACTAAGTGGAGGCCAAGGCCGTACTTGTTCTCAGCGCAGGTTTGCAAAAAGCCGCATGTGTGAGGGAGAGACAATTCAGGCAGCGTTTGAGTAAATCGACATGTACACGTGAAGTAGACTGCACATGGGTCTGAGTGCACAGGAGCTACTATATGCTGCATGTGTGAGGGTTTCAGCTAATCTGGAAGCCGCACAAGATCAAGATAGATCAAGATAGCATTAAATAATACCAACTCAAATTGCATAGAAAAAAGGATCAAAAAATCTTGTCCATGAGGCTCTGGAAGGTAGATAAAGCACCACAAAGGCCAAACGGCATCATTAAAAATTCCAAATCTCCTTCTTGCATACAAAAAATTGTCTTAGGGATGTCTGCATCTTTCATCTTGATTTGGTGGCATTTGGAATGGAGGTCAAATTTAGTGAAAAACTTGGCTTCATGAAGTTCATCCAAGAGATCATCAATCACTTGGATAGCAAATTTGTCCTTGATGGTCTTGGTAATATTCCTACCTCTACAACTATGCATTTAGTGTTGGACATTGGACACAAATTACGTAAAAAATGATGATGAAAATTTGTTCATGCAAAATTGTGAAATCAAAGATTAGTGTGCTTCCATCATTATGTACAATGTTAGTGAAAAGAATCTAGTATCCCAATAGTGGAGGATAGGGCTAAAGCTGCCAACATCACATCACACCATGTGATATCAGCTTTTATGGATCAAGGAGTTTGGATAGCCGACCCCCATCACTCGTAAGTTTTCCATTACTATCACCTTTGGACACTTTCATGCATAGTGGAGTGTGATGTCACTCCTCTCTGTTGTTCTGAATCGATCTTTGGTAGGGTAGACCATTTTGCCTAACATTCACAATATGACAGTTACTTCAACCCCTACAAGTTGCACAAGGATGTTAAGATACACAAACTCATTTCCACTTCGCTTCCTACTATTCAACCTCTACTATACAGTAGACAAGTTGTGACAAAGGCCACTCAACAAATTCTTGTTGTTTTGTTCTGCCCAACAAGTCCATGAAGACAACAAAGAGAAGTTACCTCACTCTAATCATTATTTCAAACATCAATATATTTGAAGAACCCAAGGGTTTACCTTCCCTTCATAAAATATAACATTCCATTAAGCTTGTTCTTGGTTCTTCCATGCACATCGTTCATGCATACCACACCTCCCCCAGGGAGAGTGTAGATTAAGATGAAGACCACATAGCTTTTGGAGGATGGCAAAATTGAGCCTACCACATCCCCTTGTAGATCCCATGTTTTAGTTGTACCCAAGAAAAAGTAGGACTGTAGGAATGGTGACTTTCAACAAACTAAAGGGCCCTCAACAGGTAGTTATACGCATCTAGTATCCTTTGCCTTAGATTGATGACCATCTTGATTAGACCAGGGCAGTCAATTTCTTCACGAAGCTGGACCTTGTTTGAGTTTATCACCAAGTTTAGACAGAACCTACTGATGTATAGAATACAACAGACCATGTTTGAACTTTGGTCTGTTTGAGTGACTAATTATGTCCCCTTTAGCCCCACCAATGCCCATGCTACATTCCTGTAGAGCATTAACTTCATCTTTCACCCACATCTTAGGAAGTTTGTCATTGTTTACTTAGATAACACTGGCTTTCAATAAAACTTGGTCTAATCATTTGTTGTATGTCCAAATAATTTTGGATCTCCTCTGCCAACACAAACCATAGGTCATGTTAACCCCTGGAATTGCACCCATGCAATTTTGGTGTTGACTTCTAAATTTGTTTATCAAACTAGTCCATTGGGAAGGGCAATCTTTCATAGGCTTGTTGGTATAGAAGTTGCAGTATCATGGTTAAAATATCCTAAAACCAGCGATCTAAGCAAACAGATCAGATCTAGTTACTTGCTGGGATTATTAACTTTTGCATGCAGTAGAAAACGAGAAAAGCAATCTTACACAGTGCATGAATAATTTTGCCCTTCTAGATCAGTGCAATATTCAAAATTATCTTCAGAAATTACAAGACCTCTCTTACGGGGAAAAATGGCTCCGAGAAATTAATTAAACGAACAACAAACCTGAAAATTTTATTCTGCATGGAAATTGAGGCAGCCTGCCCTCCAATCTGTATGGATGTACAAAATCCATATGGACGACTGTACAGCCTGCTCTGCTGGACTGACTGGCTGCTTGTCCTTGCTGAACACTGGCTGCCTTCTTGCAAAACTACTACTGAAATCCTCACCAATGGCTGAAAATTAGATCTCTGATTTTTTCCTTCACTCACGTGACTTGTGAAATGAATGCTTAGTGTGTGTTTGTCCTTTGCCCTCTCTTTTATAACTTTGACATGATCCAAAAACCTAATCTTCAACAGTTGAGATCTAACCGTGAGATCAATGACTTTCTTTTAATTAAATTATTAGGTGACCTATTTTAGTCACTTTATTAATTAAAAGACACTTGAAAAAATTTCACTTTATTATTAATTAATAAAATGAACTTCTGAAAAATCATAGGATACTTTTAATGATGATTTCCATAAGTAGACACCCTCATGGAAATACCTGTCTGAGCTACAAACACTAACAATCATCCATTTCAGAGATTAGTTTACAGCTGGGGACAACTTCCAATGTTCACAGTTTGAGATTCAAAGGATGATTGGGTATACATTTAGAAAATTATAACAAATTGTTAGAAGCTGCATTGAGATATTTAAACGAAGTTTGTGATGCCTATCTACAGCAGTTTTGTTGCAGATAAACACCATGTTTTCTTGCCTTTAACTTTGGTGGTCACTGTTCCAAGTATTCTTGAATTTAGGACAATTAGAGCTCTTTTGACTCTTGAGGTGATTGATGGTGTATTTAGGTGGTTGGAAAGGCGCTTTGCTCACTAAAGCCAAGTCACTGTCACTTTCAGCGTTTGTCAGCACTTTCCCCATCTTCAATGGAAATTGGGGATGATTTTTAAGGAGGAATTGATGAGGTTTAATCTTGTGAACATGTATCATATTTGTACTTTTTTCTTACCTCTTTTGGTTGATTTAGTCTAAATTGAGTACTAATCCACTGTATTGTATTTTATTGGCGAATTGGTCGACTTTGATTATTCTGCCTCCTATTTTGTACTCTTTAGATAGCTTGAGTGGGCCTATTGGTCAAGAACACGTGTTTCCTCCTTAGAGGTCACAGGTTCAATTCCAGAGGACTGGGGAGTATGTGCACTTCCGTAGACTTTAGCAGTCAAATCGCTGCATGAAGGCGGGTCCTTTGTCCCACAAACAGGGCGATTTCATACACCAATTTGGCATCTAGCTTGACTGTGACCTTAAAATTAGATTATTATTATTATAATTATACAAATTAGTGTACAACATTTGCACAGTTCTTGCAATATCTTCTTATACTTACATTCTTGCTCTCTTGTGTTATATTGTGCGAGTATCTTTCTCCATTTCTAGTGTTGTGATCATATCAGATAACAACCGATCATATCAGATAACAACCCAAGCAATAACTATTATTCTATATATAATAATACAATTGACTGTTCATCATGTGTGCAGTTCTGGCAATCCTCTCTCATAATTGCTCTCGTGTGTTTTTTTGGTTAGTATCTTTCTCTATTGCTGGTGTTGTGTTGATATCAGATAATGACCAGAAGCGACTAGTATTTGGTGTGATGCTATGTTTTAGCCAGTCTTTATATGCTATTTGATAGAAACACATTTTTCCCAAATTTCAGTAGGTAGAAACTTGTAATTACAAAAATTATTGCCCCTTCCTATGCTTCATAGCTAGGCCAAGGGTGTTTTACTTTGAGGTTGTTTGGTGTCTTCTATTTTGTTGGCATTTTCCAGGTGTTGATCCAACATGGTCTTATGCTCCCAAGTACAAATCTCAAGACATGTATGGTTTTGCTTTTACAGGCAATGGAGTTTGGACTGATTGATGGAGTCTTGGAGACAGAGTACTGAGTTTCTTTCTTTGCCTTCATGACTCTGGAAATCTCGTATTGCATTGGAAAATGACAGTGAAGAGTTCATGCAGCGATTTCTTCTATACATTAATCTCCTTTTATGCCCTTCGTTTGTAATATTAATCATTTTTGCATTTCTCCATTTGGAGCATGCATTATGACAGTGTAATCTTTACATTCACCAAAAAAATCACATGCCATTAATTTCATTGACACCATAGAGATTTTCAATTATTGATTTGTCAGAAAATGCATATTGATAGCGTTCACTTTTATCATGAACTCCTCATTTTATTTGTATGTCCTGTGGCTGTGGCTTGATTGTCTTTGCTTTAATAAAATGGGAATATCGAGTGCACAAATGATCCTTTTGATGGTTGATTTTAGAAGCCATGTTTTAGCGCACATGCTATTGCAATGAAACCTATGAAAGGTGTCAGTGATATGTGTAGTAGTGTTTTGGAAGCACTAATTTGTATGCAATCAGTGTAATTGTTAGCTTATCATAATGGGTTCAATAATAAAGTTACATTGTACTGTACATAATAAATTGACTTTATTCACATGTCATAATTAATGTTAAAACTTAAGACATTAATAGGATAGTTCATGTTTAATGATTTTTCCCTGACTTTGGTACAGGGCATTGTTTTTCATGTAATATTGAAGAGAACCAAGTGTATATCTCTTATATCATATCATGGGTTACATTTATTGTTTATGTAATTGTGTGGCTTTTTGGATATTGTATCCGAGCCATGGTGAAGAACAGCCAAAGAGAGAGTGAAGGGCCTAATCACTGCATTGATGAGAAATGGGCTCTGATGTTGGAAGTGGATCTATTTGTCCGTTTTTTTTTTGAAATGGTATCCGAGATGTACTTGTGCGGCTTTTCTGACATGCTGTCCGAACCATGGTGAAGAAAAGCCAAAAGAGAAAACGAGGGAAAAGTCTAAGCATTGTCTTAAAAATGCATTGAGGGACTACACACACACAAGTTGGACACTGGATGGAAGAGGGAAAATTTCAGGCCAACCAAAGAAAAATGATAAACCATTATTTGAAAAACTAAATATTTATATTTTTCTAAGTTTGTAGATACAAGCATCATTTGAATACCATCAATAATTAAATAGCATTGAGGAGAGAGATTTCTGGTTTAACGAGTACAAGGCATATGTTAGGCACTAAGACATCAAAAATGTGGGTTGAGGATGATCATATAGTGTTGGCCTTGGAATCATTAACTCCTATTTAAGAGATGATGTGTGATGCTTGTGATTAGATGAGTGGATTGTAGTTTAATATTTCTTCGATCGTTTGGTGATTATCGTATCAGGGCGAGTGTTCTTTAATTCAATATCCTTGTGTGTTTTAAGAGGTAACGTTGTGCTGGTTGCATTGCTTATTGAATCCGATTAAGTGCATGGTGGTTGTGTTTGCCATAATGGAAGACAACATGAGTGTTCATTTTTGTAGTTTTGGCAGGTACTTCTGCACAAAGCCTAAATGTCAAGGTATATGGAAGTCACCTAATTTCCTCTTAATCTTAGTAATTACTTTATTTATTAAAATAATTTCTTTTTATGAGAGAATGAGTTTGATCTAATGAAATGCAAAGGTTATTTGTATTAGTAAATTAGATAAATCACAATTGTTGATTTCAATTGAAGTTGGAGATTAGGTTTGTTGATTTAGTCATAACTCAAATTTATAAAAAAAAGGCTGGTCCAAGGGAGAAGACACATTATTGAGCACAAGACATGGTGGGATAGGTGAAGATCTTAGTAATTGGTTGAAGGAAATTCACTCAAGTGTGTAGAGTAACTAGAGGAAAAACAACAAGAGGATTTGTAGCAAGGAAGAAACCTTACCATAGATAATCAAGGGATGATTTCTTAGATCTAACCCACACGTGCAAGAAAACCCAACATCAACACAAGTGTGAGTATGACAAAGGTAAAACATGTGACACATGTAGTTTACAACATATTGTAGGGATAGGTTTGCAAATTTGGATTTTCTTGGTGATTTCAGAGAGTCATACAGCTTTACAAGTGCCCAAAATTTCTTCAACAAATTTATGAATATTGTTTTAGCTAGGTTTTTCTCAGCGGACAAATTTTCCCATGTTGGAAAAACTCTTGTAAGCTTGGAAATTTCTTTGAATGAAAAGTTGAATTTTGTGTTGAAAATTGGTTGTCAATTCAAGGAGCGCCAAAGGAAGCCCCACTTTCATTGATCAAATTGACAAGGAAAATCAAGTTTCTTGTGCTTATGACCATCATCATTTGATTCTCCTTGTCATGTTGATTCCAATGGTATATGGCATGCCTCATGGTTCACCTCAGTTACAGAGATATGCTCAATCAAAGATTGAAGCCCCCTTCTTGTGGTCAAAGTCCCCAAAATGAGATGATATGGCAACTCATCATTGGCTAGAAAATTGCTTAAATCATGAGGCCAAGAAGGACTTTTCATTGAAGGATTTAATTAAATATTTTTGAGGTCAAATTTGGTTGTATGAAAGGAGACTTTTCAAGGGCATATTATCAAAATTAATTTGGTCCTATTGTTTGTGGGGGTTTTTGGCTCCAAGTCAAATTCAAAATTCAATTTGCAATTAATCCTAAAGTCGACCTTCCTCTAAATTTTCAAGTCAGCTCCATTAAGGGATCCACCCTTTATCCTCTATAAAATGGCACTTGTTTCTTCCACGAAGGCATGGATTCAACGATGATCTAAAAGAAGTTACCTTTGTAATATTTTGTGGCCAAGAGTAGTCTATCACATCTGAACTAGAGGTCAAAGTACTAAAGGTTTTTGGGGCTTAATGTTCTTATCTATTGGGATATGGGTTTTGTTGGGTTTTTGAGCATTTTTTAAGCTCATTCGACCTCCTCTTAGACAAATCTGAGACATGCTTTGAAGCTTATTTGTAGAGATATTTTTGACCCTTGTAGGAGGACTACTCAGCCTCCTTCCTGGACACATCTAACGTGATATTTTTGTTTCTCTCTATAATGGGTGTGTTATGAATATAATTCATAACAAGTAAATAAATAAAATAAATATAAATATTAAATAATCAAACATTAATTAGGTTAAATAGTCATAAAGTTAAGTGAAAAGGCATGTCTAAAAGACATGCCCATTCACGAAAGGACACCTGCTTAGGTATATAAATGTGGGTCCTCATTGTAACATTCATCACTTATACATTTTATATATATAATAAATTATTATTATTAAATACCTTGTGTATTTTTACATTCAAGTCTTCAAGCTGTCGGTTTTTATGCTTCAGTGGTATCAAAGCCATGGCACACAATATAATGATGCAAGTTTTTGAACGTTGTTCGCCGCACAATGTGCCATTACGTTCATGTCCTGAATGCGTTGAACAATTTAGTAAAATTCAAGAAGCATTTCAGCGTTTAGAAAAATCATTTGCAGAAGTTAAAGAATGTCGAAAGGAAATTGACAATAAGGAAAATGATCTAGATGATTCCGAGGAATCTTACAGAGATCAAGATGATTATTCAAATAAAGTTTATCTTGATGTGAATGAAGATGATCTAGATCAAGATAATGTTTTCGATGAAGCTGATATTGATCAAGAAGATTATAATGTTGAAAACCCTAATGAAGTCGATCTTGATGTGGATGAGAACCATATTAAAAAATGAGAAGATGAACAATATCATAACCATGAGAAAGATGAAGAAGAAGACATTCATGATGATGAAGAGAAAAATGTGAGAAAAGTATGCAAGAAATGTTGGGGAAATGGAGTTCACGATGGACATTACTTTTGTCTCTATGGGGATCCGAAGGGCACATGGGAAGCTAATTCCCCACTAAATCCTCCATACAATGATGTAAACCCTTATCCTTTTATGTTGAACAGTGAGCAACCCTTGAAGGGATTAACCAGAGAATGGATTGAGTTTATAGCAGAGCATTCTGATGCTTGGTTGATGAGCTCTGTTTCCCCATATGTAGTTAGATTTGTTCTTAAACACAGACAAGGAGGCCAACTTTATAAAAAAAGATTAAGCTCAGTAGTGCCAATCAAGAAGTTGCCAATTACTACAATACAAAGTGTGGTATATGCGGGGTTTTATACGAAGATAATGACTATTTCTGGGTTCAGTGTGACATCTGTCAGAAATGGTTTCATGGTGATTGCTCAGGGGGATCATGTCTACAGCCGTGTCTGCAAACCAGGGAAGAATGTCAACAGTGAAAAAGGAATATGTGGGAATTGCCATGGACCACAGTCTTCGTGCCTTCCTCGTGCCCCTGTTCCACATCGTGTTCCCCTTTCGACCATTGCAAATATGAACCGAAGTCCGCAGACCGTCCACCCTCGCTCGTCCACAGTCGTCGAAGTCTGCAGATCGGCTCCCTTCTATTTGATGCCGATGAACGGGTCGTGAGCCACCACACGAGGTCACATTCATTCGCGTCGTGTGGTCTAAATTCATTCAGATGCACGTTTAGGAGGATCTTTGGATGGTTCGTGATGCGGCTGGCCTATCTAACAATGTCGGCCTCCACGAAGTCAACCGTGCGTTCAGCAAACACCAAATACACCGCAGTTTGTCCTCACGCAAAATGTTGTCTGCCCTACCTGCTGTGACTCCGTCGACACCCAATGGGCAGTAAAACAAAAAAATTCTGGTTTTGAACCCTCATGCTCAACGTTTTCGTGGTAAAACAACATACAATAGCGATCGAGGAACAATCTCTACCTCTGCACCTCCTCATAACCTCTTGACCAAAAATACAGCGATTGGCTTTCGCTTTGTTGGTCGCCTGTGTTACATGTTACACATATTTTCTATTTTCTGGTCGTTTCACCCATGGAAAAGCTTGCGCCTGCTAATAAGCTATCTTCACTCAAAAGTTAGTTAAGCAAAATGGGCAGGACCATGCGCGGAACAAAGAAATTACGCAACGTTTGTGGGTGGAGTGACGAGTTCGTCGGACAGCAGTGACCCATGGTTTTTGGAGGAGGAATATATTATTAAAATGATAGGGAGACTTGAGGAAAGACATGAGAAAAATTATTGGTGAATTGTCAAGGATCTTGAGTAGCTTACTAAGAGAGGGAGAGACTTAGTATTTCTCAGTTTTAGTGTTGAAATATACACCCTAGTTGGCGGCAGTTGGTTTCAGTGGTTGTAATGCCACCCTAGCTAACTTTTGTGATCCTTGCAAAGAAATTGGGATTGATCCATTAGAAGGATGAATTGTTAAAGGGAAAACGTTGAAAACAGTGGAATGATACCAGCGGTCCCGGCGCAGCAGCAGTCTAAAAGAGAAAATGAAACGTCTGTGGGTGGAGCGGCGAGTTCATCGACAACAATAGCAGCGGTGGAGTGATATCGGCGGTCTCGACGCAGCAGCAGTCTAGAGGAGCAAACGAAAAAGGACATGGTGAAGAGAAAGCGAAGGCTTTTTGGATGAGGGATCCCTCCACAAGCGCCTGGAAACCAGAGGATCACTTCGGCGAAATCGACATTGTAGACCTAAACAAAATGCAATCGAATAATATGGATCAGTTCTGTAACTAAGAAAAAAATTTGGCACTCGCGCTGTTTGTTGGTCAACCTGCAATTCGACAGGAAGGACACGATATTAAACGCACAAGGTACGGGGTCACCTACAGGGTCAACGGACGTGAC
Source organism: Pinus tabuliformis (assembly GCA_031772625.1). NCBI lineage: Eukaryota > Viridiplantae > Streptophyta > Pinopsida > Pinales > Pinaceae > Pinus > Pinus tabuliformis. The sequence goes on from CM062813.1 coordinate 1,090,114,391, forward strand.
CCACGGAGGTGCATCTATCCATTAAAATAAAAATAAAAAAATAAAAAATCAATTTTTAATTAAAAACTACAAAATCGATTTTTAGTTAAAAATATATCATAAAAAATCTATTATTATTTAAAAAGAGAAAAAAGGGAAGACAACCTTGGATTCAAAATAGAGTTACTAGTGAGCCACCAGTGACAGAGACCTTCCACCTTCCATATGGAGACGACAACAACAAAGACAATTGCCAGCGATATAACTTCGAGGACAAAGCTTCTGAAGGAAGGGGCTATGTTATGAATATAATTCATAACAAGTAAATAAATAAAATAAATATAAATATTAAATAATCAAATATTAATTAGGTTAAATAGTCATTAAGTTAAGTGAAAATGCATGTCTAAAAGACATGCCCATTCACGAAGGGACACCTTCTTAGGTATATAAATGCAGGTCCTCATAGTAACATTCATCACTTGTACATTTTTATATATATAATAAATTATTATTATTAAATACCACTTGTGTATTTTTACATTCAAGTCTCCAAGCTATCAGTTTTTATGCTTCAGGGTGTGTAGTCAAGCATATCTTAAGGAGATTTGGGGTCTATCTTCTTGTTTTTATGGTCATGGTGATTTGTTAGGGTATTGTGCTTTCTATGTAGAGACTTCTGAGTTATATTTGTGATCCTTTCTAGATCACATCTACGACTCTTATGAGTTATATCTGTGGGCTTAATTGAGGCATATATGTGGTCCTTATAAGGATGATTTGAAGGCTACAATAGCAATCTTTGGCACAAAAATTCAGACTTACTTGTGGCATCATAATGACATAGATATTCAACCCTAGTTTTGTCCCATGGCACATTATTCTGGCCCCCTTCAATCTGTAAAGTAATACATTCGTTGAATTAGTCCTGAAACTTACCATGTAGAATCATTTGGTGCAGTGTAGTCCAGTGCCCTAATAAAAAAATTGACAATGTTTACGAGGTTTCAAGGCTCCTTTAGATCTTGTATTGAAGACTATATTACTTAACCTAAAACTATATCTAATTCGTGGGTGGTGTAAGGCAGGAGAGTGAAGTCTCCTTCAGGTTGTAGCCTGAAAATACTTTAGGATCACAGTGTGGTGCTAGGGCAAGTTGGAGCTTGTAGGGTGTTGAAGCATCTTATCAGTTGTAGATTGATAAAACCAAAGCATTGGAGTGCCCTTCTAGTTGGAGATGGTAAAACCAGGGTGCAGGAGCATCCTTTTAGGAGTTGGAGCTACATGATAAACTTGAATGTTGTTTTGGAGCACTAGGAAGTTGGGGTTTCCCTTTTAGTTGAAGTTGAAGCATTATTGTACTTACAAAATATGAGAGAAGCGTTCGGTGGTTTTTCTCCCGTAAGGGTTTCCACCTAAAATTTGTTGTGTATTGTTCTTGTGATGTGTTGTTATTTATTGTTCTATTGTTCACGCTCTAAATTTTTTATAATTAACTAATTATAAGTAAAATATTGATTCATCCCCGTCTCAATATTTCCACCATTTTGAATGGAAAATTTGATTTGTTTTGTGCAATTGAAATTGATTGTTTGAATTTTTTTGTTTTTGTTGAAAATTAATTTTTTCTTTACCAATTAAAATTCTAGTAATAGATTTTGTTTAACGGGCTAAAAATTAAATTTAAAGTCAACAAGGACTTTTTGCTAGGATATAATTCATAATTTATTGAGGTTAGAAAATTTAATGTGGTATTAAAACTGTTCTAGAGAGGAAGTGACTGACTTCTAAATTTGCACAATATAAAACAATAGTAATTTCTATGTGTGCTCGAAGGGTTTAGCGCACACCAATTTTATTTGTTCAATATGGAAATGGAAGTTAGTAGTCTCAAGTTTAAGGATAGGTTGAATGGGTTTTCTAACTTCCTACCCTGGAAAGCAAGGGTTACCTTGTTGAAGGAGAATGGTATTTGGGAAATCATTGGTAAGGAGATTAAACTACCAACAAATGCAACAAAATTGGCAGCCCATGAGAAGAAGGATATTCAAGCTCAAAGAGTCTTCATGGATGCTATGAAGGATCGTTTGATCCCTCACTTGGCAGGAAAGAATGCGGCTAGTGAAATGTATAAAGCTCTATTGGATTTGTTCCAAAGTAGTAATGTGAAGCAGAAGATCATCTTAAAAAATAAATTAAGATTCATCTAGATGTCAAGGTGGGAAATGTGACACACTACTTTATGAAGATCAACCAAGTGTCTAATCAACTTGTAGTAATTGGAGAAAAGGTGGAGGAGGTAGAACTAGTAAATGTGACACTAAATGAGTTTGCCAAGTCTTGGGAACCACTTGTCAAGGGGATCTACACTTGGGGGAAACTTCCCAATTAAGATAGGCTTAGGGATTATTGCATCTAGGAAGAGGCTTGGGAAGAGTCTAAGGCTAGTAGACAAGGAGGTGGAGTGGAGAACCTGGGTTTGGTGGGTCAAGCCAAGAGAGGTAAAGGGTTCTATCAAACAGGTCAAAATGAAGGGTCAACATCACAACTAGGTAAGAAGAAGAACTTGAGTAAAATCAAGTGCTTAATTTGTCACAAGCATGGGCACTATCCATCACAATTTCCAAAGAAGAGGGAGAGGAAGGGGAAGTCAACAAACAATAACATCAATGCAGGTTGATGAGTTTGCAACCAAATTTGAGAAAAAAATCTAATTGGTCTCTTGTTTGTCTGTTAGCAACACAACTAGGAGTGCATGATATCTGGATAGTTATGCATCGCATCACATGATAGCAACACGAGATTTTCAATATTTTGAAAGAGAGACTCAAATTTACATGTGGATCTTTACAATAATGCCATGTAGCTATGAGAGGTATTGGGACCATCATGTTCCAACTCGAGTCTTGAGGGTCATTAGAGGCAAAGGAAGCGATATATGTGCCAAGGTTGAAGAGAAATTTTCCTTCAATCTCAACCATGGGGGACAAAAGATTTGTTGTGTTCTTTTACAAGGGACATGTACTAATATGTCCAAAGGGAGCTAATCTTGACTCAACAAGAGTCATTGGGATTAGAAAGGACAATCTCTACAAGTTGCAAGGGATACTAGCGTAAGCCTTGCTACATAACAATGACAACCTGTGTGAATTATGGTACAGGAGGATGGGACACTTGTAGTATAGGGTGTTACCAATCTGAGCGAGATTGCCATTGGTCTCCCAAAGTTCAACATTAAGGATTGGGGCATGTGTTGATAGTGTGCACTTAGTGAGGATGCCAAGGCAACTTTCCTAAGGAATGAGAGCAGGTCCAAGGGGATCTCAGATCTTGTTTATTCAGTTATAAGTGGGTTGATGTCAATGTCATCATACAAGGGTCTCTATTAGGTCATTTCATAAGTGACTTTTCCATGAAAACCTAGATCTTCTTAATGAAGATTAAGAATGAAGTCTTCAATCATTTCAAGGTGTTCAAGGCCTAAGTGGAGAGCCAAATTTAGAGGAGGAACAAGGTCATGAGGTCAGACAATGGGTCAAGGATTTTTGCACGGGGGCGGGGATCAAGTGGAAGATGACAGTGTCATACAACCCTCAGCAAAATGGGGTTGTTGAGAGGAAAAAATGATTCATTGTAGGAGTTTCCAAAGAAATGATTCATGATTGAGATCTGCCTCTTTTTGTGGGGCCAGAGGCATGCAACATGACAAACAACGTTACCAACTTAACGGGAGCTATATCGAGTTCTCGTTTTTTTAGAGTTCGTAAAAAATCATGATTTTCATGCCGATTTCAAAAAGTGTTGATGCAACATCAACTTTTTTAACATATTTTTGACACTTTAAATTTTGTTATGTAATAGGTATGGACATTTTTTTTAAATGTTAGTGCTTTTCATGCCAATTTTGAAAAGTGTTGCAATATTAACCCCCTTTTTGGGAGAACTTATGTTTGACACTTATTTTCTTATGTATTAAGTATATATACCCTTTTTAAAATGTTGGCTATCTAACAAATTTTCAAGTAATCATCATCTCCTTCTTATTTCCTCATATGTTTGTTTTTTAGTTTTTTTTCAAGTTTGTGTTTTTTGTTTTCCTTTTCAATATGTTTTGTAATGAAATTTTCAATTTTTTTGCGAAGTTAAAAAAAAATAAAAAAATCAATATTTTGATGTTGGGATTTTCTATATATTTATGTATCATTAATTAATATTTCAATATACATCAAATAATTGTTACTAAAAAAATAATAATTTTAAATATTTGACAAAAAAATACACATTTTGAATATAGATATAATAAAAAAAAAATACACATTTTGAGACTATTTTGCTAAAAATGACATGATAAATAAATGATTTTTATGGGAAATTTTTTGAATTTTTTTTAATAGCATTTTTGATTAATTTTATGTAAAAAATATTAATATTCAAAATATTTTTTCTCAAAAATAATGATTCACATAAAAATTAAAGTGAAAAATAGAGAATAAAAATATTAAACGTATAATGGTAATAATTGAATACTTATCTTTATCATAAAATCTTAAAATCAAAACATTAAAAGTTTAATGTATGAATAGTTCTCAAAATTGAGCTTGATTTTCATGCATAACTTAAATTTAATCAACAATATAATATAATCCATATTCATTATCTTCAAGAGCTTCATTACCATCTTCTTCCATAGTATTCTATGTTTTCGTTTGGTCATTTTTCTCTCATGTTGGATCTTCGATGTCTACAGATACCCGAAGTATCTCTTTCCAATCATTCCATCTAACAGTGGTGAGGTTCTTTTGTCTTTTTTTCCACATGTGATTCATTAAAATCTCATTTCCTCAAACCAACTTCTTGCATTGCATTTAGAAGAACTTTAATAACATTAATTCTTTGTTGAATAAAACTGCATTACGGTCTGCATTTTTCAATGGTTATGAAATTTCTTCATTTCTGTAGGCATCATGATGGTGTTATATCTAATCATTAAGTACAAAATAAATAATTAATTAAATTAGTATAAACACAAAAAAAAAAAAAAACAAAAAATATATATATTGAAATTCTACAAAAACATTAAAAAAAAATATGTGTATAAGGTACCAAATATATATTTCATACTTTGTTAACTACCTCATAATTTCCCCCATATCGAAGTTCAGCACAATCTAGAAATATTTGTCCCCCTTCATTGTTTTGTCTATCTTCAATATACCATGAAAAAACTATTTTATTTTCATTTGGTGTCATATTCCATTCTATAACATTCTTCACTAATTTTGAGGGGTCAGTGGCTTGACTTTTATCGTAGGGGTTAGTGCAGTTTTGTCGAGTAGCATTCATAGTGTCCAATTGCAACTTTAGATGTTGTAGAAGTGATTTCTGGAAAGAATTGTGTGATGAAGGGGTGAAATGTTCGACGTTTTGAGTGAACACTTAACCCATCATCAAGGACAAGAAGCAATAAACATGGGTGAAGTTTTCACCCAAAACGTCGAACATTTCACCTCTTCATCACAAAGCGCTTCTACAACATGATTAACAATTATGAAAATATACACGCAACTTTAGAAGTTGTAATTGTTGTCATTAATCTAGAAATAGACCTTCTTTAATGTCATTTTCCTATATATATGTTTTTATTTTATTATCATAGGAAGTTATACTCATTAAAAAAAAATTACACTTTGAATTTAAACAAAGTTAAATATTTTAATAATAATAAAAAAAAAAAACCATTATAATATCAAAAAAATATTAGCTTAAATAAATTAAATAAAAAATAATACAACATTAAAAAATAAAAAAATAACATTAAAAAAAAAATAAAAAATTAATGATGTTATTTTAAAATTTATATATATATATATAGATATAGATATATATATAATAATTTTTATTCTCCAATTTCTTTTTTTTTTTCAAAATATTTAAAATAAATTTAACAAAAAAATTTATAATTTTTATTTTTCCATTTCAAAATATGTTATTGTTGTTGTTGTTATTGTTTTTTTTTTTTTGTCTAAAAGTCCTACAAATATGAGTCTTTTTGGTATTTTTCCCAAAAAAAACTTATAATTGTGATATATTATTGTGGTTTTAGTAAAGCAAATATTTTTTCAATAAAAATATAATGAAACAACATATTTACGCAAATTTATTTTTAAATGCTAAAAATAAAAAGAAAGTTAGCCTTTTAAATGCAAGTCTCCCATTAAATGTCTTCTCGATGACTCTGTAGCTCCTTCGTAAATCGTTCTAAGGTTTTTAACAAATTCTCCACAAGATTTGATGTGATGTAAGGAGTATGAACCATAAAATCTAATATATAGTGAAGATTGTGGAATTACTTTAAGTTTTGTTGGATGTGAGATTAAAATTAAAATTAAGGAAAATTAATATATAGCTAAGATTATGGGTTTAGATTAACTTTTGTTAAATGAGGGATAAAAATAAAATACAAATTGTAAAAATTAACTTAATTACCTAGTTAATGTTAAATAATTAATAATGAAGTTTTATTTTATTTTTGAAGGAAAGTATTAAAGGAAAATTTGAATAGAAAGTAGAGTCAAAATTTTCAAGGAAATCCTTCAGTAGAATGTTTTGGAATAAATTTTGGAGGAAAATTTTCAGATGAATTATTTGGAAGAAAAAATTTCAAGAAAAAATTTTGGGGAAAAACTTTGGAGGGAAATTGGAGAAACTTTGGAGGGAAATTTGCATCCTTTGAATTATAAATTGTGATTGGGAGAGAGCATTTGTATCATTCAACATCTTCTATGAGATGTCATGGATTCATATGATAGTAAAATTTCTATTTCTGCAACATCAACATCTTGATCACACAACAACTTTATTTATATTGATGAATATAACATGAATGATTTAACTATGAATAAATAGTCAATTTTTTCACTTAGTAAGGAGTTTGATAAAAGTAAAAGTAGGAAAAAAAGACATTGATCATATTAATCAAGAAATTCCTAATCCTAAGGATTATGAAGGCATCATTGACGAAGGGGGGATGAAGAGTTTTTTCCAAACGATAATTTTAGAGGCACAAATGAGGATAATGCATTTTTTTTGAGTTAGGATTTAAGAGGAACTCATGATGATGATGAATTCCTCTAAGCGAGGATTTCGAAAGAATAGATGGTGATGACAAATTTCCTTTGAATGAGGATTTCGAAAGCATAGACAATGATAATGGATTCCTCCAAGTTGTTGAAAAATGTAGCTAGGTTTGGTCTTCATAATTGTAATTATAATCTTGTCACTATGTACTTGATTTAAAGAAAAAAGACAAATATTTGAATATTACTTTTTAATGGATCCTTGCCCTTGGTCAAAAATAAAATACTCATTGTGTACTTATAAAAGTCACATTGAGTCAAATGTCATTGTAAAATGAGTAAGACCCTATTAAGGGCTTCATGTATTGAGTCTAGAATGTTTATAAGTCAATATAAGTCAAAAGGTTGTCAAGAAACCCCCTCGAAGATCAAGTATGCCAGCTGAAAGTCAAGTCGGCTTATATGCACCATCAAGTCAGCTTGTTAGTGAAGACAACTTATTTTGGAGTCCAGCGAAGGCTATAAAAGAAGGGACTCGATTCATTTGAAGACATACGATGAAGCATGACTGAGGAAGTTAGTTAAGCAAGAAGAAAGGCTAAATAAATGAGTAATAAAAGAGAAAGAATCTAAAGTAAAAAAGGACCATCTCTTTGTTTCCAATGTGTAAGGGCAAGGGCTACATTCTGAGAGCAATTTTGTTGCAGTTGATCTGAACTATAAAGGAAAATTACAGTCATCATAGGAAGGTTAAAAGGATAGCAAGAATCAACAATACAATAATCAAGTTCACAAGAAGATGAAGGTTACAAGAGTGAATAATAAAAGAAGGCTACATCACCTAGATTTTGTCATCTCTTTCTGAGCTAGGGTTTTTGTAATAAGGAAGTCGAATTGCAAACCTGTGGAGGAAGGCCGAGGTTGCAGAAGGACATTCAAGAATTCGAATTTTGTCTTGAGATGATCTGAAGAAGAAGCTCATCAGTGATATAATTTCGCTTGATCTTGACATGGTTGTTGGTCAAGGGTCTAGGTATTGGAATTTTTCAATTGAAGATTCTATATGAAAAAGAATTCTTGTAGATTTTCCTCTCAAGATGGAGAGGTTTTGGCCCTGGATGATCGCCTCTATCTTGTGTCTTTTTCCCATTATTCTTTATGGTTTGGTAGTTGTTTGATGAAAGAAACACTAATAATAACAAGAGAAAGAAGAAACTAAGTAAGTAAAGAAAAAATACATCACAAACAATTATCATTTCAGAGAAATCACCTAATGTTGTTGCCCTATATTTCTCAACATGGTATCAGAGCTAAGGTAAGGAAAGGAAAGGAAACTTAAGGAAACTCAAGGATTGAAGCACTAATAGAAGAATCAAAGAAAGGACAATCCTTCAAGGAAAACATCAGATTCTCAAGAAGAGCTACTCAAGGGTTGAGTTTAGGAACATCTCTAGGTAGACTTGATCAAATTTTGGGCTCAACTCCTCCACTAGATTCATCATAAAGGAAGCAAAGAAGTCTAACCATCAAGACCTTTTCAAAGACAAATTCACTACAAGATGGAACAAAAGTATGGGGTATATTCCATAAAAGCATGATCACCTAAAAAGATGGAGACCTAATCCCTCCAACATAGAAAGGTGAAAATTTGTTGACAAAGAAAGATGAGCTTCTGGACATCATGAAAGGATTGTTCTCATCATTACAAGAAGTCAAGTCTACAGTAGAAATAATAGAACCGAGACTCTAAAATAAGTTCAATTATTTTCCTCATTCAAGAGTTGAAGTCTCCTAACAAAAAGATATATAAGGAAATTCTAAAAGGAAGCATAGTCAAAATTTGTTATTAAATATCATACCCTCTTTTGGGCATACGTAGATTTGATATTCATCTCATTAAAATTCGAATTCAAAGACCATAACATCCTATGGACATACATATAATTTCTCTCTCTCAAAAAGGTTTGAAGCACAAATCTCTCTATCTATGTGATAACATAGATCTCATCTTCAAGACGTGTCCTTGTGACATCACTAATATACTCTACTTACAAGTTCAAATCCTATGGTGATCAAGTTCTTGTGGCAACAAAAGATGTAGTCACCAATACTTGTTCTCTGAAAAAGATATATTCATTGGAAAGAAGTTTGAAGAGAACTAAGGAAGAAGACTTGAAGCAATCTAAGTCATCAAGCAAACAATGGAACTACACCATCACAGAAACATTGTTACACTTCTCGTTGTTAGGTCATCAATTCAAGGTCAATGGTTCTGTGGCAATCATATACTTGAATAAATATGAGTACACTAAAGTATAACTCACACCCAAAACCATATCAATGAAGATGGCATCTAGAATTATAAGTCATCACAACAAAGGTAAGTAACCATAAGGTACATATGGTATATTTTATGTTGAAATTATGATTATGGGGTTGATTGGAAATCCAAGGAAATGATGAACCCTTACATGACATAAAGAAGGGAATAGAGTCTTATCGAAGGTTTGAAATTTAAAAGCCCTAAGATGACCTCATGATTGCATGAAAAACTCTAGAAAGAAATCTTCTCATCATGTTTTGGTATCATATGCTTTGCTTGGGGTATTGTTAAATAAATATTGTAGGTAAAAGAAGTAAATATGGATGGGCTAAGCCTTTAGGAAACATGATTTAGAAGTAGATTGTATAATTATGGAGGTCTGGTTTACAACAAGAAAAAGAGAAGGATAAAAAAGGCCTCCACCATGACAACAAGATGCATCGTTTAGGAAATGGCATCATTATTGCATACCATTGAAGCAAGAGCTCATGACCTCAGCATAAGAAGCTTGAAATATAGTTGAAGAAAAAGTCTATGGTATTCATCATTAGAAGAAAGTAGCTATTGATAACCTCACTAGAAACATAAGTAGTACTTATGGGTAGAAGCGAGTCATCTAGTGTAGAACTCATGATACATCATTGGGAAGGAGCATTTGAAATATGAGGATAATATGGATCCTCTGTTATAATCTTCATCTTTTGAAAGAAGAAAGTGTCTCACAAAGAATTCCACCCTGGAGGGGATTCATTGTTTGAAGGAGTGATGGTATGATGACAAAGGAATGTAGCATGTCAAGATAATTGAAGTACTCTCAAGGAAAGGAAGTTGTTGAAGGAAGTCTAGATGACCAAAAGAAGAAAATAGGTATGTATGCACAAGTTTTATAAAGTCATCGTCATATAATTTCAAATAGCATGAATGGATACTCTCCCTCATGATTATGATCAAATAAAATGGATCTCTTTCGTTGAAATAATGCATGAAGGCATGGGTCACATATTGTTTAGATGAAATCAACATAATATGTCCTCATATGGAATATGAGGTAGTTGAAAAAGATGAAGGAACTATGATTGGGAGTTCTTGGGAAATAATATGTGAAGAAAGAAGAAGAGATCGTGGAAGATGCATCTATGGTCTCTCAGAAAAGAAAATTAACATTTGATAACTAGAAGGATTGGCCATGATATCTCCAAAGGAAAGGTATGAATACATTAGTAAAGAAGAAGACCCTTGACATTGAATATCTTGGAGATGTGTCGATATGTATGCAGGATGTTGATGTTGCAACAAGCAAATTTCATGATGAAGGACCATCACAAAAGGTAAATTTTGATTTGATGTTCATTTATTTTTTATTTTTGAACATGTTTGGATGGGCTAATACAGGGCTACTGAAAGAGGGATGTGGACATCATCTACAACTAATGTGGTGGGATGGAATATCTTGTTGGAGGTATTATATGGAAAAGGTAGTTGTATGAGGAAATGCCAGATATGGTCTAATGGATCACTCTCCGATGAAAGGAAGGATGGTATGAATAACCTGGTTTGATAAGTGATATATGGCCAATGCCTTACAAAGAAGTCCCAAAGATGAATCCTCCATAATGTTAATGATGAAATTCATGAAATCGAATGTAGGAACGCTACTAGCAGCTGAAGGTCCCATGATATCCACCAATGAAGAAAGAGATACTATTGGAAACAGGTCCCTAGTTAAGAGGGAGCCTAGAAACAAGTTTCGGGTTAAGAAGAAAACTTGGAAGCAAGTCCCTAAGCTAATAGGGAGCTTTGACAAGTCCCTGATTAAGAGGGAGCTTGGGTACATTCCTTTTATAGGATGGGTTCATTTCTTCATAGGAATGAGTTCATCCTACCTAGTCAAGAGGGAGAGATAGACACATCATTCTTGTCTTCACTTGGGAATAAATAATGGAGGATTGGGTAATCATTTGGAATATGATACTCTTTGAGGATGTGGTAGGGAATCCAAGATAAGAGTAATTGTAGAGACCGATATTCTTTGAGGATTGGGAATCCAAGATAAGAGTAGTTGTAGAGGATCGATATTCTTTGAGGATTGGGAATCTAAGATAAGAATAGTCTTGGAAGGAGATACCCTTTGAAAACCCGAATGGGGTATTCTCCTTGAGAGACAATGATGATGGTGTCTATAAATCATTAGTCTCACTAACATTGTGCTCTAATCTTGTGGAGAGATAGAGTTGTTAGTCAAGGCATTTCTATGTGACAACGATGGATTATATGATGCTAAGCAAATGGGTTACCAATTTGACTCTTCTTATGATAATTCTTCAGATCGAGAATGTCCAAGTACTTTGTATGTATTATGAATACCTCCCTAGTTAAGAGGGAGTGTTGAAAAATGTAACTAGGTTCGGTCTTCATAATTGTAATTGTAATCTTTCCACTATATACTTGATGTAAAGAAGAAAGAAAAAGATTTTTTTATTATTTTTTAAGGGTTTCTTTCCCTTGGTCAAAATCAAGTACCCATTGCGTACTTATAAAAGTCACATTAAGTCAAATGTCATTGTAAAATGAGTAATACCTTATTAAGGGCTTAATGTATTGAGTCTAGAATGTTTATAAGTCAATATAAGTCAAAAGGTTGTCAAGAAAACCCCTCCAATATCAAGTATGCAAGCTAAAGGTCAAGTCGGCATTCTAGTCAAGTCGACTTATTTTGGAGTACAACAAAGGCTATAAAATAAGGGACTCGATTCATTTGAAGACATACGATGAAGCATGATTAAGGATATCGGTTAAGCAAGAAGAAAAGATAAATTAACAAGTAATAAAAGAGAAAGAATCTGAATTAAAATAGGGCCATCTCTTTATTTCTCACATGCAAGGTCAAGGGATACATTCTGAGAGCAGTTATGTTGCTGTTGATCTGAATTATAGAGGAAGATTATTGTCATCAAAGGAAGGTCAAAAGGATAGCAAGAATCAACAATACATCAAGCCAATTTCATAAGAAGAACAAAGTTACAAGAGTGAAGAACATCACCTAGATTTTGTCATCTCTTTCTGAGCTAGGGTTCTGGCAGTAAGGAAGCCGAATTGCAGACCTGTGCAGGAAGGTCGAGGTTGCAAAAGGATAGTCAAGAATTCAAATTTTGTCTTGAGTTGATCTGAAGAAGAAGATAATCAGTGATAGAATTTCACTTGATCATGGATGGGTTGTTGGTCAAGGGTCTAGGTATTGGAATTCATCGATTGAATATTTTATAAGAAGAAGAATTCTCACAGGTTTTCCACTCAAGATGGAGAGGTTTTAGCCCTGACATATCGCCTATATCTTGTGTCTCTTGACTCATTACTCTTTATGGTTTGGTATTTGTTTGATGAAATAAACATTAATAATAACAAGAGCAAGAAGAAGCTAAGTAAAGTAAAAATACGTCACAAACATATATCATTTCATAGACATCACTTAAAGTTGGAGCTCCTAGATTTCTCAACATGGTATCAGAGCTAAGGTAAGGAAAGGAAAGGAAACTTAAGGACACTCAAGGATTGAAGCACTAATAGAAGATTCAAAGAAAGTACAAGACTTAAAGGAGAACATTGAATTCTCAAGAAGAGATACTCAATGGTCGAGTTCAAGATCATCTCTAAGCGGACTTGATCAAATTCTTGGGTCAAATCCTCCACTAGATTCATCATAAAGGAAGAAAAGAAGTCTAACCATCTAGACCTTTTAAAAGAAAAAATTCACTACAATATGGAACAAAAGTCTGGGCTATATTCCATAAAAGCATGATCACCTAAAAAGATGGAGACCTAATCCCTCTGCCATAAAAAGTTCAAAATATATTGACAAAGAAAGATGAGCTTCTAGACACCATGGAAGGATTATTCTCATCATTTCAAGAAGTCAAATATACAATACCAATAATATAACCGAGACTCTAAAATAAGTTCAATTTTTTTTCCTCATTCAAGAGATGGAGTCTCCTAGCAAAAAGTGATAAAAGGAAATTCTAAAAGGAAGCATAGTCAAAATTCGTTACTATACCCTATTTTGGGCATACATATATCTGATATTCATCTAAGTAAATGTAACACCCTCCTCCCACATTTACCGAAGTCACAACCATCAGCGGTAAACATGAGAAGAGAGGCTACTATGATCAGATTCTACCTCCTATGTGACCTTAAGGAAGTGGAATTGACAGAAATATCACACACAGTCATCCAACATCAGCTTCAGAACCCTTAGGAGACATGTCAACCACTCAGACAACATATCCTTGTGTCACACTATTGTTCTAGATCTCTTAGGTCGTAGTTTCTCTCATGCTATGGGCAAGGGAACGACCATAAACCCAAAGTCTCTCTCACAATCTTTCCTTCCAACGACCAGAGACCAAAGTTTCCAGTTATGTGACAATGACCTCGGGATTTAAGCCACTTTTCAGGCCCAGAGCCTAGGTCACTGCCCGGAATGGAGTGATAGCTTAAAATAAGTAAAAATACAAGGAAACAATGATGTAAAAGCAATAAGATGAACAAGACCATAACCAGACCCATACTAGCCATGACGGGAATTTCGTCAAGCATATCATCAACATGTAACCTACAAGTGTAAACAACAGAATTAAGTGTAGGTATCTCATACTTATCTGAGAATCACTATGAACCATTTTTCCCTCATGTCAATTGATGCATTATCATCTATTAGGTCATAGAAACATTTTCCATTCATTTACAAGTAAAAACATGTTGAGAGCCATACATAGTTGTTGTCATAAAATATACATATAACCAACGTAATAGGAACATAAATACCATAAACATATCAGCCATGAAATCCATATATACATTAGTACATTTACACATGAAAATCAAGGGAATGAATTTCTCATTAATGAATGTAATAAACCAACCAGAGATGGGAGTACCACGTTCCACCCAACCATTGATTGGCTGAGCCAAGTCTTTCTCAGCCAATCACCCTTGTTCTGTATTCCAAGCATGAATGTGGGACTCAAACCAAAAGAACCAACCAGGGCATATCGAGGCTAAACCACCTCACCCTCATCAACAGAAACCAGGTTTTACCATAGTCCATCCCGAATCACTAGGACAACACAAGGAACACATCATAATAGGCTTTAACGTGATCTCCACCTGATCACTAGGCCAAACGAGCATGGATGCCACTGAATTTCTCCACCTACACTGTGAGGAATTTTCGTGTCTCCTAGTCTCTCAGGCTTTACCGCAATACAAATTCGGATCATTAGGCCCTAAAATGAGACCTACTCTCTAGGCTTTATCACATATCCCAAACCCAAGATTACTAGGTCCAATGGAGAGAAAACCACCTCTTGGCTTTACCATATATCCTGCCATTCACTCGAAAGGATTCCTAGCCCTACCGAGGCAACACAATCTTGGCTTTACTGCAACCCAAAATCTGGCCTAGGGGTCACTAGGCTAGTTTCTTTACCGTGATCCACAGTTCGGTTTAGGGACCACTAGGCCATGTGCTCTATCATTCAGAGATTCACCCCACTCAGATTTGAATCCATCCGGCAATCCATCTCAACTAGAACATGAGAATCCCATCACTCCATGGCTATCTAGAAATGGAAAGGCTAGGCTGAAAACATTGTTACTCCTGGAAAAACCCATGCCATGATAGAAAAGAACCACATGCAATACCATGCATGCCAAATATAGAAAGGTAAATACAAATGCAAGTCGATACCTGCAATGAAGCTTGTTGTAGCTGCTTGATCCTTCCTTTCCCTGCTTGATCTTTGCTTCCTCTTGCTTTCTTTGCCTTTGTTTCTCCAATGCCAAAATGCTCCAAGAGAACTCTAAGTGTCCAAGAGTATGAGAGAGAGAGAGACAGAATAATGAGGGAGCTGCAAAACTTAACTGACAAAAAGGTTACCAACTAATCCTCAGAATCCTTTTTATGAATGAGGCCTCTATTTTCTTCATTTTCCATTATTTTCTTTCATTTTCCTCCTCACATGCAACATGTGACCTTTCACCTTACTTTTCTCCTAATTTCCATTATTTTCATAAATAAATGTATCAAAAATGTCATTTTGCCTTTCCAAAGCCTTAGTCATTGCCTTTGCCAATTTACTTAGCCATAAACAAACAAATGAACACCCCTTAGGATGTCTTGTCCAACATTCAACTTGGAATAAGTGTCCCATTAACCGTTGTTTTTTTTTTTTTTATAACTTTTATTACATGGAATTTTCTTTAGGGCTGTTACAAAACCCTCCCCCTTGGGGGACACCATCCTCGGTGTTTAATCACACATATACCTCAGCAACCCGTTGAAAGAAGACATACTTCTCATGGAGCTTTATAACACAACTCGATGAATTATTTACAATGAAAGAACTGCTCAAAAGAAAAACATCATGACAACATGACAACATACTGCATAGTGGAGCTTTATAACACAACTATTACATGGAATTTTCTTTAGGGTTGTTACAAAACCCTCCCCCTTGGGGGACACCGTCCTTGGTGTTTAATCACACATATACCTCAGCAACCCGTTGAAAGAAGACATACTTGTCATGGAGCTTTATAACACAACTCGATGAAGTATTTACAATGAAAGAACTGCTCAAAAGAAAAACATCATGACAACATGACAACATACCGCATAGTGGAGCTTTATAACACAACTCATTATGGTATTTCCAATGATCATCCTGCTGGGTGCTAATCCACATGACATCATAACATCATGATAACATAAACACATAATCATAAATCATAATGACAACATAATCATAATGACATAACACCCATACTGCATAGTGGAGATTTATAACATAGCTCATGGTGGTATTTACATCCATATACATGTGTACATATAAAAACATTATAAAAAATATACCAAAAACATATACCAAATCATATGCCAAAGCATATATCAAAACATATACTGAACACCATATCTAAGCATATATCAAAACATCATATAGCATATACCAAACCATCATAAATAATATATCAACCACCATAAAGAATTACCAAACCACCATAAAGAATTACCAAACCACCATAAAGCACATACCAAACCACCATATCGAAGTTGCTCTGCCTCAACCGGAAAACAAGGAAGGATACATATCCTACATATGATCTTCCATCTCCCATGTAGCTTCATCGGGCCCAAAGTGATTCTATTTCACTTTAACTTACTTGATTGCCCGGTTCCGGAGCATGAGCACATTTTTTTGCAATATACACTAAGGCTCTGGCTAGAATTCTCCATTTGGTTCCACCTGTAATACATACCAGTCAATCACATGATCAACATCCTTAACATACTTCTTAAGCAAATATACATGGAAAACATCATGGAATTTCACTGTCGGAGGCAGTGCAAGTCGGTAGTCTACTGGCCCAATCCTCTCAATGATATTGAAGGGTCCACAAAACCGTGGTTCCAGCTTGGCACATGATCCAATCCACAAGGAGCTTTTCGTTGGTTTGATGCGCAAGTAAACCTGTTCCTATTTTAAAAAATATTCTACCTATCATGTGTTTCCTTTACATTCTTCTTGATCACCTGCATCTCGTGTTCCATGTTTGCCAACATATCTGGTCCAATCAATACCCTGCTAACTGGATCACTATAGCTGATGGGAGTGTTACAACTCTGCCCATACAATGCCTCAAAAGGACTCATCCTCAATGACTCCTGATAACCATTGTTGTATGCGAACTCTATCAAAGGGAGATACTGTTCCCACTTATGTTGTTGACGCATCACATACATCTTCAACATGTCCTCCAATATCCAGTTGACCCTCTCTGTCTGTCCATCTATTTGTGGATGACAATTTGTGTTAAAGGCCAACTTTGTGCCCAAACCTACAAATAACTCCTTCCAAAACTTGGAAGTTAACTTTGCATCCTTGTCTGACACAATCTTCTTTGGAACACCATGCAACTTGAACACATCTCTGATGACTACCTGTGCTACATCACTAGCTGAGAATGTAGACTTCACTGGAATGAAATGTGCAACTTTTTTTTCAGCCTGTCCACAATGACCATGATGGAATCATCCTGCTTCACTAACTTATGAAACCCTGTGATGAAATCCATGGAAATAACCTCCCATTTCCATTTTGGAATCGCAATCGGCTGTAGAAGTCCACTTGGATGTTTACATTCCTCTTTCACTTACTGACAATCGAAACACCTCGCCACAAACTCTTCTACATCCCTCTTCAAATTCGGCCAATAGTAGAATTTATTCACTGTTGTCAGTGTCTTCTAATAACTTGGTGACCTGAATAGGGTTTTGCATGAAACTCCCTCAATATCACCTTCTTAAGCTCACTGTTATCTGGTACATATATCCTATCTCGAAACCTGACCAATTCATCTGCTGTAATACAATAATCCATACCCTGTGCACGTGCACCTGCACATGTACCTATACCTGTACATGTATCTATACTTGTATCTGTACCTATACTTGCACATGTACCTATACCAACACCCTATTGCAACCTGTGCACAATATCCATATACCTAACATCCTACTAACCTACCTGAAATATCCTATCATATAAATCTGTCCATAGGAGCTCATAGCTACCAAGTGATGTACCTGTACTCGTCTACTGAGAGAATCCACCCCCCTCTTCTCTTTACCTTTGATGTACCTGATCTCGAAATCGAACTCGTTGATGATGGCCAACCATCTAGCCTATCTAGCGTTCAGATTCCGATGGTTAAACAAATACCTCAATCCAATGTGATCACTCATAAGTACAAACCTCCTACCAAGAATAGAGTGTCTCTAAATATTTAGTGCATGTATGATCATTGCCAACTCAAGATCATGTGTCAGGTAGTTATGCTCATGCTCGTTTAGTTTCCAGGACTCATATTATACCACTTGTCCATCCTGCATATGGACTCCACTAAGCCCTCTCTTGCAAGCATCTGTGCATAATGTTGTCACTTTTTCAAGCACCTGTAACACAAGTGCTTCAGGAGATATAGAAATATTCCTAGAGACAACCTTTGGGCTGATTGTAGACCAGTGCCTAAGACATCTTAAAGAGAGGAGTGCTTTGGAAGATTATCAATGGGGCTTTTTGTTGCACTCCAATTGTCACGTAGTTTGAAAAGATAATAAATGGGGCTTGGTTCAATAGGCCTTCATCAAGGTAAACTCAAGCCAATACATGGATCCAAATGC
Organism: Pinus tabuliformis; assembly: GCA_031772625.1. Taxonomy (NCBI): domain Eukaryota; kingdom Viridiplantae; phylum Streptophyta; class Pinopsida; order Pinales; family Pinaceae; genus Pinus; species Pinus tabuliformis. Next base: position 1,090,133,010 of record CM062813.1, read on the forward strand.
TCAGGGGGTAAAGCGGGCCAATCTTAAAGAGAAATGTCTGGTTTTGGTGGCCGACACACAACAATATGCAGCTTAATATTGGAGTTGTAGTAAAACAAAGAGGAGGAGAGAAAGGAAGGAATATGATGCATAGGTCTGGGAATAATACAAAATCCTAAGCAACAATATTTCGGAAGAATTATGGAAGACTGAAGAAGTGGAATGGAAGAAACAGTGGAGTGCTAATTAAGGTCCCAAGATCTATACATCATGAATACATTTGTTACTAATTATCATATGTAATTGTTTTCTCATACATGTACTGTAGGCTATCGAATAACACAAGTAAATCTATAATTACCACATGAACTGTTACTGCTTAGCAGTAAAATATACAACCATGAATAAAAGTGAAACCGACAACTTCATTACACTATTTCAGAGGGAGAAAAACATACATGAAATGATAAACAAAGGGGAAACATACTTCACATTGATATGATTGGAATCACCAAAGAGTTCCATTCATCCTTCAAAATGGGTCCAATTCACCAGTCCATTCACATTTACAAATACATAGCTCAAGTCCCTCCTGAATATGCAAATAGAACCGAAAGTGGAATCACAGAATTTGGACCCCTCAGGTGTAGAATTTCAAAACCTTTATTAAGTGTTTCTTCCCCCTATTTATAAGTAGAGGGGGAGCTTTGAATCAGTTACAAATTATCTCAACCAAGGGCCAATTGTTTAATTGATTAGATGTCTTGGCGTGCGATAGCTTTACTGCCTAAAATTATTACCAAGGATTTGATTCCTCTCTTGAAAATACACAAAAAATACAAAATAAACAGAAATAAGAAAAACTGAAAGATGCCTGAGGAAAACATACATCTGTCATTCCTGTGATGGCCCTTGATTAGGCCACATCTCTACCAAAATGTGTACCTCTAGCTGCTCGGTCAGTTCCCTTCGCTTTTGCCTTAACTACCTGACTTCAGCACTCTCTAGAGTTGGTAGCGATCAACTGTGGTGGCTTGTCACATAGTAGAAGCGGAAATTGTCATTCCTTCATTGTATGACTAAGTGGAGCTCCATGTTGAGCCATTAATTCTTCTTGAGTCCCCATATCTCCGTTAAATATCTCGGTTGTCGACCCATTACGTCTTTAAATCCTTGTACCATGCTATCAGAACATAGCATGCCTCATAAAAAAACCATAGCGTAAGATCGAGGATTATACCTGTCACAATCTTTACACACAATAAGCTTTGTGAAACAACAAACTCTGATCCCTTTAGGCCCCTTTTGCTTTGAGTCATTTCAATACTTCTTTATCATATGACCGGGTGCTTATCCCTAAGGCGTTAGGGCCTTTAGACTCCTGTTCATGGACTATTTTCCTTTGTAAATGGTTAGATGCCCCTGGTCCTTTAAGTTGTTATAGATCATGCGCTAGCATGAAAAATGAGCCCCCTTATCAGAAGATCACAATTGGAGGTTTCACTATGGAGTGATACATTGTTTCGACGATCGTCGATTGTTGATCACCCTCTACGCTCAACCCTTGGATATTTGACTCTTTATGCGAGTACGGGTCAACCCCTGTGTTGGAGCCCCTTTATCGACAGATCGCAATCAGAGTTTTCACTAGGAGTGACAGTGCTCATCCTCTAATCGTCGAATGCCGATGTGATGTCATCCTTTTCCATGTGTCACGTTGTGAGTGGTGACACATTTTGCCCTATTTTGGCCCTTTATGACCCCTCAAAACGTAAAATTTTCCTGTGACGTGTCCATCGTACCGCCGTGTCATGCTGGTGTTAGCTGCCTCGTGTCCCTTATTGGAACTATTAGCCTTGTTGGAATTTGGCCCAAAAAATGGATCTAAAACACTCCTGAAGTCTTCAAGAGTTGATTAAGATCCTCCCAAGATCAAAACAATCATATGCCAAAAGCCCTTAGAAGGGTGGAAATACGCTATCGGGAGGCTAAAATACTCCAAAACAGTGAAAAAACAGAGTGTTGCAGGTGCGAATAGAGCAATGCACAACTGCCGTTATATCTGGCTGATCAACGACCCAGATATAACGGGCTAAATCGCAATCGGCCAAGCTGAAGGGAAAATTAATCAGTAAGTCACATTGGTAGTCGCGGCGGTGGAGAGCATAATCTATAAAGCCCCGGCGTTGAGCGATCAATGATTGTGATCGGATTGCATCGCTACATCACAGAGGAACATTACCAAGGGTCAGGGGGCCCACATTGCATCGCAAGATCACATCAGAATATTGAGAAGGAGCAGGGCCTCTATACAGGTGGTAAAGCCGATCGCGATGTGTCCCGAACCCGAAATGGTTTGGGAATGAAATCCATAAGAGTTGAAGTCCGAAGGGAGGCCAATTTTCACTTATTTCCCGTGTTTTTAAGTATTTCAAAATACAAGGAGAACAAAGGGACCAAGCTGGCTGCGATAGATGACAGCGACCCAGAGGGCGGGATTTACACAGTTGTAGCGTTTTATGTATGAAATAGAAAACATTTATGGTTATCATTTGAAAGGGATCGTTGCAAGGATTTCATAGGCCCGATAGCCACTCCATTTGCAAGATCAGGTGGCCAACAATCCTTAGAACTGATGTGAAAAAATGTTTACATGCCAGAAGAGGGATTCGGTCGGGATACATCGGCCGGCGGATAGATCCCAGAAAGGGAAAGAGAGGGGCCACAACACGTTGCAACCCGAATCAAACGAGATCATGGAGCATCGACGGTCCGACCAGTGCAACAGCCATCTTAATGAACATTATGGGGCATCTCTGGCACGAGAGAGCTCCCAGGCATCACAGCAGGCTGCCCAAAATATCTGAATATGGTTATTCCTCTGTCAGAAGAGGAAAACCACCAAGTCATGCTGCCCATTGAGGGAATCAAACGGTTAAACAAGACAGAGGGATAGATTAAGACACCTGAAGCCTCAAAAGGCTCAGGACCATTGTAAACAACCTATAAAAGGCAAAAAACTAGATGTAACAAGGGTTCAACTTTTGGAGATTATTCCTCCTCTGTTCCTTCAAGCTTCTCATCTGCATTTTTTAGTAATACAAGCTTCTTTTGCTGTTATATGTTCAATGTCCATTTCTCTTATGTTCTATGCTTGCACTTGAACAATTTGTTCAGGTTTTCTTTGTGTTTAAGGCCAGATAACTGTCATCTTATCTCTGCTTTGATATATTAGATTTGCAAGCTTCTTTGCTACCTGTATAGAGCCATTTATATGTGTTATTATATATGCATCTGCCAGTATAGTCAGTGAGTTTATCTACTGCCTGTAGCTAGCCATTCATATATGTTCATGTATGAAATCCACTGGTACTGTCAGTATTCTCCATCTATCCATTAAATCTACAAACTATTGAGCATTTGCGGTCTAAAGCCTTGTGTTATTGGGGGTGTTCATGCATGTCTTGAGTGAGAATAGAGCTGAAATGGTTATTTGACTTGATCCAAACCATCATCCATTCCAATAGTTCAGAGAATAATATTGAAGATTATATGTTACTAGGAATCTCCGAGCTGCAACCATAGGAGAGTTTCCTGGAGAGATAACATAATTGGCGCCGTTGCCGGGGAGAGGAAACTGAAGCTCAACTTCCCTGGGAAACGACACAGACCCAACTTTGATGATAGACAAAGTCTGGGCACATTTTTGGTTGTAATCATCTATCTGGCGACTCTACTGGAGGCCGAACCTCTTGGCGACTCCACTCCAGAGTTCTGGCTCAGTTTGTGAGGCACACTCGGAGAAATCCTCAGAAATCACAAGTTGATCCAATACCTGACCCTGGAAAGACCTTCAAAGAAAGAAAGACATTGCAGAAAGGAGCATCAGGTTCAGGTAAACCTAAACAATGTTCTATATCTCTTCGAGAAAATCCTGCAGTATAACAAATACATGTTGAGAGTACAGATTCTAATACTAGCAGTGAAGAAAAATCTCAGAAACTCATAAAGCTCCTTATCCTTTAGTTTCTCCTTTTGTTGTTAGCCCAAAGCGAACCTCACCGCCTATCCATCACACTCCTTTAGTCTCATTAGTCACTCCTCAGCCTTCTGTCATTCAGATTTCTAGTACTTCTTTAGTCACCACAGCTATGGCAGGTCCACAAGCACGCACCAAAATGGAAAGAATCATCGCTGCTAGGTATGGACCTCTAATACTACCCACTCCTTTGAATGCCTACTGGAGAATATCAGAAATATAGGCCTCAGTTCACTGGGACCGAAGTTGTTACTGCTGAAGAACACCTTGAGTCATTTTATAGCTATGCTGATAATCTTGACATTAGTGAAGATGATGTGTGGATGAGAGTCTTTGTCCAAAGCCTAGATGGAGAGGCTAGAAAATGGTTCAGAGAACTAGCCCCAAGATCTATAGCAGATATTGAAGCATTAGATGATGCATTCCTAAAACATTGGGGGGATAAGAAGGATCTCTTCTACTACCACACTAAGTTTGGGAACTTGAAGAGAGAAAATGGTGATCTGCTATCCGATTTTAATAAGAGATTTAACCGCATGTACAACAAGATACTAGCTTAAGTAAAGCCCACTACTACCTCTGCTAAACTCACCTCTGCTAATGCTTTTGATTCTGACTTCTGCTTACTGTTAAGAGAGAGGCGATGTGCTACTTTGGCTGACATGCAGGATGCAACCTTGGAAGTAGAATCAAACATCACAGCGGCAGAGAAGCTCAAGGGAAATGTTGATAGAAGAAGACAAAGGGGCGAGTATTCATCATCCTCTAATCCTAAGATAGAGAAAATGACCAAAATGATCGAGTCATTGGCCTCTGAAATCTCTAAATTGAAGGTTGAGCAACAACCGGGGAAAGGAAGAATGCCTAATACCTTTGCCCCAAGAAACCCAAATCCAAATCCATATAGAAGAACGAATGAGCAGTTGCAGATTTTGCAAAGAAACAAAAATGCAAATGAAGACCAAAGGGTGAAGGCTCCTTTTCAGAATGCAGTCATGGAAGAAGAGCAGTTCGAAGAAGATGATGAGATTCATTGTCTAGAAGACAAAGGCAATGCTTCCTTTTTTACCTCAGCTGCATATGAAAAGTCATTATGCAATGACCAGATCAGCCAGGAATGGGATGATGAAGCTATCCTACAAACTGAAGATCAACGCAGATATAATCTGCGGTCAAAGATGAATAATGCCAAGGAAACTCCTGTTCAAAGAACTGCTGCCCCTGCATTACAGCAAGCTAATAAGTAGATACAGCCGACAGTTGATCACCCTCAAAGCTCAAGCTCATGAGGAGTCTCCTTCCCCTTTCAGTTTTCAATCAGAAATTCAAAAGCTAAGAATACCTATGCCTCTGATTGAATTAGTGAAAACTGAGTCCTTCAAAAGATCCATCCTCAAGGCTCTCGAGCCTAAAGCCATCCAAGCCTCCAATGATTGTATAAATCTGCAAGATGACAAGACAGCTATTATCCTCAACCCAATGATTGAAAACTGTGAAGACAACGCCCCATCATTCTATGTCTCTCTGACTATTCATGATAAAATCCTTCACAACTGCCTTTTGGACACTAGAGCCAACCATAACCTAATGCCCAAGGCTGTTATGGATGAGCTGGGTCTAGATATTACCAAGCCTTATCATGACTTATTCTCTTTTGACTCTATAAAAGTGAAATGTCTAGGATTAATCAAGGACCTATCCATCACTTTGTCTCAGCTGCCCATGAAAAGCATGATGATGGATATTGTGGTAGCAGATGTACCACCCAAGTTTTGCATGTTACTTTCCAGAGGATGGATCAAGAGATTAGGTGAATCATTAAAAAATGATCTATCCTATGCTACTGTCCTAGTTTTCAGAGGTGAAAGCAAGAGATTATATAGAGAGGCGCAATTGGCTTATATCATCAGTGATGAGAAGAACCCTAAGAATCATCCCATCTATGCTGTGGATACTGATTTTGGAGCATGTATTCTTCACATCGAAGAATCTCAGTTGGCCTCCACGCAGCTCAAGAAACCAGTTTTCCAGATCGCAGAGGATGGAAACCCATAGATTTGGGATATGTTCTTTGATGGGGCTTTCTCTAAAGAAGCTGCAGGGGCAGGCGTGGTCCTTGTGTCCCCAACATAGGAATATATTCATTTTTCTTACAAATTAACCTTTCAGGTCACAAACAACATAGCAGAGTATGAATCTTTGATTTTGGGCTTAAGCGCCGCTAAAGAAATGGGTATCAAAGGCCTGCAAGTGTTTGGAGATGCAGACCTCATCATTCAACAGGTAAATAAAACGTTCCAAGCAAAGCATCCAAGGCTAAAAGCATACCGGGATGAGGTATGGAGGCTCAAAGATTCTTTCAAAGATTTCAACATTTCTTATATTCCAAGAATGAAGAACCAACTTGCCGATTCCCTTGTTATCTCTGCTACCACGTTTGTTCCTCCTTTGCCTCCTAAATTGACATATGAAGTTCAAGTAAAATACAGACTATCCCTGCCAGACAATGTCTAATATTGGAGAGTTTTTGAAGACAATGAGGAAATCAACAGGTTTTTACAAGTCATTGAGGAATTTGCTGAAACGTACATCGACCAAGAAAATCAAAATATGGAAGAATTCGGCCAATCCAAGCTAAAAAGTGAAATTGGCCGAGAAAACATTATCCAATTGCCCATTAATCACATACCAAAGGGATTTGTGCCTCTAGAGAATCTTTTCAATCATAATGACGTGCCCTACAAGCCGACCCAAATAGAGAATGAGTACGCCTTTTGTAAGCATAATATAGGGAGCCCAGCCCATTCGGAATTCATCAATCTATCTACTCACTTGTCTTCTGCCCAGAATTCCGAGTATTGCTCCCTCATGAAGCAATTCACTGATATTTTTGCCTGGGAATACAACGACCTGAAAACCTATGACCCAGACATTATTCAGGATAGGATCCCACTGGAAAAGAACACCACCCCTTTTAAGCATAAATTATGACTTGTCAGCCCTCTCTTACTGCCTTTGATCGAGAAAGAAATCAAGAAGCTGTTGGGTGCCAAAATCATAATTCCCCTAAGGTATTCGAAGTGGATAGCCAACCTGGTGGTGGTAAGGAAGAAAAATGGAGAAATCAGGCTTTGCGTCGACTTCAGAAATCTAAACAAGTGCTCTAAAAAAGATAACTATCCCCTACCCAAGATGGAACACTTACTGCGAAAGGTTTCAGGGACTAGAGTCATGTCTTTCTTAGATGGATTTTCAAATTAAAATCAGATTGTTGTACATCCTGAAGATTAGGAAAAGACCGCCTTCACTACTCTGTAGGGTACTTTCATGTACTCCAAGATGCCTTTCGGATTGATGAATGTTGGGGCCACGTTTCAGAGGGCCATGGACATAGCCTTCGTGGGAGAGAAGGACAAGTTTGTCCTTATTTATCTTGATGACATAACAATCTTCTCCAACAGCCAAAAAGACCATTTACAACATTTTAGAAAGGTCTTCCTAAAGTGCAGACAGTTTGGAATCTCAGTAAACCCAAAGAAGTCACATTTTGTTCTAGAAGAAGGCAAACTTCTGGGACATATTGTTTCCACTGAAGGTGTGAAGATTGATCCAGCAAGGGTTCAAGCCATTCAGACATTTTCCATCCCAAGGTCGAAAAGGGGCATCCAATCCTTCCTGGGTAAGATCAACTTTGTAAGGAGGTTCATTCCAAACTTTGCAGAGTTAGTAAAGCACATCACTTCCATGCTGAAGAAAGGATCGGAGATAAAATGGACAGCTGCTTCAAGAATATCTTTTGAAACCATCAGGCAAGCTATCATGGAAGCTCCCACTCTAATCAGCTCAGATTACACTAAGGAGTTTTGTATCTTCTCTTTTGCCTCTTATGATACACTGGCAGCAATATTTTTGCAGAAAAATGATGAAGGCACCCCGTGGCCTTTTTCAGCAAAACTCTAAGGGATGTTGAACTAAGGTATGACCTTATTGAGAAGCAATCTTATGCTCTCATAAAATCTTTGAAAGCATTTAGGATTTATATTCTGCATTCCAAAGTAGTTGCATATGTGCCCTCAGCCTCAGTGAAATATGTCTTAACTCAGCCAGATATTGATGGAAAGAGGGAAAAATGGATTGCAAAATTCATAGAATTCGACATAGAGGTGAAGCCCACTAAGCTTGTCAAAGGCCAGGGCTTGGCTAAGCTCATGGCTGAAGAAAATTGCAGCTTGTTAGACATAAATTTCATGGGTCTAAATTCATATGATGAGCAAACAAAGGGAGCATCAGAAGAGCAAAAGCAGAATCAGTCCTTGGCTGAAAATCTAGCCACATGCGAATGGTATTCCAGCATAGTTCATTTCTTGCAGAAGTTGGAAGTTCCTCCAGGGCTTAGTTCAAGTCAAGCTCGTACCACTAGACTCAGATCAGCCAAATTCTACATTGACAAAAATCTGCTTTACTGGAAAGACCCATCAGGAATCCTCTTGAGGTGTCTAGATAAAGAACAAGCTCTGGAGGTCATACACCAGTTTCATTCTAACATCTGTGGAGGGCATCATTATTGGAAAACCACAGCTCACAAAATCTTAAGGGCTGGGTATTATTGGCCTACGCTGTTCTCTGATGTGTTTTCTTCTGTAAAAGCTTGTGACAAGTGCCAAAGGTTTGTAGGAAGACAGCAATTAAAATCTCTGCCTTTGAAGCCAATACATGTTAATGGTCCCTTCCAATAGTGGGGCTTGGACTTTATAGGTGAGATTAACCCGCATTCCAGTGGTGAACACAAATGGATCTTAGTAGCCACTGATTATTTCACCAAGTGGATTGAGGCTATACCCACTAAGAATGCCAATCACCAAGTTGTCATAAAGTTCTTGAATGAGAATATTTTCACTAGATTTGGTTGCCCAACCAAACTAATCACTGATAATGCAACAACTTTTAAGGCAAAAGAATTGATGGACATGGCTGAATCCATTGGCATTCAAGTGGTGCATTCTACCTCATATTATCCTCAAAGCAATGGCCTGACAGAATAACCTAACAAGAGTTTGGTAAGGATAATCAAAAAATTGTTAGAAGACAACAAAAAGAGCTGGGATTCAAAGTTGAAGTTTGCACTATGAGCTGATAGAGTTTCCATCAAAAAGTCCATAGGGAACTCTCCATGTAAACTGGTTTATGGAGCTGATGATATTTTCCCCATCCAGCTGATTCTCCCTGTGGCTAAGTTCTTGCAAGAAGAACAAGATGAAGAAAATGACATGGTAAGAGAATGAAATACTTGGTTGAACTACAATAGATCAGAGAGCAGTTGGTTGAGAAGTCACAAGTCCATTAGAAGAAAATCAAAGAAACCTTTGACAGGAAGGCAAAAGTGGACAATTTCCAAGTTGGTGATTGGGTGCTCAAATGGGATGCATTGAAGGAAAAGAAAGGAAACCGTGGCAAGTTTGACTCCTTATGGACAGGTCCTTTTGTCATCGCTCAAGTTCAGCACAACAATACATTCATCCTGCACACTCTGGAAGGAGGAGACACTTTTGGTAGCCCGGTAAACGGGCGGTTACTGAAACTCTATTTCATTTAAGGCCTTAAAAACTTATTATTGTACATGTGTTTTTCTTTCAGTTTTTATGTTTATGCTAAAAAGACTCCATGCCCAATGGAACACTAGGGGGAAGATTTAATTTTGTTTTACAGGAAAGGCATTGCTCTAGGATTCTTGAAACCTCACAGGGAGGATTTCATCCCCAGAAGGAGCCAGTGTTAGCCTTGTTGGCATTTGGCCCAAAAAATGCATCCAAAACACTCCTGAAGTATTCAAGATTTGATTAAGATCCTCCCAAGATCGAAACAATCATATGTTAAAAGCCCTTAGAAGGGCGGAAATACGATATTGGGAGGCTAAAATACTCCAAAACAGTGAAAGAACAGAGTGTTGCAGGTGTGAACAGAGCAATGCACAACTGCCGTTAGATCTGGCTGATCAACGGCCCAGATCTAACGGGCTAAATTGCAATCGGCCAAGCTGAAGGGACAGTTAATCAGCGAGTCACATCGATAGTCGCAGCGGTGGAGTGCATAATCTATAAAGCCCCAGCATTGAGCGATGAACGATTGTGATCAGGTTGCATCGCTACATCACAACAGAACATTACCAAGGGTCAGGGGGCCCACATCACATCGCAAGATTGCATCAGAATATTGAGAAGGAGCAGGGCCTCTATACAGGTGGTAAAGCTGATTGGGATGAGTCCCGAACCCGAAATGGTTCGGGAATGAAATCCATAAGAGTTGAAGTTCGGAGGGAGGCCAATTTTCGCGTATTTCCCATGTTTTTAAGTATTTCAAAATACAAGGAGAACAAAGGGACCAGGCCGGTTGCGATAGACGACAGTGACCCAGAGGGCGAGATTTACATAGTTGCAATGTTTTATGTATGAAATAGAAAACATTTATGGTTATCATTTGAAAGGGACTATTGCAGGGATTTCATAGGCCCGATAGCCACTCCATTTCCAAGATCAGGTGGCCAACCATCCTTAGAAGCGTTGTGCAAAAATGTTCACATTCCAGAAGAGGGATTCGGTCGGGATACAGTGACCGGTGGAAAGATCCTGGAAAGGGAAAGAGAGGGACCATAGCACACTGCAACCCGAATCAAATGAGATCATGGAGCATCGACAGTCCAACCAGTGCAGCAACCATATTAACAAACATTATGGGGCATCTCTGGCACGAGAGAGCTCCCAGGCATCACAGTAGGCTGCCCAAAATATCTGAATATGGTTATTCCTCTGCTAGAAGAGGAAAACCATCGAGTCATGCTGCCCATTGAGGGAATCAAATGGTTAAACAAAACGGAGGGATAGATTAGGACACCTGAAGCCTCAAAAGGCTCAGGACCATTGTAAACAGCCTATAAAAGGTAGAAAACTAGATGTAACAAGGGTTCAACTTTTGGAGATTATTCCTCCTCTGTCTTCAATCTTCTCATCTGCATTTTTTGGTAATACAAGCTTCTTTTGCTGTTATATATTCAATGTCCATTTCTCTTCTATTCTACGCTTGCACTTGAACAATTTGTTCAGGTTTTCTTTGTGTTTAAGGCCAGATAACTGTCATCTTATCTCTGCGTTGATACATTAGATTTGCAAGCTTCTTTTCTACCTGTAGCTAGCCATTTATATGTGTTATTATATATGCATCTGCCAGTATAATCAGTAATTTTATCTGCTTCCTGTAGCTATCCATTCATATATGTTCATGTATGCAATCTGCTGGTACTGTCAGTATTCTCCATCTATCCATTAAATGTACAAACTATTGAGCATTTGCGGTCTAAAGCCTTGTGTTATTGGGGGTGTTCATGCATGTCTTGAGTGAGAATAGAGCTGAAATGGTTATCTGACTTGATCCAAACCATCATCCATTCCAATAGTTTAGAGAACAACACTGAAGATTATATGTTACCAGGCATCTCCAAGCTAAAACCATAGGAGAGCTTCTTGGAGAGATAACATAATTGGCGTTGTTGTCGGGGAGAGGAAATTGAAGCTCAGCTTCCCTGGGAAACGGCACAGACCCAACTTTTATGATATACAAAGTCTGGGCACATTTTTGTTTGTAATCATCTATCTGGCGACTCTACTAGAGGTCGAACCTCTTGGCGACTCCAATCCAAATTTCTGGCTCAGTTTGTGAGGCACACTCAGAGAAATCCTCAGAAATCACAAGTTGATCTAATACCTGACCCTGGAAATACCTTCAAAGAAAGAAAGACATTGAAAAAAGGAGCATCAGGTTCAGGTAAACCTAAACAATGTTCTATATCTCTTCAAGAAAATCCTGCAATAGAACAAATACATGTTGAGAGTACAGATTCTAATACTAGCAGTGAAGAAAAACTCTCAGAAATTCATAAAGTTCCTTATCCTTTAGTTTCTCCTTTTGTTGTTAGCCCAAAGGGAACCTCACCGCCTATCCATCACACTCCTTTGGTCTCATCAGTCACTCCTCAGCCTTCTATCATTCATACTTCTAGTACTCTTTTAGTCACCACAGTTATGGCAGGTCCACAAGCACCCACCAAAATTGAAAGAATCATAGCTGCTAGGTATGGACCTCTAATATTGCCCAATCCTTTGAATGCTATGCCTACTGGAGAATATCATAAATATAGGCCTAAGTTCACTGGGACCGAAGGTGTTACTGCTGAAGAACACCTTGAGTCATTTTATAGCTATGCTGATAATCTTTACATTAGTGAAGATGATGTGTGGATGAGAGTCTTTGTCCAAAGCTTAGATGGAGAGGCTAGAAAATGGTTTAGAGAACTAGCCCCAAGATCTATAGCAGATATTGAAGCCTTAGATGATGCATTCCTAAAACATTAGGGGGATAAGAAGGATCTCCTCTACTACCACATTGAGTTTGGGAACTTGAAGAGAGAAAATGGTGAACTGTTGTCCAATTTTAATAAGAGATTTAACCTCATGTACAACAAGATACCAGCTGAAGTAAAGCCCACTACTACCTCTGCTAAACTGACCTATGTTGATGCTTTTGATTCTAACTTCTGCCTACTGTTGAGAGAGTGGCGATGTGCTACTTTGGCTGACATGCAGGATGCAGCCTTGGAAGTAGAATCAAACATCATGGTGGCAGAGAAGCTCAAGGGAAATGTTGATAGAAGAAGACAGAGGGGCGAGTCTTCATCATCCTCCGATCCTAAGATAGAGAAAATGACCAAAATGATCAAGTCATTAGCCTCTAAAATCTCTAAATTGAAGGTTGAGCAGCAACCGGGGAAAGGAAGAATGCCTAATACCTTTGCCCCAAGAAACCCAAATCCAAATCCATATAGAAGAACGAATGAGCAGTTGCAGATTTTGCAAAGAAACAAAAATGCAAATGAAGACCAAAGGGTGAAGGCTCCTTTTCAGAACGCAATAATGGAAGAATAGTAGTTCAAAGAAGATGATGAGATTCATTGTCTAGAAGACAAAGGCAATGCTTCCTTTTTGACCTCAGCTGCATATGAAAAGTCATTATGCAATGACCAGATCAGCCAGGAATGGGATGATGAAGCTATCCTACAAATTGAAGATCAGCGCAGATATAATCTGCAGTCAAAGATGAATAATGCCAAGGAAACTCTTGTTCAAAGAGTTGTTGCCCCTGCATTACAGCAAGCTAATAAGCAGAAACAACCGGCAGTTGATCCCATCACCCTCAAAGCTCCAGCTCATGAGGTAAGAGGCCTTGACAAGTCTCCTTCCCCTTTCAGTTTTCAATCAGAAATTCAGAAGCTAAGAATACCTATGCCTCTGATTGAATTAGTGAAAAATGAGTCCTTCAAAAGATCCATCCTCGAGGATCTCGAGCCTAAAGCCATCCAAGCCTCCAATGATTGTGTAAATCTGCAAGATGACAAGCCAGCTATTATCCTCAGCCCAATGATTGAAAACTGTGAAGACAACTCCCCATCATTCTATGTCTCTCTGACTATTCATGATAAAATCCTTCACAACTACCTTTTGGACACTGGAGCTAGCCATAACCTAATGCCCAAGGTTGTTCTGGATGAGCTAGGTCTAGAAATTACCAAGCCTTATCATGAACTGTTCTCTTTTGACTCTAGAAAAGTGAAATGTCTAGGATTAATCAAGGACCTAGCCATCACTTTGTGTCAGCTGCCCATGAAAAGCATGATGATGGATATTGTTGTAGCAGATGTACCACCCAAGTTTGGCATGTTACTTTCCATAGGATGGATCAAGAGACTAGGTGGATCATTACAAAATGATTTGTCCTATGCTATTGTCCTAGTTTTGGGAGGTGAAAGCAAGAGATTATACAGAGAGGCGCAATTGGATTATATCATCAGTGATGAGAAGAACCCTAAGAATCATCCCATCTATGTTTTGGATACTGTTTTTGAGCATGTATTCTTTCACATCGAAGAATCTCAGTTGGCCTCCACGCAGCTTAAGAAACCAGTTTACTAGATCACAGAGGATGGAAACCCACAGATTTGGGATATGTTCTTAGATGGGGCTTGCTCTAAAGAAGTTGCAAGGGCAGGTGTGGTCCTTATGTTCCCAACATAGGAATACATTCATTTCTCTTACAAATTAACCTTTCAGGTCATAAACAACATAGCAAAGTATGAAGCTTTGATTCTGGGCTTAAGCGCCGCTAAAGAAATGGGTATCAAAGGACTACAAGTGTTTGGAGATGCATTCCTCATCATTCAGCAAGTAAATAAAATGTTCCAAGCAAAGCATCCAAGGCTGAAAGCATACCGGGATGAGGTATGGAGGCTCAAATATTCTTTCAAAGATTTCAACATTTCTTATATTCCAAGAATGAAGAACCAACTTGCCAACTCCCTTGTTGTCTCTGCTAGCACGTTTGTTCCTCCTTTGCCTCCTAAATTGACATATGAAGTTCAGGTAAAATACAGACCGTCCTTTCCAGACAATGTCAAATATTGGAGAGTTTTTGAAGACGATGAGGAAATCAATAGGTTTTTACAAGTCATTGAGGAATTTGCTGAAATGCACATTGACCAAGAAAATCAAAACATGGAAGAATTCGGCCAGTCCAAGCTAAAAAGTGAAATCGGCCGAGAAAGCATCGTCCAGTTGCCCAGTAATCACATACCAAAGGGATTGGTGCCTCTAGAGAAGCTTTTCGATCATAATGACGTGCCCTACAAGCCGGCCAAAATAGAGAATGAGTCTGTCGTTTGTAAGCATAATATAGGGAGCCCAGCCCATCCGAAATTCATGAATCTGTCTACTCACTTGTCTTCTGCCCAAAATTCCGAGTATTTCTCCCTCATGAAGCAATTCACTGATATTTTTGCCTGGGAATACAGTGATCTAAAAACCTATGACCCGGACATTATTCAGCGTAGGATCCCACTAGAAAGGAACACCACCCCTTTTAAGCAGAAATTAAGACTTGTCAGCCCTCTCTTACTGCCTTTCATCAAGAAAGAAATCAAGAAGCTATTGGATGCCAAAATCATAATTCCCCTAAGGTATTCGAAGTGGATAGCCAACCTAGTGGTGGTAAGGAAGAAAAGTCGAGAAATCAGGCTTTGTCGACTTCAGAAATCTGAACAAGTGCTCTAAAAAAGATAACTATCCCCTGCCCAAGATGGAACACTTGCTGCAAAAGGTTTCAGGGGCTAGAGTCATGTCTTTCTTAGATGGATTTTCAGGTTACAATCAGATTGTTGTACATCCTGAAGATCAGGAAAAGACTACCTTCACTACTCCTTGGGGTACTTTCATGTACTCCAAGATGCCTTTCGGACTGATGAATGTTGGGGCCACGTTTCAGAGGGCCATGGACATAGCCTTTGTGGGAGAGAAGGACAAGTTTGTCCTTATTTATCTTGATGACATAACAGTCTTCTCCAACAACCACAAAGACCATTTACAACATTTGAAGAAGGTCTTCCTAAAGTGCAGACAATTCGGAATCTCAGTAAACCCAAAGAAGTCACAGTTTGCTCTAGAAGAAGACAAACTTCTGGGACATATTGTTTCCACTGAAGTTGTGAAGATTGATCTAGCAAGGGTTCAAGCCATTCAGACATTGTCCATCCCAAGGTTGAAAAAGGGCATACAATCCTTCCTGGGTAAGATCAACTTTGTAAGGAGGTTCATTCCAAACTTTGCAGAGTTAGTAAAGCACATCACTTCTGTTGGTATCATCGCAAGACCCTTTTTCCTTCCCAAAAACATATCATTTATCCATGCATTTTCATCATATATCCCTCAAAATCCTTGAATATTGATTATTAATCGTTTTATAGTTATTAAATTGCATAGAAATTAATTTAGGGGTTTTATGTTCAAGAATTGGAAGTTTTTGATGACATGGTTACAGGAAGTACCTACATCCTGTAATGAGCTTATCGTTTGACATGTGGAGCAGCAGATGAGCTAGAACGAAAGGCATGGGCGAAAAGCAGAATGTCCAAGCATGGACAAACACCTATCTCCCAGCCAAATCGAACCTCCTATGTATGCGGTCAACTCAAGTCAAAGCAGGGCACTCTGACAGACAAAAGCAGCAACAGCATCGTTCCATTTTCATTTTAGTTTTTTTTGTTCTTTTTGAAACACTTAGCATGGAAACATTTTGAAAAGGCTTATGTGATAAAAGCGGCAACAGCCGAATGTACATTCATTGTATCGATGACATGGCTGTGCGTACGCATATGTAAATACAGTCAGGTTAATGTTTGAAGGGTTAATCGTTGAATCGTTTTCTCATAACAGAGTTTTAAGTTAATACAAATACCTATTCACAGTCACGACGTGTGTATACCTCTTGCATTGATTTGATAGCTGATCGGTTATAGCCAGTGTACCCTTAGGACGCGGACGGGCCCTGCGTTCTTCGATTGGTATACTGTTCATTTGTTTTGTTACATTTCGGTTATCACATGTTCGCACAGTATTTATATTGGATTTGATTTATATAGCATATGGTTTGCATCACAGTTACGATTACATAGCTTTCGATTTACACAGCTTATGGTTTGCATAGCAGTTACATAGCTTTTGATTTCTATAGCCTTTGATTTTCATTGCACGTATATGGTGTGCGCTTATGAATGGTTTATGGTTATGTTGAATGGTCAGCACTAGGATCTGGAAGGGAGCCTTGTAAGGGATTCGATCCCTGTGTGACTTATAGAGACATTATCATAAACTCTGTTTTGTTTCACAGTTCATTTATGTTCTCTTTATATAGTTTGATAGTGTAAATATCTTTGCATGTTGTGTGTGTTTACCAAACAAGGGTTTTCTGGGTGATATCTCTGTAAGGAGGTTAAAATCATTGTTACAGTCATACACAGAACTTAGGTTCATGGTTTGATTTGATAGATGCATCTCATAACAAGCACTGTAATCAAGCATATCAGTAGGGTAATCTAGGTGTGTGAATGATAGGCTACATATTCCGGTCTTCCGTAAAGAAGCCTTGTAACCTACATCATAATCACTTGGCCAGAGATTCTTTATGTCTATATATTTTAGACCACGCCTCTAAGCTTACGCACCTCGGTCGATATTAAATATAGAGTATAGTCTAGTACCCTAGATGGAACCACTACATTTTGGCGCCGTTGCCGGGGAGGCATACGTAAAGGATTCAAACAAAAAGAAAAAAATTTCAATACACAAAAACAAACAAAAACACAGTTAGAAATCATGTTCATTTATGCCTAGACTTAGGGACAATCAAGGGAGATTTGTAAGAAGCCCCCACCATCTCAAAACTAACCCATCATCATCAGGAGCAGACTCTCCAGGGAATACAACACCATCTGAGAAGGATATTCAAACATTGGCAGAAAGATTTTATTCAGGACAGCACATTACTCTTGCTGAGAGGGAAACTCTATTTGCACATAAAATACAGCAGCAACCCTTTCCTAAATCTTCTACACAAGGGAAAATTAGTACCATTACCAAGCAATCTTCCTTTCTCTCTTTTCCACCAAGAGACACCAGGAGACCAATTAGAATGGCTGAGGAGGGATCTGGATCAGTTCCCCATCAAGAGGAGGAGGAATCAACTTTTAAATTCCCTATACAAGAACCACAGGAGGATGAGGAGATCAAAATGAAAAATATACCCCCATCCGTGCTACCCAATTTCTATGGTATGGCTTCAGAGGATCCGGACTCATTCTTATTCGAGTTTGACATTGTATGTCGAACTTATGGCTATACGGATGATGCTCATAGACTCAGATTGTTTCCAGCCACATTAAAGGCAGCAGCCTTGAAATGGTTTATGGGGCTAGGTGAGCATGCCATAGTAGATTGGGATGGCATGAGGAGAATATTTCTGAGGAAATATCAGCCTTATTGCAGATCCAAAGACTCTAAAGATGACATCTTTAGAATGAGTCAGCAGGAGGATGAAAACTTAGAAGAATATCTAGAACGGTTTGTCTATAACTTGCAAAAATCTAAACAACGAACAATGCCTCCTGATCTAGTCCGCACAATATTCTTGAAAGGTATCTGGGAAGAATACATGGATGATCTCAACTTAATGGGCAAAGGTGACATCTCTGCCTTACCCTTTGAAGAAATAGCTGAACTGTGTGAAAAATATTCAAGAAGTAAAGCCAAAATGGGAAAGAGAACCTTGTCATCTAGGGTCACAAAAACTGCCTCTGCTAGTGTCACCTGGGCTGAAATTGGTAATCTTTTAGAAGAGTTCAAAACAGATTTGTTGAGCACTCTAGGAAACCAAATTGATACATTAAAATCCAAAAAGAAACAGGAGGAAGAAGACAATATCATGGCTATTTTCTGCCCCAAGTGTCGCAAGAAACATGCATTAAAAGACTGCCCTCTAGAGAATATCCAAGTATGTGCTTTCTGTACTGAGCATCATGATATGTTTAACTGTCCTAAAGTTAAAATTTTGCAGAACTGTAACATGGCAGCCAGCACAGAGATGGAGAACGTGTACTACATGGGTGCAAAGCGACCATGGCAGCCAAGGCAAGCACCCCAAGGTATGTTTCCTAATCAAAATATGCAATTTCCTATGAATGATCAGATGTATGCACAAAACTCATGGAATATACCTATGCCATGGCAGCATGGAAACCAATCACAAAATCAATGGAGACTGTCTCAACAGTATTCCCAATCCTACCATCCATATCCTCAATCATACCCACCTTACTCACAATCATATCAGCAGTACCAACAGCCATATCCATCACATTCACAGCCATATCAGCAGCACCCTCAGCAAGTTGTTTATCAGCCCCAACCCTCTCAACAGACCTTGCCTGCTCCTCCACAAATAAATGTACCACAACTTCAATTTCCAACTAACCCACAACCTCCCAGACCCACACAAATACCTGCTCAAACTGTCCCAAATCCGAACAATAGAGCAGAGAGGCCAGCTTATAATGTAGAGGAAGGAACCTCCTACTCCACACTGCCTTTGCAAAACATTAATTTGAGGTCTGGTAGGGTGCTTCAAAAGGATTCTCCAATAACAGATCAGCAAGAAGAAAACTTAGAAAAAGAAAATGAAATGACAACTCAAACAAAACCAAGCAGTGAAACCAAGGACAAACAGATGCAATCACTGCACCCACCTTTTCCAGACCGTTTGGTCCAAGTAAAACCACCACTGCCTCCACCGCAATTTGATGTCTTGGATGAACTTAAAAATGTCTACATAAAAATCCCTTTGCTGCAAGCTATAAAGGACATTCCTATCTACACCAAAGCCATCAAAGACATGTGTCTCAAGAAACCTACTAGAAAGAGGATTGATCCTCAGACCATTCATGTTTTAGGAAATTTAGCAGGCCTTATGACCAATACCATCTCCATGGAGAAGTATGTTGATCCGGGCATTCCAAAAGTGACCACCATCATTAACAACATACGGATTCCAAACACTTTGATAGATCTAGGAGCCGCAATCAATGTCATGACCCTTGAAACCATGAGAACACTCCAGCTTATGAATTTGCAACATACCACGATTGTTCTTGAACTAGCTGATAGGTCCAAAGTCATTCCTGAGGGGATTTTGGAAGATATCATTGTCTCACTGGACTCTTGGGAGTATCCCGTGGATTTCCTAGTCCTTCAACCCAAATCCAATCTAGGAGGACATCCTATCATTCTAGGTAGACCATGGTTAGCGACTGCTGATGCATTTATTGGATGCCGATCAGGTAACATGATTATCTCTAGAGGGACCGAAAGGAAACAACTCACCCTCTATCCATCGGCACAATCACCTGCAGTAACACATAACTTGTGGCTTGATGATAAATTTAATGACAAAGAGGAAGTACAATCTGTTTTTAGCATTGACCAGATCTATGATTTCCACGAAGACAATAATGATTTGGTAGAACTATTTCTTTCTCAACCTGATGTATCTGAAAATTTGAGAAATGAACAATATAATGCTGCAGATGTACTTCTGGCTCAAAACTTTCAAGAAACATGCACTATCCACTCCTTGCAATCTACATTTCATGACATCTTTCCAGTTCAATCCATCACCAATACACAGAGTCAAGTCATAGAGATCAGTCCAGGGAAAACTTTGAACATAGGCAACCACCTAGACTCATCTCAACAAGAGAAATTGATTAGACTCTTGACGAAGTACCAAAAATCCTTCGCTTGGGATTACACTGACATGCATGGGATTCACCCCGACACATGCACTCACCACATCTACACAGATAGCACCATTAAACCGGTGAGGCAACCACAAAGAAGAATGAACCCCATGCTCCAAGACATTGTCAGAGAGGAGTTGCAAAAACTTTTGAGAGTCAACTTTATATATCCTATTTCTGACAGTCAGTGGGTATCCCCATTGGTTATTGTGCCCAAGAAAAATGGCAAGTGGCGCATCTGTGTTGATTACAGACAGTTGAACAAAGCAACGCTCAAAGACTACTTCCCACTGCCATTCATTGATCAAGTGTTAGACACCCTAGCCGACAAATCATCATTTTCCTTTCTTGACGGTTTCAGTGGCTACAACCAGATCCGGATTGCCTCTGAAGACCAGGAAAAAACCACCTTCACCTGTCCTTGGGGCACCTATGCCTACAATGTCTTGCCATTTGGACTTTGTAACGCTCCAGCTACATTTCAGCGAGCTGTGTTATCTATTTTTGCTGATTTGATTCATGATTGTGTTGAAGTGTATATGGATGATTTTTCAGTATATGGCAATTCTTTTGAACATGCATTAGAAAATCTAGAGAGAGTTTTGAAAAGATGTATTGAAGTTAACCTGTCCCTCAGCAACGAAAAGTGCTTCATGATGTTAAATGAAGGGATAGTGTTGGGCCATTATATCTCTTTTCAAGGCATCCAGGTTGACCCAGCCAAGATCCAGATTATTGCCAATTTGTCTATTCCATAGAATCAGAGAGAGGTAAGAAGTTTTCTTGGGTATGCTAGTTATTACCGCAGATTCATTGAACATTTTAGCAAGATAGCCTTACCTTTGTTTAAACTTCTAGCCAAAGATGTACTTTTCAATTGGACTGAGAACTGCCAACATGCATTTGAACAACTCAAAAAGAAACTATCTACCGCACCAGTCCTGAGAGGGCCTAATTGGAGTTTACCATTTCATATTTTTACCGATGCATCTGACACTGCAATAGGTGCATCCTTAGGCCAAAAAGAAGAATCTTGTACATATGCAATTTATTTCATTAGTAAAAATCTCACACCTGCCGAGCTAAACTATACAGTTACAGAAAAGGAAACACTTGCCATCATTTATGTTGTGAATAAATTCCGCCATTACATAACTGGTTATGAAGTCTTTGTACATACTGATCATTCTGCCATTCGACATCTCATGAATAAACCAATAACTAGTGGCAGAGTTACCAGATGGTTACTATTGTTACAGGAATTTAACATCACAGTGTTAGATAGACCAGGCAAAGAAAACCAGGTGGCAGATTTTCTGTCTAGACTGCAAAATCCAGGTGAGATTGTTCCTGTTGAGGATTCTTTTCCGGATGAGCACTTATTTGCAATTTCCATAGTAACTCCTTGGTTTGCTGATTTAGCTAATTACTTGTCTACAGGAAGAACACCTCCACATTTCACTGCAAAGGAAAGGAAAAGACTGATCAAACAAAGTGCTAGATATTCATGGCTTAATGGCGATCTCTTTTACACTGGCTTTGATATGATCATTAGGAGATGTGTACGAAATGATGAGGTAATTGACATTTTAAAATCTTGCCATGATGAACCATGTGGTGGGCATTTTGCAGCGAAGCGGACAGCCTTCAAAGTTCTTACTCTTGGATACTACTGGCCATCCATTTTCAAGGATGCCAAGAAGTATGTAAAGAGTTGTGACAGCTGCCAAAGAATGGGCAGACCAACAGCTACCGATCAGATGCCCCTTCAGCCCCAAGTTCACTTAGAACCATTTGATAAGTGGGCTCTGGACTTCATAGGACCTATCAACCCAGCCTCTAATGGTAAGAAGTACATCCTAGTATGTACTGATTACGTCACAAAGTGGGCAGAAGCAAAAGCATTGGTAAGAGCAACCGAACACACAGTAGTCAATTTCCTTTTTGAGGAGATCTTTGTGAGGTATGGAGTGCCAAGAGAAATTGTCACTGATCAAGGTACTCAATTCACCTCAAAGATCATGAAGGACATCACAGACAAGTACCAAATAAAGCATAGGAAAAGTACCCCCTACCATCCATAGGCCAATGGGCAAGTGGAATCAACCAACAAGACTTTGGAGGGGATCATTACCAAAACTGTTGCAATGAACCGGGAAAACTGGGAAGAAAAGCTCAAAGAGGCACTCTGGGCTTACCGGATTACTTGGAAAGATACCACCGGATTTACACCATACCAATTGGTGTACGGTAAGGATGTCATGCTTCCTATTGAATTCCAAATTCACACTTTTAAATTAGCTGCAAATTTACTAATTGATTTGGATCAAGCACAAAAAGAGAGAATCCAGCAGTTGAACCAGCTGGATGAGATGAGGCAGCAAGCAGAACAAACCACCATCCTCATGCAAAAGCACAGGAAGCAATGGCATGATTCACACATTAAGAAGAAGCACTTCAAGGAAGGTGACTGGGCTCTGCTTTTTGATTCAAAATTCAAGGATCATAAAGCTAAGTTCACCACCCATTGGATGGGCCCCTATGAAATTGTTTAGGCTTATGACAATGGTTCAGTAAAGCTCCAAACTATTGATGGCGAAGGTCATTCCTTCACAGTCAACGGTCATCGCCTGAAGCTGTACAACAAGCCCATCAGCAAGCAAGATTTTCTCCATACACTATCTCAGCAAGAAGAGGTTGAGATACTGCAGCCCTCAGCTGCAGTATCACTGCCTTAGTTTCATTTCCTTTCAATTTCAAAATAAAAAAGAAAAATAAAAAGAAAAAAAACAAAAATAATAAAAATAACAAAATAAATAAATAAATAAAACAAAAACAAAAACAAAAAATAATGGGTTAGATGTGAAAACCAGTATCTGGCACAATCTAACCCCGAATTCCTACCTGAAAACCAATTTATTGGCGGGTATGAATTCTCTTTCTTTTGTTCATTGTTTCATTTCTCAGTTGAATCATGACTTGAGGACAAGTCAAACTTTAAGTCGGGGAGAGAGGCATCTGTTCTATTACTTTTATCTCTCCCTTGTAAATACTTCAGATTTCTTATTCTATATTTCACTGTAAATTTCCAACAGTAGCTTGTTACCAGCAGTAATTCCAGACTTTAACAAATAAGTTGTTCTGTCATGATTTTATTTCAGAGGGACCTGGTTATAAATATTTTGCAGAGGGACCTATTCTGTTCAGACATCTATGCTACCAACACCAGTAGTCCAACACCAGCAGTCATAAGACCTGTTTAAGATTTTCAGAAGGGACCTGTTAAAGCAATTGACACCTGTTAAGACATTCCAACCAGTAGTAATGGGACCTGTTTAAAACATTCAGTTGGGACCTGTTAAAAAAAAGTTTTTGACACCAAAGGCTACTTCAACAGACTTCCACCAAGCTGTTACAAGGATTTGGGCACCAACACTTCAGCAAATGGCAAGCTCAGTGAACCTGTAACAATACAAAGAGCTGCATGAACACCTTCAGTTTTCTCAAAGGACCTATTACATTCAGTTTTCTCAAGGGACCTATTAAATCTTCAGTTCTCTAAGGGACCTGTACATTCAAATCTTTCAAAGGGACCTGTTATATCTTCAAAAAAAATTCTCAAAAGACCTGTGCATTCAACCTCCCTCAGAGGACCTGTCAAAAGGAACAGTCAAAAAGGACTAGCAACTCAGCATGTCAAATGATCAACAAAGGAGTAATGTATTTCTGTTCTTAAACATTTAATTTCCTAGATTGGTTTTTAATGTAACTTTGGTGACTATAAGCTGTTGTAATTGATTTCAAGGATACCTATATGCATCAATCTATCACCCTTATCCCACCAATTCTCATCATTCCCCTACATTAACCTATCCATACCCCAAAAACCCATTACCAACACATCCACCTTGTCATATACCCTACAGGCATACCAACATTCTCTATATGACCGAATACTCATTGAAAAGGACACGTGGTGAGCTGTGTATTTTTAAATACAAATGATGAGATAGATGTGGAAGCGGCCTATATATATATATTTCACTCCATACAGTCAAATCATAATAAGCGGCCTATATATATTTTACTCCACACACAGCCGAATCATAACTTCGCCACCCAGCATTATAGCCCAGCACTATGGGTACGCTCTCAGCGTTCTTGTGATAACATGCATGCAAGCGTACAACACTCTGTTTTTAAATGAATGATTACATTGTGAAGTGAGTACAGGGTTATTTCACCATCCTTTCCACCCTCGATTCCCATAACTTCCAAGGTGAGAATCAAAAGCAAGGAGCGCGAGGAGATTATTATCATTTGGGTGGAGTTACAAAGTGAAAATCTGAAGCAAGGAGCGCCGAGGAGAGTATCACTGTTTGGGGTCGGTTTACACAGTGAAACCAGTGAACGCCGAAAAGGGAAAGCATCACCATTCTACTTCTAACTCCCATCACAGTCATATCGACCGGCCAAGCACCATATTGAAGACTGAAGGAAGCGATATATACCAGGTAACCAACTTGACATTTCTGTGTTTAAATTTTAAAGAGTATAGACAGAGAAGGGTTAGAGGCACAACCCTCTGCCATCACCATGACTAATAGGGTCGAACCCAGTATATTCGACAGCTCACAATACCATGAGGATTGCATTGAGATTCTTAGAGAAACACAGTGGTTACCTTTTCTGGAAAAATTCCATGGGAGTAATGAGGAAATCACCAAGCAATTTGCCTTCACCTTTAATGGAGAAAAGGCCCTAATAGGCACCTTCTCCTTCAGAATCTCAGAGGATACTATAGCTCAAGCAATTGGAATTAGTCCTGAAGGAGAGAAGTACTTTAAAACCAAACAATTTAAGGAGAAATCATGGACACAGTTCATGTCCAGATCTAGAGTTTCCTCAGTAAACTGGAAGAAGGGTGTTCCAAGAAGCTGGTTAGTTCATCCTTGGGATGAAATGGTTTACATTCTTCAAAAGTTCATAACCTATGAAGGTAGGTATAGTATTGTTTATCTATACCACATCAAGCTACTCCTCCATTTAAAGAAACAATGTGTAATCAGTGTGCCATATTTTCTGCTGCAAAGTTTAACAAAGATGGCCAAAACTATCCAGAAGCAAAAGGGGAATGAAGACAAAAGCCTGTACCATTTTGGCCTAATTAAAATCCTCATTGAACATGAGTTGCAGAAGCGAGGGAAGCCATGGAAAGAATTCTTAGCTGTCAATCAAATCAGAGATGAGGAGGAAAAAGAGGAAGTGCAAGAATATTCAGGGTTTATGAAGGACATTGATGAGGAAATTCCAGTGTCCAAAGCCAGCAAAGCACCTCTACCTGTGGGCAGCATAAGGACCAGGAACATGCAAAAAGAGGATGCCAAGAGGGCTGAGAAAGACAAAATTTTTACCACCTACTCACGAAGAACAAGGAGGACACCAAAAACTCAGCTGCAAGAAGACCAGTTTGAATCTCATGCACCTGCACAAATGGATGTTGGGAGTGGTGACCATTCACTACCAGCACCAGAAGTTGACATGGAGGTAGAGAGCCATAACAAACAGGAAAAATGTTCACCACCTCCCACCAAAAGACAGAAGAAATTAGAAAAACAAATTGAAGAATTGAAGGAAGAGCTCATGGAAGCTAACATGTTGGAAAAAGTTATTAAAAGGGAAAATGAAATGCTCAGGGCGCAAAGCAAAGAAACACAGAAAACAAATGAAAAGCTAAAGGAAAGAATCAGTGAGTTGGAGACCGAGCAAACTGAGATTTCCAACTGGGCCACTAAGTGGTACAATCAGAAGAAGGCTCTTAAAGAAAAATATAAAAATTTAAAGCAGGAGCTCAAGGGACAGAAAGACCACCAGGTGCAGAAGAATGTAGATACCTTGCTCAAGGCAGCAGAGATCCATGCAGGGACAGAGTTCAAGGGGAGTACTTCTGGGGTAGCATGAGGACATGCTAAGTCCTTAAGTCGGGGAGAGATGTTGGTATCATCCCAAGACCCTTTTTCCTTCCCAAAAACATATCATTTATCCATACATTTTCATCATATATCCCTCAAAATCCTTGAATATTGATTATTAATCGTTTTATAGTTATTAAATTGCATAGAAATTAATTTAGGGGTTTTATGTTCAAGAATTGGAAGTTTTTTATGACATGGTTACAGGAAGTACCTACATCCTGTAATGAGCTTATCGTTTGACATGTGGCGCAGCAGATGAGCTAGAATGAAAGGCATGGGCAAAAAGCAGAATGTCCAAGCATGGACAAACACCTATCTCCCAGCCAAATCGAACCTCCTATGTATGCGGTCAACTCAAGTCAAAGCAGGGCACTCTGACAGACAAAAGCAGCAACAACATCGTTCCATTTTCATTTTAGTTTTTTTTTTTCTTTTTGAAACACTTAGCATGGAAACATTTTGAAAAGGCTTATGTGATAAAAGCGGCAACAGCCGAATGTACATTCATTGTATCGATGACATGGCTGTGCGTACGCATATGTAAATACAGTCAGGTTAATGTTTGAAGGTTTAATCGTTGAATCGTTTTCTCAAAACAGAGTTTTAAGTTAATACAAAGACCTATTCACAGTCACGACGTGTGTATACCTCTTGCATTGATTTGATAGCTGATCGGTTATAGCCAGTGTACCCTTAGGACGCGGACGGGCCCTGCGTTCTTCGATTGGTATACTGTTCATTTGTTTTGTTACATTTCGGTTATCACATGTTCGCACAGTATTTATATTGGATTTGATTTATATAGCATATGGTTTGCATCACAGTTACGATTACATAGCTTTCGATTTACACAGCTTATGGTTTGCATAGAAGTTACATAGCTTTTGATTTCTATAGCCTTTGATTTTCATTGCACGTATATGGTGTGCGCTTATGAATGGTTTATGGTTATGTTGAATGGTCAGCACTAGGATCTGGAAGGGAGTCTTGTAAGGGATTCGATCCCTGTGTGACTTATAGAGACATTATCATAAACTCTGTTTTGTTTCACAGTTCATTTATGTTCTCTTTATATAGTTTGATAGTGTAAATATCTTTGCATGCTGTGTGTGTTTACCAAACAAGGGTTTTCTGGGTGATATCTCTGTAAGGAGGTTAAAATCATTGTTACAGTCATACACAGTACTTAGGTTCATGGTTTGATTTGATAGATGCATCTCATAACAAGCACTGTAATCAA
The DNA here is from genome assembly GCA_031772625.1 of Pinus tabuliformis. Lineage (NCBI taxonomy): Eukaryota > Viridiplantae > Streptophyta > Pinopsida > Pinales > Pinaceae > Pinus > Pinus tabuliformis. The sequence goes on from CM062813.1 coordinate 1,090,160,465, forward strand.
GCATATCAGTAGGGTAATCTAGGTGTGTGAATGATAGGCTACATATTCCGGTCTTCCGTAAAGAAGCCTTGTAACCTACATCATAATCACTTGGCCAGAGATTCTTTATGTCTATATATTTTAGACCACGCCTCTAAGCTTACGCACCTCGGTCGATATTAAATATAGAGTCTAGTCTAGTACCCTAGCTGGAACCACTACAACTTCCATGCCGAAGAAAGGATCGGAGATAAAATGGACAGCTGCTTCAAGAAGCTCTTTTGAAGCCATCAAGAAAGCTATCATGGAAGCTCCCACTCTAATCAGCCCAGATTACACTAAGGAGTTTTGTATCTTCTCTTTTGCCTCTTATGATACATTGGCAATAGTTTTGTTGCAGAAAAATGATGAAGGCACCCCGTGGCCTTTTTCAACAAAACTCTAAGGGATGCTGAACTAAGGTATGACCTTATTGAGAAGCAAGCTTATGCTCTCATAGAATCTTTGAAAGCATTCAGGATTTATATTCTGCATTCCAAAGTAATTGCATATGTGCCCTCAGCCTCAGTGAAAGATGTCTTAACTCAGCTAGATATTGATGGAAAGAGGGCAAAATGGATTGCAAAATTCATAGAATTCGACATAGAGGTGAAGCCCACTAAGCTTTTCAAAGGCGAAGGCTTGGCTAAGCTCATGGCTGAAAAAAATTGCAGCTTGTTAGACATAAATTTCATGGGTCTAAATTCTTGTGATGAGCAAACAAAGGGAGCATCAGAAGAGCAAAAGCAGAATCAGTCCTTGGCTAAAAATCTAGCTACATGCGAATGGTATTCCAACATAGTTCATTTCTTGTAGAAGTCGGAAGTTCCTCCAGGGCTTCATTCAAGTCAATCTCGTACCACTAGACTCAGATCATCCAAATTCTACATTGACAAAAATCTACTAGACCAAGTTATAATTAATTATTTCCTATGTGTCTGAATATCCTAAAATCCCCCCTTAAGAACAAGTTGGGATATGATTGAAGGATGTACAAAGATGACATAATAGGAGAAGGAAGGAGGTATTAGAGCCTATCCCCCTTTAATGAAAACTTCCTGAACTCCAACCATAAAAAGTGTTTAGTAAACTTCGCCTCTGTGAGAGGCTTTGTAAAGATGTCGGCAACTTGATCATTGGTTGAACAATATTGCACTTCAATAACATGATCATAAATGAGCTTTCTGATGAAGTGCATGTGTAGTTCAATGTGTTTGTTGCGCTGATGTTGGACTGGATCTTTGCATAGTTGAATGGCACTTAGATTATCACACCAAAGTGTAGTCTGATGCTACTGCTGAAAATGTTAGAAAATTATATATTACAAAGCAATGAAACACATAAAATATTGCAGAAATATAAACACAGAAAATGCATAAAACAAGAGAGACACAGATATACGTGGTTCACCCAGTTTGGGCTATGTCCACGAAGAAATAGACAATCCTTCTTTTATTATATTATCCAACAAACTAAAGAGATACAACCTACATCAGATCTGTTGCAACTCCCTCTTCGCTCTCAATATCCTCTCTCTTCCTCACTCAGAATACAGATATACATAGACACAATACAATTCCCTCATATATAGCAAGGCATTGCCTTCTAGGGCAACAAACCCTAAATTGTACATAACTTCTACCATCAGATCTCCGGCTAATGAACGGACCATATTGACTACGAAATTACAATATTTTACAACATTTTAGCTTCGGGGGCGCTGCCCTTGAAACCCCCCGCCAAGGGGGGGCTCCCAAAAGGTCACAGCTGCCCCCCTGGAACCCCCCTGCAGCGAATATTTTACGGGCGACATTGCCACCCAATTTTGAACTAGGGTCCAATGCAATGATACCTTTGAATACAGAAGATACTCAAGCTCCAAACCCAACATAAAACAAAACTTTGACATGATCTAACAAAGCCACAGGGATTCCTTACTAGCTTCAATGACACCACGATACTTTTCTTATGATGAAGAAAGAGAAATGACACTTTGTTTCTTGCAAGCCCATGTAATAGGTCTAGAACCAAGAGTGAAGACATAACCTGCAGTAGACTTCTAATCATCAGGGTCACCAGCCCAATCAAAATTAGTGAAACCAACCAAAAGAGGCGATGCTTCTACATTGTAATGAATCCCAAACTGAATTGTACCTTGAACATAACAAAGTATTCTTTTAGTTGCTTTCCAATGAATTTCATGTGGGTTTTTCATAAACCGAGCAACAAGGCCAACAACAAAGGAAAGGTAAGGACAGGTATGGGTCAAATGCAATTTTTTTCCAACAAGCTGACGATATAAGGTTGCATCAACTTCAGGTATTACACAGTAATTTGTCATTGTCCTCATCTCAGTCCCTATACTGTGTCATGTATCAAATAAACATGTTCATATCTTCCCACTCATGTCAGAAGATTAAGCAAATTCTCTTTGATGCTGAAAATTGACCCTTATTCCCTAAGTTTCTGCCTCGTCACGAGTAAGCCATTAATATACGCGATGATCCCTTGTCATGAACAGTCTCATCGCGACACCGTCGCAGGTGTACACATGTTTCCCGCGATGGTCGGATTTTAGGGCCCGGCGTGAGGCTCCTAGCTATTTATTGCGACGATTGGTCTGCATGGATTGCCCCCTTGTGATGCCGTCGCTGAGACTTAGTTCATGCCTAGTGGCGATCCAAATTTGGCAAATTTGTTCAAACAGTCGGCCTTCTGGATGTCTCTAGAGCTGATTGTTGGGTCAGTTTGGGTTGCCCTTCCTCCTCTGGGATGGTGGTTCCAACTCTTGTGCAACCTCCCTTGAGGATAAGCTCCCTCTCCCTCATTTCATGGAGACTCCTTCTCCTATAAAATCACTCACCATTGCTATGATCTGCTAATTCTTTTGGTTGGACAGTGTTGATGGGTCTTTTGAGTTTAGTAGATAGCTTTGGTGTAAGTGTGACAAGTGTGGAATTGCTAATATTTTTCTAAGAGGTTTTGGAGTGCCTTAATCTTGTATTAAAGCTTGTGAGTGAGAGAGTTTTTTTCTATTTGGGAGACCCATTCTTGAGAGTGAATGCTTGAAGAAACATACTGGCTGGACCCTCCGAGAAGGCTTGCGACGTCAAGATTTGGTTGTAAGCTTTGCTCTTGATTCATTTTAATACAATCAATGATGATTTCCTATATCTTATGCACAATCTACTTGATAGCTTATGATTTCTTGACTTTATAAGTAAATAGATCATTGTTGTTCTCGGTTACGTGCTTTGTTTTTTTCTTGTGGTGTTTCAGGTTGATTTCTCATTAAGGAGAAAGAAACAGAAGTTGGAGCAGCGTAACGGAACATCATCAACCACCGGTTTGAGGTAGGCATCCAATGATGACTATTTAAGGGAATCAAGTGTTGTTTTGTCTTTGCTGTGACTAGACCCACTCTAGGGCTAGAGGGGTTGCCTTTGTCCGCAGAGGGAACACTTTCCTACTTCACAAGTTGGTGACTCCGCTGGGGAGTCCTTTGTGTGTTTTTCTCTTGTTTGATTTTGTTTGCTTTTGATTTAGTGTCTCTTGAATTTTGGGGTTAAACCATCAGTTTTTGGGTTACTTGGGTCAATCTGGGAATTCCCCTTACTGTCTGGAAGAATAGCCTGGTGTTTGGTTGGGAGTTTTTTACTTGTTTTCCCTTGTTTTCGAGCTCATCGCTAGAAAAATCTTGACAGTCGTGACGACGTCACCCTGTGTTTGTTTTGTAAACTTATGCATCGTTGAATCTTGTCGTATAGTCGCAACGATTCTTGAAATCGAAATGTCGAGGAAGATAGGTGTACTCCCACGACAACGTCGCTTTGTTTTTGTGACTATTGGCTTATCGTCACTAGTTGCTGGTTATTATACCCGCGACGATTCCTGTGTAAGTTGTTTTTACAACTTCACCTCCTGAATTCACCAGTCTTGTTTATCCCCTGTTGTTTTCCTCTCACCCATCAGCTTGTTTTAATTGCTTTTGGTTAGGGTACTGTCTCTTTGGTTTCATTGAGTGAATCTTGTGTTTTTAGGCCTTGTGACCTAGCTCTTTCAAGTTTTTGAATCATTTGTCTGGGTTGCTTGTCTATCCAAGGTTCATCCACAACCATCTTATTGATTTTCTTGAGGCTTTTTCGTTGCTTGTTTCTTGCTGGTTGATTTTTAGTGTCGATTATTGAACCAATTTTTGATATTGATTCGATTTCTTCACTACCAAGCATAGATCACAATTGTTTGGATCGATCAGTTCACACTTGCTTGTTTGTCTCTTTAAATTCAAAACAATCAAAATCAAAAGATTGCATTCATTTAGTATACAAAAGTGAAAGTACACTTGCTTTTCAAATTTTCATGCTTAAGAAATTGGAAAGCAAATTTTAAAATTCTCTCATTAGTAGTGTCGATGCATTGTAGGATTGGTGTGTTAATGCATTGTGTTTCTTAGTGCTTGCATTTGCTTGTCTTGGTTTTGTCTTGGTTTGGGAATGAACTCTCTACCTTTCTGTAAGTAGGTGTTCATCGAAATGAAAGATGCTTTACTCATTCTAGTTGCATCCTAGGGTTTTTGATATACATACGGTAGGGCCTAGAAATTGAAACCTAATTCAAGATCAACTCTAAAATGAATTGAATGAACTTAACAACGCATTGGAACTTAACGCACATTATTTAGAGGTCTAGGCTAGAGACGTGCTCCGGTGTCGTTAAACCTAGTCACTATTGCTTTCGCTTAAGGTTGGGTGATTCCTCCTTCTGTGACTCAATAGCTTCTAGTACGGACTTGTGCTCCCAGTACCATTGAGTATATATCGGGACATCTCACTAGGTTATCATCCTACATCCATAGGAAGCCATGTATGCCTCCTTACAAACCGTAACGCACCGAACACAACATTTGGGAAGATTGACTGTCGTACGGAAAGTCCTTGGTCATTTTTTCTTTCATTTTATCACCAAGGTGTATATGCAGTTTTACGGGTTGTTTGGTAAACCTTTTGCCTAGCTCTCCAGAGTAGTCACTTTCGTTCCTTTTTGACTCCTTAAAAGAAAAGGTCCATCTGAGCACTTGTCCTTTCAGGCTCATTAAATATTCGAAGGTGACTAGAGTCATCTTTTGTCCTTTTCTCGACTCTTTAAAAATGAAAAGGTCAAGTTCTGTTCCTGCGTCATAAAATTTATTCGACCACGTTCACATTTACCTTGTTAAATCTTGATTACGTTTCAGTTTGCGTAGGATTGTTTTCCTTACTCGTTTATTTTTCCCTAGAACTTTTGAGTTAAATCATCCTGGCGGAATCACCGATCCCGTCTCCCTACCAAGTGACCAAGGCTCTCCATCTTCTGTCGCTTTTGAGGTACCGGTTGTTAGTGATACTCTTCTTGTTATTCCGAGTATTCAACTGCTTAACTCTCGCGCTTTGGAAGACAAGTTTTACGATATTCATTGGAACCCTATTTGGGAACCTTCCGAAGAAGATTTCCCTATTACTCCTTTTGGTGTTTCAGTCCCAATGTCTTCCTTTGACATGGATGAGACGACGCTTGTCTCTGGTGAAGAGACCTTTATGGCAAGTGGTGAAATTCCTATACCTATGGAAACTTCACCCTTCCGTGTCACCCCTCTTGGTATCACGTTTCCTTTACGCTACCATGCTTTGGCTGATATCATGAGTTCCAGGTCTCCCCTTACAAGTTCCATGTGGTCTCGTACCATCACTCCGACCTCAGAACCTTTCACACCCCAGATTCATAATGTGACTATCACATCTGTCTCGACTATTCCGACTGTTTGTGTGGCTTCTTCAACTCCCATTGTTAGTGTCGTCACTGCATCTTCGGTCGTAACCACTATTGCCGGACCTTTAGTTGGTCCTACTGATGGTGGTCCGTCAACGTTAGTGTATGGAGTTGTTAATCCCACCCATAGTGTCCCACCTTCTTCCGATTCAATTTCGGAAGGGTGGACATATGACCAATACATGCATGCTCTTTAGAATCCAGATCCATAGAATCTGTTTCATTACTATGATTCTCGAGGAGCCCATATTTATCACCCTAGATCCATCCCATCTCAGCCTGCGGTTGAGGTTTCGGTTTCGTTATCTGTTGCTTGGGGCCCGACCAGTTATCACGGTGGCCAAGCACAGCCTTCAACTTTTCAAGGTCCACCCTATCACGATCAGTCATCTTACGGGCAGCCATCTCACGGAAAACCGTATTACGGGTAACCTTATCTAGGGCAACCTGTTGGCCCACAAGGAAATCCCTTACAGGGAAAACCTTCGGCCTTCAGTGGTTCCTCTTTTACCTATTTCGGGCAACCTTCTGGTAACCCAGGACAACCTTACATCCAACAAGGCCAACCTGGTACCCAGCAAGGTCACCCCTCTGGACAAGTAGGTCAGCCTCAAATCCAGCAAGGCCAACCCACTGTCCAGCCTGGTCCATCTTCTGGACAAGTTGGTCAGCCTCAAATCCAGCAAGGCCAACCAATTGTTCAGCCTGCTCAACCATCTGGTCAGTCAGGTCAGCCTTCGGTTTTGCAACCTCAACCTTCTGGGAAAATGGGCCAACCTTAGTCTCAACTAGGCCAACCTTCTAGCCAAATGGGTCATCTTCAGTTTATGCAAGGACATCTTTCTGGATCCGCTCAGCCGGGCACTCAAACACTCATTGCTTCTCAAGCTCCACCCGGTTTTTAGACCCAGTCTGGGCTCCAGACCCAATCTAGTCTCCAAACTCAAGTTGGCTTTCAAACCCAACCTGTTTATCAAATGTAGCCTGGACCCCAGGTACAGTTTGGAACCCAGCTGCCATATGGTTTCCAGTAGCCCCAAGGTCAACCTCAAATTGCCCCATACCAAAATTATCAGCAGCCATAGGTTAATCCGTATCAGAATTTTCAGCAACCATATGTTGCTCCTGTTGGTCAGGTTGGTAATCAGTGGGCCACTGGTGGTTAAAACCAGGGGCAACCATCCGGTTACAATTATAATCCATATGGACAAAACCCTTACGGAAAATCCCCTTATGGGCCAAATCCATCCGGGCAAAATCAATGGGGGCAACCAAGAACTAGATGGAACTCTAACGCTACTTCTTACTCGCGGCCTCAGATGTCCTTCAACCCTCAATTACCTTTTTGGCGATGTTGGAACTACCGGATGTGTCCAATCTGACAAATGATCCCATTCTTCATAACCCATATTGGCCACCGGTTCCAACTAAGATTTCCGACGATTGTCCCAAATTCGACAGTAAGTCTGGAGAAGATCCCCAAGCTCATGTCATGACCTATCACCTATGGTGTTCATCTAATTCATGGCTTGACGATTCCATCCGGCTCCGTCTATTCCAACGGACTCTCACTGGCTCTGCTGCAAAATGGTATATTGAGCTAGCTCGCGAAACTTTCAGTGCTTTAACTTGCTTGCTATGGAATTTTTAACTCATTTTCAGTTGCCGATTCGATATGAAATGGGCACACACCTCCTAACATCCTTGAAACAGGACATGGCCACACATATCTCCAATCATATCCATGAATGGAGGAGGTGTCGTTGTCTAATTAAATTCTGGATCCCCGATCAACTTTTGACTTATTGGTTTACAACCTCGTTCGTTGGTCCGATAGCCTATGACATTGCTATGGGGGCATATGTAACTGAAGAGCAAGCTATTGCACATGCTCAGTATCTTGACTTGGTTTACTCCCAGTCCAGTACGCTATATGATTATTTTCCTGATGCTCCACGGCCTAGAACTTCCAAAGCTTCGTCAACACCATCTGTTGACGATGTCATTGGTTTCGTTAATGCATCCCTCAGAAAATCTTCCGCGAACGCTGCGAAGCAAAAGTCTACTACTCCAAACGAAAATGTTTCTCAGGCTTCACCCAATCCTGGTAAAACTTTCGAAGTTAACGTCGTCCAGTCCACCGCGACAGACAAAACTTCGAAAGGTAAGAAGGGAAAAGGGAAGAATAAATCCGATCAACCAAAGCAGGATCCCCCTAAGCCTCCAGCGGAAGAAGGTGCTAAGAGCAAGCCTAAGTATCCTTGTCTCATTTGTGATGAAGATCACTATACTAAAGATTTCCCTAGGTGGTTTGAGGTTAGTCGTTTGTTAAAAGGCACCCCTGGGACTCCTGCTATGCTCAAAGAGCCTTTTCCCTCGCAATAGACTCAAATGGTGGCTGATCAACCTCAATCCTCTTCCACCTTTGGCTCTCAAGTCTTCATGGCTAGGACGATTCCCATCCATATTAGTACACGGTCAAAAGAATATCCTTCACCCGCCGAGAAGGAAACTGAAGTCCCCTCTAGTATTCCTTCATCCAGTACTGGTCCACTCCATATCGAGCGACCTAGTACTGAGTCAGTCATTCGACCTCCTCCCAAAGGAGTGCTCCGGAAGTCTTCCTACAACCCTAATGCTCGTGCTGCACAACATTATAGCATCATTGACGACTTAGCCCAAGCTCCTTCGACTATGTCTGCATTGGAAGTCCTCCAGAGCTGTCCCTCCTAGAGGAAGTCTCTGCTATCAGCCATTGGTGGCATTGACTTGGCCGACTCGAATTTGATCACTTTTGACCTGGATAATCATGTACCGAGACTGCCTCACCAGATTGCCTTCCTCATTCAAGTCATCATCAACTCTAAGAATATTCACCGCACTGTTATTGATGAGGGCGCTTCCACTTGCATCATGTCTGTTGCTTGTTGCAATGCTATTGGTTCTCCAACCCTGAGTCAGTCTCCCAATACCTTGGAAGCCTTTGATGGGAGAGATTCCTGTCATTATGGTATCCTCCCGCGTTTGCCTATTACCCAGGAAGGGTGATGTCATGCCGTTGAGTCCTGCCGAGCTCAACTATGTCAAAATTGTTTCTACCTCGGCTTCGTCTTCTGAACCTTCTCCTTCGAGTAGAGCTCTTGACACGTATATACAATCCCCTTGGCTTGGAGATAGTGCTTCTTCAGATCCCTTACAGGAAATCTTTCCTTCTGATGAAGCGATTATCGAGACTATGTCTTTCGAGGAACCTCCTTGGTTTGATCATCACCATCGTTCCTCGTTTCTCCCTAGCCATGGGGCTATGATTACTTGTCTTGAGCAGTTTGCTTCCTGTGTCCCCTCCCAACCCCTTCAGACACCTATTCAAATCCATCAAGTTTTCTTTGAAGGCAATATGGGGAACATTACGCAAACCATACCTATCGACATCTCTATTAAACCAAGGGTTGTCGAGAATATTCACATCAGAGTAACCTGTACTCTAGAGGAGATTCAACTTTATACCGATCTTTTTAGAGAATTTCGTGACGTTTTTGCTTGGTCATATGAAGAGATGCCCGGAATTGATCCTAGTATCATGGTGCATGAAATACCTACGTATCCGGGTGCTAAACCTGTTCGACAGTGTTTACGCCCCGTGCACCCCCGAAAGGCTGCAGCTATTAAAGGAGAAGTTGAAAAACTTCTTAAAGCTGGGTTTATTTACCCTATCCCACTCACTGATTGGGTTTCTAATATTGTCCCTGTGACCAAGAAGCAGGGCACTATTAGGGTTTGTGTTGATTACTGCGACATTAATCGTGCCTGTCCCAAAGATAACTACCCTACGCCTTTCATTGACCAGCTCATTGATGATTGTGCTGGAAGTGAGATTTATTCGTTTATGGACGGATTTTCTGGTTATAACCAGATCAATATATCGCCAACAGATCAACACAAAACCACCTTCATCTGCCCGTGGGGTACCTTCGCCTATAAGAAACTCCCTTTCGGTCTTAAAAATGTCGGTGCTACCTTCCAACGCGCAATGTCTTATGCATTTCATGATATTCGTCACATTGTGCAGCCTTATCTGGATGACCTTCCGACCCATTCAGCAAAGTGCCATGACCATCCAAATCACCTCCGCGAAATTTTTCTTCGCTGTCAACACTATCGTATCCGTCTTAATCCACATAAATGTGTCTTCTGCGTTGAATCCAACAGACTTCTTGGGTTTGTCGTCTCCAAAGAGGGCATCCGCCTGGATCCCCTCAAGGTTGAAGCCATTTTGAATCTTCCTCCTCCTACTTCTTTGCAACAATTGCAGAGTTTGCAGGGTAAAGCAAATTTTTTACGTCGTTTTATTCCAAACTATGCTGAAGTTGCCAAAGGCTATACGTAGTTATTAAAGCGGGATACTCCTTTGTTTGGGATATTGCTGCACAAGAGTCATTCGAGCAACTCAAGGCGCTCCTTGTTTCTGCTCTGTTGTTACGTCTGCCTAATTATCACCGCGACTATACTCTTTATCTAGCCACCACCAATAGCACCATCGGCATGGTTTTAGTTCAAGACGATGATGATGGTATCGAGCATGTTGTCTATTATCTCAGTTGCAATTTACTTGACACGGAAACTCAATATGCCTATGTTGAGAAGCTAGCATTGGCAGTTGTTCATGCTGTCCAACATTTCCGCCATTATATACTATTGCATACCACGATGGTGATTTCTAACTACAACCCGATGACATACATCTTGTCACGTCAGTTGCTGGGGGGAAAATACTCGAAATGGATTGTCATCCTTCAAGAGTTTGACTTGGAGTTTACTACGACCAAGTCTAAGAAATCCCTCATTTTCGCTGAATTGCTCTGCTTGCTACCATCCACTACCACACCCTCTCGATTAGAGGACCATATTCCGGACGAGTCTCTGTTCTTGATCAGCACCCTTGATCCTTGGTATGGGGATATTATTGTCTACCTTTAGACGTCCTCCTTTCGTCTTGATCTGTCCAAGGATGCTCGGCGACGTATTCGCCATATTTCACAGCCTTATCGCATTATCAGAGACACCCTGCACCGTCTCAGTGTTGACTCTGTTCTCTGCCGTTGTCTTATGTTCAAGGAAGCCGAACGAGTTTGAATGACTGCCACTCTGGCGCCTGTGGCGGTCATATGTCCGGGTATGATACTGCCCAAAAGATCCTCCGCGCTAGTTATTTTTGGCCATCTATTTTTAAGGATTGCATTCTCGCCGTCTGCTCTTGTCATGCGTGCCAAATATACCAATGGAAGATGCATGCGCCTCCCTCTCCTTTACACCCTGTCATTACCATCGGCCCTTTTGCCAAATGGGGCATTGATTATATGACCTGTAACCTTCGCTCGGCCAGGGGGCATGGGTATATCATCATTGCCATCGATTATTTCACGAAATGGGCTGAGGCGATGCCTACATTATCTAATGACGGTAAGACAACGACTCAGTTTTTATTCAATCATGTAATTTCTCGATTCGGAGTCCCTCAGGCTATTTTCACTGATCACGGTTCTCATTTCCGTAATCATATGATGACTGAGTTAACAACCCAGCTGGGCTTGCATCATGATAGTTTGACGCCATATTATCCTCAGTCCAATGGCCAAGTAGAAGTTGTCAACAAAGTCCTGGTCACAATGCTTTAGCACGCCATTGACATGCACAAGTCTAACTGGCATTTGATGTTGTTTTATGCCTTATGGGCCTACTGAACTTCAGTGAAGGATGCCATCAGATTCACCCCGTTTCAATTGGTTTACAGTTTGGAGGCTACCCTTCTGATTGAATGTGAGATCCCTTCTCTTAGATTAGTTGTCGAATAGCTCCCAAACACTACTTCGGTAGAAGAACTTCTTCTTCACCTAGAGCAGTTAGACGAGACCCGTCGACTAACCTCTTTAGTCATTGAAGCACAGAAGAAGAGAGTGAAAACTCACTTTGACGAAGTTGTCACCCTCATTCTTTCATTGAAGGAGACTTAGTCTTGCTCTACGATCAAGCAAATGATAAGCTAGGGAAGGCAAATTCAAGCCTATGTGGCATGGGCCTTACATTGTGAAACGTGTTTTGCAAAAAGGGGCCTATGAGCTGATCGATTATGAAGGGAATCCTCTAGATAAGCCCTAGAATGGGCTTTTTCTTAAGAAATATTATGCATGAACTTCATGCATCTGCTGTGTACATACGTGTGTTTGCATGTGTGGCTTGGTGTGTAGGCATAATTTCCACTTATTGTGTCTTTTTACTTCTTGTGCAGATGTCTGGTACACCTTACGTTGGTTTCGCTGATGGTGCCTGTCATAGTACCTGGAACCTTTCCTCTACGGCATGGGTGATCTACAATCCTCACAGTGAGTTAGTAGACCTTCAAGGTGTTTGTCTAGGTTGCACCACAAACAATGTCGCTGAATATAGCGCTATCATTGAATTATTGACTGAGGTTGTTAACCTCGATATTCGTGCATTGGTTGTGAATCTGGATTCTCAACTTGTTGTCCACCAACTTAACGGGTGTTATTCTGTCAGAGATCCTCGGATTTTAAGGTTGTATTTACGTGTCAAATTATTGGAAAGAAATTTTGATTTTATCACATATCAACACATTCCAAGAAGATTAAACACATTAACTGATGCATTAGCAAATCATGTATTAGACAGACATTTACGCAACATGTAATCAAACATTGTATGAAAGCATTTAGACACAGTAATAAACCATAGATAGCATATATAAATATATAAATATATATATATATATATATATATATATCGTGTGGTGCACCGAGGCGCTCAAAAATAAGTGTGTATGTCAAAAAATAGAGTTTGTGTTCACAATACATCTGAGACACATGTCTCTCAAAAATAGCATAAGGTAAAGCCTAGGTGTCTACAGTGGTGGGTTCTACTTCCTATAGCAGACCATCGCCCGCACAACTCGTCTCAAGAGCCTATGTATCCTAGGTGTCACACCGACTGTATGTCTCTGATACTCCACCGGGACCTCCTCAACCCCCCTGTAATCTGGGATCCCATCAGTCAAGCCCTCAAGGTTATGGGCAATCTCCTCCTCTGTGTTACCACTCGGGCGAACTAGAGCCAACTCTCTGTTTCTCTCCCTCCATGCCTTAGGTGCCAGTCCCACGGGTCTCTCCGGTCCCACATCTGCAAGTAACATAGAAATGACAATTAAGACATGCATGTGAAAATCCAAAACATTATAAAAAACAAAACACATAAATAGTGTGATGTTTGACCAAGTATTTTACCTCCCTCATTCCTTTGCTCGCTAGGTGGGAGCAGCATGTCAGGATCTCCTCGGAAATCTGTGCCAGCATACGACCAATCCTCGATGATGATCTTTTGACGATCCAGCCACTCCTGAAACAGTACTCCCCATGATACTGGCCAACCACCACCTCCTCGTGGCATCACATGTGCCCATCGGGTGATGCGAGTCTCTCACGGTCCAGGCACATACAGGTCCATATCCTGTAGCTGAAGTGATGGCACATGCTCCAGCATGAACGATATCAGAATGGATCCATATCCAAACTATTTGATCTCCCCTCATCGGCACTTAGTAAGTTGCCTCTTCATGTTAATGGACACGACATCGGCCCAGTTTTACATGGTCGGAGTGAGGCAATCAAGGGCCAACCGCAAGTGGGTCTTCGTTGCCTCATGTTGTGCTTGAGACCTCGCTGCTCTCGTAACCATAAACAGTACTGAGTGAAGGGTCAAATCCCCCACTGTTGGGATCTATAGTTTCCCGCCAATGGATGATTTGCGCGCCCCTGGGCACACCCGCGCTATCAGCATATCAAGGGTCTTACCGGTAGCCCATACACCCTCCATGATTGGTCTCTCACCACGATGAGACAAACCAATCAAGAAATATATGTCCGTTGCGTCAAACTCAATGTCTTTACCACGGATGACGAACTTCCCCTCTGTCGGGTTCCATGAGCGGATCAGCAGCTCGAGCAAGTCAGGTTGTGCCCGAAGGTGTGGTGTAAGGAAAAATTTCAATAATCCACAATCACGTAGGGCTCTTCTGCACTCAGGGTTGTTAAATGCTTGTTCGTTGTTGTCATCGTGGGTTCTCTCTTGCCATACAAATGCCATTATTGCCCTGCATTGAAGGAAAAAATAATTAGAATCTTTTCCATGAGCTTAAATGCGCAATTTATAAAAAATTCAATCTTTACGGCACCGTCGCGACTGTTTTTCAAACAGTAGCGACGGCTCAAAATCAGAGTTCATTTTTCCTTGATCATCACGATAGTACACGTGTCTCTAGGGACCCTTTTTATAGTGATTTTTCCAAAATTTTAAGGTTTTGCACTATAGGGTTTAGGGTTTCTCCATTTATTTTAAGTTTTTATTTAGGGTTTTGAGTTTTTAACCTAATTTCCATGTCTATAATGCATTTGTATTGAATGGGTCTTATGATGTGGTTTCTTTTGTGCAAAACCAGGGATAGCGGATACATTTAATGAGTCATATATGCTTGGTCCATATTTTCTAAAAGTCTTCTTTAAGCCCTTTTCCGACTTACAAAAGACGAAAAGATTGCCGAGTTTTTCCCTTTTAACTCGTTAAACGGAATAAAAGGCGGTCCACTTTCAGCTCTTTTCTAATCGTATAAACATGAAAAGATCGCCGGACTTTTGTCGTTTTGAGTTCGATACTGGTTATGAAACGACGTGTCTTCGATCGCTTTTTTACTTTTTCGGATCGGGGCCACTAATTACGAAAATTACTCCTTGATCGTAATGGTCAAGCAGTTCTCTCGAGTATTATTTTATACTTTTTCGGGCTCGAGGGACACAAATTTACGAAAAAGGACCCCCCTGGAGTTTTCTTTTCCGTGTCTTTTTCAAACTCTCTAAACATGAAAAAGACTCCAAGTTTTCCCTATGTCGGACTCGTTAAACCTTGATGACATTGGACTCGTCACCATGACGAGACTCAAGCTTCTCCTCCCTAGGGCTCGTTAAACTATTACTAGGTTGGATTTGTCCAAAGGTCGAACTTATATTACAAGCATATGCTATCCCCTTCAAGCTTGTTTTTCAAAAATAATTGGGGTACTCGCCAGCAATGGTGGGGGAAAATTTGGAAGTCGTCATTGGTTACCTACGGCAGCTAGTCACTCTTGAACATCGACACTTTTGCTTCTCATCAAGTTGGGATATCCTCACATCATCATTGGCCTTCCGGGGTTTTGGGTTTCCATTTTGCCTCATTCTGTTTGATCCATGTTGTCTCGATCAAACCTCTGATCCCTAATAACAAAACGCTGCCACATTCCAGAGTCGTGTCGCTGATATGTTCAAGAGTATAATCCTTCTGCAGTTCACACCCTTACCTCCTCCTCTGATACTCTGTTTCACCATCTACCACTTGTTCCTTATCTCACGTCGTTGATGGGGGAAACATTATATCCCTCTTGCGACGGATCGTCTTCTGTCGACACCAGCTCATTATCCAGGAAGATTGATTTAGAGATCCCCTTCGGTACCTTGGAGCTTGCATACCTCAACGACAAGTTCTTCGCGCTTGACAACAGACTTTCATCATTGGTCTTCAATTGGGTGATTCCACGAGTGTTCAACTTCAGCTCATTTTTCACACTTAGTGGATTATATTGGACAATACCTTGAGAGCCATTGGCATTATTGGTGGTTTCTGTCGCGCTTGTTAATGGTTTTCGTCATTGACCGATAATCAAACGATTTTCTATCATGCTCGACCTCAGCACATTTGTTCGCATGCTAGAATTTGTACTAAGATCGGTTAGGGTTTCAAGACCCCAAACTAAGATTACATATGTTCAGGCTACGTGGATTAGTTCATGATTACATACATGAATCTTTGATTGGATGGCTGTGACCATACCTTTATCATTATATATGGTCTTATCGATTGGGTGGCTGTGTCCATACCACAGACCAAGTTTCATATGTCTTTTGGATGGTTGTGCCCATGCCTAGACTACATGTATTTCACTATCAAAAATATTAGTTATACTTGCGCCTACAGGTTCTTCAAGGTGGTGTTCCAGTTCAGTCATGGTTTCGTAAAGTATTTCACCCCTCCAACTCTCTCGGGCTTCATGCTTTAGGGGGCATCTGTTACGCAGTAATTTGTCACTGTCCTCATCTTAGTCCCTCTCCTATGTCATGTATCAAATAATCATGTTCATATCTTCCCACTCATGTAAGAAGATTAAGCAAATGCTCTCTAATGCTGAAAGTTGACCCTTATTCCCTAATTTTATGCCTCGTCACGAGTAAGCCATTAATATACGCGAAAATCCCTTGTCATGAACAGTCTCATCGCGACACCGTCACAGGTGTACACCTATTTCCCGCGACGGTTGGATTTTAGGGCCCGGCACGAGGCTCCCAACTATTTATCGCGACGATTGGTCTGCATGCATTGCCTCCTTGTGATGTCGTCACTAAGACTTAGTTCATGCTTAGCGACGATCCAGATTTGGTGAATTTGTTCAAACAGTCAGCCTTCTGGATGTCTCTAGAGCTGATTGTTGTGTCAGTTTGGGTCGCCCTTCCTCCTCTGGGATGGTGGTTCTGACTCTTGTGCAACCTCCCTTGAGGATAAGCTCCCTCTCCCTCATTTCATTTAGACTCCTTCTCCTATAAAATCACTCATCGTTGCTATGATATGCTAGTTCTTTTGGTTGGACTGTGCTGCTGTTTCTTTTGAGTTTAGTAGATAGCTTTGGTGTGAGTGTGACAAGTGTGGAATTGCTGATAGTTTGCGAAGAGGTTTTGGAGTGCCTTAATCTTGTATTAAAGCTTGTGGGTGAGAGAGAGTTTTTGTCTATTTGGGAGACCCATTCTTGAGAATGAATGCTTGAAGAAACATATTGGCTGGACCCTTCGAGAAAGCTTACGACGTCAAGACTTGGTTGTAAGCTTTGCTCTTTATTCATTTTAATACAATCAATGATGATTTCCTATATATTGTGCACAATTTACTTGATAGCTTATGATTTCTTGACTTTATAAGTAAATAGATCATTGTTGTTCTCGGTTACGTGCTCTGTTGTTTTCTTGTGGTGTTTCAGGTTGATTGCTCATTGAGGAGAAAGAAACGGAAGCTAGAGCAGCGCAACAGAACGTCATCAACCACTGGTTTGAGGTAGGCATCCAACAATGACTATTTAAGGGAATCAATTGTTGTTTTGTCTTTTCTATGACTAGACCCACTCTAGGGCTAGAGGGGTTGCCTCTGTCCGCAAAGGGAACACTTTCCTACTTCACATTAGGGGAAGTACAAGTGACTGAAAGTTTGGCTCTAGACTGAGAGGGAGAAGGGGATGGCTTACAATCTTCCATGTGAAAGTGGCATAGAAGATCACATACATACTTGGACTGGGAAAGGGAAATACCTTCTTTGGATTGCAAGGCTTGAAGACCAAGAAAATAATGCAAGTGTCCTAAGTCTGTCATTTCAAAATGATTTTTAAGGCTAGACTTCACATGGTTTATAAGGTTTGGATCACTACCAGTAAGGATAAGATCATAAACATAAAGAACAAGAATGATAAGAGACTTGCCCACTTTCTTGGTGTAGTCAGTATTGTCAAAATGACGCCTAGAAAAGCCAATATCTAAAATAAAGCTATCCATTTTGGCATACCAACCCCAAGGGGATTACTTGAGACCATAAAGATATTTCTTAAGCCGACATACAAGGCTGGAATCTGTTTGTATAAAGATAGGAGGTTGTTCCATATAGATTTCTTCATTCAAGTCCCCGTGCAAGAAGGTAGATTTAACATCCATCTGATGGACTTCCCATTTGAAAGTGGCCACAAGAGAAAGAAAAGGTGGATAGATTTCATTTTGGCAACAAGGGAGAAGGTTTCAGTATAGTCAACGCCTTCAAATTGTGAAAAACCCTTAGCAACAAGATGAGCTTTATGTTTATCAACTTTTCCATCTTGTCTAAACTTGGTTCTGTAAACCCATTTGCATCTAACAAGTTTTCGTCCCTTTGTAAGAGGAACAAGGACCCATGTATCATTTTCCAATAATGAATGATATTCTTCATTCATAGTTGTGTCCCAATTTGGATGGCCTGAAACTTCTACAAAGGTGTCAGGATCATAATTGATTGAAGCTTGAGCTAGTAAAGAAGAGGCTCTATCGAACTGAGAACGTGTACGACGTTGATCTATAGGATCACCTGCAAGAGCACCTGTTGCATCTCGAGTAGCGCAAACCCATTTTGGAAGCTGAGGAGCTGAAGGAGGATCCCGAGAAGGTAGGGGAGGATTTTCATCCTCGCTATCATCATCTGGAGAAGGAATACTTTCTGAAGTAGAAGGGATAGAGAGAGGTGGCACATTCACCAAACTAGGCTCGTAGGTCGATATATTTTCAACAGACTTTACATCTCTTCTCATGATAACATTTTTCGATTTAGGTTGAAGAAGCCTATATCCTTTGACATCTTCAGAATATTCAACAAAATCACATTTTTCACTCTTAGGTTCTAAGGCTTTATGTTTCTCATCTAGAATATGGGCCCATGCTTCACTTCCAAAAACACGAAAGTGACTTACATCTTGTTTAATTGAGCTCCATGCTTCTTTTAGAGTGATATTCTTTAAAACCTTAGTAGGAGTGCGATTTACTATGTAATTTTCACAGTTAATTGTTTCTACCCAAAAATTAAGACTAAGTCCTTTAAATTGAAGCATACAATTAGCCATTTCCTTTAAGGTGTGATTCTTCCTTTCAGCTACACCATTTTTTTGTGTAGTATATGTAACAATATGTTGCAATTGAATTCCATGCTCAGTGCAAAAGTTGATGAATTTGTTGTTAACATATTCTCTGCCATTATTAGATCTTAGCTTAAGAATTTGATGTCTAGATTGTTTCTCAAAAAAGGCCTTAAAGGCCAAGAACATGTTAAATACTTCACTCTTGAGTTTTAAGAAGTATACCCAAGTGTGTCTAGAGAAATCATCAATGAAAGTAAAGAAATACTTGTAGCCAAAGAATGAAACAACTGGAAGTGGACCACATAAATCACTATGCACAAGCTCTAAAGGGGTTGAGGCGTGCCAAGAGACACGTTTTTCAAAACTATCCCAATGATTTTTTCTGAGTACACATCCAGAACAAACACCATCTCTGCAAGATACCATAGGAAGACCTGTCACCGTATTTTCTTTACATAGATTTTGAAGGGAGCGATAGTTTAAGTGATCAAATTACTCATGCCAAAGTTTTCTCACTTCATCATTATGAGCAACAAACACCGAGGGAAGAGTTCATGAGCCAAATTTGTTAAACTTATACAACCTTGTATAATCATCAACAATGACAATAGATAAAGTCTATCTAGGATCTCTTAGGTCCTTAATTACAACATCATGAGGTGAAAATTCAATGGTTTTACCTTCACTTGAATGAGTTATCTGATATACAGATAGAATGTTGTAGGTTAAGGTAAGAACACATAATACATCATTAAATTTACCATTGTCTAGATGAATAGTTCCAGTCACTACAACAATAAGAGATCTATCATCACCAACATATATATTTTTGGTGTTACAATCATTTAAAGAAGAAAACATGGCTTTGTTTTTGGCCATGTGATAAGAAGCTCCAAAATCAATGAGCCACTCATGAGAATGAGAAGAAGAAGATACATTTAGTGCATAACCAGACGAGATGCTTGACAACCAGATGCAGGAAGTGTTATTCCTGAAGATGAAGTTGAAGTTGAAGAGTGCTCCAAATGGATGTTATGCTCCTTCATTGTTGCTTCCAAGGCTTCCATCTTCTTAAAGCATTTGGATTCTAATTGGCCATTATGATTACAAAAGTTGCAATGCCTATCAGTATTCTTCCCTTTGTTTTTGGTTGCCTTATCATTTTGTTGAGTTGATTTTTCATTGTGAGACTAAAATGACTTAGGACCATTGTTTGGTTTAGGACCATTCTTTTTAGGATGCTTCTTCTTAGGATTTTTTGAACTTGGTTGCTGCTAGGCTACTAAGGTTTTCTTAGAAGATTTTCTAGTATTAAGAAGACCAAGATGTAAGAAATTTTCTTGCTCTATTATTACAGAATCACGAAAGGCATCAAAAGAGGGGGACTTATAGTCTTGTCCTTGAGAAATAAAGACTTCTCTAGTAGAATGGAAGGTGGAAACAAACACAGAGTAGGTTGGTCCCAACTTAGTAAGAATGGAAAAAATAAGGCCAACATCTTCTTTCTTAACCTTAACACCTTTGAAGAGAAGTTTAACGGTTTTGAACTTGGACAAAAAAACTTCAATGGAAGAAAAATTATTGGGATTCAATGTAACCAACTCATTATCGAGTTGATGGGCTCTAATTTCATTTTTAATTTCAAAAAAATTATTTAGTTGTTTCATTGCTTAATCGGGGGTATCAATTTATGCGATATCAAATCTAAGGTCTGAAGAAATAAACATCCCTATCAACCAAAATGTTTGATCTTTCTTATTTTCCCATTTGGCTTGCTTATCTTCATCTTCAGGTTTAGATTCTTGGCCTGAGGCTATTCAAAGACCTTTAATTCTAAGTAAAACCACAATGAAGGATAGTCATTGGAAGTAGTTGGTGCTATCAAGAATAACTAGGCATGGAATTTCCATTTTAAATGAAACTGAGACTGTATATGTTGAAACTAAGTGTTCCAATGGAAATATCTCAAAATATTAGGCCAACTAAAAAAACGACTCTGAAAACGGCTTCCGGATGAAGAATTTATGGATTTTTGAAGAAAAAAATGTTGAAGATGTTGATGAACTACGTGAATGTTGGGAAGTGAATGATAATGTTATATTGAAAAAAAAAATCCGTCCTTTCCAAACTTAATCTAATTAGCTCACTTAAAAAAGAAAAGGATTACTTTATGTGACTCACTTTTATAAATAAGTGAAAGTCAATTTTACAATGGTACTTTATGAACTATCCACTAAATTGTAACTTAAATAAAAGATATAATGACTTTAGAATTATAAGTGATTCACCTTTTATAATGGGTGAGAACACTTTTACATAAAGTAACTTTAAAACATAAGTTACATGTGCATTTTGAAAAAGTAACTCATCAAAAAGAAAGACTTGAACCCCAAGACCTCTATTCTCATAAAGTAACTTTGGACCAAGTTAGCTAGTTTAAAAGGTTTGTAATTTTTGGAAATGAGAAAAATTGTTTTGTTTTGTTTTTTTTATTTTATTTTTATGAAGCTTTGGAGTGCGGGCTTACTTGAAAAACCCCTTTTTTCTTATAAAAGAAAAACCACACAAACCAAAATGAACACGCAAAAGCAATCCAAGCCTTACGACTTAAAGTTAGATTTGGCCAAAAACTATATATTTTACTCAATGTTTTTGGTTTTCCGAGATCACACTAATGCACAGCGGAAAAGGTCATACGCATGAGAAAAATATTTTCTTTCTGTTTCTGGTCTGCCTAGATTTCACAGAGTCGCGGGGCAAAGAGAATACGTAGAAATGAAAGGTATAGATCTAGTAATAAACCAAATTATAGAGAACTATAAACCGAAAATAAACAGAGAGATAAATAACTATAACTGCAAATAATGACTGTATACCTCCAGATATTAAAAATGACGTAGCTAGGGCTACCAGAAACCTTTTCGCATAAAAAGAAAGGGGTTCCTCACTGGAACATATGCTCCTAACACAATAGAGCAGTCCTCTCAGCCTGAAAGCGGCCAGAAACAATAGATGTACGAAATGACAATCGAATGCAGTTCTACCGCTTCAGATTTGGATCACCAATGGACGCAGCCCTCTAATAGCTCTGATACCATGTAGGAATTTACAGGGTAAGTTCCTTAGACATAACACCAAAGGACACCTCTCACAAACAGATCACATATTAGTACACCAGTATTCTTGATGTGGTTAAAACCCACAAAGATGGAAACAGTCCACGACCTGAGCCAATGCAGCCACTTCAGGCCATTTATTAATGTAAAAGAAAGAAAATTTAGATAAGCTTCTCTCATGAATGGTCACCTAACAAATGACCCTCCATGCTCTTTAAATAGAGATCATGGACCAATCGGGTGGTAAGCCATGGGTCAAGTGTCGGTAATACCGAGGAGAGAATGAATCGTTAGATCACTTCATGTCTAGAACATATTGTGACCATTGGATTATAAGTTACAAAAAGTACATACTAAAGAAACACATTTCACCTAACTATACACTAGACCAAGTTATACTTAATTATTTCCTATGTGTTGGAATATCCTAATAATGGCCCCCTCAAGGAGAGAGAAAAGGTCAGCCCTCTTCTTGTTTCGCGACTAATTTCCTTTGCTAAATGTTTCAAGGTATTCCCGACACTTTAATGCTAGAGGCTCAAATCCCGATGAATTTAATCGCAATCGGAACTCTATGTGATATCACAACTTTGAAATGTTGTCACCTGTTTGATCGTCGATTATGATGCATCGATCTCTTAATGCTCTGATGTCTTAGACCTATGATATGTGAGACCGCTAATCGCATATCGGTGAAATTATTCCACTGTTGTGTTGCACCCTGGATCTCTAATATGCTGATAATCGTGATTTTACCCTTAGGCATTTTCTCTTTGTCTTTTGGTTTTCAAGGGTAACTTCAATCTGCTCTAAATTTTGATTCCAGAGTCCATTTGAGGGGTTCCATATACTGTTGGAAAGCTAATTCCAAGAACTATCCATTAGAGGTATGATTTAGATTTAAGTTATTTTATGGCTTAGAAGATGGCTACAAACCTCTCTACTCTTTTTCCCTATTTTAACAACTGAAAACACATTTTGCAGAGGGGGAAAACGTTGGCTCCACCTGGGGACAGTGCCTTGCTGGAAAGATGTTGAGAACCTGTAGACCAGTAACCTTGACCATTGAGCATGGAGTCAAAATTTATAATGCACTTATACAACCAGAGTATCTCCATGAAACTTTATTCGTAGGGAGTCCTTTACTCATTGAACTAAAATGCAGAAAAGTAAATTCTAACAACTTGAAAATAAATGCTTAACTAATGAGCTTATTTATATACAACTCCTACTTATGTATTAGACATAAATTCACCTAAGTGAGTTCATCTCTCCAATGGTACCAATTAATCATTTGGGTGCTGGAATTTAAAAATCAAAACAAGCATGCACCACAAAAAGTCTTCAAACAAAAAACTTGATACATGCTCCAAAAACAACCTCTGCTGCTGACCTAAGAATGTGGTCATGTAATCAGCTACAGGGTCATAGAACTGACAAGAAAAGTTTGCAGCTACCTTATTTTCATGAAAATTCTATTGACCAATATCTTCTTGGTTAGGGCAGCCACAAATACTGTTCAGCTCCTCAGCCTTAGATTTTTCAAGAAAAGCTTGTTGCTGATCATTTGCTACCCATTTGTCAACAAGCCAACCTTCTTGGAAATCTGCAATAGAATCTTCATTTTCTAAACTGTAAGAATCATAGATTGGAAAGTCTACTGAGAAGTGCATCAGGCAGTCACAGAGACTGCTTGGTCCTTCAACTTTGGGATCTTCTTGAAAAAATTGTTTGTTAATTTTAGGTATGTTCTATGCTTAGAACAATTTATTTATATTTTCACAGTTAGTTCAAAATCTTTTCCAGATTAGCAATCACATCAGAATTAAAGTAAACTGCTGATAGAACATAAACATAAATCGCAGAAGACAAGCCAAGACAAGAGGACACAATATGTGGCGCTAACCAGGGACAAACCCCAATGTGGGGAAACCCTTGATCAATTCTTCTTATATGTTCTTCAATAGTTCAACAAAGAGAGAGAGAGAGAGAGAGATAGTACATTTACAATAGAAGTCAACACTTTGACTTATCTAGATAAGAGCATAGATCATCTCTAAGAAGATGATACGTGAGATCAATTGAAGACATGCTGCTTCAACTAATTCTCCAAGGTGACTCCTTCACCTATTGTTGGGTTGCATTTCATCATCATGCTGCACCTCACTGCGCTGCACAATGCTGCACCCATCATCACTATGCTGCAACTCATCACGCTTCATTAATCATGACTGTACGCATCACTGTATTGCATTATGTGCCACTGTTGCACCATGTTGCCATACTGACCTATGCATTGGCTGCACCTTGCTTGCTTGTTGTCCTTAGTATGCTTGTTGTTGCATGCTAGCTGTCCCTTGCATGCTAGTTGTACCAATACATGCTTGCTGCACTAAGTATCATGTTGTTGTCCCAATATTAGTTTGTTGTCCCTTGCATGTTGCTCTCCTTCTGAGACAGATTCTCTGGCTATTCTGGCAGTTCCCGGCAATTCTAGCAGTTCCTAGCAGTTCTGGAAGTTCCCTGTAGTTCCAACAGTTCCAGCAATTCCAGCTGTTCCCAGTAGTTCTGGTAATTCCAGTTGTTCTGGCTATTCCCAGCAGTTCTGGCTTCTGCCCTCTGCGTCAGCTTTCCTGCTTGTTCTGGCAGTTCCCAGCAGTTCCGACAATTCTAGCAATTCCCGGTAGTTCTGGCTTTTTCCCTTTGCGTCAGCTTTCCCGTCTGTTCTGGAAATTCCAGCAATTCCGGCATTTCCGGCAATTTCAGCAATTCCAACTCTTTCGACTATTTTGGCAGTTCTGGTAGTTCCGACAATTCCCGACAGTTCCGGCTTCTGCCCTCTGGATCAGGGCAGTGTTATCCCTTAGGATCTCTCCTCCTACTAAAACCAAAAGACAAGTAGAGAGGAAGAGATCCCAAGTGTGTTGAAATGACTTGAAGGCCACCTCTATTTATACTAAAACTTTGAGCACAAGTGGGGTTTATTTGGTTGCTGGCCGACCTTGACGAATTGTCCCATAACACAAATAAATTCATATCTCCATGAATACTTATTGGAATCGGATGATATTTAGATCAATACTACACCTCTTGATGAGAGGGATCCAAGAAAAATATCAGCTTCCATTAATAAGATGACCCACATGGAGTTTGCCCTAGTTGCTAATTTTAACACTCCCTCTCAACTAGGGAGAACTCCATTCGCTAATCCATATGTCCAACTATACTATCTCTTCCATCAGTGCCCTGCACTGCTTTGCTCTGCTGAGATCTGCTCTGCTAAGATCTGCTTTTCTTTGCTCTGCTCTGCACTGTTGAACCATGAAGAAGAAGAATTGATCAAGAATGTCTCATACCATTCTCTACTGACCCAAAGTTAGTGTCATCTTGAAGAGAGTGTGTCACATCAATCTTACTGACCCGAAGTTAGTGTTATTGATCCCAGATCAATATCACAAGAGAGTGTCTCAACCCACTAATACTGATCCCAGATCAGTTTCATTGATCCTAGATCAATGGAGGTCAGCCTAGCATAGGGAGTATGGTAGATACAATGATGCGTCCATTGATAGTACTACTATGGTCCCTAACCTCATTTCCCTGCTCATTTATTAGATGAGAGGTACTTCCCATGAGTCCCAGACTGCATGGGTAGGATGGCTCGACAAGATAACTAATCATCCTATCCACGGGAGAACGAATCATCCAGTCCAATGGATGCCATAGAGAACTAATCATCCTGGCCCACAAGAGAACTAGTCATCATGTTCCACAGTTGCCATGGAGAACAAATCATCCTAGCCCACAGGAGAACTAATCATCCTGTTCCACAGTCGCCATGGAGAACTAATCATCCTATTCCATAGTGTCCACGGAGAACTAATCATCATGTTCCACAGTCGCCACTGGGTGTCACAGGGGAAGGTTGAACCTTTTACTCTATACATAGTGCACCACCAAGGGATAGTGAGTCGCCTTGTGGTCACATGTCGCTCCAAGAAGTACCCCGCACCCCCTGGAGCTCCCAGAGCTCAATAAATCATACTTGTCCCTCATAAGAGGGTCTCTCAACGACTCCAAGTCATTCGGGAAAGTCACATATTTGACCTTTCCCCGGAGCTTCAACAAAATGTCTGCAATTTGTACATCAGTCTCAATGTGATGGAGCCTCCTCGCTCATCGACTTACCATATCCCAGATAAGGCAATATCTGATGTCTATCTATCGGAGCAATCATCGAATACGGGATTCCTCAATAATCGAACCCCCCTGGTTGTCACAAAGAATCACAGTGGTATTCATCATGTGTACAAACAACTCACTGATAAGCTTCCACAACCAGAAAACTTCACATGAGATCATACTCATACCTATGTATTCGGTCTCGGTGGTGCTTATGGAAACTGAGTTTTGCTTCCTGCACATCCATGATATCGAAGCAGAATCCAGAGAGAAACAACACTGAGAAGTGCTCTAGTGATCCTCCACACTGCCTGCCCAGTCAGCATTCGAATAATCATGTAGCTTCATATTTCCAGTAGTGTATCTCAATCCATGAGAGATTGTGACCCAAAGATATCTTAGAAGATTCTTGGCACCAATCCATTGAGGCTCAACCAAATATGAGCTCACCATGCTAACTGCAAAACATATGTCCAAACGGATGTTCACCAAGAACATCAATGCAAATGAGTTTATGAAACTCAGAGGCATTTCCCAAATCTAGTTTGGCATCATCACCATATAACTTCTAAAAGTTAAGATCCTCGAGATAGTCACGGGCTTGTTGTTTACCATTCCACATCCAGAATCCAACTCCCTCCTACTTCTGCAAGTGAGAGGGTCTGCACCTGTTTGAAATAGGTCGTCCTCAGAAGGTGTTGGTATGAGAGGTTTATCATCCACAGCCTTCAAATAATGGTTTGGATCGCCTTCAGTCTTAGTGAATCTCAGCTTCATCTAACAGCTATCAATCCTCTCATACTACGCCCGAGGTGTTTTGCTTCAAGCCAT
The DNA here is from genome assembly GCA_031772625.1 of Pinus tabuliformis. NCBI lineage: Eukaryota > Viridiplantae > Streptophyta > Pinopsida > Pinales > Pinaceae > Pinus > Pinus tabuliformis. Next base: position 1,090,187,210 of record CM062813.1, read on the forward strand.
AGAGGGCTTTCTTCCACCTGTATACATGAGATTCCCGATCATGAATCTCAAACTCCTCGGGTTGTTCCAAACCTGTGGACCTGCTACATGAGGGGAATGGTCCCCTTGTAAAATTTTCCTTCAGTACATCTCAGACATGTACCTTCATGCTCTTCTTGAGTTCAGGCATCCTTGTCACCATCTGACTCACAATCGGGTAGGGCCCCAAAGGTAGATCTCCGGAGTTATAGATGTGATATGTTAATTGACATGATCCCCAATGGACCATCCTGCAACTTGATACAAATTGCCAACCCTAAACCCATGAGAAAAAACATCTTTGAAAATTCTATTTTTTTTAACACGTACCTTTCCATCAATGAATGCCACCCTGAAACCTTTGACTTCCATTGCCAAAATGGACACCAGGTTCTTCTTGCGATTAGGTACATAAAATAGATTCTGTAAATGAATCGAGTTACCCTCATTCAATTGAGGGGTAACATTTCCTACACCCTTTCCGGGATAGGTGGTATTGGCTCCAAGTATAATCCCACGATTGTTTCCATCTCTACCAAATTCAAAAGAGCACCCTTCTATCTGATGAGTTGCCTTGAAGCACTACGATCAATAAGCCAGATTCCTAAAGAATCTGAAGGAGAGGGCCAATACAAGATAATGCTTATTTATCTTATCAGAAACAACATTTTATTCTTCATACCTGGGGTTCCTTGCTTTCTCTGAAGAGTTGGTCGTTTCCTTGATGACCTGCATTACCTGTCATTCCTTTGATCATTGAAGATGTCCCTAGAATGATTGTTATCTTCATCAAGAGATGTGTCTCTGCCATTCGGACACTCCTTCGCATAATGGCCGAACTTATTGCAACCAAGGCATCCGCCTTTCCTTCCACCCTTAGATCCGAACTTCCCAATGAAGTGATCTTTAGGTAGGCCATCAGAAACTTCCGTTGCGCCATTCTAATAATATTCTCTGCTTTGACTTCACCCTCGGTGAATTTGAAGAGGGATGAGGAATCCACTGATCATTTTTCCCTTTCCCAATTGTCTTTGGTGATTGCTCTTTCACTTTTTCTTGGGCATTGTCTTCACCTCAGCTCTGATACCATGTTAATTTTAGGTATGTTCTATGCTTAGAGCAATTTATTTCAATTTTCATAGTTAGCTCAATATCTTTTCCAGATTAGCAATCACATCAGCATTAAAGTAAACTGTAGATAGAACATAAACATAAATCGTAGAAGACAAGCCAAGACAAGAGGACACAAGATGTGGCGTTAGTCAGGGACAAACCCCAATGTGGGGAAACCCTTGATCAATTCTTCTTATATGTTCTTCAATAGTTCAACACAGAGAGAGAGAGAAAGAGAGAGATAGTATGTTTACAACAAAAGTCAACACTTTGACTTATCTAGATAAGAGCATAGATCATCTCTAAGAAGATGATACATGAGATCAATTGAAGACATGTTGCTTCAACTGATTCTCCAAGGTGTCTCCTTCACCTATCGTTGTGCTACATTTCATCATCATGTTGCACCTCACTGTGTTGCACCATGCTTCACCCATCATCACTATGCTGCATCTCATCACGCTTCATTAATCATGACTGTACGCATCACTGTATTGCATTATGTGCCATTGCTGCACCATGTTGCCATACTGACCTATGTGTTGGTTGTACCTTGCTTGCTTGTTGTCCTTAGCATGCTTGTTATTGCATACTAGTTGTCCCTTGCATGCTAGCTGTACCAATACATGCTTGCTGCACTAAGTATCATAATATTGTCCCAATATTAATTTGTTGTCCCTTGCATGCTGCTCTCCTTCGGAGACAGATTCTCTGGCTTTTACGACAGTTCTCGGCAGTTTCAGATGTTACCGGCAGTTTCGACAGTGCCCTACAATTCCAGCAGTTCTGGAAATTCCAGCTGTTCCTGGCAGTTCCGACAATTCGGCTGTTCTGGTTGTTCTGGTTGTTCTAGCTTCTACCCTTTGCGTCAACTTTCTCACCTGTTCTGGCAGTTTTGGCAGTTTCGACAATTCCAGAAATTCCCAGCAGTCCTAACTTCTGCCCTCTGCATCAGCTTTCCCGGCGGTTCTGGAAATTCTGGCTCTTCCAGCTATTCCGGCAGTTCTAGTAGTTCCGGAAATTCTCGACAGTTCCGGCTTCTACCCTCTGGATTAGGGCAGCGTTATCCCTTAGGATCTCTCCTCCTACTAAAATCCAAAGACAAGTAGAGAGGAAGAGATCCCAAGTGTGTTGAAATGACTTGAAGGCCACCTCTATTTATACTAAAACATTGAGCACAAGTGGGGTTTATTTGGTTGCTGGCCGACCTTGATGAATTGTCCCATAACACAAATAAATTCATATCTCCATGAATACTTATCATAATCGGATGATATTTAGATCAATCCTACACCTCTCGATGAGAGGGATCCAAGAAAAATATCAGTTTCCATTAAAAGGTGACCCACATGGAGTTTGGCCCTAGTTGCCAATTTTAACATTGTTGCTGGGAGATTTCTCCCCACTTGCTAGTAAACAACTCCTTTTGAACCTCTGCGACCATCTCATCCTCCTCTGAATAATATGAATCGTAAATCGAAGGAGATTCTTGAACTTGTTCTCCAGGTGAAGTATTTGCATCATAAACTGGAGCCTCTTTATTAACCTCTTGGTGGGACTCCTATTCTTATGCAACTTCCCATGACTGGGATTGTTGTGGCTCTACATAACTTGACTCTCCGTCATAGTCATATACATCATAAGAACGAGAATAATCAACTTCAGCTGAATGAGATCTCTGAGGGTTTATTTGAAGCTCTATGATGTCTCCTTCTTCTCTTTCTTGATCATTGGGTGATGCTTCTTGATGTGAGTATATGTTTTCTTGGAGCGGAGCCCCACAAACATCTTCAGCAGGGTCATTAACCTCAGGAATATCTTCATCATTGAAATATGCACAACAATTTTCAAATAGAGCATCCGATGGATATAATCTTTTGCAATAATGATTGAATGCCATATGAAAACTCTTTAAGGAAGATATGCTGCCACAAGTTATTTTTTTGTACCAAATTCTAAAATCGTCTTCTAAAGAGTACATGGAGAATTTCATTTGCACATTTTCAAAAATAATACGTTGTTGTTCCATGCATTCATGAAAATCCTTAAGGTGGTGGTATGGCCTTCTATCCGTGTTTCAATTGAATCTAGGAAAATAGATATTCCATTCATGAAATGAAGGGACATGATTGGGATAACAAACAATAGAAGAAAAATCCAGTGGGGTAAATTTGGTGGCCAAGAATGTAGGAAGGGCCATTTTGAAAACCTCCCTAGGTGAGTGATGTCGAGTTAAAAGGTAGGGAAATTTTCGGTTGCTTTAGCATCAAAGCGAGTATGAGGCTACTTGAAATCCAGGATGATCAAATAGATGTATAGAAAATGGAGTCGCTAGGATATTTAACATAAAATTGAAACAATGGAGTCGTTAAGTTGAGAGGTCTTCAACCCACACTTCCCTTGCTCACCTGACAGAGGGAATGTAAAAAAATTTCGTACCCAGGGAAAAATATTTTGATTCATTCCCAGACAACAATGCTAGAAAGATGTTGTTGCTTTTTCTAGCGCCTGTAGCATAAGTGTTTCAAGAGATATATAAAGATTCCTAGAGACAACCTCTAGGTTGATTGTAGATGAGTGCCTAAGACATATTAAAGAGAGGAGTGCTTTGCAATATTATCAATTGGGCTTTTTGCTGCACTCCAATTGTCATGTAGTTTGAAAACGTAATAAAGGGGGCTTGGTTAAATAGGCCTTCCTCAAGTTAAACTCAAGCCAATACATGGATCCAAATGCTCAAGGCGTAAAAAGAACCAATCTCAAAGAGAAATGTCTGGTTCTGGTGGCTGAGACACAATAATAGGAAACTTAATATTGGAGTTGTAGTAAAATGAAGAGGAGGAGAGAAATGAAGGAATCCTATGCATAGGGCTAGGAATAATACAAAATCCTAATCAACAATATTCTGGCAGAAGTATGGAAGACTAAAGAGGTGGAATGGCAAAAATAGTGGAGTACTAATTAAGGTCCCAAAATCTATATATCATGAATACATTTGTTACTAATTAGCATATGTAAATTTGTGCTTATACAAGTACTGTAGGCTATTGAATAACACAAGTAAATATGTAATTACCACAAGTATTGTTACTACTTAGCATAAAAATGTACACGCATGAATAAGAGGGAAACCGACAGCTTCATTACACTATTTCAGAGGGAGAAAAACATACATGAAGTGATAAACAAAGGGAAAACATATTGCACATTGCTCTGATTGTAATCACCAAAGAGTTTCATTCATCCTTCAAAATGAGTCCAATTCATTAGTCCATTTACATTTAGCAATACATATCTCTTGAATAGGTAGATAGAACCAAAAGTGGAATCAAAGAATTTGGACCCCTCGAGTGCAGAAGTATGGAACCTCTATTAAGTGTTTCTTCCTCCTATTTACAAGGAGAGGGGGAGCTTTGAATTAGTTACAAAATATCTCAACCAAGGGCCAGGTGTCTGATAGACTAGCTGTCTCGGTGTACAATAGATTTGCTGCCTAAAATGATTACCAAGGATTTTATTCCTTTCTTTAAAATACACAGAAATTAAAAAATAAACAGAAATAAGAAAAATTGAAAGATGGCTGAGGAAAATGACCTTATGTCATTCCTATGAAGGCCATTGATTAGGCCAAGTCTCTGCCACAATGAGTCCCTCTAGCTGCTCAGCAAGTTCCTGTCGCTTTCACCTTAACTGCCTGAATTCACCACTCTCTCGAGTTGGTAGTGATTAACTGTGGTGGCTTGTCATGGAGAAGAAGTGAATATTGTCCTGACAACCCTTCATTGTATGACTGAGTGGAGCTCCATGCTAATCCATTAAGTCTTCCTGAGTCCCCATATCTCCATTAAATACCTCAGTTGTTGACCCATTATGTCTTTAAAGCCCTGTACCATGCTATCAGAACATAACATGCCTCATAAAACAACCATAGTGTAATATCGGGGATTATACCTGTCACAATCTTTACACGCAATAAGCTCTACGAAACAATGAAATTCGATCCCTTTAGGCCCCTTTTTCTTTGAGCCCTTTCAATACTTCTTCATCATATGACTGGGGGCTATGACCGGGTGCTTAGCCCTAAGGCACTAGGGCCTTTAGACTCCTGTATGGGGACTATTTTCCTTTGTAAATGGTTAGGCACCCATGGTCCTTTAAGTTGTTCTAGACCATGCGCTAGCACGAAATCGAAGACCCCTTATCGGGAGATTACAATTGGAGGTTTCACTATGGAGTGATGCGTTGTTTCACCAATTGCTGATTGTCGATCATCTTATACACTAAGCCCTTGGATATTTGGCTCTTTATGTAGCTACAGGCCAACCCCTATGTCGGAGCCCCTTTATTGGCGGATCGCAATCAAAGGTTTCACTAGGAGCGACAATGCTCATCCTCCGATCGCCAATGTGACGTCATCCTCTTCCATGTGTCACCTTGTGAGTGGTGACACGTGTCACCCTATTTTGGCCCCTTATAACCCCTCAAAACATCGAATGTGCCTGTCACATGTCCACCGTAACATCACATCATGCTGACGTCACCTGCCCCATGTCCCTTATTGAAACCAACCATATGCTGCCAAGTGTCATATATCGGATCCAATGATGTTCATCCATGTGGCCCCTTTGAGGAGAGAGAAAAGGTCATCCCTCTTCTTGTTTTGCGATTGATTTCCTTTGCTAAATGTTTCAAGGCATTCCTGGCGCTTTAATGCGAGAGGCTAAAATCTCGATGAATTTAATCGCAGTCAGAACTCTATGTGATATTGAAACTTTGAAAGGGTGTCACATGTTTGATCGACGATTGCAATTCGCCGGTCTCTTGATGCTCTGATTCCTTGGACCTCCGATGTGTGGGACCTACGATGTGTGGGATTTCTAATCGCATATCGATGAAATGCTTTTGTTGTTGCATTACACCCTGGACCTCTGATCACCAATATGCGGGATCCCCGATATGCTGAGAACCAGATTTTACCGTTAGGCATTTTCTCTTTGTATTCTGGTTTTTCAAGGGTAACTTCATTCTGCTCTAACTTTTGATTTCGGAGTCCATTTGAGGAGTTCAATATACCATTGGAAAGCTAATTCTGAGATCTATCCATTGGAGGGGGTATGATTTAGCTTTGATTGATTTTGTAGCTTATAATATGGCTTCAAACCTCTCTGCTCTTTTGCCTTCTTTTAACAACTAAAAACACATTTTGCAGAGGGTGACAATACATACCACAAACTCTTTGTTCAGATATGTAATTCATAGCACTGGTGCATGTGTCAAAAATTTCTTAAGCTTCTCAAATCTAAGCTCACACTCCTCTGTCCATTTGAACTTATTACCTTTCCTCTACAATGATGTGATAGGATAAGCAATCTGCGAGAAGTTCCTGATGAACCTCCGATAATAGCTTGCCAGACCCATGAAAGATCTCACCTCATCCACACTCTTAGGAGATACCCACTCCATGATGGCTCTTATCTTCTCTGGATCTACTGCAATGCCCTCCTTGGAGACAACATGTCCCAAGTAATGTACCTTAGTCTGAAAGAAAATACACTTGTTGAGGTTAGCATACAACTGATGCTCTCTCAACAACCTCAACATTGTTTCTAAGTGCTCGACATGCTCTTCCTCATTTTTAGAATATACTAATGTATCATCAATGAACAAAATAAAAAACATATCCAAATATGGACGCAACACACTATTCATCAAGAACATGAATGTAGTTGGAGCATTAGTTAAGCCAATTGGAACAATAACAAACTCGCAATGCCCATACCTAGTCCTAAAAGCATACTTGTAAATGTCCTCTTCTTTGATGCGTACATGATGGTATCCAGATCTCAAGTCAATCTTCAAGAACAATGCTGCTCCCTTTCGCTGATCAAACAAGTAATCAATCCTTGGCAAAGGGTGCCTGTTCTTGATAGTCACTTTGTTCAACTGCGTGTAGTCAATGCATAATATGAGAGTACCATCTTTCTTCTTCACTTACAAGACTGGTGTGCCCCATGGTGATACACTCGGCCTAATGTATCCCTTGTCCAACATTTCCTTCAATTGTAGCTTTAACTCAAATAACTCAGATGTTCTCATGCTATAAGGTGCTTTTGATGCTGAAGCTTCCCTTGGCACTGAATCGATAGATAAGTATACCTCCCTGTGGGGTGGCAACTTTGTAATGTCCTCAGGAAATACATCCTGAAACTACTGCAAAACTGGGTACCTGTTCAACACATCTGTATCCTCAACCTCCTTACCCTTATCACTAGAAATGTACACTGCAAATAGCACACACCCTTTCATGTGGCTACGCTTTCTTGCATAGTTATCACCATCCTAACTGATGTGGCTTCTTCTTACCCTGCAAGATTCTTGGTTCCTCATTGTCATAACAGTATACCTTTGTTCTATGAAGATACAACTAGTCCATGCCTAACAACATATTGTATGAACCAAATGGTAATACATTAAAATATGTTGTTGTAGGCATACCATTCAAGTCAAATGCGTAAGCTCTTACCCAATGACAAACTCACTTCTTTGTACCTGTAGCCAATTGCAATAACCAAGATTCTACATAAAATTCCTTACTCAAACCACACTTATCCACCAAGTCAAGACTAACATAGATATAATTAGATCTAGGGTCAATAAAAATAGAAATAACTTGATCACAAATCTTACCGTCCATCTCAATGATAGATTCTTGGTGTTCTTCCTACCTATTGTCCATTGCCGCATAGATACGTGGAATACTTTGACCAACATCCCCAATAGTTTGCGCCTCCTGTGCACTGTATATTTGAGGCCTACCACCCTGATTATGTGGACAATCTCTCTTAAGGTGTTCCTTGCCAAATTTCCAATACTCCAACCGACTAGTGCCCTCACCTCTATGCTATTGTTAATGATGTGACCCATTGTCCCTATCTAGTTGCATTAAACTTATTGTGCAGTGCCACATTCTCTTTCTCATCTACATGTGTAGGCCTTGTCCTATTAGGTTGACATTTACCTTTATCGAGGTTCATCATACTCAATGTGATCTCTAAATGTAAATGGAAAACCACAAACAAATATCTAAACTTTAACCTTCTCATCAATAAGATATGGTACATACCTCAATAGCTCCATAAACTTGGTCGTGTACTCTTCATTTGTCATTGATCCCATATTTAGCTCATAGAATTCCTTAGCCTTACTGTCGTAGTACCTCTCTAACAAGTACTTCTTCCTAAAAATCCTCTTGAACTCCCGCCAACTCAAGTCATCTGTCCTGATGTCTCTAACCCACTTAACATCTTCCCACTAGATGTCTACTTTACCTTTCAAGTTGAATATCGCTACTTTGGCCTTCATGTTATATGTGTAATCATGCAACTCAAATAATTTGTTCATCCCAAGTATCCAAGCCTCTGCATCTTCTATCTTCTTCACATCTCCATCAAAATTAGGTGGTTTTTCTTTCTTGAACTCATTCGACAAGTATCCCCTATCATTCCTCCTATAAGGATGATAATGATGATGATCATGATGTCTATCATAATCAGAACTAGAATAGTACATGTACTCATCACCCCTCCTATTTAGAGTATCCATAAACCTGCCATCTCTCATTTTGTCAGATATATCCGACCTATGTCTACCAGGAGACCTACTTCCATATGCCCCATTAGTTCTATCCTCATGTCCATGGCTGATCTAAAGCGACCCTTGTCGCTGCAAGTCTGACAAACTCTGAAGAAGTATAGCATTAACCTCTACTTGCTTCTCTTGTGCCTGTATGATTTGGTCATTATCTGCCTTACAAATCCTTATCTCTTCCTTCAAACTTCTTAGTGTAACTGCCAAATCGGAAGAGTTCCCAGCACCATACTACTCTTCAAATTCATAGGGAGTGTCTTTGTAGTCAACCATATTGCTAGCCATTTTATCTATTTCTTGCAATGCGTAATATGTCATATAAACCTAATCACAGTAAATCAATGTACCTTAGTATAGCTCAGGGAGGATACCTTGTCTGGAATATCATGAAATCAGCGTGATACATATATAACATAAACATAATAGCATGTATACATTCGCAATAAATGTATCAACATATAAACATCACTCTAGTTAGGGTCTATTCATCAATGCAAGGCCATATCAATAATGCATGCTATGACCTCATGCATGACAACAACCATTACTCCATTGTACACATTTCCACATGCAACCCACAACATGCATAAGCAGTGCCTAACCAACTACAAATACACATAAACACATGTAGTCAAGCATTGACGATCAATTCTTGTAATCAACCTACAAGACTAATACATGTAATCAAAATATTCACGAATGTAACCTAACATACAAGGATGTAAGTAGGCAACATAAAATCAACATGTAAGAGACATATAACCATGTGAAACCAGTCATATACTCATGACGATGCATTCCACAAGATCAACATCAAATTCTCCATAACAACCTTACTTCAACTATAATCAATCAGTAAGAAAATGCTACAAGCACATGGAATGCAAGTGTAAAAGACACACATGAAACTGACATGCATCCATGATCAATACACACCGCCCATCTAGTCTAAGGGTTGAACCATGCTCTAATACCACTCTATAACACCCTCCTCCCACATCTACCCAAGTCACTAGCCATCAAGGGTAAACATGAGACGAGAGGTTATTATGATCAAATTCGACCTCTTATGTGACCTTAAGGAAGTGGAATCAATGAAACCATCACACACAGTCATCCAACATCAGCTTTAGAACCCTCAGGAGACATGTCATCCACTTAGACAGTATGTCCCTGGGTCCCACTATTGTTTTGGATCTCTTAGGCCATAGTCGCTCTCATGCTATAGGCAAGGGAGCGGCCAAAAACCCAAATTCTCTATCACAGGCTTCTTGCCAGTGACCAGAGACCAAAGTTATCAGTTTTATGCCAGTGACCTTAGAATTTAAACCACTTTTTCAGGCCCATAATGGAGTGATAGCTTAAAATCAGTAAAAATATAGGGAAACAATGACGCAAAAGCAATAAGTTGAACAATACCATAACCAGACCCCTACTAGCCATGACAAGAATTTCGTCAAACATATCATCAACATGTAATCTACAAGTGTAAACAACAAAATTAAGTGTATGGATCTCATACTTATCTGAGAATCACTATAAACAATTGTTCCCTCATGTCGATTGTTGCATTATCATCTATTAGGTCATAGGCACATTATTCATTCATATACAAGTAAAAGCATTCTGAGAACCATACATAGTTGTTGTCATAAAAAATATACATATAACCAACATAATAGGAACAGAAATACCATAAACATATTAGCCATCAAATCTATATATACATCAATACATTTACACATGAAAATCAAGGGAATGAATTTCTCATTAATGAATGCAATAAACCAACCAGAGATGGGACTACCACGTTCCACCCAACCATAGATTGGCTGAGCCATGTATATTTTAATTCAATCACCCCCGTGCCATATTCCAAGCATGAATGTGGGACTCATACCAAAAGAACCAACCAAGGCATATCGAGGCTAAACCACCTCACCCTCATTAACAGAAACCAGGCTTTACCGTAATCCATCCCGGATCACTAGGCCAACACAATTAACACATCATAATAGGATTTACCATGATCTCCACCTGATCACTAGGCCAAACAAACATGGATGCTACTAGACTTCTCCACCTACACCGTGAGGAATTTTCCTATCTCCTAGTCTCTCAGGCTTTACCACAATCCAAACCTAGATCACTAGGCCCTAAACTGAGACCCACTCTCCAGGATTTACCACATATCCCAAACCTGGTATTACTAGACCCAATGGAGAGAAAACCACCTCTTAGATTTACCGTATATCTTTCCATTCACCTGCAAGGATTCCTAGGCCCACCGAGGCAACACAATCATGGATTTATTGCAACCCACAATGTGGCTCAGGGATCACTAGGTCAGTGGCTTTACCATGATCCATAGTATGGTTCAAGGACCACTAGGCCATGTGCTCTATCATTCAGAGATCCACTCCATTAATCTTCGAATCTTCGAATCCATCCGACCATCCAGTTCAACCAGAACATGAGAACCCCATCACAATATGGCTATCCGGAAATGGAAAGGCTAGGCTAAAAACAATGTTACACTCGGAAAAAGCCATGCCATGATATAAAAGAACCACGTGCAATACCATGCATGCCAAATATAGCAAGGAAAATACACATGCAAGTCGATACCTACAATGAAGCCTGTTGTAGTTGCTTGATCCTCCCTTTCCTGGCTTGATCTTTGCTTCCTCTTGCCTTCTTTGCCTTTCTTGCTCCAATGCCAAAATGCTTCAAGAGAACTCTAAGTGTCCAAGAGTATGAAAGAGAGAGAGAATAATGAGAGAGCTCCAAAACTCAACTGACAAAAAGGTTACCAACTGATCCTCAAAAGCCTTTTTGTGAATGAGGCCTCTATTTTCTTCATTTTCCATTATTTTCCTTCATTTTCCTCCTCACATGCAACATGTGACCTTTCCCCTTCCTTTTCTCCTAATTTCCTTTATTTTCATAAATAAATGTGCCAAAATTTCCATTTTGCCTTTCCAAAGCCTTAGTCATTTCCTTTGCCAAATTCCTTAGCCATAAATAGCCAAATGAACACCCCCTAGGATGTCTTGTCCAACATTCATCTTGGAATAAATGTCCCATCAACCATGGTTATTGTTTTTTTTAACTTTTATTAGATGGAATTTTCACCGTGGTTGTTACAGTAAAATTCAAATTCAAAGACCATATCAACCTCCGGACATACATATAATTTCTCTTTGTCAAAACAGTTTGAAGCACATATCTCTTTATCTCTATGATAGTATAGATCTCATCTTCAAGATGTGTCCTTGTGACATCGCTGTTGTACTCTACTTATAAGTTAAAATCCTTTGGTGACTGAGTTCCTGTGGAAACAAAAGATGCAGTCACTAATACTTGTTCTCTAAAAACTATCTATTTACCATAAAGAAGTTTGAAGAGAACTAAGGAAGCAGACTTGAAGTAGTCTAAGTCATCAAGAAAATGGTGGAACTACACCATCACTAGAAATATTGTTACACTTGTATTTGTAACGACATCAATCCAAGGTCAAGGGTTCGGTGGCAATTATATACCTGAACGAAGGTGAGTACAATGAATAATAACTCACACCCAAAATCAAATCAATGAAGATGGCAACTAAAATTGTAAGTCATCACGACAAAGGTAAGTAACCATAAACTACGTATAGTATATTTATGTTGAGATTATGATTCTGGGGTCGATTAGAAATCCAAGGAAACAACGAACCCTTACATGACACAAAGAAGGGAATATAATATGATCTAGGGTTTGAACTTCAGAATCCCTAGGATGACCTCATGATTGCATGCAATACTCTAGAAATAAATATTAGCATCATGTTTCGGTATCATATGCTTTTCTTGGGGTACTAGTCAATTAATATTGCAGGTACAAGAATTAAAGATGGATAGGCTAAGCCTTTAGGAAACATGATGTAGAAGGAAATTGTACAACTATGGATGCCTGATTTATAGAAAAAAAGAGAAGGATTAAAAATGCATCCACCATGGCAACATGATGTGTCATTTAGGAAATTGCATCATTATTGCATACCATTGAAGCAAGATCTCATGATCTCAGCATAAGAAGCTCGAAATATAGCTGAAGCAAAAGTCTATGGTAGTTATCATTAGAAGAAATTAGTTATTGATAACCTCAATATAAACATAAGTAGTACTTATGGGTAGAAGATATTCATCTAGTGTAGAACTCACCATACATCATTCAGAAGGAGCATTTGCAAGATGAGGATAATATGCATCCTCTGTTGGAATCTTCGTATTTTGAAAGAAGCAAGTGTCTCGCTAAGAATTCCACCCTGGATGGGATTCATTGTTTGGAATAATGATGGTATGATGAAAAAGGAATGAAACATGTAAATATAATTGAGGTACTCCCAAGGAAAGGAAGCTTCCGAAGGAAGTCTAGATGACCAAGAGAAGAAAAGAGGTATGCTTGCATAAGTTTGATAAATTCATTTCAACATATAGTTGCAGATAACATGAATCAATACTCTACCTCATGAGTATGATCAAATAAAATGAATCTCTTTCCTTGAAAGAATGCATGAAGGCATGGATCAAATATTGTTTAGATGAAATCAACATAATATGTTCTCATATGGAATATGAGGTGGTTGAAAAAGATGAAGGAACTATGATTGGGAGTTTTTGGGAAACAATATGTGAAGAAAGAAAGAAGAGATCATGGAAGATGCAACTATGGTCACTTAGAAAAGAAAATCAACATGCGATGACTAGAAGGATTGGCCATGATATCTCCATAGGAAAGGTATGAATTTTTTGTTAAAGAAATGAGACCCTTGAAATTGAATATCTTAGAGATGTGAAAATATGTATGTAGGATGTTGATGTTGCAACAAGCAGATGTCATGATGAAGGGCCATCACAAAAGGTAATTTTTTATTTGATGTTAATTTTTTTATTTTTGAACATGTATGGATGGGCTAATACAGGGCTGCTGAAAGAGAGACGTGGACATCATTTACAACTAATGTGGTGGGATGGAAGATCCTGTAGGAGACATGATATGGAAAGGTAGTTGTATGAGTAAAATCCAAATATTGCCTTAATGGATCACTCTCTGATGAAAGGAAGGATGACATGGACAACCTACATCGATAATGAAAGTGATGGATCGCCAATGCACTACAAAGAAGTCGCAAATATGAAGGCTCCATACTGTTAAATATGAAATTCATGACATCGAATGGAGGAGCACTAAAAGAAAATCAAAGTCCCATGATCTCCACCAATGAAGAAAGAGTTTCTATTTTTAATAGGTCCCTAGTTAAGAGGGAGCCTAGAAACAAGTTTCAGATCAAGAAGAAAACTTGGAACTAAGTCCCTAAGCTAAGAGGGAGCTTGGAAAATTGTTATAGCTCCAAATATCACCCTTGGTATTTGTGATGCTTAGTTTATGGCCTAGGGCAACCCCTCCTTCCAGACTTGGTCCAAATATTTTAAAAACAATGTTTTACTCCATGTATGCTACTAAGCCCTATGATAAAAGCATGTACATGCGGGTCATTCTATACCCAATCTGCGTATATGTGTTAAAACACTTAAAGAAATTAAATTTCCTTAATTATGGGCAGAGATCACGAGTTTTACCTATTGATTACCTCCTAGTTCCCATGGCCCAACTGTTTCCTAACTAAAAACCTAATTTGGGAGAAGTAAAAAATACTTCAATGGGAAGGCCTTAAAGAGGAGAGAAATGATAAAATTACTATACTGAGATTATCCCCTGATCAAGTCTGAAGTATCCCTATTATTCAAGAACTTCCCCAAGTTCAAGAAACCCTTGTTTTCTTGAGTGTTGATATTCTCTTACTTGTTGTAGATATCATGGTATTGGTTATGGAAGGATGCTATTGAAGACTGGTAATGGATGGACCTAGAGGAGGGTTCTGCTTGGAGCCGGAAGAGGAAGACTCAGGTGAACTCTATGTTTACTATAGTTTTCTACAATAAAAAGAAAATTTGTCTTGTTCTTGAGATCGACTTTGTTTATGCATCAAATGTTATTGTTATGGTTTATATATGAATGACTATTTTAATGTATAACTAACTATCTACTTATATGATATAAATTTGATTTCACTAAAATGCTTTATCTATATGCTGCTATGTGTATTCGAATTGGTTGATTTACAGGTTCAAAGATCATTAGGAGTTGTAAAGGGTTTGAAAACTGGCTGGAACTACCCAAACGAAGGACATCCAAGTGTGTTCATCCTCGCATAGTTAGTTTGTTTAAGCATGTTGCCTGAGTTGTATGCATGTTTCTTGCTGTAGATTACTCCTGCTCTGATAGGGTTTTGACCCAAAGCCCTGTTAGGATATTCCGACACATAGGAAATTTAAGTACAACTTGGTCTAGTATAGAGTTAGGTATTGAGTTAGGTAAAGTGTGTTTCTTTACCATTGTACATTTTGTAACTTACAATCCGACGGTCACAATATGTAGTGATCCGACGGTTCATTCTCTCCTCGGTATTACCGACACTTGATCCGTGGCTTGACACCTGATTGGTCCATGAATTCTATTTAAAGCGCATGGAGGGTCATTTGTAGGGTAATTCGTGCATGAGAGAAGCTTATGTAAATTTTCATTCTTTGATTAATAAATTACCTGAAGTGGCCGCGTTGGCTCAGGCCGTGGACTGTTTCCCTCTTTGAGGGTTTTAACCACGTCAAAAATACTGGTGTATTGATCTGTGATCTGGTTGTGAGCGGTGTCCTTTTGGTGTTCTTTCTGAGGAACTTACCCTGTAAATTCCTACATGGTATCAGAGCTATTTGAGGGCCGCGTCCGTTGGTGATCCAAATCTGAAGTCGGTAGAACTGCATCCGACTGTCGTTTCCTAGATCTGTTGTTTCTGATTGCTTTCGGGCCGAGAGGACTGCTCTGTTGTGTTCGGAGCATCTGTTCCAGTGAGGAACCCTTTTCGTTTCACGCGAAAAGGTTTCTGGTAGCCCTAGCTGCGTCATTTTTAAGATCTGGAGGTATACAGTGTTTATTTGCAGTTCACTGTTATTTTCTCTCTGCTTATTTCGGTTTCGGTTTATTTAGCTTTTTTTAAACCGGATCTATACCTTTCATTTCTGTGTATGCTCTTTGCCCTGCGACTCTGTGCGATCTGGGAAAATCAGAAACAGAAAGGAAGGATTTTTCTCATGTGTATGCTCTTTTCCCTGCACCTTAGTGTGATCTCGGAAAATCAGAAACATTGAGAAAAATATTTAGTTTTTCGGCTAAAGCTAACTTTGAGCCGCAAGGTTCAATTTTGGAAAATATTTAGTTTTTTGGGTAAAGCTAACTTCGAGCCGCAAGGTTCGTTTTCTTTGCATGTCCGTGTTGGGTTTTGTGTTTTTTGTTTTGTAGGGAAAAAGAGCTTTCTCAAAGTAAGCACGCAACCCAAAGCCCACCCCCCCTCTCTCTCTCTCTCTCAAATTTTTTGTATAGATCAATTGGTTCAAAGCTATTTTAAGAGAGTAGAGGTCTTGGGTTCAAGTCTCCATTTTGTGGGGGCGGACTTTTTCATTTCCACACATTCCCGCACTTCGTCGGCAACTTCAACAACTTTTTTTTCAAAAAGCCATAACTTCTTCATCCGGAAGCCTTTTTCAAAGCCGTTTTTTTTAAACCAGCCTAATTTTTCGAGATCTATCCATTGGAACACTTACTTTCAGCATCTTTAGCTTCAGTTTCTGTTCAAATGGAAAGTCAATACCAAGTTACCCTTGACAGCACCAACTACTTCCAATGGTTGTCCTACATGGAGGATTTACTTAGAAGTAAAGGTCTCTACCGAATAGCTATAGGCCAAGAAAAGAAACCGAAAGATGACGACAAGGCTGCTAAATGGGAAAATAGACAAGATCAAGCACGTGGTTTGATAGGGATGTCTATTTCTCCAGATCTTAGATTCCATATTGCAGAACTTGAAACTCCTCATGAAGCAATGGAACAAATCAATAAAGTTTTTGGGATTAAAAATGAAATTAGAGCTCATCAACTTGAAAATGAGTTTCTTACATTGGACCCTAATAATTTTTCTTGCATTGAAGATTTCTTGTCTAAGTTCAAGACCCTTAGATATCTTTTGGAAGGTGTTAAGGTTAAGAAAGAAGATAGTAACCTTATTTATTCCATCCTTACTAAGTTGGGACCAGCCTACTCTGTATTTGTTTCCACCTTCCATTCTACAAGAGAAGCCTTCATTTCTCAAGGAAAAGACTACAAGCCCCCTTCCTTTGACTCTTTTTGTGATTCTTTAATAAGAGAACAAGAAAAACTCTTACACCTTGGTCTTCTTAATCTTGGAAACTCTTCCAAGAAAGCGTTAGCCGCCCAGCAGCAACCAAATTCAAAGAATCCTAAAAAGTCATATCCTAAAAAGAATGGTCCTAAACCAAACAAGGGTCCTAAGCAATTTCAGCCCCAAAATGAAAAATCATTTCAACAAAATGATAAGACATATAAAAACAAAGGGAAGAAGACTGATAGACATTGCAATTTTTGTAATCGAGATGGCCACTTAGAATCAAAATGCTTTAAAAAGATGGAAGCCTTGGAAGCAGCAATGAAGAAGCATAACATCCATTTGGGGCAATCTTCAACTTCAACTTCATCTTCAGGAATGGCACTTTCTGCATGTGGTTGTCAAGCATCTCGGTCTGGCTATGCATTAAATGTATCTTCTTCTTCTCATTCTCATGAGTGGCTCATTGATTCTGGAGCTTCTTATCACATGGCCAAAAACAAAGCCATGTTTTCTTCTTTAAATGATTGTAACACCAAAAATATATATGTTGGTGATGATAGATCTCTTAATGTTGTAGGGACTGGAACTGTCCATCTAGACAATGGTCAGTTTAATGATGTATTATGTGTTCCAACCTTATCCTGCAACCTTCTATCTGTATATCAGATAACTCATTCAAGTGAAGGTAAAATCGTTGAATTTTCACCTCATGATGTTGTAATCAAGGACTTAAAAGATCCTAAACAGATTTTGGCTACTGGCATTGCTGATGATTCTACAAGGTTGTATAAGTTTCACAACTTTGGGTCATCAAATCTTCCCTCATTATTTGTTGCTCATAACGATGAAGTGAGCAAACTTTGGCATGAGCGATTTGGTCACTTAAACTATCGCTCCCTTCAGCATCTATGTAAAGAAATTATGGTGACAGGTCTTCCTATGGTATCTTGCAGAGATGGTGTTTGTTCCGGATGTGTACTCGGAAAACATCATCCGGACCTTTTTGAAAAACGTGCCTCTTGGCACGCCTCAGCCCCTTTACAGCTTGTGCATAGTGATTTATGTGGTCCACTTCCAGTTGTGTCATTCTCTGGTTGCAAGTATTTCTTAACTTTCATTGATGATTTCTCCAGACGCACTTGGGTATACTTCTTAAAACTCAAGAGTGAAGTATTTAACACTTTTTTGGCCTTCAAGGCCTTTGTTGAAAAACAATCTAGACATCAAATTCTTAAGTTAAGATCTGATAATGGCGGAGAATATGTTAAAAACACATTCATCAACTATTGCACTGAGAATGGAATTCAAATGCAACATATTGTTCCATATACTCCACAACAAAATGGTGTAGCTGAAAGGAAGAATCGCACCTTAAAGGAAATGGCTAATTGTATGCTGCAATCTAAAGGACTTGGTCTTAGTTTTTGGGCAGAAGCAATTAACTGTGCAAATTACATAATAAATCGCACTCCTACTAAGGCTTTAAAAAATATCACTCCAGAAGAAGCATGGAGCTCAATCAAACCAGATGTAAGTCACTTACGTGTTTTTGGAAGTGAAGCGTGGGTCCATATTCCAGATGAAAAGCATAAAGCTTTATAACCTAAGAGTGAAAAATGTACTTTTGTTGGATATTCTGAAGATGTCAAAGGCTATAGACTTATTCCATTTAAGTCCAAAAATGTTATCATTAGAAGAGATGTAAAATTTGATGAAAATATATCGGCCTGCGAGCCTAGTCCGGCAGATGTGCCACCTCTCCCTATCTCTTCTACCTTTGAAAACATTTCTTCTTCAGATGATGAAAGTGAGGATGACAATCCTCCCCCACCATCTCAGGATCCTCCTTCAGCTCCTGAGCTTCCAAAATGGGTTCGTGCTACTCGAGATGCAGCAGGTGATCTTGCCGGTGATCCTACAGATCAGCGACGCACACGTTCTCAGTTCGAGAGAGCCTCTTCTCTACTGGCTCAAGCTCCAGTAAATTATGATCCTGACACCTTTGCAGAAGCTTCAGGCCATCCAGATTGGGAAGCAGCTATGAATGAAGAATATAATTCATTATTGGCAAATGATACATGGGATCTTGTTCCTTTACCAAAGGGACGAAAACTTGTTAGATGCAAATGGGTTTACAGAACCAAGTATGGACCAAATGGGAAAGTTGATAAACATAAAGCTCGTCTTGTTGCTAAGGGCTTTTCACAGGTTGAAGGCATTGACTACACTGAAACCTTCTCCCCTGTTGCCAAAATGAACTCTATCCGCCTTGTTCTTTCCCTTGCTGCCTCTTTCAAATGGGAAGTCCATCAGATGGATGTTAAATCTGCCTGCTTGCATGGGGACTTGCATGAAGAAATCTATATGGAACAACCCATTGGCTTCATACAAACAGACTCCAGCCTTGTTTGCCGACTTAATAAATCCCTTTATGGTCTCAAGCAAGCTCCTCGGGCTTGGTATGCCAAAATGGATAGCTTTCTTTTAGAATCTGGCTTTTCTAGGTGTCATTCTGACAATACTGTCTACACCAAGAAAGTGGGCAACTCTCTTATCATCCTTTTTCTTTATGTTGATGATCTTATCCTTACTGGTAGTGATCCCAACCTTATAAACCATGTGAAGTCTAGCCTCAAAAGGAAATTTGAAATGACAGACTTAGGTCACTTACACTATTTTCTCGGTCTTCAAGTCTTGCAATCCAAGGAGGGTATTTCCCTTTCCCAGTCCAAGTATGCTTGTGATATTCTACGTCATTTTCACATGGAAGACTGTAAGCCAGCCCCTTCTCCCTTTCAGTCTGGATTCAAACTCTCAGTCACTTGTACTTCTCCTGAAGTTGATGCTACCTTATACCATCAACTTGTAGGAAAACTTTTGTATCTAACCCATACTCGTCCTGACCTTTCCTTTGTTGTTGGCCTTGTTGCTCGGTTCATGCAAAACCCCCGTGAAAGTCATTGGAAAGCAGCTAAAAGAATACTTCGTTATGTTCGAGGTACAATTCAGTTTGGGATTCATTACAGTGCCAAAGCATCTCCTCTATTGGTTGGTTTCACTGATTTCGATTGGGCTGGTGACCCTGATGATCGGAAGTCTACTGCCGGTTATGTGTTCACTCTTGGTTGAGGACCTATTACATGGGCTTGCAAGAAACAGGGTGCCATTTCTCTTTCATCAGCAGAAGCAGAGTATCGTGGTGCCGTAGAAGCTAGTAAGGAAGCCTTGTGGCTTCGTCAGATCCTGTTAGAGTTTGGCTTTGAGCAGCAGCATCCGACTACACTTTGGTGTGATAATCAAAGTGCCATTCAGCTATGCAAAGATCCAGTCCAACATCAGCGCAGCAAACACATTGAACTGCACATGCACTTCATCAGAAAGCTCATTCACGACCATGTTCTTGAAGTGCAATATTGTTCAACAGATGATCAAGTTGCAGACATCTTCACAAAGGCTCTCAGAGAGGCGAAGTTCACTAAACTTCGATTTATGGTTGGAGTTCAGGAAGTTGTCACTAAGGGGGGATAGGCTCTAGTGCCTCCTTCCTTCTCCTATTGTGTCATATTTGTAAATCCTTCAATCCTATCCCAAGTTGTTCTTAAGGGGGGATGTTAGGATATTCCGACACATAGGAAATAGTTAAGTACAACTTGGTCTAGTATAGTGTTAGGTATAGAGTTAGGTAAACTGTGTTTCTTTACCATTGTACATTTTGTAACTTACAATCCGACGGTCACGATATGTAGTGATCCGACGGTTCATTCTCTCCTCGGCATTACCGACACTTGATCCGTGGCTTGACACCCGATTGGTCCATGAATTCTATTTAAAGCGCATGGAGGGTCATTTGTAGGGTAATCCGTGCATGAGAGAAGCTTATGTAAATTTTCATTCTTTGATTAATAAATTGCCTGAAGTGGTCGCGTTGGCTCAGGCCGTGGACTGTTTCCCTCTTTGAGGGTTTTAACCACGTCAAAAATACTGGTGTATTGATCTGTGATCTGGTTGTGAGCGGTGTCCTTTTGGTGTTCTTTCTGAGGAACTTACCCTGTAAATTCCTACAAGCCCTAGGGGACTTATTCCCTTAATAGAATTGGAGACTCCATTGGGGATAACAATCTTGTTATTCCTAGTTTGGGTTGTTCAGTGTCAATCAGGGCTCAGTTCTTAGTTTGCTTGCTGTGACAGTATTTTCTGCCCCTGTAGGAACTCAGACTGCCAGTTTGATCTTTTTCATCAGGCCTCGTTTTTTATTTTTCTTGTAAAACTTCATATACGCACCTTTGTCTGTTTACAGAAGCGTACACACGCTTGTTTCTGTGAACTGAAACCGCATATACACAAGTTTCTTTTGGAAAAAGCGTGTGTACACGCACCTGTGTAGGGACACAGTCGCGTATACAATTTTTTGCATTCTTTTTTCAAATCTTTCTGCCCATAAATATTTGTTTCTTGGTTTGTGTGGTTTTTGAGTGGTCAGTTTTTGTCTTCAGAATTTAATTATTCAGTGATCTTACTGTTTCGAATTCTCTCCTGCTTTGAAAATTTATGGCCTCGACTTGCATTAGAGTGAGTTTTATGATTTGTGTTTGAACACACAAGGCTTCTTATAGAGGTTCTTGATTGTTCTGGTCTTCCAGAATAGAAGACTCGTTGAAATCTGTGTCAAAATTCATTATTTGTCTCCTTTCTTTGCTTCCCGTCATTTTTGTAGCCATACACCTTTTCTTGCTTTTCGAAAGTTTCTTGTTGATGAATTTGAGAGTTTGTATTTCTTGATTTCTTGATCAATTTCTCAAAGCTTCTTTTTGCTGCTTTTGGATCATTTAGTGCAAGTTGAAACACCCTTTTCTGTTCAAGTTTTCATTCGTGTTGAATTGATAACTTCCAAAGTTTCCTTGTGCTTTTCTTTCGATCTTTGAGTCTCTGGTGGCATTTTGAGTACTTTTGAAAAGTTTTTTTCATTGCTTCTTGAAAAAGAAAAGTTCTTCAAAAACATTGTTTTTGCTTTCTTTTGTCGAATTTGATTTTGGTTTCTTTTGTTTTGTGAAAGTGAATTGTATTTTTTCGAGATTTGCCTTGCTTATTTGGAAGAAAATTTTTATTTGAAACTTGCATTCTCTTCAAACATTTAAGTTGGCTTATTAAAGAAGTGTAAACAATTGCTTTCATCTCTTTTTTAGAGTAATCTAGAATTTTGCATTATCATGTACACCTTGCATTAGGGTAGTTTTGCATTATTAAAGCATCAATAATCTATTAGTTTTTGCGAGTGTGGAGTGTGCTATAAGAAAAGAAAAGGAAAAAGTGTTTGCTTTATAGAAGTTTCTTAGAACCCAAGTAGAAGTTGCTTTTCATCGAAGAACAAACAAGTGCATTTCATATAAGTTAGTTTTTCATTAATTTCTTTTGTGTCATAAAAAACACCATTGCTTTCATTTCCATATTGTCCCTTGACTTAAAAGAACAACCACTTAAAATCAAGCGCTTAATAAAATAAACTAGAACTTTTTATATTGTCAATGAGATACACCAACAAGTTTTAGGTTTATTTAGGGCCTTAGATTAGGCGAGAGGAGAGTAAACTCTCCAAGGCCATTCTAAATTGTAAAACATAGAAGTCTAATTAAAGAGTGAAATCCAATAGTGTTAGGGAGACCAGGAAAGCTCTGTGACTGGGAGTTAAGCACAAGGGTTTGTGAAGATAAGGACGAGAGACACCTCCTCTCTTACTTGTCGGATCTTACCTCACGACTGTTCCGCCTGGCTTCTGATACGAGTTGGTATCTTTAGTTGCCTATCCTAGGGATCTACACAGGTGGTTGCGGAAGGGAATCCCATGGCACCTGAGGTTGATGTTACATCACATTCAACGGCACTTCTGGAGGGCACCCTTGCGAATCTTGGGGGCTTGCACCGGCAAAGGCTATTGTCTGGAGGTCAGAATAACTACCTCTGATACCTTCGCTAGTAGACCTAGGGCGTAATTACCCCAGTCTATTTTTGGAAGGCCCTTATTATTAACTTTCTTGTATTTTGGTGTCTGGTCCTAATCACCCGGAGCGGAAATACTTGGAATTTGTTTGATTGTTGAATTCTTTAGGGACATTTTTAGTGTGTGTTCTGTGCTCCTAGTCGGCCTAGCTTTCAATTTTCTTGAGTCTTTAAGTAGATCTTATAAAAATAATTCAAAGTGGTTGACCGACCACCTTGGTTGTCCCATAGACTTCGTGGGCTTTCACCTACGAGTCTAGAGCCTTCTCCTAGAAGGAGTAGGAGAGATTATGCCAGTGGTTTTCAACTGGTGGTAGTAGGTGCATCGGAGATTTATCCTCCACTTGGGGGCATTAGTTTGTAAGATAGACCTGGTACTACTACAAAGCTATAGAGGAACACACTAGTTCTTTCTCGAGTGCTCTTCCAGTCGGAAGATAGTATTGAGGTAGAAGAGCTTTCAGAGTCAATTTCGGCTCCGAATTCTCTTCTCCCTTCTGATCATCCAGACATATTGTTATACGTGTAACTCCAACTCATAGTCCTTCAAGCCAAGGTCCACACACATCTATCCCTTCGATGACCATTGCTGGAAGCATGGCATCCACCACGAGTGCTATGAGTATGCAGACTCCTATGTTAGTGCAAGGGGGAGGAATTATTTCCATCTCATCTACATCCTTATTTGGGTCTTGTTGACCACTACTGGTCAACTTCCCATGCAGTACACCCGCTTTTCTTGGCAGAAAGGGGTAGCACCTGAACGACGTGTCCGTGCCAGCCTACAGTCATCAGCAGCTTGATCATTTCAATTGTAAACCCAGTCTGCATGTATGGATTTGTAAATAATCTAAGCAGATCAGAGTCATGTATGTAAAATTGCCTAGGTGGACCTAACTTTCTATGATAATCTATGTCCCGGAAGGTTTTTCGTCTCACCGATCCATGGATCGGCAGAGTTTTCCTTCAAACCTAACCCCAAAGCCGGGATGCATTTTGTCATTAGAACTTTAGGAGAATCCTAGTGTGCTAATCTGCTAGATTATAGTTGTGTCGCAGAACTGGGTGATTTGTGAGGGTCTGTATTAAGTGAGTTTGTCCCCTTAAGATGTAAATTTGTAAAAGTCATCATGAAATGTGTCTTGAGGGTTGAAAATGATTTAAATCCCCTCATGAGTCCTAAGTCCTAGGTCCTAGGTGATGTTTCCGAAGGCTTAGTTCGGTGATCCATAATAAAATGAATTTTAAAAATTAAAAAATGAATAAAAATAATAAAATAATAAAATAATAATAAAAAATTAAAAAAAAGATTGAGCAAAAAACCCTAACTAATAAAATAATAATTTTTTAAGTGAATGCATTTTTTAATAATAAATCAATGGATGAGATCAAGAGATGTCTTGATCCTCATCAACGGTCGAGATCATTTCAGCATGGATCACTCGAACTAGCCGTTGGAGACATTTCCTTTAAGTAGGGTGCTAGGGGTCATTTTCAGGTCATCTGATCTGTGAGTCTGTACTGAAAAGCTCTCTTGTAATCTGATTTTCTGGTTAATAAAAAGACTTTGGGGTTCAAATCGTGTTGGTGTTACTCTCTGGAATTGCTGTGAGATCTTTAATTTTCTGCATATTTCAGTTTTCAGCCATTAATCATAGCTTGTTTTTTAGAGTAGTGTGAGCACAGGTATCTTGTTCACCTGTTAGGGTTTGAGGGCTGCTAGGGTTTCTGAAATAATGGCAGGTATCTCCATTATTTTCTGAGATCTAGCAGCATTCTTTCTCTCTGTGCTGATGGTTGCTTGAGATGTGCAGGGAAACTTTTTAGTGAAGGATATTTGTGGGCGTTTGGGGAAGTTCTGGGCTGAACCAGCCGACTCCCACAGGCTTTTCTTTGCAGAGCCTAGCTGATTTTGGCCCTGGGTTAATCATTAAGAGTTTATTTCCTGTTTTACATGAGAGATTTTTGAAGTTTTTTTTCACAGTGACGATCTGAAATTTTCTGTTTCTTTAAATATTTTTGTGCATATTGGTGGATCTGGCTGTTAAAGGGCCAAAATCTGTACATTAATCAGCTAATCTAGGGTTTTGAAAATTTTGCTTCAGGATTCCAAATTTTTGTTTTATTCAGTCTACATTAAGGGTTTTCTTTTTTTTGTTTTGCAGTTGCTCAGCCATCAAATCCAAGTCAAATCAAAATACTTAGAGCTGACCCAGTGTGCAGCGAAGAGCGAATTTTATAGCCCTCGCAAAGAGTCACGTCCGCGCTTAAACAAAAAAGGAAATTTGTGAAGCAATACCAGAGATATGGTATGTAGCCGTCGGGAATTTCATTCATCGCAGAGAATCAAAACTGATCTCAGGAAAGCCGGTTTCATTATTTCATATGCCTGTCCGCCATCAAAAGGAAACGATTTTCACTCAGTCCCTTCACCTGCAAACGCATGAGGGTCATGTGCACACAAGGAAGTATTTCCTTTGTCGTTGCAGCTCAGCGTTCAGCATCCAAGGAGATCCACGTCACACATAATACACTGCAAAAATCGCATTTTTTTTTAAACGTTTGCCATCCAGCGTATTGTACAGGGCATTCGCGTGGGCATCAGAGACATCACATGCCAGACTCACGTTTCATGATTTCTGATTCATCTGCGCAAACAAATCGTTATCAGCCTTCAAACGTGACTGCTCGACGGAACAGGTAATCTCTGTATCGTTTTAGATTCAAGCTTTTCTGCCTGCTGCCGTCACCTGTATATGCGTCTCAATTTCTTCTGCGTCCCTTTCCATGCACACGCCGTCGGGTAACCCTCTATCATTCGCGTGGGCATCAGGCCTTTCCCTTACGCAGAACAGGTAAACCGAGATTTCCAAATGCGTTTTTATGTATTCACTTAGGGTAACGTTTAGATTTCTTCACGTTTAGGTTAGCGTTTCATTTAGTTAGATTTAAATCAATAAAACAAAAAAAGAAATGTTTACGTTTCAGTCATAGTTTTTAGTTAGATTTGATTTTGTTTTATTTAGTTTTGTTTTAATTAAGTTTTTTAATATGTTAGCGTTAGTGCTTTAGGTTAGATTTTAGTTTAATTTAAATTAATTTTAATTCAATTTTTTTTTTAGATTTATTTGGTAATTTTTTTAGATTTTCTCTTATAATAAAATGAAAAAATATATTTTTTTAGTTTTAATTTTAATGGTTAGAATTTAGTTTTAGATTTTTTTTTTATTTTTTTTTTTAAATATAAAAAATAAAAACAAAAAGGTTTAGGTTTTGTTTTATATTTTTTTTATATAGTCTAGTTTTAAAATTAATTTAGTTTTAGAATTTTAATTTTTTTAGATTTTTAATTTCCATAATATTGAAAAATAAAAAATTGAAAAAAAAGATTTAAAAAATTTTTAAAAAATAAAAATTTTGTGGGAAATTATTTTTGCAAGTCTCAGGAGCTTTCGCGTTATATGTTTTATGCTGAGATGCTAAATTTTCAAGTTTGAGATACGAAATATGATATCTGGTTAATAATTTACGATTCTCGTGGTGGTTTTAAGCATTTATCTTTTCGAAGTTTTCAATTGCTGGATATCGTTTTGGTCATGTGATTTAGCTGATGATAGATGGTTGCTGTTCATGGTCCATGTTTCTATATCATTTAAAAAGTAATCATTTCTACATCAAGTCTCTTAAGGCACTGGTCTGCCCAATTAATCAAATCTATCGAGTCCTTTTCATATCGTATCTGGTGTCTCCCAACCAACTGGTCGCCAGTTGGTCTCATCATCTCACAGGGACTACCCCCCTTAGCCGCGGGAGACAGGCTTAAACGAAGGGATCGGGGATCAGAGTGACAGCCCCCGGTCTGAGCGTTGTCGTGTCAATCCGCGCGACAACATTTTTTGGCGCCGTTGCCGGGGATAGAATTTTTCTATCCTTGGTTTTTCAACATCTTTTCATCATTCATCGTTCATCTGTCTATCATTCGTTTGAGCCGGCAACGCCAACATTTTTTGGCGCCGTTGCCGGGGACACTTTGTTCTCGGTGTTTCAAACGACAATCATTCATCTTCTCATCTTTCTCATCTCTCAGTTGAGCTGGCAGATTCAATATTTTGGCATCTTTTCATCCCATATCAGCAGCATCTCTTGGGTTTGTTTCTTGTTTGGGTGGCGACTCCATTTTCTTATTTTTCCCAGACAAGAAGCCTGCCGCATATCTGTTTGTTGATTACTTCTTGGATCTTAGAATCAGATTTATTGTTCAAGTGGCGACTCCACTCCTTTCATCTTTTGATTTTCTTGAGCGTAGATCTAGTTCTATCATCCATCTCATCCCTTATTATTCATCATGGATTATTCATGTAAACCATGTCGTTTTACTCACCGTCTCCATGATTTTCCGGAGGAGGCCCTTCCTGAATTACCTATTTTTTCAGATGGTGATCCAATCGCTGCTAAAAGGCATATTGACTTGTTTATTCGCATCATGACCATATATTGCAGACCCCCTCAGTTTAATCATAGCGATATCAAAATGCGTCTATTTGTCCTTTCTTTAGAAGATGATGCTTTGAATTGGTTTAACAATTTTCCTAAGGATTCTTTCAATTCTTTGGTTGATATTATCAATGCTTTTGAAGATAGATATTGTTATCCGGTCAGCTTGCCTTCTACCTCTAAAATTGTGCAACAGAATGAAAGTAATTTGATAAGAGGTCCAGCTGAAAGATCCCAAGACGATTCATCATGTCAGAATGTGTCATCCACCGGAAATATTGCAGATCAAGTTCATGATAGTGAAAAATCAGGGACAAATGACAATGAAAAAGAAGAGCAAAAGCAAATTATACGAGACCTAATGATGCAGGTGAGAAATATGGAAATCAATCAAACTAATTATGTCAATGATGTGAAAACTTTATGCACCCATCTGGAAAAACGTAACAGGGAGATTGAGGTCACGCAAAGTCACCATGCTACAGAAATTGAGGCCATTAAAACTAATTATGAAACAGAAATTAGAATCATGCAAAGCAGGTTGTCAGTCTTAGAGGAAAATATGGTGACCATGAAAGCTGATCATGATAGGGAAATTGACTCTATGCAAAACAATTTATTAACTATGGATGAGGAAATGACTATCATAACGTTCAATCATAACAATCAGTTGGCTGACATGCAAGCGAATCATGAAGAAGAAATAAATTTCATGCAACATTGCTTGATGGACATAAAAGAAAAGAATGATAAAGTAATAAAACACATGCAAGAACACCATGCCAGACAAATCAGTGCTACAAAGGTTGAACACTCTAGTCAGATGGATGCCATTAAAATACAAGTTCAAAGGTTTCAGCAACTGGCAGAGGATAAGAGAAACCAGCAAACATCAACAAATCAGGAGTCTTCTCATTTGCTGCAACAAGATTCATCTTATTATTGGGAGGTTGTTGATTCGATTGAAAGATGGTTGATTGAGGGTGATCCAGACAGACCTAAGAATGATAAAGATCAGGTGCAAGATGAAGAAAGACATAGCACGCATATCTTACATACTTCATCTGATAGCTTTGAAACAGAAAGTACCAGGTCATCAGTAATTCAACCTGCCAGAAAGAAAAAACGTAAGAGAAAGAAAATAAGGAGAAGATTTGATGCATCAGACGGCCGTGAGCAGCTTGATTTTCGGATAGGAAAGAGTCCTACCATATGCAAAATTGGACATGGCACATCCGACAAGCAGCCGACAGATTTGCCTGAAAGCAGGCAAATGCTCAGTATGCACTTTATTGAACACATCTGATGCCATGGGGTATCTTTTGTATCGTATTTCTATCCCTACTCCTTGTCTTTTCAGCATTTCACTTCTGTTTTTAGGATTAGATTTACTTTTCATGTTATTAGTTAGTTAATAAATGAAGAGCTTTTATCTTTCCTGTGCTTAATGTATATGATGATTTTGGATGGACGCTACTTATTTTTTGTGTTGTATGGATGCAGATTCTGGATTCTCACATTCTTACAGAGCAGCAACGTGTCCCCAAGTAGAGCCAGATGTTGACCACTACTGGTCAACTTCCCATGCAGTACACCCGCTTTTCTTGGCAGAAAGGGGTAGCACCTGAACGACGTGTCCGTGCCAGCCTACAGTCATCAGCAGCTTGATCATTTCAATTGTAAACCCAGTCTGCATGTATGGATTTGTAAGTAATCTAAGCAGATCAGAGTCATGTATGTAAAATTGCCTAGGTGGACCTAACTTTCTATGATAATCTATGTCCCAGAAGGTTTTTCGTCTCACCGATCCATGGATCGGCAGAGTTTTCCTTCAAACCTGACCCCAAAGCCGGGATGCATTTTGTCATTAGAACTTTAGGAGAATCCTAGTGTGTTAATCTGCTAGATTATAGTTGTGTCGCAGAACTGGGTGATTTGTGAGGGTCTGTATTAAGTGAGTTTGTCCCCTTAAGATGTAAATTTGTAAAAGTCATCATGAAATGTGTCTTGAGGGTTGAAAATGATTTAAATCCCCTCATGAGTCCTAAGTCCTAGGTCCTAGGTGATGTTTCCGAAGGCTTAGTTCGGTGATCCATAATAAAATGAATTTTAAAAATTAAAAAATGAATAAAAATAATAAAATAATAATAAAAAATTAAAAAAAAAAATTGAGCAAAAAACCCTAACTAATAAAATAATAATTTTTTAAGTGAATGCATTTTTTAATAATAAATCGACGGATGAGATCAAGAGATGTCTTGATCCTCATCAACGGTCGAGATCATTTCAACATGGATCACTCGAACTAGCCGTTGGAGACATTTCCTTTAAGTAGGGTGCTAGGGGTCATTTTCAGGTCATCTGATCTGTGAGTCTGTACTGAAAAGCTCTCTTGTAATCTGATTTTCTGGTTAATAAAAAGACTTTGGGGTTCAAATCGTGTTGGTGTTACTCTCTGGAATTGCTGTGAGATCTTTAATTTTCTGCATATTTCAGTTTTCAGCCATTAATCATAGCTTGTTTTTTAGAGTAGTGTGAGCACAGGTATCTTGTTCACCTGTTAGGGTTTGAGAGCTGCTAGGGTTTCTGAAATAATGGCAGGTATCTCCATTATTTTCTTAGATCTAGCAGCATTCTTTCTCTCTGTGCTAATGGTTGCTTGAGATGTGCAGGGAAACTTTTTAGTGAAGGATATTTGTGGGCGTTTGGGGAAGTTCTGGGCTGAACCAGCCGACTCCCACAGGCTTTTCTTTGCAGAGCCTAGCTGATTTTGGCCCTGGGTTAATCATTAAGAGTTTATTTCCTGTTTTACATGAGAGATTTTTGAAGTTTTTTCACAGTGACGATCTGAAATTTTCTGTTTCTTTAAATATTTCTGTGCATATTGGTGGATCTGGCTGTTAAAGGGCCAAAATCTGTACATTAATCAGCTAATCTAGGGTTTTGAAAATTTTGCTTCAGGGTTCCAAATTTTTGTTTTATTCAGTCTACATTAAGGGTTTTCTTTTTTTTGTTTTGCAGCTGCTCAGCCATCAAATCCAAGTCAAATCAAAATACTTAGAGCTGACCCAGTGTGCAGCGAAGAGCGAATTTTATAGCCCTCGCAAAGAGTCACGTCCGCGCTTAAATAAAAAGGAAATTTGTGAAGCAATACCAGAGATATGGTATGTAGCCGTCGGGAATTTCATTCATCGCAGAGAATCAAAACTGATCTCAGGAAAGCCGGTTTCATTTTTTCATATGCCTGTCCGCCATCAAAAGGAAACGATTTGCACTCAGTCCCTTCACCTGCAAACGCATGAGGGTCATGTGCACACAAGGAAGTATTTCCTTTGTCGTTGCAGCTCAGCGTTCAGCATCCAAGGAGATCCACGTCACACATAATACACTGCAAAAATCGCATTTTTTTTGAAACATTTGCCATCCAGCGTATTGTACAGGGCATTCGCGTGGGCATCAGAGACATCACATGCCAGACTCACGTTTCATGATTTATGATTCATCTGCACAAACAAATCGTTATCAGCCTTCAAATGTGACTGCTCGACGGAACAGGTAATCTCTGTATCATTTTAGATTCAAGCTTTTTTGCCTGCTGCCATCACCTGTATATGCGTCTCAATTTCTTCTGCGTCCCTTTCCATGCACACGCTGTCGGGTAACCCTCTATCATTCGCGTGGGCATCAGGCCTTTTCCCTTACGCAGAACAGGTAAACCGAGATTTCCTAATGCGCTTTGGTTTGTATGTATTCACTTAGGGTAACGTTTAGATTTCTTCACGTTTAGGTTAGCGTTTCATTTAGTTAGATTTAAATCAATAAAACAAAAAAAGAAATGTTTACGTTTCAGTCATAGTTTTTAGTTAGATTTTATTTTGTTTTATTTAGTTTTGTTTTAATTAAGTTTTTTAATATGTTAGCGTTAGTGCTTTAGGTTAGATTTTAGTTTAATTTTAATTCAATTTTAATTCAATTTTTTTTTTAGATTTATTTGGTAATTTTTTTAGATTTTCTCTTATAATAAAATAAAAATGAAAAAATATATTTTTTTAGTTTTATTTTTAATGGTTAGAATTTAGTTTTAGATTTTTTTCTTTTTTGATTTTTAAAATATAAAAAATAAAAATAAAAAGGTTTAGGTTTTGTTTTATATTTTTTTTATATAGTTTAGTTTTAAAATTAATTTAGTTTTAGAATTTTAATTTTTTTAGATTTTTAATTTCCATAATATTGAAAAATAAAAAATTGAAAAAAGATTTAAAAAATTTTTAAAAAATAAAAATTTTGTGGGAAATTATTTTTGCAAGTCTCAGGAGCTTTCGCGTTATATGTTTTATGCTGAGATGCTAAATTTTCAAGTTTGAGATACGAAATATGATATCTGGTTAATAATTTACGATTCTCGTGGTGGTTTTAAGCATTTATCTTTTCGAAGTTTTCAATTGTTGGATATCGTTTTGGTCATGTGATTTTGCTGATGATAGATGGTTGCTGTTCATGGTCCATGTTTCTATATCATTTAAAAAGTAATCGTTTCTACATCAAGCCTCTTAAGGCACTGGTCTGCCCAATTAATCAAATCTATCGAGTCCTTTTCATATCGTATCTCGTGTCTCCCAACCAACTGGTCGCCAGTTGGTCTCATCATCTCACAGGGACTACCCCCCTTAGCCGCGGGAGACAGGCTTAAACGGAGGGATCGGGGATCAGAGTGACAGCCCCCGGTCTGAGCGTTGTCGTGTCAATCCACGCGACAACAGGTCTACTTCTAGCACATCCTTATTTGGGTCTACTTCCATTCCATCGATAAGTGGAAGTTCTCAAGCCAATGCATCCAGTTTTGGGTTATTCCCTTTTGGAATGCCCTCTCAAGGTATTCCTTCAGTTCTATTAAATGTACCACTAACTGCCTCCACTTCCATGATGAGTGGATCGACTTATTTTCAGGGTTTCCCATTTGGAAGTGTTCATATACCACATTCCAATCTGACAGTAGGGTCTATGCCTTTTCCTTTCACAGGTCAAGGTAGTAATCCCTTCCAGGGTTGGACAAACCTTGCCGTTAGTGGTATAGGAACTGGGAATCAGTTTTTTGGCCAACAAGGGAATGTGTCGTATTCCTCAGTCAATTCATTTCAAAGTTTTCCACCCTTAGCTAATGCTTGGAACCCTTACCAAGGACTATTAGTTCCTTACAATAATTTGTTAGGGGGAAACTTTGACAGTTACGGAGGTTTTCAAGCTGGAGTTGGTCAAACTCTGAGTTTTGTTGGACCACAAGGGTCACCTTTTGGTTCAGTAGGTTCTACCAGTTACTTTGGACAACCTGGTGCCTTTCAAAATCCAAGTCATGCTTTTCATACTTTTGGGAACCCTACCCAATCTGGGTGGAATCCCCAAGGTCCTCCACTACTTCCCTTTTTGGCCACGCTTAATCTACCAGACATGACTAAGTTGACGAACGATCCAATTAGATACAATCCGGCTTGGCCTCCGGTCCCAACCAAACTTCCATCGGATATTCCAAAATTCGAAGGGAAGAGTGGTGAAGACTCGGGTGACCATGTAACCACGTTCCATTTATGGTGCTCATCTAACTCCCTGATTGATGATTCGATCAGGTTGAGATTATTTCAGCACACCTTAACTAGGAATGCGGCTAAGTGGTATATAGAGTTTCCAGGGGGCACCTTTACGTCTTTCTCCGACTTGGCTAACATTTTCTTAAACCTTTTTCAGTTGTCTGCCCGTTACGAAGCCGGAATTGAACTTCTGGCCAATTTTCATTAGGACACAACTACTCACATTTTGGATCATATCCAGGAATGGAGACGGAGAAAAAGGATCATCAAAACCAAAATTCTACCTGAATTTTGTTTTGAATGGTTTTTAAAATCATTACAGCCTGAGATCTCCAAGGATGTTTCTATGTCTGGCGTTTATTCGGAAGAGCAGGCTATCTTTCGTGCCCAGCAGTTAGAACTGATATATTCTCAGTCTAGGACTCTTCAAAAAATCTTGCATGATGCTCCTAGATCCACGGTTGATATAGCCAAACCGAAGCCAAGCCCTCATGCTGATGGTATTGTTGGATTGATTGATGCAAATGCGATGAACCTTTTGAGCTAATTACAACAATTTTCTCTACAAATTGCTTCTTCCAATCAGGTTGTGTCGTCTACTCCTTCGCCTTCCCAAACTTCTTCCGTAAATTTCGTTTAGGATTCTAACCCCAAAGGAAATCAAAATTTCGATGGGAAGAAGAAGGGATGAGGTAAAAAGAAGAATCAAGATGGGAAGGATAATGCAACCAAGCTCGATGATGGTGCCGATGAGGGTAGAAATGAGTCTAAGAAGAAAGTTAAAATTTCCATGCAAGCTATGCAGTGGAGATCAGTTGACTCATCTCTACCCAAAAATTCAAGATGCTCAGCACTTGTTAGTGCAGCAAGGGTCTTCCAGCTCCCAAGATGTCTGAACTAACCCTTCCCCCAAGGGCAGCAGTTACTTGCTGGCGCAAACTCAAATCCTGGTACCTTTGCTGGGGGCAACCAGGAAGGGGACAATTTCTCAAATATTTTCATGATGAGTTCTAATGTCAATGTGGCTACACGGTCATGGGATTATGATGAAGCAGAAATATCTAAGGATAAATCTATTCCCGGAACTACGGATCCACTTCATATTGAACGACCCTATGTCGATCTATACCTCGGATAATGAAAGGTTACACCAAGCACACGACTATCAACCCTAATGCTAGGGAAGCCTAGAACTACTCCATTGTCAAGGTTTTGGTTCAAAGTCCTTGTGCTATGTCTACTTTATAGGTACTCCAGTTGTGTCCCACTCAACGAAGTGCGTTGCTTTCAGTGATCAGGGTAGTTGATCCAAAAAATTCTTCAATGCTTACTTTTGATATGCTCAATGTCAAAAAGAGACTCCCTCATCATATGGCTTTCCAGATAAAGTCTACTTACCAGAAAACCAATATTTTTTGGACAGTTATAGATGAGGGAGCTTCCACATGCGTAATGTCTATGTCATGTTGGAAGGAAATTGGATCACCTTCAGCCATTCCTTCACCGACTCTCTTAACAGCATTTGATGGTCATTCTCATAGGCCACACAGAATTATCCCGACTTTTCCTATATGTGTTGGAGGAAAGGTCATTAATGTCGAAGTAGAAATCGTTGATGCCAACCTCGATTACAATCTCCTCTTAGGATGGAATTGGATTTATGAAATGGATGTCGTAGTTTCGACTCTGTTTCGCGTCCTTTATTTTCCTCATGAGGGGAGAATTGTTAAAGTTGATCAATTGGATTATTCTCCAGTTGACCCTCGTGCAACTTCGGATTCTACTGTTCTATTGGTGGATAACCCCCGTCAACCTATCGAGAATCTAGGAGTTGGGATGTACTCTTCCTTGATGGGTGTATTTGATCTTCCCCCTCCTTCATCTAGAATCGATACGATTTCATCCTCCAAGGATCCTTTACGGAAAGATTTTGTTCAAACTTGTTATTTTTCGGATTCTAGAACCTTACCTTCATCTGCGACCACATCAGATGATGGGAAGGTGGGTGAAATAGCATCTCCTATGTCTGCAACAGAACTTAGATATGAATTTATCGATAACTCTGCAGATGACCATCCTACTCCTTTGACAGAGGAGGAGTTAGATGGTGATGTGGCTCTAGCTTGGACACTTGACTCTACTTCTGCTATGGATTGCTTAGATACAGTTTTTCCATCTGACGAAGCAATTTTCGAAGTAATGACAATTGTAGATCGACCATTGGAAGATTTACATCATCATTCATATCTTCATCCTCCTTTGCATGAAGTCGAATCTAGGTCCTCCAATCTGCTTACTAGCGATGTTTGTACAGTGTCAAACCCTTTGGCTCCAACACATTTATCTACCGAAGGTCATATATTGATTGGTTCAAGAACTGTACCTGTAAACATCTCTAGGAACCAGCTGGGGGAGCCCCCTGATGGCTCTACCTCAAGAAGTACTTTGCGTAGGTTACAGCCGAGCAAATTTATTCTTTGTATATTTTGTATTTTTGTACATATTTTATCAGGAGTTTCGTGATATCGACACTTTTTTTATGTGCTTTGGCAGGTGTTGATGGATGACTTGGTCTATTTCGGATTCACCGATGGTGCTAGTCGGCACACTTGGAACCTCACTTCCACAGCTTGGGTGATTTATTATCCAACTGGTTAGTTGATGGTGCCAAGGGGAGTATGTATTGGTTCTGTGTCAAATAATATTTCCGAATATACTACCATCATTAATTTACTATCCGAAGTTATTTCTTATGGAATTGATTCGTTGGTAGTGTATCTTGACTCACAGCTGGTAGTGTCACAACTGAATAACATTTATCGGATTCGGGATCCTTATTTATATCGCCAATTTTCAAGAGTGAGGGTGTTGCAAAGATCATTTGTTTTTATTACTTATTTTCACATTCCATGATCTAACAATTCACTAGCGGATTCTATCGCTAATCAAGCATTAGATTGGCATATCATTCATTCATCAAGATAAAAACAAACATAAAAAATTTGGAATTGTATATATATATATATATATATATATATATCAAAAAGTTGCCCATGTGTACATAAATTGTTTCAAAAAATAATATACAAAATCGGGACTAAATGCCCATAATCATGTCCAGTCTATCTATCGACCCGGCTCAAGATGAGCGGCTAAGAAAGTGACCACTGCGTTGGCCACACGCTGAAGAATGCGAACCCAGTCTCGTGGTACTCCTACCATGTGACGCTGCATCTCCTCCGGTAGGTCTTCTATGGCCACCATTGGTACCTGGTGAGTCAACCTCACCAAGTTTATTTGGACTGCATATAATACCCTCTCTGTCTTAGCAGTCGCCTCTTCGGCACCTCTTCCGCGACGCCTATGCCGTAGAAATCCGTCTGGTCGTACCGGACCCACATTTGGAACATGATAATTATGTCAGTATTTTAATCCCATCAAAAATATATTTAAGTTCATTTTCATATTTAAAAAACACAAAAAAATCTTAAAATTAATCAAATTAAAAAAGAATGGTTACCTATCTCTCCCCATGTTGCGTTTGGTGGCAGCACCAAATCCGGATCTCCTCTGAAATCCATGTCAGCATAGGGATAGTCGTCCACAGCGATGATTTGTTGTTCCCACTAGGAGAAGAATTCATCATCGAAAGTAGTCCTCGGCACGTCCCTGCCTCCAAGGCGTTTCATCAAGTCAGCCCACCTACCCATCCAAGGATCTCTGGGGCTACTGATAGACACTGACACTCTGGGACGCAGCCCAAGAACCTTCTCGAAGGAGCACAAAATGGTCCCATATCCGACATTTTTGGTCCATCCTTTCTGAATGGAGGACAACTGGCTCTTCATATTGGTAAGAAGAGGTGTACACCAATCAAAAATAGTGGTGAGACACTCCACAACCAAGCTCATGGATACTCGTGACGCTTGGTGCAATGAGGCTGATCCATTTATCCTGGCTATGGTGAACAGTAAGATCCTCAGGGACAATCTCTCCACATGTTTTATTGGGATCTGGATTCCAATTTACTCAGGATGCCCAAGACAGTAAGTGTGTACATAGTCTTCCACTTAAAGACTACCTCGTGTTCGACCAGTTGAATGTACAACTTCTCCTCTCCGGGAGAGACCAATGATAAAGTAAATATCCTCTACCTCTATCCTCAAATGCATTTGATCAATCATAAATGAATCATCTTCAATACTCCAATAGTGGATTAACATTTCAAGGAAACGGATGTTGGCCTTCATATTGGGCATTTTGAAAAATATCAACAAGCCACATCCCCTCAATGCATCTAAGGCCTGTTGATCATTCATAACTTCATTACCAATGGTAGTATGCTCCCTTTCTCTCTATGTGATTTTCATCCTAAAAGAAAATTAAGTTTCCAACCGTTAGATTTTTGTTTTGAAATTTCAAATCTCGTATACGCGAGTCCCTTTCACACACAGTCGTGTGTAGGGCCTTCATATACACGGGTCTATAATATCCAATCCGCGTATACGCCGTGTTGAAATTTTTAACATAAATTCCTACAGTCAAACCTCAATTAAAATTTCTAAAAACAATCATAAAGTAATGCAAGCTTGAATTGGGGGTTACCTAATGATTTTGATCCAATTTGAACGGTCCAATTCTTTGGGGGGGCAAGTTTGCTCTTTTTTCTCCACAGCTTTTGCTTTCAACACAAATGGTACAAATGGTGAGTCAAAAAGTCATTTTATAAGCTTTGAAAATGTCAAATTTTTCAAAACTTTATTTTTTTCGTCTCATGAATCTTTTAACTTGTGAGCTTGGATTGTCGAGAATAGGTTGTTTTTTCAGGACATTTTGGACGCTTCTTCGGAAATTTCACAGCGGTTCCATGACTGTTGACCCGTCATGGCAGGTATCATTTACTCACTGGCATATAGGTTAGGGAAACCATTTTTTCCATTGCATTTTGCATACTAGCCTCCATTTGTCGATACACTTTCCACAGGGTCAATCCCATCATGTTCACTCGCTGCTTTTTAAATCATGACTTAATGGTAGAGCCATCCTTTACATGGGCATCATAGTTAGCACTTCACTGACATTGGTTTCCCATGTTGTTTTACTGAGTAGGCTTGGGAGTCCTCTCTAGTCAGGCTATGACTTGTGCATTGAAGACTCATTCATCTTTGCTTCTTCGCTTTGTTCTGGCCTTATACCCTAGAGGCTCCTTTGTGTTAAGTTGTACTACTGCATTGCATTTTGACCATTTTCACCTTTTGGCCTTGAGTCGGCTTCCAAACTTGGTCCAAATATTTTAAAAACAGTGTTTTACTCCTTGTACGTTACTTTTCCCTGTGATAAAAACGTGTACATGCAGGTCAGTCTATACCCAACCTGCGTATATGTGTTAAAACACTTAAAAAAAATAAATTTCCTTAATTATGGGCAGAGATCACGGGTTTTACCTGTTGATTACCTCCTAGTGCCTGTGGCCCAACTGTTCCCAACTGTTTCCCAACTAAAAAACTAATTTGGGAGAAGTATAAAAAGACTTCAATGGGAAGGCCTTAAGGAGGAGAGAAATGATAGAATTACTATACTGAGATTATCCCCTGATCAAGTCTGAAGTATCCCTGTGCTTCAAGCACTTCCCCAAGTTCAGGAAACCCTTGTTTCCTTGAGTGTTGATATTCTCTTACTTGTTGGAGATATCATGGTATTGGTTATGGAAGGAGGCTGTTGAAGACTAGGACTGGATGGACCTAGAGGAAGGTTCCGCTTGGAGCCAGAAGAGGAAGACTCAGGTGAACTCTTTCCATGTTTACTATAGTTTTCTACAATAAAAAGAAACGTTGTCTTTTTGTTGAGATCAACTTTGTTTTTGCATCAGATGTTATTATTATGATTTATTTATGAATGACTATTTTAATGTATAACTAACCATGTACTTATATGATATAAAGTTGATTTCACTAAAATGTTTTAACTATATGTTGTTATGTGTATTCGAATTGGTTGATTTGCAGGTCCGAAGATCATTAGGAGTTGCAGAGGGTTTGAACCCTGGCTGGAACTACCCAAACGAAGGACATCCGGGTATGTTCATCCTCGCATAGTTAGTTTGTTTAAGCATGTTGCCTGAGTTGTATGCATGTTTCTTGCTGTAGATTACTCCTGCTCTGATAGGGTTCTGACCCAAAGCCCTAGGGGACTTATTCCCTTAACAAAAATTCCCTGATTAAGAGGGAGCTTGGGTACATTCCTTTTATAGGAATGATTACATTCCTTCATAGGAGTCAGTTCATCCTCCCTAGTTGAGAGAGAGAGAAAAACATATCATTCTTGTCTTCACTTAGGAAGAAAGAATGGAGGATTGAGTAAGCATATGGAATCTGATACTCTTTGAGGATGTGGTAGGGAATATAATATAAGAGTATTCATAGAGGACCAATATTCTTTGAGGACTGGGAATCCAAGATAAGAATAATATTGGAAGGATGTACCTTGTGAACACACGGGTGGGGTATGATCCGTGAGAGACAATGATGATGGTGTATATAAATAATTAGTCTTTCCAGCATTGTGCTCTGATCTTATGGACAGATATATTTTTTAGTCAAGGCCTTGCAATGTGAGAATAATGGATGATATGACGCTAAGTAGATGGGTTACCAATCCGACTCTTCTTATGAGAATTATTCATATGGAGAATATCTATGTACCTTGTATGGATTATGAATACCCCTCTAGTTAAGAGGGAGTGTTTAAAAATGTAACTAGGTTCGGTCTTCATAATTGTAATTGTACTTGATGTAAAGAAAAAAGAAAAGTATTTGATTATTATTTTTTAAGGATTTCTTTCCCTTGGTCAAAATCAAGTACCCATTGTGTAGTTGTAAAAGTCACATTGAGTCAAATGTCATTGTAAAATGAGTAAGACCCTATTAAGGGCTTCATGTATTGAATCTAGAATGTTTATAAGTCAATATAAGTCAAAAGGTGGTCAAGAAAACCCCTCCAAGATCAATTATGCAACCTAAAATTCAAGTCGGCTTTCTAGTGAAGTCGACTTATTTTAAAGTCCAACAAAGGCTATAAAAGAAGGGACTTGATTCATTTGAAGAAATACAATGAATCATGATTAAGGAGGTTGTTCAAGCAAGAAGAAAGGCTAAATAAACGAGTAATAAAAGAGAAAGAATATGAAGTCAAAAAGGACCATCTCTTTGTTTATCACGTGCAAGGGAAAGAGCTACATTCTGAGAGCAATTATGTTGCAGTTGATTCGAATTATAGAGGAATATTACAATCATCAAAGGAAGGTAAAAATGATAGAAAGAATCAACAATACATCAAGTCAAGTTCATAAGAAGAAAACAAGAAAACATCACCCATATTCTATCATGTCTTTCTGATCTAGGGTTTCTGTGGTAAGTAATTTGAATTACAGACCTGTGGAGAAAGGCCAAGGTTGAAGAAGGACAATCAAGAATTTGAAATTTGTCTTGAGTTAGTTTGAAGAAGAAGCTCATCAGTGATAGAATTGCACTTGATCTTGGAGAGGTTGTTGGTTAAGGGTCTAGGTATTGGAATTCATTAATTGAAGATTCTATAAGAAGAAGAATTCTTGTTGGTTTCCTCTCAAGATGGAGAGGTTTTGGCCCTGGATGATCGCCTATATATTTTGTTTCTTGTCTCATTATTATTTATGGTTTGGTAGATGTTTTATGAAATAAACACTAATAATAATAAGGGAAATAATAATTTAACTATGTAAAGTAAAAATACATCACAAATAGTTATCATTTCATAGAAATCACTTAATGTTGTTGCCCCTAGATTTCTTAACATGGTATCAAAGCTAAGGTAAGGAAAGGAAAGGCATCTAAGGAAACTAAAGGATTGAAGCACTAATAGAAGAATCAAACAAAGGACGAGACTTCCAGGAGAACATTAAATTATCAAGAAGGTTACTCAAGGGATGAGTTCAAGAACATCTCTAAGCAGACTTGATTAAATTCTGGGCTCAACTCCTCCACTAGATTCATCATAAAGGAAGTAAAGAAGTCTAACCATCAAGACCTTTTGAAAGACAAATTCACTACAAGATGGAACAAAATTCTAGGCTATATTCCATAAAAGCATGATCACCTACAAATATGGAGACCTAATCCCTCCACCATACAAAGGTAAAGATTTGTTGACAAAGAAAGATGAGATTCTAAACATCATGAAAGGATTGTTCTCATCATTTCAAGAAGTAAAATCTACAGTAGCAATAACAAGACCAAGACTCTGAAATAAGTTCAATTGTTTTCCTCATTCAAGAGCTAAATTCTCCTAGACAAAAGTAATAAAATAAAATTATAAAAGGAATTATAGTCAGAATTCATTCCTAGAGATCATACGCTCTTTTGGGCATATGTAGATCTAATATTCATCTCATTAAAATTCAAATTCGAAGACCATATCATCCTTCAAACATACATATAATTTCTCTCTGCCAAAAATGTTTGAAGCACATATCTCTCTATCTCTGTGATAACATAGATCTCATCTTCAAGATGTGCCCTTATGACATCACTACTCTACTCTACTTACAAGTTCAAATCCTATGGGGAATGAGTTCCTGTGGAAACGAAAGATGCAGTCACCAATACTTGTTCTCTGAAAAAT
Organism: Pinus tabuliformis; assembly: GCA_031772625.1. Taxonomy (NCBI): domain Eukaryota; kingdom Viridiplantae; phylum Streptophyta; class Pinopsida; order Pinales; family Pinaceae; genus Pinus; species Pinus tabuliformis. The sequence goes on from CM062813.1 coordinate 1,090,228,997, forward strand.
ATCTATTCAATGTAAAGAAGTTTGAAGAGAACTAAGGAAGCAAACCTGAAGCAGTCTAAGTCATCAAGCAAACGGTGGAACTATACCATCACTAGAAACATTGTTACACTTGTAGTTGTAAGGACATCAATCCAAGGTCAAGGGTTCTATGGAAATTATATAGCTGAATGAAGATGAGTATAGTGAAGAATAACTCAGACCCAAAAGAATATTAATGAAGATCGCATCCAAAACCGTAAGTCATCATGACAAAGGTAAGTAACCATATGGTATGTATGGTATATATTATGTTGAAATTATGATTCTGGGGTTGATTGGAAATCCAGGAAAGGATGAACCCTTGCATAACATAAAGAATGGAATAGAATCTGATCTAGGGTTTGAACTTTAGAAGCCCTAAGATGACCTCATGATTGCATGAAAACTCTAGAAAGAAATCTTGGCATCATGTTTTTATATCGTATGCTTTGCTTGGGGTACTAGTCAATAAATATTGAAGGTACAAGAAGTAAAGATGGATAGGCTAAGCCTTTAGGAAACATGATGCAGAAGGAAATTGTATAACTATGTATGTCTGGTTTACAAGAAGAAAAAGAGAAGGATGAAAAAGGCATCCACCATGGAAACATGATGCATAATTTAGGAAATTGCATCATTATTACCATTGAAGCAAGAGCTCATGACCTCAGTATAAGATGATTGAAAGGCCGCTGAAGCAGAACTCTATGGAAGTCATAATTAGAATAAAGTAGATATTGATAACCTCACTAGAAACATAAGTAGCACTTACGGGTAGAAGAGAGTTGTCTAGTGTAGAACTCATCATACATCATTGGGAAGGATAATTTGCAAGATGAGGATAATATGGATCCTCTGTTAGAATCTTCATCTTTTGAAAAAATCAAGTGTCTCACTAAGAATTCCACCCTAGATGGGATTCATCGTTTGGAAGAATGACGGTATGAGGACAAAGGAATGCAACATGTCAATATAATTGAATTACTCTCATAGAAAGGAGTTGTTGAAAGAATTATAGATGACCAAGAGAAGAAAAGGGGTATGTATGCATAAGTTTAATAAATTCATGTCATCATATAGTTTCAGATAGAAAGAATGGATACTCTATCTCATGAGTATGATCAAATAAAATGAATCTCTTCCATTGAAAGAATGCATGAAGGCATGGGTCACATATTGTTTATATGAAATAAACATAATATGTCCTCATATGGAATATGAGGTGGTTGAAAAATATTAAGGAACTATGATTGGGAGTTCCTAGGAAACAATATGTGAAGAAAGAAAGAAGATATCATGGAAGATGCAACTATGGTCACTTAGAAAATAAAATCAACATATGATAACTAGAAGGATTGGCCATGATATCTCCATAGGAAAGGTATGAAGACCTTGGTAAAGAAAGATGACCCTTAACGTTGAATATTTTGGAGATGTTTCAATATGTATGCAGGATGTTGATGTTGCAGCAAGCAGATGTCATGATGAAGGGCCATCACAAAAGGTAATTTTTTATTTGATGCTCATTTTTTATTTTTAAACATGTGTGGATGGGCTAAAACATGGCTACCGAAATAGAGATGTGGACATCATCTACAACTAATATGGTGGGATATAAGATCATGTAGGAGCATGATATGGAAAAGGTATTTCTATGAGGAAAATTCATATATTCTATAATGGATCACTCTCCAATGAAAGGAAGGATGACATGACTAACCTGATTCGAGAAGACAAATCCCAAAGATGAAGGCTCCATAATGTTAAAGATGAAATTCATGACATCGAATGGAGGAGCACTAAAATAAGTTGAAGGTCCCATGATCTCCACCAATGAAGAAAGAGTTACTACTAGAAATAGGTCTCTAGTTAAGAGGGAGCCTAAAAACAAGTTTCAGATTAAGAAGAAAACTTGGAAGTAAGTCCCTAAGGTAAGAGGAAGCTTAGAAAAGTCCCTCATTAAAAGGGAGCTTGGTTACATTCCTTTGATAGGAATGGATACAATCCTTCATAGGAATGAGTTATCCTCCCTAGTTGAGAGGGAGAGATAGACACATCCTTCTTTTCTTCGCTTGGGAAGAAAGAATGGAGGATTGGGTAAGAATCTAGCATATGATACTATTTGAGTATGTGGTAGGGAATCCATGATAAGAGTAGCCATAGAGAATTGATACTCTTTGAGGACTGGGGATCCAAGAATAATAGTATTGGAAGGACATACCCTGTGAAAACCCGAGTGGAGTATGCTCCTTGAGAGGCAATGATGATGGTTTCTATAAATCATTAGTCTCGCCAGCATTGTGCTATAATCTTGTGGAGAGATAGAGTATTTATTCAAGGCCTTTCTATGTGATAATTTTTGATGTTATGATACTAAGTATATGGGTTACCAATCTAATTCTTCTTATGAGAATTCTTCAAATTGATAATGTCCAAGTACCTTGTATGGATTATGAATACCTCCCTAGTTAAGAGGGAGTGTTGAAAAATGTAACTAGGTTCGGTCTTCATAATTGTAATTGTAATATTTCCACTATGTACTTGATGTGAAGAAGAAAGAAAAGTATTTTTTTTAAGGGTTTCTTGCCCTTGGTCAAAATCAAGTACCCATTGTGTACTTATAAAAGTCACATTGAGTCACATGTCATTGTAAAATGAGTAAGACCCTATTAAGGGCTTCGTGTATTGAGTCTAGAATGTTTATAAGTCAAAATGTTGTCAAGAAACCCCCTCCAAGATCAATTATGCAAGCTAAAATTCAAGTCGGCTTATATGCACCATCAAGTCGGCCTGCTAGTGAAGTTGGCTTATTTTGGAGGCCAACAAAGGCTATACAATAAGGGACTAAGTTCATTTGAAGACATAATGAATCTGAAGTCAAAAAGGGCTATCTCTCTGTTTCTCACGTGCAAGTGCAAGGGCTACATTATGAAAACAATTATGTTGCAGTTGATCTGAATTATAGAGGAATATTACAGTCAGGGAAGGTCAAAAGGATATAAAGAATCAACAATACATCAAGCTGAGTTCATAAGAATAATAAGGGTACAAGTGTGAAGCAAAAGAAGACTACATCAACTAGATTTTGTCATCTCTTTCTGAGCTAGGGTTTCTGCAATAAGGAAGTCGAATTGCAAACCTATGGAGGAAGGAAGAGGTTGCAGTAGGAAAGTCAAGAAATCAAAATTTGTCTTGAGTTGATTTGAAGAAGAAGCTCATCAGTGATATGATTTCACTTGATCTTGTAGGGGTTTTTGGTCAAGGGTCTAGTTATTGGAATTCACCAATTGAAGATTCTATGAGAAGAAGAATTCTTGTGGGTTTTCCTCTCAAGATGGAGAGTTTTTGGCATTGGCCAATCACCTATATCTTATGTATCTTGCCTCATTATTCTTTATGTTTTTTTATTTGTTTGATGAAAGAAACACTAATAATAATAAGAGCAAGAAGAAGCTAACTAAGTAAAGTAAAAATACATCACAAACAATTATCATTTTGGAGAAATCACCTAATGTCAAGTGACTATTTCAAAGGAATAGGTGATTATGGTGAAGGATTTCCTCTGAACTAGGATTTCAATAGAACAAATTAGGATAGTGAAGGATTTCCTCCAAGTAATAATTTCAAAAACACTGGTGACGGTGATGAATTTTTCCCGAGGGAGGATTTCAAAAGCACCGATGATGATGATGAATTTCCATTGAGCAAGGATCTCAAAAGCACTGATGATGATGATGGATTTCCTTGAAGCAGGAATTTCTATACCACAGATGACAATGATGAATTTCCTCTAAGTGAGTATTTCAAAAGCACAGAAGATGGCAGTGAAGTATTTGCTTCAAGCGAGGATTTCAATGGAAGAGATTGTTTGGTCAATTTAGAGTGTCCTAAATTGCTATATTAATTGTCAATCCGGGAGTTGTAAACTGTTGAAGTGTGGTGCACTATATGTGCAAGATAACCTATTCCTTACGTTTTGTCGTTTTTGATTTTTATTTTGTTTTATCTTCGTTGATTTCCTAATGTGAAATGGGAATTCTAAAAGTTAAGTATGGATATAAATGTTCAAGGCAATTATGTCCTTTGAAATGATTTCCAAAACTTCAAACTTCAGAAGATCTTAGAGCATGCAATGATGAAATTAACTTCTAAAAGAGAATGAAAATGTGCCACTATTCTAATCAAACAAACAGTGAACTATTGATCATGAAACCATTATCCCTGCTGCTGTCTAAATACAAAAGAAACTGTACTCAAAGAAATCCAAAAATTACAAGTAAAGTAGAGCTAAAATCAAATTACGTCAATTCATATTCTGACCCCTCACCATTAGTCTCGCTATGGCTTTTGGAGGTAATCATAAACAACTTGAGCAATCCGATATCTAATTTGTAGAAAAAAAAAAAACTAATATCAAATTACACACTCATACTTCAATCCCTCACCATTAGTCTCGCTATGGCTTTCGGAGGTAACTGATAATGACATGAGCAATTTAATATCTAATTTACAGAAAAATAAACTAATATCAAATTACACACTCATACTTCAATCCCTCACCATTAGTCTCGCTATGGCTTTCGAAGGTAACTGATAATGACATGAGCAATTCAATAACTAACTTGCAGAAAAATAAACTAATATCAAATTACACACTCATACTTCAATCCCTCACCATTAGTCTCGCTATGGCTTTCGGAGGTAACTGATAATGACATGAGCAATTCAATATCTAATCTAACTAATAAAGCCAATGAACAGAACTGAAATAAACAAAACAGTGCTGGAATTAAAAACTAAGAAAAATAAATCAGCAGAAAGACAAGACTGATTCCATGTCATTAGTCATTGTGAAAAACTATATGCAAATGCCCGGGCTGCCTACTGTAATCTGGAACAAATACACTGATCAGCGTTAGCAATGTAAAGCATGTAAAATCATGGACAAAAATAAAACGTTAGCACCATAAGAAATGCAATATATACAAGTGAATAATTATGGCATAATGAACGTAAGAAACACAATGGGAAACTATACAGCAAATAAACAAAACCTCGGCGTGTGCAGGGGCCCTCTGCACAACCTCGGGCAACAGCTATCAACCACGAATTGTGCTTATAAATAGAGTCTTCTCATGTATTCAAAATGTAGTCATAACAACGAAACAGTGTCACGGCACAGTGGGCTTTCTTAACAGCAAAATTACATTACCAAGACTAACTACTATGCGTGTGGAAACACATTATTTATAGCAAACGTTTACATAACTGATTTCCTAAAAACTGTGCTGGCAGAGGACACGTGAATGACAACGTCCAAGGATCTAGCATCATGGTTGCCGTGATGATTAAATCTATTGAGGGTGGCTGTTGGATTCGCCTTATGGAGCAGTCCATAGGTGTTGATATGTCCCCAGAGATCTAGGAACGGCCACGCAAGTCTTCACGTGTTGAAAAATGGAGTCTTGTTGCTGTAGGACTCTTATATTTGACCACCGCTTGACCACCTTTGACCACGGCCTTCTTTGATGAATTCGACTGAGCCAATAGGACTCGGTCCATGTCCACGTCATTTCCAACTTGCCCATGTGGCTTGATTTGCCTGAAGACACCTACAATATAGACTTTAACAAAAAGGTTGCGGAAAGTTGCACTGGCTGCAAAAAGTGACAAGATTCCGCAGCTCAATGAGCAAAAATCTAATTCAAACAGAAGACACAAAACATAGTTAGGAAACCACTTTATGTGTTCTTTTAAACTCAATATGCAATGATGTTGATAGCTTAGGAGGTCCAGATAAATGGAAAAAGTCTAGAAAGGTGTATAGGAAATATGCAAGTTTGGGGCTCAACAGAGATGTGGATGGTGTGCCAGAACCTATGAGTGAATTTGAATAATTGTCTAAGACATTTTATTTAAATGATGTTTTCTTGGTAACTTGAAATAAATACTTTAACTTGCATATGATCTTATATGAATTTATGAGTCATTTATATGTTTATTGGATTATATGTTTTAATTATGAAGAATTCATTTGTTTCAAATATCCTTTGGTTTATCAAAAAAGTTTGTAGCTTCATTATTGATGCTAGATGCATGCTGCCAGGATATTCCTTCCAAATCATAGATTTCTTTTTCCTATCCTTCTTAGATTTCTTTTAGTAATTGCATCAAACATTATAATTTTTAACTTGTATCATGTTTGGTGATGGCCTTTGTATCATTGTCTCTTAACTTTTTAACAATTATACTTGAAAAGTTGATTAATTTATGTTAATTTGAGGATGGAAAATTCCATATAACATTTAATGGTTATGGTTTGGTAGTGAGTTTATTGATTGATATATTATTTATTACCTTTTAATATGTAATGGTCATGATATTATTATCTTTTTTAGTATTCATTTATTGATCAATAATATTGATCATAGTTTAATGGCATAATATGTGTTGACTAATAACATTTATTGTGGATGAAAACAAGTTTTTGAAAAAGGATCAAGCTGATTCGGAGCAGAGTCGAGGGTTTTGAAGATGGCAAACGCAGAAATCTTCTCCACCACGGGAATGGATTCAATGGCAGTACAGTCGGTGGAGGCGGCGAGGCAAGACCGGTTACAGCCATAGATCTCTTCAGAGGCGGCCTTAAGAACGCGACGCGGGATATCCCTGAATCCCTCCAAGTAGTCGGTATGTTATTGTTTTTTTGGCCCAACGACAGAAAAGTATTTGACGTTTTCGGCAAAGCAGATTTGCTTGCAGGGCAAAATATTATAAAGGAGGATCTGTTGGTGAAGTCCGAGAAACTCCAAGAGATCAGAGATCCGCGGACAAATTGGTGTTCTGGGTCTAGATCCCATCTCGGGGGCGGGAAACCTTTAGGTTTTGGCTGGATCTATGTAGGATCCGACAGCCTGCTGTCCTTTCGGCCTATCTCTCTGCTGACGTCCCTTGTATGTAAGGATTGGGGTCTGCATGTAGCAGATCTGCCCCATCGCACACATGCATGGACCTTTCTCTGCAGCCATAGGCCGGATCTACACTCAGAAATTGGACTGATCTATACAGGATCTGTCAGCCTAGGGATCGTCTGGCTCATCCCCCCACAGTCGCTTCATGCATGCAAAGACGAAGGGTTGCAGGGGGTAGATCCGCATATGTACACTTTTGCATGGCCCAAAACTTGTAGATCCAAGCCGGATCTCTCTAATATGAGAAAGAGTCAAGACCTCCAGGAGCTCAGGCAGCTGATCGGTGGCTATATGCACCGATCCATCATAGGTTTTGCAGTTCGCGAAAGGCAAATGATAGAATGCCCCAATAGAAGCTCGGATCTGGAAGATCGCCGACAGCCAGAACACAAGGCAACCAGCAATGTCACCGTTTCAGGCAGAGCAGGAACTCAGCTAGATTGCAGACATCAGGTAACAAAAACTTGTTTCCAGATTTTCATAAAAACCCCAGAGACGAAATCCCATTTAGTATGGGTACATTCAGATAGTACTGTGATGCAGCTGAAGCAGCAAATCTGTGCATTGACTGGATATCCTAGAGAGATTCAACACCTAGTCAATGGCAGATGGTCTCTCCAAGACAACAGAACCATGGGAAGCTATGGGATTAGCCCAGGAGAAACCATTGTTTTGAACCTCAGACTGAGAGGAGGAGCTCCTCCTCAGGGACAGTCAAGCAGCTCAGGGGGAAACAAAAACTCTTCAGGAGAGGATAAAGGGAAAAAGGCAGCACCTCAGCAGCAGTCCAAAGGAGGGTCCTCATATAAAAACATTCTTCAGGGTAACAAAGATACAGGATCCTCTCCAGATCAAAGCAGGTATACCCCTAGGCCATACATAGTAGATCAGTTAGGGCAAACCCCAGCCCTAAACTTTGACTCTACAAGCCTCGATGTTTTCGTAAAATCCTATGAAACGCAAGCCCTAATCTGTCGTTTTAACAGTTTCTGGCCTAAACCAATGGATCTCTTCCATTGGATCTTCACCACTTGGACCATGGAATGTGATATACATTTATGCTCCAAGGGTTTTTTCATAGTTAGATTCGCATCCTCGTAAGTCAGAGAAAAAATCATCAGAGATGGGCCTTGATTCTGGGGAACATCAGGGCTGTTCATGACCCCATGGTTCCCAGATTTCGATCCAAACAATATGACTGTATCAAAAGTGTCGGTCTGAGTCCGTCTATACAACCTTCCCCTCCACTTTTGGAGTGAACAAGTCTTGGAAGGAATTGGGAACAGCATAGGGAAATATATCAAAACAGATCTGGAAAGGATTGATGAAAGGGTATACACTTTTGCACGCATCTGTGTCGAAGTAGATCTAAGCAAAGGGCTGCCAGACAACATAAGACTGATCTACAAACAACAAAACTGGTTGCAAGCACTAGACTATGAAAACACTGCTTTCAGATGCAGGCTCTGCAGGCAGACAGGACATCTACAAAGCACATGCCCAGAAGCAAAAAAAGTAAACAATAAAAAGAAGCAGAAAGGGAAGCAGAGGAAAGGATGGAAATTCCCCCCCCTGATTCAGATGATGAAGAATCAGAAGCAGAAGAGGACGACTCCCCCGCAGAGAATGCAGAGATATCCAAAGAAATGGAGACTAAGAAGGAAGCTACATCAGCAAACAAGATCACAAAGATCCACCAAAATCAGGCAGAGAAGACAAGCGAGGATCAAAGCATGGGAGGCATCAAACGGCATCACCACTCAGATACTTCAGACTCAGACAAAGAAACAGGCCCACAGAAAGCAGAAACACAGTTAGTCATTGCTTCGATCGAGCCCACTCAAGGAGAGTGGCGCAAGGTCGAAAAGAAAAAGGGGAGAAAAACTTGAAGCGTGAGTTTTACTCACAGCCGGAATTCAGTTTTTTGCCTCTTTCTTTCTCTCTCCTCTCTTCTCTTTTCTTATTCTTTGTGCACGTTAGTCTTCTAACGTTGCGTGGGGTGCGAAAGCACTCGAGCCCATATGGGCAGCTTATGGAATGCTTCAATGCATCTGCTAGTGTAACTTTTCATTAATTCTTTAATAAAAGGTTACCGTTTTTTTTCTTTGGAAAAAATAACATTTATTGTAGTTCAACGGAGTAATAGGTGTATTATTCAATAAGATCCCAAACAATCTATTACAGTTCATTTATTAATCAATAACATCTATTATAGTTTAATGGGATATAAGTGTATCATTTAATGCATCTATTATATTTCAATGGAGTAATAACTGTATTACTCAATAGCATTATTATAGTTGATAGGATCCCAAACAATCTTATCCTTGAAAGTTTATATATGTAGTGGATTTTAATAACTTTGAGAAAAAAAATTATGTTTCATTCAATCAACTTAGTATTGATATTTTGATTAAGAGTAATAAAATAGGAATTAATGCTGAATTTTTAAACTATATGGTGATATTGTCATGATATTATTTATTGTCATGATTTGATAGATCATAGTTTAAAAAAATGTTGAATTTTAATGCTCCATTAAAAATTGAATACTTCAATTTGATAGTTGATTTTTAAGTTTTTAATGCAATGGGATAAGTTGTGTTAGGATAAGATTCTAAAAGAGATATACTTTTATCCTTTAAAATAAAAATTACTATCGTGTAGCGACTCTTTGATTTAGATGTTCATTTTTAAAGTTTTTTTTTTCAATTATAATATCTGGTACATAATGTCATGGTTGAAATACATTGAAAACTTAACATTTTTTGTAGTCATCATATTTGGTTTTAATTCCATAGTTGAAAAATGTCAAAATTTAAGGTTTTTGGAGTCGTGATATTTTATCTTTAATGTCATGGTTGAAAATAATTACAATTTTATGGTCTTTCAAAGTCGTGATATTTTATCTTTAACGCCATAGCTAAAAATTGTTATAATTTTAAGGTTTTTCATAGTCGTGATATTTTATCATTAACGCCATGGATGAAAATTGTTGGAAATAAGGTTTTTTGGAGTCATGATATTTTATCTTTAACATTATTGCTAAATAAGGTTGGAATTTTAACTTGAAAAAAAATGTTGATGTAACATCAATACTTTTCATTTTCAAGGTATGTTTTCATGCTTCTTGTGCAAAAAAAATTGTTTTCACTATTATTAGTTAAAAAATGTTAAAATTTTACCCCACACAAAAAACAACATTGATGCAACATCAACACTTTTCATTTTTGGGGTGTTTTTTCATATTTTTTGTACAAAAATAAAGTTTTTTGGGGCTAGATTTCCTGTTGAGTTGGTAATTTTGTTGACAATTTATGTTTAAAATAGGAGTCCTCACAAGATATTGCAGGATAAGACTCTTAAGTAATCATTCACAAGTGTGAATCCATATATACGACACTTTTTCATCTTTCGTATATCCATGTTGTGGAGAAGAGGACAAAGTTGCAAGCATTTGGAAAGAAGGGAATATTTATGGGATATATTAGGACTTCATTTTCATTCCACCACGAAGGAAGACAATTGTCAATGAGGATGTGAAATTTGAGGGGAACTAGCATCCAGGAAGTCTCATGTGCCCAAGAACATAGGTGCCCACAAATAACTGAGCCAATGTGTGTAGGGTGATTAAGTCATAGAAAATAGTGTAAGTTGCAAGAAAGGGATAACCAGTCTACCTAAAGATGGGAGTTGGCTAGCATAACCAATAAACTTTCGTAGGTGAAGTAATACACAAAGTGTAATCAATATGCATTGAGTTGAGAGGGGGGGCAATCAATATTTCTTTCAATTGTTATATTATGTCAGTTAAGAATTTATCACAAGTTAAACCAAAACTAAATTACTAGAACAATGAAATCATTTTATTAATGAAGATGATGAGGATGCCAATCATCTTTTACAAAAATACTAGCTCCAACATGTACAACATTTTTTTAACTTCTTAAAGGCTCCAACCTTGAACAAATCCAAGAACCAACTTGGTCAAAATGAGGACTCCAATCCTCACGAAAAAATCGAAGCTCCAACCTAGTCCCTCACAAGGCCCAACCTTGGACTGATTCAACAGTTCAAAAGACACTTTCCAAAACATTATTCAAGTAACTTCAAACATGTTACAATAAGTTGCTTCACATGCTACTTCAAGAAGTCTTCAATAATTCTCCAAATATAGTCTCACCTAAGCTCCAAATATGGTCTTGAATCATTCAAAAAGGTTGTTTAGGACTAGTTCAAAGGTTTGCTACAACAAGTCATTAAAATATGCTCCTCTCAAGGGCCTACAAGGTCTCCTTCAAAAACTCTTAAAATTTCAGTGAATTATGCATTATCCACATATTCAAAAAGGTTAAGTGTTTTGCTCCTTAAAGAGGTTGAGAGTACTGTTCTAAAAGGTTGAGAGTCCTTCATAAAGAGGCTGAGAGTATTGTTCCTAGAGGTTCGAGATTTCTGCTTCAATAGGCCAAAGGTTCTACTCCAGAAGGTCGAGTACAGGGTCCGAAGAGTTCAAAGACTGGGGTCTATTTCAGGTTTAAAAATTCCACAAGAGGGTTGAGCTCAAGCTATAATAAAGAGGTATTAATTCTTCTCCACAAGGGGTAACAAAGAAGATTGAAATCCAACAAAATATGGCTCCAAAAACTGAACAAAAATCTACCAAAAAACCTTGATCTAAAACAGAGAACAATTAAAAAAACCTTGCTTTGACTTTCCTCTAGATTCATGAGCTATGAACCTTATCTCTCTATGTCATGTCAAAATTACTTATGCATATCTTGCTCCTAATTCCTTGGCCAAGTTGTATGAGAAAATGAGGATGAATGATGCCTTATTTATACTAGTCAAGCCCTCACTAAACCGTCATGTATATACTAGGGGTGTTGAGTTGATCTCAAGGTAAGCTAACTTAAAGAGGGGGACAAAAAATGATTTCTTCACTTAAAAAATAATTTCTCCTCATTGGAAAGTGAGGAGGCATGTTATTGTTGATTGGAAATGGCTTAATGTGCTCTTTGAATCATTGGTATTTTTATCTTAACAAAGTCATCCTTTTACATCAATAACAAATTATTCTTCCAACAATCTACCCCTTTGTTATTGATGGCAACAATATCCTCATATGCTACTCGTCCTCTCATATTCTCCCCCTGACTTATCCTCCCCCTTTGACATCAATAGCAAAGGGATGCTCTAATGGGATGCAAGAAATATGAATCCCATCTTTTAACGAATATATTCAAATGCTTCTCAAGGTAAGGGTTTTGTGAAGATATCTAAGATTTGTTCCTTAGTGTTGACATATTCCATTTTGGTGTTATGCTTTGCAACCTATTCTCGAAGAAAGTCATATTTGATTGGAATTTTTTTTTTCATTGCATGCATGATTGCATTTTTTGAGAGACTGATGGCACTAGTATTATCATAGTAGATGGTAATAGGTTGATTTGTTTCTATATTGACATCCTTCAAGGCTTCCTTCACCCATAGAATTTGTTACAAAAATCTACTCTTGCCATATACTCAGCTTTAGCTATGGAGAGAGATATAGATGATTTTTCCTTGCTAAGCCAAGACACAAGACAATTTCCTAAGAAGAATTTCATTTCCACTAGTACTCTTTTGATCATCAATGCTTCCTACCCAATCTGCATCAATATATGCCAACAAGGTAATATTTGTGCTCTTAGGGTACCATAGTCCAAAATTAAGAGTGCCTTTTAAGTATATGAGTATTCTTTTTACCTCTAGCATGTGAGATTCCTTAAGGGTTGATTGGAATCATTCCACCATTCCTATTGCTTGCATGATGTTTGGTCATGAAGCTGTCAGATATAAAATACCTCCAATCATTGATCTATAGAAAGTTGCATCTACAGTAGCGGATTCATCATCCTTACTCAACTTTCAACCTGTAATCATAGGTGTGCTTACAACAACACATTCTTCCATCCCAAATCGATTAAGCATCTCCTTGAGGTACTTTTCTTGTGTTATGAACATTCCAACATCAGTTTTGAGATACTTGAAGTCCAAGAAAGAAAGGTAACTCTCTAATCATTGAAATTTCAAATTCTTTTGAGATTTATTGGGAAAATTTGTAACTCATCTCATCATTGTTGTTGCCAAAAATCAAATCATCCATGTATACTAGTGTGATTAGTAGATTGCATATTAGTTGATTTGTTGTGGTTGTATTTGTCCAGCAAATGAAGCAGCGGTGGAGTTGCTACAATCATTCTCCAAGTGGGAGATTGTTGGGTGTGGAGCATGATTATTTAGAGGTATTTGTTTTCAGCCGGATGTATACCCTAGGAAGATTGTACAACCTTCCACGTGGGGAGGTGCGGGGGGGACTTGTCCCCCTCATGGAGGTTTGGGGGCACTGATCCCCCCCGACTAGGGGGTCCGGGGGCTAGCGGTCCCCCGATGGGAATTTTGGAGGCAGCGCCCCTGAAGCTAAAAACAAATGTAAAATTGCCTTGTAAAAGTATAGTAATTTCTAATCAATCTGGGTCGTTCATTAGGCAGATGATCTGACGGTATAATTTATTTTTAGTTTAGGGTTTTTTGCCCTATAAGGCAACCCCTCTCTTTGTATGAGGGTATTGTATTGAGTCTATGATATAGATGTGTATTCTCAAAACGAGAAATAGATAGGTGAGACTGTGAGAAAAAACAGAGGATATTACAGCGGATCTGATGTAGGTTGTCTCTTCATTTTGCTGCATAATATAAATGAAGGACTGACTATTCGAGGTGGACGTAGTCCAAACTGAGTGAACCACATATATCTATGTCTCTCTGGTTTTATGTGTTTGTGTTTTTCTGCATATTATATGTTTCGCATTTCTCTGTCATATATATAATTTTTCTAACCACTGGTATTAGAGTCCTCTAGAGGCCAAGGCAGATGCTCTCACCGAGGATCTAGAGCATAGAAGGATTCTAGTTTCCCCCTCACCTGACCAATTAAGATGGGGAAAGAATTCCAAAGGTAACTTTAACCTCAAAGAGGCTAAATAGGAAGTTACAAGATTTAACTTTGTGAATCGTGATCAAGTATGGAAGAAACTATGGAAAAGCCCCCACTGGATGAAAATAAAGTTATTCATCTGGCTAGTGCATCGAAGGAAGATCTTAACTTGGGAGAATCTCCTAAAGAAAGGCTTCATTGGTCCTTCCAAATGTTACCTCTGTGGCTCACATGAGGAGACGATTGAACACCTTCTTAACCTTTGTCCTTTCACTTCCAAGGTGTGGGACTGCGTGGCCTCGATCTTTAGACAAACTGATAGGGATAGTCTCAGCGTATCCAATACTTTAAAGCACTAGAGGAAGAATTTCTCAAGGAATGAGATTATTAATAAAGCATGGATTCTGGTTTTACGCTTTGTCATCTGGAATGTTTGGAAAGAGCGCAACAGTCAGATCTTCAAAAACAAAACAAGCAAGCCCCAACACATAATTGATCAAATTCTAAGGCAGCTCAAAGACACAGTAAGAAGCTTGTTGAGGACCCTTCCTAAGGATCCTCCTCTACCCCAAGAGGAGAGTATTTTACTTCACTTGGGTCTCCAGTCCATTAGTGCTCTGAGAATAATAAAAGAAGTGACCCTAATAAATAAAGGTGTTAACTTTTGGAAGCCCCCTCCTTATGGTTTCTTAAAGGTTAATATTGATGGAGCATCCAAGGGTAACCCGGGATTAGCGGGCTTTGGGGGTGCCATAAGAGATGATCAGGGGCAAATACAGAAAATCTTCCATGGCCACTTAGGGAAAGCCACTAATAACATGGTTGAGCTCATGGCATTAGAGCAATGCTTGGAAATCCTGGTGGATTCAAATTCACACAATGTTATAATTGAAGCAGATTCAGAATTGATTATTAGAGCAGCTAAGAAAATATGCAATGGAACCTCTCCAAATAAAGTGTCAAAGCACTAGAAGCTTTTGCAAATTTTTCACCGCATCTACTATCACCTGCAAACCCTTAAAATTGTCAGACTTGTTCATGGGAAAAGGAAAGCTAACATGTTATCGGATCGATTGGCAAACGAAGGTGTCACTAACAGGGACACAGATTCTAGGTATGTCTAGGATTCGTTACCTCCAGGAAAATTGTGGGAGCATTGTCTCTGTCAGGGAACCCAGGATATGGAACTGTGGACTAACAGGACGGATCGAAGGGACTCAGAAGACCGGCAAGAGGATGGAGAACCCCTTACAGTCTAACCCTCTGTGGTTTGGCTGTTCTCCAAAGCTTGGTGTACTTTTGATTGAATGATGAAAGGATTGACTCGGACAGCACCACAGGTTGGGGTGTCCATTTTCATATTGCTTAGTTGGTGTTTGACAAAGAATTTGGGTGGACTAGAGTGGCTCAAGAACTGCCCGTTGGACTAATCTGAAGGACATCACATGGCGAAAGGACGTGTTTGTTTTTCCGTGAAACAACTGTTTCAAAACCACAAGTGGTATATCGGGCAGGGCCCGTATGGTTTCTGGTTTTTTTGAGTTTGGCTCCGATTCTACTCTTCGTGCGACACGAGGTGAGGGAAAACCACCCTCATCGAGCGGTTAACTCTCGCGCTTCTCGTCCTCCCAATATTCACAAAGGTCGTTGGATCTTAGTTAGTTGATCAACGGTGGCGATTTGTTTTTCCGTGAAACCACTGTTTCATTACCACAAGTGGTATATCGAGCAGGGTCAGAATGGTTTCTGGTTTTTTTGAGTTTGGCTCCGATTCCACTCTTCGTGCGACACGTTGCAACGCGAGGTGAGAGAAAACCACCCGATGACTCTTGAGCTTCTCGTCCTCCCGATATTCACGAAGGTCGTTGGATCTTAGTCAGTTGATCAACAGTGGCATTTTGTTTTTGCTAGTTGGTTGGACCCGAAAAAAGATTAGAGTGTTATGCTTTTAATTTTCATAGAGTCCGTTTGTTAGTTTTAAGTGGAGTTTGTGGTGGGACCTCTTGTGGACCCTCGACAGGTCTTTTGTGGCCTTTTTGTGGCCCCCGATTCGGTGGACTCGGCTTCCAAGGAGTTCTAGGTCCTTTTGGTGCACGTTAGCACTACTAGATGGTCGTGTGCCCTTTTTGTTTAGCAGTTTCTCCTCAATTTCCCTGTTTAGGCTTCTCTTGGTTTTGGGTGAATAGTTTGGTTTTGTCTGCCCTGCTGACTGTTGTACTCTCACAGAGCAAGTGCAGCTTCATGTAAATTATGTATATTTGGCTAGCTTAATAGAAGGTCCTACTCTTACTTGATCAAAAAAAAATATTATTATATTTTTATGTTATTAGTAACTTACTTATTAGTAATTTATTTTTAGTTTTTTTCATTTTTTCCTTTCCAGTGTGGTTTGTTATTGTGTTTGATGATGTATGGTTTGTTTTTGTGCTTGATTATGGGTGGTGAGTCTACCCAAAAAAACTCATAAATATATATACAATATAAATCTAGAAAATGGAATTCACCATTTAAAATTATAATTTTTTTATATGTGATTCTATTTATATTTTTTTAAAGGATCATGTTAAATGTCCATGAAACTATGCAACTACTTGGATGAATATCTCGAAAAAAGGCAACTAAGCACTAAATAGACTTTATTCCATTCCACCCCTAGTTCTCTCTCCCTTCCCTTCCCTTTGAGCTAAACCTTCTTTTCGTATTCCCCGGCCCACTTATTTTTATGGAGCATTTTTCCATAAGAATATTCCTCTCCCATTTTTCCTTAATTTCCATTAGGTTTTCTTTATAATTGCACATCCTCTCAAATTGATCAAATTTATTATAATTATAGGTTAAATACACTTTTTGGTCTTTCTTTTTTGCTCTCCCCTTCAATACACATGTTTATTTTATTTTACTTGTGAATTAATTCAATTATTAATAAATTAGTGTAATGTTTACAATGTCTTAATCTATTCTGCAAGAGTTTTTCTCCTTTGAAAATATATAGATAGATTATTTATAAGGTTTGGTAAAACATATAATATTTTTTATCTTAATAATATTATTATATTTTTTCCCGGATGCGGGTGCATAGGGGCTCGGTGAATGGCACGCGCCATCACGTGGGCAGGTGGCTCGCTCACGGAGGACGGTGGTACCACGCGCAGCGGAGTTTAATTTCGTCTGCAGGCATAGGAATGAAGGCATTAATGCCTGTCCATTCGGCTCGAGGGAAGGTCTTGGACTTCGTTGCGGCGATGAGGTTAAAGCAGCGTCTGATGGAGGTGCAGAAGAGTATGAGGGAGCCGCCGGTTCGCAAGCCTGATGAGGGAGAAGGAATTGGAAATGACGAATTGAGAGGAGAGCCGCTGGTTCGCAAGCCTGTTGTGATTTCTTGGTGCTGGAGTTGGTTATTGTTACTGGTTTCAATTCTGGGCGTGGGAGTCGGAGCGGGGCGTTGGTGCTGGTTCATAGTGCTGGTTTCAATTCTGGTCGCTGTTGAAGTTCAGAGTGTTTGTGCTGGAAGCGGAGCAGTCATGTCGAGAGCGAGACCGCGAATGGGTAGCCGAAGAGGGGGAATTCAGGGCAGGGCCCCCCCGCCGGACGATTACTATTCGCCTTCTTCCTCCCTCGAGGTTACTTCGCAGCCACAAAGATTGCAGGGCAGCATTGAGGAAGAGAGGGGGCAGCATGGCAGCAGCCCAAATTCTGAAGAGGGGCAGCGGGAGCTCCCCATGCTCAGGTACAGGCTCAGGTACAGGCAAGTCAATTCTACTTTGGTCGTTTCGATTACTGTTGAGCCTGGTATAACGCAAAATGTGGAGATTGAGCCTCTGTCGGAAGTGCAGCGCTCCAGCAGGGAGCAATCCCCCATTGCATGTCCGCCGGTTGGAACAGGAGCAGGTTGGTCGACTTATGGTCGAGATCCCGGGCCGAGTCGGATGGAGTCTGGGCGTGACCGCGTGCTGGATCTTGAACGCCCTGCTATCAATCATGCACCGGATGCTGGCCCTTCCACGCAAGCTGAATATGCTGGTCCGAGCAGGCCAGTCCGTGAGGGTAGCCATGATGCGGTCATCCAGCTTACAGATTCAGAGGATGCGCTCTGTTTTGGGTGTCGAATTGTAGAGGAGCCCCAGAATACTGGGGAAGACTGAACTCGCCCTGGTATTCTCTGTTCTTTTTGTTGGGATCTCGATGTGTTTCTCGGCTATGAGGCGGCATTGTATTTGTCAATGTGTCGATTGTAAATGTTCAGGTGTCAACCGTCATGGTTCTGGTGTCTTTGTATGTGTCCACATGTCTGTGTGTCTTTGTCCATCCATGTATGTGTCAATCCAGGGCCCTGGTGTCTTGGAGTTGTTTCAGTCATTTTTAGTGCTGTAACTGTGTCGGCACTGCTCCAGCTACATTTCCAATTTTGAATCCCTTCAATTTTGGAGCTGATGACAAGGCAAGGCAAGGGCTGATAGGCAAATTCTCTTAGCCTTGCCTTTGTACACTATTTTGTATTTTTGACTTGTATGATAATAGAATTAAGCATATTCAGAAAAAAAAAAATATATATATATATATATATATATATTATATTTTTATGGTGGAGTAAAAATTGTATTACCTTTTGAACATGAGATTGCATTAAAGGTCGTCATGATGTCGGCTTTGATACACCTCAAATGAGATGTTTCGGACTATAGGGAATTGAATAGGATCTAGGGTTGGAGTTGGCGCTAGGGTTTTGACTCAGGGAACCATGGCGGTACGCGCAGGGGGGGAGTGCTACTCCCTCTTACAATCAGGTAGTTTAAGAGGGAAGTAAGGAAGCGAGAAAGAAGAATTTCAAAAAACCTCTAGAGAAGGTATTAGAGACAAGAAGCAAGCGAACATTTGGAAGCAACGGACCTCAAGATCGGGAAGGGGATCAACAAAAAACAAGTGAAGAAAAGGCGAACGGAGGCAGCGGTGAAAAACCGGCATCCATAAGGACAACTAGGGTCTGCAAACCCAAATCGAGCTATTTACTGCGAGCTCATGAGTTAGATTTCAGTTAGGATGAGCTATTCACCGTAGATTAATCGAGGTATTCACTTGCTAAAGCACAAGCAAAAAACCCTTTATTTGTTACATGTTCAACACTCCTTAACGAAGAAGGTACTTTTGGAAGCACATCCTCTACCTAGATTTGTCTCCAACGCCACAATGTTATCTATTGTCGTGGGCAGAAGAAAGAGATAAATGTGCTAAAGGGAAAGCAAGTTTTAGACCTAAACATTCTACAGTGGATCATGGTATCACTTTAAGGCACATCATTGAAAATGTTTGGGAGAAGGAAAAAGTCTTTTGTTGCATTGTTGATTCCAAAAAACCCTTTGACATGGTTCCTAGGGATAAGCTTTGGCACGGAATGGAAGAACTTTGAGTTCCCAAGGATTTAAGATAAGTTGTGCATAGGTTATATGAAGAGGTGAAAGCCAAAATTATAACTTCAGCAAGCATTTCTGAAAGTTTTAGAAGTGATATCAGGGTCAAGCAAAGTTGCCCATTGTCTCCTAACTTTTTGGTTTATATATCGACAAGCTTGAAGAGTGGTTAAATTTGCAATGGGGTGAAAGTATCCATTTGGGCAAGTTCATTATAATGTTTTTTTGTATGTAAATGACCTTACTCTGATTGTTAAATCTGCTCTTGGTTTGCAAGAGCACTTTCTTTCCCTTGAGCATTTTCGTAGAAGGGTGGGGGTGCAAGTCAATATTAGCAAAACGAAAGCAGTGGTTTTCTTTCACAAAAGAATGCATAACTAGCGTAGGTTCTACTTTGAAGGCAACATTCTAGAAGAAGTTGCGGATTACAAATACCTCATAATTGACTTCAACAAAAATCTAAGTTGGAATGGTTGTACAAAGAAAAAAAAATTGGGGGGTTGGAAAGCATTTTATGTTTTTCAAAACAGGAGTAGAGATGCAATGTTATGGGGCTATTAAACCACTTTAACCTTTTTTGGGCTTTTAGTGATTCTGGTGATTCTCTATGGTTTTGAACTGTGGGCTAGCAATACCTCTGCACTACAGTGGAAACAAATTGAGAAAATTAAAAAGTGTTTGATTACAAACAAATTCAAAATTAAAAGTGTAATTTCTTATGTTATCTTGTTAAGTAAAACAAAGGTTGCTCCTTTTGAAGCAATTGCTATGGTGCAAGTCATAAGGTATTTAAAAAAAATTGAGCAAATGGAGAAGGTGGATGGCCTAAAGTTGTGTTTAATGGCATATTGTGCAACAACAAAAAAAACTTGGATGCGACAAAATAACAAATGGTTTGGTAAATGGGATATTTGCTTGAGCATGTGTCCCACAAAAACTTTTGTTATGGATAAATTCCACACAACTTTTGTTAGAGAAAAAAACTTTTGATATGGATAAATTCCACACATGTACTTGCGAATAGGTAAGGAGAAAGAAAAAGTACAATATTGAAGAGTTTAATCCCATTCATAATCAACAAAAAATGTGTTATAAAATTATATATTACGGAGCAATGGAACACATAAAATATTGCAGAAATATAAACACAGAAAATGCATAAAACGAGAGAAACACAGATATATGTGGTTCACCCAGTTTGAGCTACGTCCACAGAAAAACAGCCAATCCTTCTTTTTATATTATCCAGCAAACTGAAGAGATACAACCTACAGCAAATCAACTGTAACTCCCTCTTTTCTCTCAATCTCCTCTCTTCTTCACTTAGAATACAGATTTACATAGACGCAATACGATTCCCTCATATATAATGAGGGGTTGTCTTCTAGGGCAAAAACCCTAAATTAAACATAATTTCTACCGTCAAATCATCCGCCTAATGAACAGCCCAAATTGACTGGAAATTACTATACTTTTATAATGCAATTTTACCTCTGTTTTTAGCTTCGAGGGCAGTGGCGCCCCCGCATCACCCCGCATGGAGAGGTGTATAATCTTTATGAGATATACATCTCGCTGAAACCTTTGAATACAGAAGATAATCATACTCCACACCCAACAATCTCCCACTTGGAGACTGATTATATCAACTCCACCGCTGCTTCATTTGCTAGACAATGACTCCACTTTGGACCTGGTTGCTTCTCATCTTCTTCATCATACTTGAAGACCAATTGAAACTGAACAGATTCTTAGTTTCTCCCTGGTTACAACTTTTGTTAACATATCTGCAGGATTCTGACTAGTGTGTATCTTTTCCAGCTTCAACTGTCAATCTTCCAACGTTGACCGTATGAAATGATACTTGACCTGAATACGCTTAGTCTTGGAATGAAACGCAAAGTTCTTTACAAGATGTATGGCACTTTGGCTGTCACTGTATAACCTGCCCAACTCCTGCTTCTTACCCAATTCATCCAGAAACCTTTGTAACCAAATCATTTCTTTACTTGCCTCTGTAGCAACAACATACTCTGCTTCTGTTGTTGAGAATGCAACAACACTTTGCAATTTTGAGACCCAACTGACAATTGTTCCACCTACAGTGAACACATACCCTATTGTGTTCCTCTTGTTATCTCTATCACCCGTCATATCTGCATCAACATATACCTGTAGAGCAATGTTTGAACCACCAAAGCATAATGCTTGATTTGTGGTACCTCTCAAACACCTGAAAATCCATTTCACCACCATCTAATGTTCTTTCCCTGGATTGTTCATGTCCCTGCATACAACTCCCACTGCATGTGCAATATCAAGTCTTGTGCAGACCATTGCATACATTAAGCTTCCAACTGTTGATACATATGGAACTTTAGACATATGAGCCATTCCTTCCCGAGTCTTGGGACACGCCTCCTTACTTAATTTTAAATCATTAGCCAAAGGTATACTAACTGGTTTTGCATTCTGCATATTAAACATTTTCAACACCTTTTTTAAATATTCACTTTGAGACAATGTTAATTTGTGATTCTTCATGTCTCTAGTTATTCTCATACCAAAGATTTGTTTTGCAGTGCCCAAATCCTTCATTACAAATGAGTTTGCCAATTTTCTTTTGAGCACATTTATTCCCTGCATGTTAGAACCTACGACAAGCATGTCATCTACATACAATAACAATATAATATAGTTGTCATCATTTTGTCTTTTGAAATAAACACAATGATTAGAATGACATCTCGTATAACCTTGTTCAGACATAAACCTTTCAAATTTTAGATACCACTGCCCTGGACCCTGTTTTAAGCCATACAAGCGCTTCTTCAACCTGAACACTAATTTCTCCTTCCCTTTTACCTCATATCCTTGTGGCTACTGCATATATATCTCTTCCTCCAAATCTCCATGGAGAAAGTTTGTCTTTACATCTAACCGCTCAAGATGCAAATCTTCAACTACTACTAGACTTGAAATAGTTTTGATTGAAGTCATTTTAACAATAGGAGAAAATATTTCATCAAAATCAATACCTTTCTTCTGTGCAAACCCCTTCACCACAAGTCTAGCTTTGTACTTTTTTTTACCTCTATCTTCTTAGGCAACCTGACTAAGTCCCAAGTCTGATTATGTGCTAAGGAGTCCATCTCTTCTTTCATGGCTTGCTCCCACTTCTTCCTGGTTTCTACTTGCACTGCTTCTTCATAACATTCTAGTTCACCAGAATCAGTGAACAATACATAATATAATGAAAGAGAGTATCGTTCAGGGGGTCTACTCATCCTATTAGATCTTCTAACACCACTTTCAGGTGTTTGAAGTGCTTGTTGTTGTTGTGGTTGTTGTTCTAGCTGTTGATCATTATGATTTTCAAACACCATCACTTTTTCTGTGATCTCATCAAGCACTGTGTATTCTCTATTTTCCTTTCCCTGTTTCTTTTCCTGCCACTGATCCTTATACAAAACCTTTTCATTGAATATGACATCTCTACTCCTAATGATTTTATGTTTTTCATAATCATAAAAGCGATAACCAAAATCATTAAGACCATATCCAATAAAAGTACATTTCTTTGATTTTGCCTCAAGCATTTGTTCTATTTTCTTTGTTAATGTGGACAAAAACTTCACAACCAAAAGTCTTTAAAAAATAGTAGTTTACCTTTTTACTTGTTCATGCCTCCTTTAAAATACCACCATCCAAGGAACTTGAAGTACCTCTGTTTATTAGATAAACAGCAGTATCTACAGCGTTTACCCAAAATTGTAAACACAATCATGCATGCAATCTCATACACCTTGCACGCCCCATGATTGTCTCGTTCATCCTTTCTGACACGCCATTTTCTTGTGGTGTTTCTGAAATTGTATACTCTCTACGAATACCATTTTCTGAACAGTACCTATCAAACTCTTTGCTGCAATATTCACTCCCATTCTCTGATCTAAGACACTTAAACTTTTTTCCTATCTCATTTTCGACCAAACTTTACATTTCTTGAAAATATCAAATACATCAGATTTATTTCGAATACAATAAATCCAAGTTTTTCTGGTTGTATCATCAATAAAAGTAACATAATTACGAGAGCCACCAAGAGATAATACCTGAGCAGGTCCCCATACATCTGTATGCACAAGCACTAATTTTTCACTCTTCTTTTCTTTCCCAACTCTAAGGACTTTGACTCTCTTTTGTTTTCCATAAACACAATTATCACAGAATTTTAAATCTACATGCTTCAAACCTGACAACAAATTTCTTGAGTGAAGAATCTGCATCCTTTTCTCACTCATGTGCCCGAGCCTATGATGCCACAATGTTGTATCTTCCCCTTAGAGCTTAAAGCATTAACAGAATTAGAAATACCATTGCATAAATACAATGTACCAACCTTTCCTCCTTTCGCTATTACCAGGGATCATTTAGTGATCTTCCAGGTTTTATCTGTGAAAGTAGTCATGCAACCTTCACCACCCAACTCCCCGGTTGAAATCAGATTTTTCTTCAGATCTGGAACATGCCTTACCTCCTTCAATAGCCATTGATTTCCATTTTGTTGTTTTATGAAAATTGTACCCATTCCAACAATTTTACAAGGTTTATCATCATTCAATCGAACCTGTCCAAAATCTCTTTGAACATAATCATAAAAATGTTTCTTATCAGGTGTGGCATGGAATGAGGCCCCTGAATCTACCACCCAGGCATCAATAATATTTTATAGTGAAATAATCAAAGCATCTTGCAACACATCCCCTGTTACATTCGCTTCATGATTAGTTTCTTGTTGCGCGTCTCCTTTTCCCTTCTGAGACTTGCAGTGTTTCTTCAGGTGTCCTTTCTACCCACATTTCCAGCGCACTATCCCCAATCTAGACTTGGATCTGTCTTTTTTTGACTCACTGCAATATCCTGGGCTCTTTCCTCTTTCCATTTTTCTTCCCCTAGTCTCTGCAATGAAAGCATTACCTAATGTCTCACCGGAGCTTTTCCGTCGCATTTCCTCGCTAAGGATTGCACCGACAACATCATCAAACTTTAAAATATTAGATCCAGAGACAGAGTTACTAATGGCCATAACTAAACCATTCCAACTTTCTAGAAATGAGCACAGAAATAACAAAGCCCTAACTTCATCATCAAAAGTTACCCGTACAAAACTTAATTGACTTGTAACTGTATTAAAATCATTTAAATAGTCTACAATAGATCCACCTTCTGATATCTTCATATTGAATAAACGATTCATAAGAAATACCTTATTTGAGGCCGAGGGCTTTTCATATAGTTTAGTCAATGTCGACATTAACCCTCTATTGTCATTTCCTATAAAATATTAAACGCTATCAATGCCGCTAGGCACAGCCGTATTGTTCCAAGTGTCTTTTTGTCGAGAATATTCCATTCTGTCTGTCATACTCGTCGACTTCTTTGTCTTTCCGCTCAATGGTAGGTACAGATCTCTCTGATACAGATAATCTTCCATCTGCATCTTTCACAACTGGTAGTTTTCGCCATTGAATTTTTCGACCCTGAACCTACCATCTTCCGCCATTGCTCCCACTTGAACCAGGAACTGTTCGGCGCTGATACCAGTGGTTATAAAATTATATATTACAAAGCAATGGAACACATAAAATATTGCAGAGATATAAACACAAAAAACACATAAAACAAGAAAGACAGATATATGTGGTTCACCTAGTTTGGGCTACATCCACGGAAAAATAATCAGTTATTCTTTTTATATTATCCAGCGAACTGAAGAGATACAACCTACAGCAGATCCAGTGTAACTCCCTCTTCGCTCTCAATCTCCTCTCTCTTCTTCACTCAGAATACAAATCTACATAGACGCAATACAATTCCCTCATATATAGTGAGGGGTCCCTTCTAAGGCAAAAACCCTAAATTAAACATAACTTCTATCGTCAGATCATCCACCTAATAAACAGCCCAAATTGACTAGAAATTACTATACTTTTACAAGGCAATTTTACCTCTATTTTTAGCTTTGAGGGCGCTGCCCCCGAACCCCCCAACTGAAGGGGATCGACGCCCCCAAACCCCCGCAAGGGGGGCAAGTCCCCCCCACGTGGAGGGGATGTATAATCTCCCTGGGGTATACATCCGATTGAAACCTTTGAATACATAAGATAATCAGGGTCCACACCCAACAAAGCGTACATAGGGACCGATATTTCTTACAGAGCCAAAATTCTTATTGCTCAATAAGGACTAGTTCTCATCAACTTCGTTGTGAAACATGTCGCTAGAAAAGGCCAAAAGAAGTGCGGGAAGAGAGAATATGTATTTTTTGCTCTTCCAAAAAAGTGGAAACAAAAAAGCATTTCATTTTTAAAATGTGAGGCCTTCAAAGACAAGAAAGAAAGTTACGCGGATATTCTGACAACTAGCTCCTGGGATAATCTTTTCAAAGAAAGGTTTGTCGAGGAGATGGGAGGTTTATTGTAAAACTTCACAAGAAATGAGTCGAATACAAAAACCAAATGGAAAAGCAATTTGTCCCATATGTTATTTTTAGCCTCGTGGACATTAAAATAATCTCATACTTCATATATTCTAGATTGAAAACCTATTCCTTCCAACCATGCTCCTATGATCCACCTTGTACACCCCATCTGAGCCTACCACTGATTTTCATTGTGGCTCTGACACTATCAACTCAGTCAGCAATGCCATATACCTGATGTACCTATATGGTTGCTTACTCTGCCTGAACATAGAGCTAGGAGTCTAAATTTCGCTCTTGGTCTCCCTGATCAACCCACTTGGCTCTCTCCTCATTGTGATGGGAGTCATTCATTGAGTGGTTGCCTCCACTCGTCCTAGTCTCTTCTCATCATGTTGTTGGTCAACCCACTTTCCAACTAATCGAAACTCAAACTATGATATTGGTTGAGGCTATTTGGGAGCTTTAACTTGCTCTCGCTCAAAGGACTCTCTCAGAGCTCTGCTCTCCTCAACCCTCATGTCCCTACTCTACGCATCTCCTGCCTTACTGCTCAAGGTTACCCCTGTCTCAACTTGCAACAAATACAAATTCTTCATCCCCAAACTTATCTACTTACATCTAGAAGCTAGGTGATTGAGGTACACCTTACTCTGTTGAAGATGACATCATAAACCCTTTTTCTCAAGGGTAGCTAGCTACTAAAATAAAGTTCTTTTTCAAGCCCAAAACATAGAGGACATATTTGAGATGGGGAGAGCTCCCTGACTCCCTCTCAAAACTAACAATACCAACTCCCCTAATTGTGTACTTGCCATCATCTCCTATCTCAGCCTGAAATTGCATGTTGATATCCTTCAAGTCGCTGAAATACTCCTTATTCTCGATCATGTAGAAAGATGTTCTTGAATCAATATACCATACACTATGATTTGTTGAGCTTGCCATGCACGCTTCAATGAGAAATCTTTCTCAAACTGAGAAAAAAACTCATCTACCTTAACTAGTTTAGTCACATGATTCTCACTAGACGACTCCTAATTAGGACACTTAGTGGCATAATGTTTAAACTCGTGACAATGGAAGCACTTGACCTTGTCACCCTTCTGACTAGACTCTGGCTCTCCCTAGCCCTTCTTGCCCTTAGTTTTACTACCTTTGCCTACCAAGGCAAACTTCTCCTCGTCCTCTATCAAAGTTGATCTCCCAACTCTCATCTCTCTCCATATTTCTTCTTGGACATCGTCACTCCATGGCCTTTACAACTGGAATATTCTCTCTCCCATTAACTACACCCTAAAAATTCTCCCAAGACTTATGAAGTCTAATCAGAAATACCCTCTATTTGTTTGAAATACCTGCGCGGAGCTCAGGGTTGGGTCGACCTAGACAATCGATTAGCCATGAGCAGGTCAAAGAGAGCTACAACATCCAAAGGGAGGCCAAGGAGCACAAGACTCACAAGGTCATTGTCTACTACAATCATCCCAATCCTGAGTGAACTTTTAAAGATACATGATGATGGGCTCCCCTTTGCTCATCCAAATATTTCTAGCATCACTAGAACCTTGATACAAATCTCATATGGTTTTCCACATCTCGTATGTTATCTTCTTCCCATGGAGATGAGGGATAATATGATCTTTGACCTCCTCAAGAATGATTCTTCTTGCCTTGGTGTCATTCTTGTTATCTTAAGGTGGATTTTATTTGATTTGCCACAAATTCTAACACCACATTATTTTCCAACACCACTAAGATCTGCTCCTTCCATGGGCAAAATTTCGAAGCTCCCTCTAAACTATGATCTAGCCTTAGTCCTTGGAACGCCACACTGCTATCCAAAGCACTACTCTTCAAACTCTAGCAAAAGCCTTTTGCTAGATCTATGTTGTTCACTAACTGATCAATTTGGTGGTAGTCTTTACATTGATCTCTATTACGGTACCATGTTAAATTTCCATGAACTTTGCAACTATTTAAATTAATAACTGAAAACAAGGCAACTAAATACTAAAACCAAATTTACTTTCACCAAGATACAAAGTTATAAGTAGTGGAATAAACAAATACAATCACAAAAATTAACACATTTATTTAGCTAGGAAACCCAAAAGGGAAAACATGTTATCTTTGTTGTGGTATTTTATTGATTGTTGTGGTATTTGAAACATTTTCGGAAGGCATCACATTGGAAGATTTATTCGAACCAACTTGTGTGATCATCATAAGGCCAAAATGAAGAATCAGATCATAGCAACAAGTTAATTTCTTCCAAAAATGTTTCAAATATTCAGAATATGGATCACAGAAGCTTGAATTTGACTATTACAAAGCAATCATCTCTGATGTTCTAATTCTTCTCATTAATCTTAGTTGATACAATTGATCTTGGCTTACCTCGATCACTACTTGATTTTGGCTCTCTAGCACACCACCATCTGCCTACTGCCTCCTTGACTTCCCTATCTTTTGCTTGATCCTACTCCTCCTTCCTGGTGCATTGGATCCCCAATTTCTTTGCGCACTTCTCCTATTTCCTTGGCTACAAGGCACTCTTATTTCCTAGCGCACAAGTCCCTATTTCCTAGGGCACATGTGACTCCTATTCTCTTGTGACTACTGTGGTTCATTTTTCTTATAGGACACAAGCTACTTCAAATCTATGCACAATCTCCTAAATCCTTGCACACTTGAGATCTCCTATTTCTTAGGAGAACTTCTCCGCGCTCTTCACAATCAAGGTTGATATCACAAACACGTGAACAATCTTGTCTCACAAACCTTGTGTATAAAACTTATGATTTCATGTGCCTTCGTCCTCTTTATAGAGCCAATTCAAAGATGCAAGGAGCCTAGCTCAATCTAGAAAAGTTTTGATTAACAAGCTAACTCAAAGTCCAACTAATTGTCTTTGGAGTATTAACTCGTTCTCCCTTAAATCAAGAAGGGAGACAAACTCGCTCTAACTGAACTTGTAACTACCACCTCGTTCTGTAATCACAATGATGAAGACTCCACTTCACAGAATCATTTTTTTAAATGTTAAAAAAAAATTACTTACAAGCTATTACTATAAAATTTGAATAAAAATATAATACCATTTCCCGAATTGTGCTTTCAAATGTTAAAAAAAAATTACTTACAAGCTATTACTATAAAATTTGAATAAAAATATAATACCATTTCCCGAATTGTGCGTGTCATCTATTCTGGACAGTTTTATATATTTTCCCAACTATCACTTAAATTTGGTTTGGAATTTAAATTGATCTAAAAGGCCAAAACGTAAAACTGTTTGGAACTTAAATTCATCTCAATACTTTTTGGAACATAAATTCAAACATACTGTCTAGAATAACATTTTGATTTTTTACCATGATGGCTTATTAATTAATTAAAAAATATTACATAACGTAATGGTTTATTAATAAAAAGTTTGTAATCTCATAATTAACATCAAGCTTTTCTTTGAAAAGTTGTATTAGGCCTTCACATTATTAAGCCTTTGATATATTTCCAACTTGTTCAAAAAGGTAGTTTTCCTTAATTAAGGCAATATGTTGGTTAGGTTAAATAAAACTGATCATCAAATATATATCCGCCATATTGCAGAAGGGGATAATAAAACTTCATTAAAAAATCCACGACACATGCATGTTAAGATAACTTCATAAAAAAATGCCTGATTATGTACCCAGATATAACGCTTGTATTGTTAGAGAATTCCAGTTTCCTTGGATATTAAAAGCAAAATATATACTCCTATAACAACTACATGAGTAAGACATATTTATTATTATGCATCTTAAGGTAGTAACTCGACTAGATACATCCTAGAACAACTACATATAACTGGAATAAACACATCTTTAACTTGGATGAAGATATTCCAGTGCAAAGAATAACATCTTAACTTCAGATTTATTGTGAACTTTAAGGTACTACTTTAGGTTGCTCTTATTTTAGTGAGTAAAATAGATACATTTTAACTCTACCCCAGATTCATCAAAAACTTTAAGCTAGTGCATTTATTCTACTAAGTAAAACAGATCCATTTTAACTGTAGATTAATCGATCACATTGAGTTAGTGCACTTATTCCACTGGATTTACGCTGATTTTTGCTAATATTTATTTAAAAAAAGCAAGGTCTGGTGCACATATTCCACTCGATTTACGCTGATTTTTGCTGATATATATTTAAAAGAGGCAAGGTGTGGTGCACTTATTCCACTGGATTTGTGCTATTTTTTGTTAATTTTTACTTCAAATACGCAAGGTCTGGTGCACTTATTCCACTGGCTTCATGCTGCTTTTTACTAATTTTCACACTAAAACAAGCAAGGTTCACTCTAGAGCTCAAGTGGAAGAGATGCATCACACACCTGACTGACACGATGTTTATGCTAATAAACAAGAACGACAAAAAATGGAACCCATAACCTGTTTTTTCAATTCCTCTCGATGCTCAACAGATCCAAAGGATTAATTATTCCTCTCGGCATAATCCATCTGAGACTTGAAAATATTAGTCTTGGAAGACGACTTATTTTTACCCCTTGGAAGGTTTGATAGCTCCTAAGATAACTACGCTACTATACTTTTGACGCTTGTAATTTTTCTGAGAAAGGTTCTACTGAATAAAAAGTTATAGTTGCAATGCAGAGGGTATGCACAAGAAATGCTTGATATGCAGCCACCCTGCCACTCACCTTGAGATTATTAACCTATAAGATGAGGAACATCCTCAGAGAAATACAATTTTGGTTGCAGAAAAATGTAAAAGCCATCTGGAGATAGCATCCTTAGAGAAACCCCAAGATATTTGTGGAGGAGATGCGACTGTTCTCATAAACCTACTGGATTTACTTGACAGTCTTCAACCACCAGCTTCAACAAACCATGGACAACACTAACCCCCATACCAGAGAACATGAAGACAGACTGCAATTTTTCCTTCGGAGAAATAAACAAATTGGGAAATCTAATTTCTTACAAGAAAGAGCATACATGTCTCATTGTTAAGATATATGCATCATTATTAAGATATATGCATCAGCGACATATATTTTTACCAATTTCAGAGCCAATTAAGAAAATAAGACCGCCCTTCAGAGTAATCGGAAAGAAATTCGTAAAAGCGTCCGACAAATAACAAATGTGACTTGTACAAGAGAAATCTGCAAACCTTCGTAATCACAAACCCATGAGATCGACATTTAAAAAAATAGCAGAGTCAAACTCCATAATCTGTTTCATTAAATCAGAATGGCCATTAATAAAATCTAATTGACCATAAACTGCTAATAACATAATCCACTACCATCTTCTCTGTACAATCTACTATGTATTATAGCCAAAAAGGATGACCCGAATAAATAACTAGGGACCATTTGGCCTCGCCGGTCTCAAATGTATATTTCAAAGAGCAACTCGCAATCCAGAGTCACAAAAATAAGATGACCATTGTGGTAATTCTAGATATTTTCACTATTTTTTTTAGATAAAAGAAAAATTCTTGAGAATAGACCTACATACCAATAGGATCGGTCGAATACTCAGAAGGATTACTTGTAAGAAAAACAGATCAGAGCACGGCAAATTGACTGTAATTAGCGTTTGCGATCACAAACAAACTCCCGTCGGACGGAGGAGACGAAATCAAGAATATTGCCGTCTGTTCTCTTCAGATCCGCAACGATATGGCCAGAAAATCCCGGTAATCTTCCGCATCATCTTCACAGGGAGGAAGATTCAAATCTGGCAACATTTTCCGCTCCTGTCGCTCCGGGCTTCTCCATTCCTTGTAAAGATTGAGATCAAAACCACTTTCCTGCAAGGGTTTCACATCACACGGAAATCTTCGCCAGAATTAGCATCATTGTCCACTACTACAGACGACGACGAATCGCAGTCGCTGTGGCACGGAGCGGCATCGAACCCGAACTGCTGTACAGGATCGTTTGGCCAATCCCGCACTTCAGAAACCCTGCTTCGCCTGTATTTCTTATAGATATCGTTGCCAGTCCGCAAAGCGTCTTTAGCCCCTCTATTCCGATGAGTTCTAGTGCTAATTTCGACCAACCTTGTTCCCCTGCCGTTCAAATTGAAAGCTTTCTTCGAATCATCCTGATTTCTTGGACCGCTCGAAGACTCCACGGTGCTGCTATGGCTTGTACTCTGATCGTCGCAGGGAACGGCGAAATTTGTCTTTGCCTTGGCTCCTCTCAGAGCTCTAGCAGCTTCATCGTAAGCACGAGCCGCTTCTTCGGCCGTATCAAATGTACCGAGCCAAACTCTGGCCTTTTTCACCGGATCTCTGATCTCCGCAGCAAATCTTCCCCATGGACGCTTGCGAACACCTCTAAATTTCACTTCTTTGACTGTAGATTTGACTTTCGTGACGTTTTCAACGTCATGCCAGGCATTTCTCGCTTGCTGCCTGAGCATTTTAGGGAACAGACAACCAGCTACCAGCCCAAAGGTTTAAAACAGAGAGATTTACAGATTGTTTTCCTGCAAATCTCAAAAATACAGCTTAGGTGACCGACCTAAAGACCAAACAGAAAAGATCTAACACAGTAGATTTAGATCTACTATGTTTTTCAGTATTACTCACACTTAACGATTTGAAACCCTAACCCTATGCTTTCAGCATAGCAAAAGCTAAGAACTGGAATGAACTGAAAACGTGTCCCTCCAAAGCGAACTTTTCAGGCATACAAAATGGCGGACCAACAATATGGCTTCGATACTTGAGCCAAACAACAAAAAGTTTGCCGATTTAAATATTTTTTCAAGAACACTATTAAACCCTAAGCACCGAAGAAAACAGAAAATTCGCCCTTACAAATGCGATATTTTCAGGACTGCAAAACGGCTTCAATATTTAAGCCCGATAAGATCCGCAAACTTCGCCCGATGCAAACAATTTCTCTCAATAATTCAAAGTTCGGGCTAAACAGCGGGATTTCAGCCCGGCAAAGCTTCAAGAATTCGAAACTTTATAAATAAGACCACAGCCAAACAGCAGAAGAGGCAAATACCAGATCAGAAATCTCCACAATAATCTTCAGAAAACAGAAGATTCGTCCCTGCAATAGCGAATTTCTCAAGAATGCAGAACGGCTCCAATATTTAAGCCCCGATGACCTCCAAATACTTCCCCGATTAAAACATTTTTTTCAAGCCTACGAAGTTCGGGCTAAACCGAACGATTTAAGGCCAGACGAGCACACCGCATAAGGAGTTCGGGCTAAATATCAGAGGCCGATCTCAGAAGATAATTAACACAAAAACTGCATCCTTCTCGCAATCAAACGATCGGGAACGCCTTTAAATACGGCATCGATATGGAAACCTCCGTTTGTATGCAAAAATCAACCAAAACCGTGGTCTTGGTTCGCAGATTTTGAAACCCTCGGGGGCTGGATATCTGGAAACTCGGCGGCCGAGCTTTAATAAACGCGGCGGGAATCAAGTCGCAGACCTGTTAAAAGAGGCGTGCGAGAAATAGGGAGAAGCGGAAGGCTGAGGGTCGGTGCACAAATTGCGTGAAAAAATTTCAAAGGTCGGTTTGCATATATTATCTTTTTCCCTGCATTTTCATTGTTTAATAAATTACTTGGTGTTTTTTTGGGGTTATTTGGGAAATTTTAATAAAGTTTGATTACCCACCGACTTTCAAAACAAGTAAGAGTTTAGGAGGAGGTTGGATACAATTATTAATCCAACCTGCCAATGGGATAATGCCAGGGTGTGGCGAGCAATTTATTTATTATGTCAGGTGCAATAAGTGTTTGGGTTAGGTGTAAATTTGTGGTGATTTTGATGAAAGTGTGTTTTTATTGATAATATTTTATACAATTAAAGATGAAGATTAAAAAGTTGTTCCCAAAACTTTATATTTTATCAAAAATTATTGGAATAAGTTAAATGATATGAAATTTTGATTAAATTTTTTACACAATGAGAGAGACACATTTAAATATATAACATATTTGTGATTAGGATGGTTGAATTTTTTATTAAATAAATTATATGGAAGCTTTGAAATGTTCAATATTTAGAGTGGAAACGTATGTCATACATTTTGAAATGGCCATTTCATTCATCATCATAAATAAATGAACCATTAAAAAGAATATTTAAATGAAAGAAAATTATTAAATAAGGGGTATGATAAATAAATAAAATAATTATAGATTTATTGTAAAATAATAATAAACATGTTTAAATGAAAATATAATATAAATGGGAAGGACATAAAAAAAAATGGGAAAGGTCACAGAATTATATAGGAGGAAAATTGAAAGAAAATAAAGGCTTTAACGATAAAAAGGTTTCTTAGGATTAATTCACAGCTTTTGTCAGTTGAAGTTTTTTTATTAGTTCTAGCTTTGAGCTCTCTCTTTATTCTCTCTTTCATACTCTTGCACACTTAAGAGTCTCTTGGAGTATTGTGGCATACTTTGGATTTGGAGAAAGAAGGCAAAGGAAAAGCAGGAAAACGCAAGGGGATAGTGGGATCAACAGCGACAGTGGGATTGTTTTGCTGGTATCGACTTGCATGTATGATTTCCTTGCTAGTTTTGGCATGCACGGTATATGCATGTGGTTATTTGGTTATGATTTCTCATTAGCATGGAGGATTGTCTAGATTGATAGTGGTTTTGCCTAGCCTTGTCATTTCCTGGATAGCCATGGTGTTGTGGGTTTCCCACTTGATTGTTCTGATTGGTGCTCATGCTCCTTCTGGTTGTGGGTTGAGTTACTAGGCCTCGAAACCTTGGTTGGACAAACGCTCTGGAAGCCCTAGGACAGCTTGAGTTGAGTTACTAGTCCTAGAAGCCTTGGTTGGACAAACGTTATGGAGCCCTTGTTGGGTTGAGTTACTAGTCCTGGAGCCTTGGTTGAACAAATGCTCTGGAGCCCTACAACAATTGTGGGTTGAGTTACCAGTCTTGGAGTTGGGTTGGAACAAACACTCTGGAGCCCTGGACAGCTTGGGTAGAGACCGATATGGTGATGGTTAGTGATGTCCGACCATGAGGTGGAATCACTGGTTGAGGGTTAAGGTGGTTTGGCCTCTGGAACCCTGGTTTGGTTTTGCTTGGTTTATTCCATGAGATCCCACATTCATGCTTGGAATATGGCATGGGGGTGATTGGATGAAAGAGAGATTCAATTCAACACAATCTATGGTCAGGTGGTACGTGGAAGTCCTTGACTTGATTAGTGTTTGCATATGTTAATAAAAGCTCTTTCCTCTTATATTTCATGAGTATTTACACTTGTTATTACATGGCTTTGATGGTTGTTCTATCATTGTTATTATTATGGTTGTATGTTGGTTATGAGAATGGTTTTATGACAGATTCTAGTTATGTCTCTTATCATGTTTTGATTGGTAAACGAATGGTTATTGAAAGCATGACGTGATAGATGTTACTGCATCTATTATGAGTGGGAATTAGACCTTCTTGATGATTCTCATATAAGACTTATCAAACCTCTATGTTCAAATAGGCATTCATGACCTGTAGATTACATGTTCGCCATATGTTTGATGAAATCACTGTCATGGTTAGGCCTGTTAGGTCAAGTCCTTGATCAAGTTTTGTGTTAGAGGATTTTTCCTTGTGTCATTTATTATTCTGGAAAGTCTCATCAAGTTATGGGCAGTAGTTTAGAGACTAGCCCTGATAAAGTGGCTCAAATTCTAAGGTTGCATGCTCAAAACTAGGAACTTTGGACTACATTCGCTAGGATGCAAGGTTATCCAAGCGACTAGAGGGTTACAGTAGTTGGATTTCCTTGTTATGCAAGCAATTGGGAGACCAGATCACTAAAAAATTGTACAAAATCTGAGGGTAACAGATGTCCAAGTTTTCAATTCCAATGACAAATCTCCTCCAGTTTAAGCCTTTCCATGCACTATATTCTTTTTTTGTCTAGTCTTATCATGTTGGGAAGCATCTCCTATCACTACGCATTATGCACATGATTTTAGGATATCTCCCTTTTGGTTTTGAATTTCTCAATTGTATTTTTTGGATTGATATTGTTACTCAAAGAATATGGATAAAAACATTAATTTTCTGTTGTTGTTGTCATGGTTTTCCTAGTAACAAGTGAGCAACATAACCTGTGTATTAATTTGCTTTCTTCAGTTAATACAAAAACCTCTACCTAGCTTACTAAAGAAAATGTTGATAAATTAATAAATTATAGAATAATGAAAGCTCAATTATAGAGAATAGTACAATTTGAATCATTTTATGGTTAAAAACATGTGTTTCTTCTTGGGATTATAAATTTAAATTAGAGGTGGGTAGAAGTACATATATTTGCATAAATTAAATAGTAAAATCATTACATTAATTTGATGTCCATCTAGGTCATGACCTTCAAAAATAATTATATGGCATGGATAGCCATGGAAATTTGTAAGAATATTATTTTTATTAAAATAATAACAATACCAATAATTGAGTATGATTGTGTGTTATGACAACAAGTTGTGAGATTATCAAACTTTTGTTAATGTTGAAACCTAAGTTCAAAATCAACCAAGTGGAAGTAGATAGGGCCAAAAACATATTTAAAGAGTGATTGCAACGACACAAACAAAAGATAATAGAGAAGAAAGGTGGGTCTATAACTAGTAGCTAACCCTTTTATACAATCTATGCAAAGAAAAGGAGTATTAATGCATAATGTAATCATGATGTGGACTTATGCCATTGCAAAGATGGTATGTGACATTAAATACATAACAACCATAAGCAAAAGATGACCCACAAGGTTTGATATTGAAACCACTTACCATGTCAATGTAGGAATGAGGGAGGATGCTACCACATCAACTTGGCGACTTGCACCCCAAAGCTAACTTTTGGATCCATAAAGCTTTTGGTATAGGTAATGTCTTATAAACCATCTTCATCTCATAATTGTTATGCATGTGGTATTATTCAAAATGCATAGACACATAATGATGATGTTAACACACACAATTGAGAACATGAGACTTGATGTGGAATGATGTCGCAACATAAGAATATGTCATTGCACAGATAACATGTAAGATCAGAAGAATAACAACCACTTACCAAGTACAATCAACAAGGCATGAGACCAAAATGATTAGTGGCGTTAGTAACTAACTGAGGTTGGATGTTATCACATCAATTTAAGGACTTGCACCCCTTAGCAAAGCTTTTACTTCAAATAATGTTTTCTTTTTTCTTTTCCTTTTCTTTCAGCTAAAATACATAGAAATTGTATTAAAATAATATCATGGCTTCCCCATACAACATGATTATACAATTTAGATAGATAAGTCTAAAACTAGGGATTCAAAAATTCCAAAAAATGTGAAGAGTTCACTAACCAATTGAGTTGTTCTAATATTTTTTTCCACAAAAATAAAATGCTTGTAACTATATGACCTAATCTAGTTGTCTAATAAGGATGTTGTTTTGCAAAACAAAAAGCCTAGATTTTTAATGAAAATCATGTCTATTGTGGGCTTCTTGTTTGGCATCTTCATTGCATTTCAAAGTTGCATTCTCACAAAACCATCTCCCTTAGTTTTGTTGCTATTTATCTTCCTCATTAGTAGTTGCTTTGATAGACCTTGTAGAAACCTTTTAAAGAGATATCATTGAATAAGAATTATTTCTAAACTCATTATCAAATGACATTGCATGTTCTAGTTAACAATGAGCTTCCAATTTGCCTGTCTTAAATAGCCACCCTTGCCTTCAATTCAACATTCCTAAATATTTGGACTTCAAGTTGGGAAGACACTCTTATTTAGGTATGTTTGTTACCTAGAGATCCTCTTATTGATGTGAAATCATTCGTTGAACATGCCAAAGATTTGTTATTTCACAAGGCGCACAGTGACTAGTATGATAATACCCCTCTATGTAAAAACTAAAATAGAGTCAAAACAAACATTAGTTACATGTCCCCTAAGCTCGAGACTGATTATGTTGATATCCACTATGAGCTTCTAACACCATGTCTTGATGAAGCTTACAGGCAGAGCAAAAGTTACCAAACCAAATGAGAAATGGATGCCAAGGAATACCATAACATCCCACCTATGTCAGACAACACCATCACATCAAACGTTAATTTACTCATTCAACCAAATAAGGAAGAATATTTAGAGAGTAATGATGTGGCAGGGGGGGGGGGGGGGGGGGGGGTGCTAATGTGGGATAATTGAAGGTCTGTCTCATTTGAATTAATGAGTTGTGTCAATCATTTGTCTAAGCCATGTGCATGCTAATTCTAATGTTTGAGCAGTCCCCACTTTTGCTTAACACTTATAGTGGTAATGACACTCATATGTTTTCAATTGTGTTTGAGGATCTAAGCACCTGGACTCAACAAACTTGGGTTCTTCTATATTATTTGAATTTGATAAATCAATAAGGCTCTAGTTATGTTGTAATATTCCAAATAGGAATTTTACAGAGATAATCAAAGACATGCACAGAAATAACAACACAATAAATTTCAGCAAACACCCATGAACAGAAAAATGCTCTGCAACACCAAAATGGTCAATTTTATTATAAGTAAACTATTGGAGTACAATAAATTGGAAGGAGTGCACATGGGCTTGCTCAAGGCAAGCTACAAGCCCCAGGTGATCAATCTCTCAATACCCAACTGCTGCAATAGTTTGTTCCTCCAGAAATCTGCGTTGGCCCAGTTTTTCTACATTGTTGGCTGACTTGGCCCCTTGATTTGGCCCCTCAAAACTGCCCAGAAAATTCTTTAAATTTAGGGTTGTGATACTTGTCAAAAACCCAGAAAAACCTACAAAGGGTTTGCTTTGGTTTTGACCCTCCAAATTCAACCCCAAATAGCTTGGCCCTCCTCAAATACCAAAACGCTCCACCTGTAGCATAAATGATGAATTGCTGCTCCAAAATGCTAGCAATCTCCCCACAATCTCCCTCTAAATGAAATCCTAGCAGCTCAGCCCCTAAATCCTCCAACCGACACCCCACACAACAATCACCCAAGAAGAATTGTGCAGGCCTGTGAGGGATGACACAGTAGCAAGCTTCAACAATTCGTACAGCAGTGAGGGACTCCCTTTTGCCTCCCAAAATCTCCCTCCTTTGGCTGGAATCTGACCAAGAACACCCCTGCAGCAATAAAGACTCCAATTTTTGGCACCAATTCTCCCAATGACTGCGTGGCCTCTCCCTCTGCGTCCCAGCTGAACTAGAATAGCGTGTACTTGTGTGATGTCCCTCTCCCAACCTCCAAAGCAAGAGAAAATCCTTCCTAGGGTGGCACTCGAAGTCCCCCGAAGAAAGGTTGAGCTTCACTCCTTGGGAAGCTCTTGTGCTAAGCAGCACTTGTAACTCAGCTAAACAGCTAGAGTGACAATCAATTATCAAAATGTCAAAAGCCCCAAAATGATGTCTCTTCCTTCTATTTATCTTTGTTGCCCCCTTTCTCTCCTTGTGGGCCCCACCAATTCGACCTCCTTCTCCCTAGCTCGATTTTCCTAAGGGATTTGAATTTCCCTTTTTGGGTGGCCCCCTACATCCCACTACCAATTTAATTTTTCCTTTTCTCTAATGTTGGTGGCCTCCATCTCTCCAAAAATTAAGTGGAGACTCCCTCCACCCACTTTTCATAAGTTTACCTGCCAAAATATTTCCCAATGCCCAATGGAAAAAATGGAAATTCTTCTTAGCAAAATTAATTTAACTGGGGACATTACATATGTAAGGAATTCAAGCTTCACACTAATTGAGTACTATTTGAAGAATCTCAAGTGACCATGAGCTTTAACACAACCATCAATTCGAGGATTTCCAAACCTTGATATAAAGGCGAGACTTCCACTTGATTATTAGTAGATTCATCAAGACCTTGGGCATAGGTTAGTTCATATTTTCTCCCAATGTTGTGAACAGTCCCGCCCTTCACTGCTCTGCACCTACTACCCCAAGATTAGGGAAAGTCTTATAATTTAGCTTCATCTCATAATTTTTATCCACATAAAATTATTCACACATACACACACAATTTATAAAGTTATTATTAATATGCAATAAAATCCCAACGTAGAAATATTTCATTGAAAAATTAACTATAACATTACATAGAAAACAACCATAAGTTAAATATGATAAACAAAACATGAAATTGGATATATTAACAATATTAATATAAGATTGAAAAAAGGAGCTTAACAGGAACCCCTACACTTCAATCAAGTTAACCATAATGTGAATATGAGTCTCTATTTCCTTGGCCCTTAATTTATTTAAAAAAAATAAATAAATAAAACTTTCCTCTTACAAATTACTTCTTGTATTGTAATCCTAATCTACTGGGTCCTTTGATGTAACACCTTGTGAATACCAATTAACTTAAAGAGGACTTGTGAGAAGATCATGATCAATATATTATGAAAATTGTAGATTTATATTCCACAATGTTTTAAGTTTAATTTTTATTGAACTCTTTGAATACAAAATTCAACCAATGTAACACCTCTTTTTAACCTCTAAATATTGTAATCTATAAATTAAGATTGCTAATGTTAGAATGGTCAATGGGGGTATTTTGTCATAATTTATATGATGTACATCTGTATATTTTATTTAATATAATGCAAAACGCTAGAGAAGAGAGCAACTAACATAGATCGTGTTGCCTAAGAGGGAGTTGTAAGGGGAAATTGGAAAGTTTGTGTTAAGCTTAATTTTATGTCCTCTATTTTTTTCCCTTTTTCCCCAAAACTTCATACTTGGGAATTGAAGGCCCAAATACCAACAATTATGAGAAAATAAAGGGGAGTGGTACAAAATTACCCTAAGGTATAGGCAACATACCATCTAGACCCTTTAGAATTGATTGCAGAATCTTAAGGAGACCTGAACTCTCATGTTGGGCAGAGTGTGTGTGATTGAGACTTCGGGGGGGGTGAGAGAGAGAACGTATGAGAAACAAAGGAGAGTAGAAATGGAGTGTCTGTGGGTGGCCAGTGTATGCAAAGGGAAGCTTGGTGTGTTGTATGTGAGAAAACTAGAGAAGTGCATGCAAGTGAAAACTTTGTTTCACGAGATAGGTAGGAAAAAAAATCTAAGTTTAATATCCAAGCATCTTAGCTAAGGGTACTAGCAACCTTGAGCAATACATCTACCTTCTCCAATCTCTTCTTTTTTCTCTATCTTGTCTCCATGGGTCCCTTTTTCACAACTTCTTTGCTTCATCTCTTCTTAGAGCATGTAGCCTTCTTCTTGTTAATAATGGGGTCCTTCAGCGACACATTGTCAACTTCAATCACCTCCTTGGCCAACTCTAGGTTATTTCTGAGTTTGATCTTGTATCTTAACTTGTTAGTTGGCCTAGTATGTCTATTGCCACTCTTGAAGCCCTTAGGCAGTGTCTCCACCTCTATGCTTTCCACCTTTGGTTCTTTGCCCTTAGGGTCCTCTGTTTTATCTGTGTCTGCAAGGGAAGTTTTAGAAGGTGGAGTTGCAACATAGGAAGAACCAACATCAACAAGTGAGTTCATAGGGAGTAGAGGGTTTGGTTTATGAAGCCAGACACTTTTCCTCTGGTAAGAAGGGATCTGCGGACCAAATGATGTAGATGGAACCACTATGTTTTCTTGGCTGGGAGGGGGCGTAATAGGAACTTGATTTTTATCTTTTCTTCCCTTTTTTGTAGTCTTTGGTCTGCCTCTTCTTCTCTTAATGGGTAGAGGTTGGAAACCTCCCCATAAAAGGAAATGATTTGAGGGTCTTTCTACCTTAACTAGCTGACTTTCTATTATCAATTTTATCAGAGATTTGTGGTATATAAAGTGAGAAGAGGGACTAGTGCAGGCTTTGAACCTAGCCGCCATATGTTTAAGGCTCTCTAACAAATAAAAACATGGATTGATTCTAATATGACCAACAAGATGTGCGAGAAAGTAAAAATGGTAGAGGTTTACCGGATTAAACCGGCCTTCACACACAAAATATTGTTGACAAAGGCATAAAGGGACGTGTCATTGGTCCTGTAGCCACTCTTTCGAACTCCAACCCTCCATTTTTTCCCTCTGAATTCTTCTTTGAAGAAGAAAGGGACATTAATCCCTGCCAGGATGCGAAAAATATTCTCACTGTCTACTGGTAAGGTTGTGGCCGCAACAATGGTTTGCTCTATAACTGCAAATGACAAGCCTCCCACCTCCACATGGTTCCCATTGAACCCCTACGCAAAATACTGAACCACAAGATCGTGGTAGTCGGTACAACGATGGCAGAATTCGCTCCAACCTTCCTACTGAAACAACCGAAGAATTTCGGGGTAAATGTCTAGAAAATCCGATGCTTTGGGTTCAAACTGGTTCATCTTACCTCCTATTCCCATTTCGTTGTGTTGTCTTCCCAAGATTCGATCTTGAATCCCTGTGAACAAAACAATTCCCAATGCCAAGTGTAAAGAATCTCAAATTAACACCAACAAACTGCTTACAGGACAAGTTGAAGTAACTTTGGCATGTGATTGAGATAACACGGGTGGCACATGAATAATCACATAATTTCAGGGTATGATTACAAATAAATTTGTATCATATGGTAAAGTGATGTTAAATGATGTTCATTCATTGCAGTTGAGGAAAAATGATTTAACCTGTACTTTTACCCTCTCGAATCAGATGGAGACACATTTAAGTGAAAATGTTGACGTCGACGTGGTCAACACAATCATGATTTTTTAAATTTGAAAATTGGTTTTGGCACTGACAATTGCCTTGTCAGCAAAAATGAAAAATGTTGCTACACTTGTTGTCAGTGAATTCCTTCGCAAGTCCATATCAGATTGCCAAACACGCTGATAGCCTCGCTATCAGAAATTTTCCCTGTTTATTACAATTTAAATGTTGACACTGCAACTGCCAACATTTTCTAAAAAAATTAAAAAAAAAAATTATATTGTTATAACAATTGGCTCCATGGGGATGTTGTCAAACAATGATGGCAGCAAGAACTCCCCATAGAACAGTCGCCTCATCCATTATAAACACTAGTTCAAAATAAAATTGACCCAAAAATAAGAACTTCATCTTTTAAGAGATGATTTTACAGACTTTGAACTTGAAAAATACAACTATTTCTAAATATGTATATATTATATATATATATATATATATATATATATATATATAGATATATAGATATATAGATATATATTTTCGATGAATAACAGAACCTCAGGGCCTTCACTTTGGGCTTCAAGTCCCTTTGAATATTCATCCACACCTACAAGATATTTTTCAAAATATATGGATATGTACAATGAAACTTGAAAATCATTATGTGTTTAGGAGATATAATGCTTCAGGAAATGTCCATTGACTGGACCACTGGTAGGAATTCTCCTTGCGAACCTTCTTAGATGAAACTGTTCTTACCCAAAAAAGTTACAATTATGTATGGCCCTTTCCAAATGTTCTCAAAATTCCCATGTTTACCCTTATCCTTAATTCAGGTATCCCATTTTAAAACTAGGTCTTGGCATTTGAAGTCATCCTCTTTAGTTTTTCTATCAAAAACTTTCTTAATCTGATCTTGTACTTCCTGAGATTTTTCATACACCCTTTCTCTGGTTTCTTGCACTTCAATTAGCTGATTTATCCTTCTATGTAGCTGATTTGGTTCTTCTCCCAACTCTTGCAAATATTTCATAATAGGAATTTGAATTGAAACGGGAAACAATGCATGAACACCATACACTAACTGGAAAGGAGAAGTGTTGATTGAAATCTTAGTACTAACTCTATCTGCCCGTAAGCCAAACTTGAGTTTTGTGTGCCAAGCCTTTTTGTTATCTTCTAACAGCTTTTTAATAATTCTAACCAAA
Source organism: Pinus tabuliformis (assembly GCA_031772625.1). Lineage (NCBI taxonomy): Eukaryota > Viridiplantae > Streptophyta > Pinopsida > Pinales > Pinaceae > Pinus > Pinus tabuliformis. The sequence continues at coordinate 1,090,272,760 of CM062813.1, forward strand.
CTCTTATTGGAGGATTCTGCAAGTCCACTACCTTGAGGGTCATAGGTTGTGGAATGGCTAAACTTGATATGGTAGTCTTCACAGAATTTTATGAACCTTTTAGACTTAAAGCATTGTGCATTATCAATAATAATCCTCTTTGGGCAACCAAATCTAGAAAGAATGTTTTTTAAGAATTGAATAACCATAAGATCAATATCTTGCTTGCTTGGAAGTCCCTCAATCCATTTGTGAAGTAATTTTCCCCTGTCAAGATCCATCTATGCTGCGCTGGTGATGTCAGATGAATTTCACCTATGAAGTCAAGGCCCCACTGCTAGAAAGGTAAATACATTAGTTTTGACTTACCCTCAAACAACTGACATTTGTGACAAGATGCTACTTTTTTTCAATATCATAAAATAGAGTAGGCCAATAAAATCTAGCTCTCATGATTTTATATGTTGTGGCCTTCCATTAATGATGTCTCCCACATGCTCCTTCACGAAAATATTTACTCATTTTCTTAGCTTCGTCTTCTAGTAGGCAATTCAAGAAAATACCCCGAAGATCCTTCCAATAGAAGTAACCATTCAAAAAACAATACTTAACATATTTCAATCTAAAAAATCTTGCCCATGTCTTATCTATTCATGGTGGTATTTGTAAATTCTGCAAAATCTAAACAACATCAACATACCATGGACATTGTTTAAAGCAATCTTTAGCGTTAACCACTGATTCTTCACCTGGCAAATCTGATAATTCAAAACTAGAATTTATACCAACAACATCAAGATTTGTTTCAATCATTAATCTTGCTAGACTCTGTCCTTTAATTGATTTGGTAAGTTTAATTTCCAAGTCAAACTCCAACGTTTAGGCAATCCAAGTCCCTCTTCTGCCATCATTGTCTAGTTGTACTAAAATACTCTTTATTGCAGCATCTGGCACATACACAGTCACATGAGAATGCAGAATAAAAACTCTAAAATCTTTTAGTGCTTTGATTAACGCATATGCCTATTTTTCTAGAATATTGTACTTCAGTTCAGCATCCCTCAATGCCCTGCTGAAAAAGGAGATGGGTTGTTCTTGACCTGCCTCGTTCTTTTGAAGCAACACACCAGAGATAGTGTGTTCGGAGGCAAAAGAGAAAATCATGAAATCCTTTGAAAAATCTAGACTAATGAGTAAAGGTGCTTGGCCTAAAGCTCTCTTGATATCATTAAAAGAATTATTTTCTTGTCCCATCCACTTAATTTCACTTCCTTTCTTAAGCATTCCTATTATTACTTTTAAAATTTCTGCGAAATTTAGAATAAAATGTCATAGAAAAATTACTTTACCTAAGAAAGTTTTCACTTCCTTCTCGTTTCTTGGTTGCTCAACCTTTTGGATTGGTGTCACTTTGTTGGGGTCTATCTTGATGTCATCCTTCGATACTATGTGTCCCAATATCTAGCCTTATTTCATGGCGAAATGGGACTTTTTTGGATTTAGAGAAACTTCAAAGTTCCTGCACATATTAAAGAATGTTCTCAAATGTTCCAAAGGTGTAGATTCAATTTTTATAAAAGAGTAATGTCATCTATATAGATTACCACAAACTTACTCTTTCGTCAGCAAAGGTGATGTCATTGCGTGTTGAAAAGTAACTCTTGCGTTCATGAGTCCGAATGGCATCTTAGAATACATGAACGCACCCCACGGTGTGGTGAAGGCAGTATTCTCCTAATATTTTGGGCCAACCAAGATCTGATTGTATCCTGAAATCCCATCCAGCATGGAAATCCTTTCTACACCAACCACCTTCTGAAGAATGTGATCCATTTTCGGCAAAGGATAATTATCCTTCAGTGAGACTTTATTTAAATTTATGAAATCCACACACAGGCGAATTTCCCCACTTTTCTTTCTTACTGGCACCAAGTTTGCTACCCAAGTGGAATGATAATTTTGCAGTCAACAACCTCTTTACTTCTTTCTAAATCAAATACAGTAATTTCAGGTTGATACTTCTTAACTTTTATTTAAATAGATTTTCATATTCCTTAAATGGTATAGTATGTTGGATGATGCACTGATCATAAATCTTCAAATATTCATACCTCCAAGAAAATATATTAGCAAATTCCTTCAATAATTTTGCATATTGTGGTTTCTGCTCTTTTTTCAAAGTGTTGGAAACTTTGACTACTTTTGGGTCACTTTCGGTCCCCAAATTATAATCCTCCATCTCACCATCGCTGGGCAGAATTCTTGGCTTTACTGCTACATCATTAGAATCAAATAATCTCTCTAAAGGTACCAAGCCTCTAGGAATCAAATTATTACTTAGTTGAATAATTTCTTGTCCCGCTACAACATTCAAAAAAATTGTTGTTTCGGAATTTTTATCTGTAATTTCATCTTCATGCTTTTCTATTGGGGTGTTGAGAAATTCATCCATTATTTCCATAAACCTTTTGATTTGTTGATTGTCTTCAAACACCTATCAGTGCTTTGTATTATCTAGAAATGAAGGATTTTGTCTAACATTTATCTCATACTTTTCATTTGGATAAATCGAAATTCTGAAAGCACTAGCAATGATTGCTAAGGAATATGCAATTCCATTATCCTCTCTTGATACAAGTGATATCTCATGTCCGGTAAAGAAGTTAGAAAATAAATCCCAAACTTCATTCATGTAGGCTATCATTCTCTAATGCTTAGTTTGATAGGTACCTTTGACTTGGTTCACAATCAGCTTTGAGTCCCCAAAAATTTGAATTTTTTGCACCTTCTTCTCTCTTAACGGGCTTAAACCAATGATGAGAGCTTCATACTCTGCCACGTTATTCAAACAATCAAAGTGCATTCTAAATGAATGTAATTAACTTGTGCAATCTGGTGGAACAATCCACACTCCTGCTCCAAAACCTTTCTCACACATGGAGCCATCAAAATGTAATTTCCAGACTTCATCTGAAAATTTCTGAACCTGTTCTTGCTGAATATTAGTTTCATTTGTTGCTGATGTTTCTCCCTCAAAACAACAATCATTGAAGAAGATTTGTGATCCCAACTCAGTGTCTACTGCATAGATTGGGTGATTATCTAGTTGGATTCTGCTGCTCACCATATATTCCATTTGAACCTCTTGGTATAATCTTTTCATTTCACCTAACAACAGGATAAAAGCATAGGACATGTCCATTTGTAAAGTTCCTCCCAATATTGCTTCCCAAGATCAGGATAACAACATTGTTGGGATAGGGTCCCCTGGGTCAGTTTGGGGTTAAAAACCCAAGTTTTAATGTAATTTTTGTAAAAAAATGTAAAGTCTCCGTGATTTTTGGATGCAGAGCGCGTAGATGGTTAGCAGTCAAAGGGGTTTTAGCCCCTTGTTTATGTAAAATTTGAGTCAGGTTTGAGATCCACCCATGGTCCGCAGACCATGGGATTGTATGTAAAATGATATAAATAGGTGTGTCTTAGAGAGTCTAAGGCATGTCTATGTCCGAGAGAGGAAAATGGGGCAAGCAGATAGAAGGAGAAATGCTCTGCAGCTGAGTACGAGAAGGCCTAAGGTAGAGTCCGTAGCTGAGTGCGCAGGGTAGTTTTGAGTCTGTAACACCATATTGAAGATCAATAAAGACGATTGTTGAACAATTCTTGGGTTTATCTGTTTAATTATGTTTATTTATGATTGTGCTATATGCTGTGAATGAATAATGTATTAATGAAATATTAATATAATGATGCACGACTTTTTGGAATAAGTCTTTGTTGGGCTAATTTATAGAGTAAATTAACACAAGTATTTCATTATCAATCCAGGTTTGTAGAACTTAGAAGCATCCCAAAATGTATGGATATCAACTATAATCAACTTTAGAAGATAAGTTATGGAAACTGAAGGAAATGCAATTATAAATTAATTAGAAGTGTATATTACAAATATAAAATTCAACTAAGTAATTTCCAATTCATTATGTCATAAGTAGGAGAAGTGGCTCCTTACTTAGGAGAACCAAATTTGTCCTTCTAGAATACTACTTTATGAGCAGAAATAAAAAACCACTAATGGACAATAGCTTAAGATATATAAACAAATAATGGAAGAAGCTACTAACTAAGGAAGTCCTTGTTATTCTTCATTACAAATTCATTCATCATTAATGCCATTGTTAGAAAACTAAAAATTCAGAAAATCACTTGAAAGCAAGAAAGATGAATTTTAGTTTCTATTCATTAATCCAATAGAAGGAGGGTTTAACTTGAACACTAGGTTGTTCCTTCATATAAATATGATAAATAAACCAAGATCCATCAACAAACATAATAAATCATCATACATCAAATCAAATAAATAAATCTGAAGCAAAACTAGTTTATGAAAATCAAGCTAGATTTACCATGAAGTGTATTTAGCTTGGAGTGGGGGCCCTCCACCCTTGCCTTGCACACTTGAAGAGATTATCAACTACTGCAAACTGAATCAATCATCCACACCATTGAATAGCAAAATGAAGATAGAACAGATTCCTCAAATTAACTCCAAAGTATTTAGAAGTCTCAATATGAAATTATACAAATTCTACATACCATAAGCCTTCAATGTTTTGGCTTAAATATAAATATATGAAACAAAATGATCTAAAATGTCTCTAAAAACTATGTCTATCCATATCCTATCTATCTAAGTCGAACTCATCCATCCCATCACTAAAAATATGGAAAATCCCATGAAATCATAAAACTGCCCTATTTCCTAGGGATTTCCTGAATGACTAGTCATGTTTGACCAGCTTTGACTGGGCTTGTTTAAGCTTGGTTTGACTGAACCAATAGGATTTAGTTCAATCTTAGTTCCCAAGCTTTCTAGAAATGTACTCAACTCGTGCCCAGGTGTCCTGCAAATATGACATCCATGAAGCCATTACGGGAATTTCTAATTCTGTCAAAAAATGCACTTAAAATTCAATTTTCATAAAAACATCTAAAAATTGCAAAACTAAATTTATATACCTGAATATGCATAAATACATCAAAATTAGGTGTATATGATGGCAAATGGATGGATAATATAGAAATTAAGTGTGTTTTCTTAAGCAAAATTGGATAAAAAACGAGGGCCAACATCTCCCCCTTGCTGATGCACAAGCATGTCCTCATGCTTGCTTTCTCCTCTTGGATCTTCTGACCTCTACTGTAAACCCTGTGCCTGATCTTGATGCTTCCTATTGTGCTGCTTCTAGTAAACAGTCTATCCCCTTGTACTGTTCTTCCTTGTAAATTGTAGCCTTGACCTTCTGTTTCTCATACTTGTTCTTCCACAAGTTTTTGTCTTTGAGCCACTTGAAAGCCTGTTTGCAAAGAAGATCATTCTTTCTTTTCAGTTTTCCTACCTCCTCATTTAGTTTTTCATTTTCCTTGACCAAATTTGCATTATTTTTCTTATATGCTTTGTTCTCTTTCTTCAAGTGCCTCTCTAAGATCCTGTTTATCTCTAATTGATATGTCAATTCCTTTATCTTGTTCAATTTCAACTCTTTTTCTAATTCTTGTGTATCTTTGGCAAATGATGTGGCCTCGACATTGTCAAAGTATGAGTCTTTTTCCAATGCTTCGTTTTCCAATCTTTCAATGATGTCATCTACTTGTTTCTCTGTAGAAGGTGTCTCTACAATATGTACTTCAGGATCTTTGCTACTTGTCTTTGTTGGGCTCTTTCTCCTATGCCTCCTAGGAGTGGATATGAAGGATGCCTCCTTCTCAACCATGACAACATTGTGTTGCTTTTTGGATCTAGTTCTTGGATAGAGAGGTGAATTCATTATGCTTCTAGTTTCTTGAACTGGTTTCTCTTCTATGGCCTGTTCTTCATGATGATTTTGGACTAAAAATTCTTTCCAAACTATACCCTTAGCTCTCACTTGATATTCTACAAGAATTTTTATAAGTCCTTGGTGATAGATTTGGGCCTCTTTTGGTCTAGTTTCATTTTTCACAGTCTCTATCATCTTAATCAGATTCCTAGAGAAGAAATATGGAAGGTTAATTTTCACTTCTCCTTTGATATGTTGGAGCAGTCTGACATGGTAAAGATGTACCACACTATGGCCTCTATCACATGTGAAAAACTTCTGAATGATTAAAACTAATTCTCCCCAAGGCTCATTGAACCATTCTCTAGGTATGCCTTTGGTTCTATCAAAGGTTCATTTCCTATTCTTCTCTAAAAAGAAAGTCCATGCTTTTTCTTTGAAGTGTAAACCCTTATGATAGTGTTCTCCTGTTAATGGTAGATCTAATGCTTGAGAGATGAATTTTGGAGTCAAAGGAATAGCTAGGTTTCCCACCATAGTTTGGTCTTAGGCATAATTGTTTATAAATTCTCTGGTTATGCTTTCATTGTGCCTATTAAACTTTTGAAGAAAACCTATAAGTTTAGTTTGATAAAGTTTCTCTACTATTTCTTTCTCCCACTGCTCAATCTGGAATTTTGGTTCTATTCTTGTAGCCATGTGTTCTGAAAACCAATTTATATAACCTTATACTGCCATCATTCTCATTTTGAAATTGAAAATAAAAACTATGCATGCATACATATCTTTCTTGATTCATTCATGTATTGTAGTAATAGGGCTTACCTCCTCTCTGATACTCTTTAAAAACAATGAAATCGGCCTTGTTCAATCTCTGTTTTGCTGCAAAAATGAGTCACTGTTCTTTAAAACATTGCTCTTTGTAGATGAAAATCATAAAAAAAAACATCCTGCTCATGTTTTTTCTTGTTCTCTGATTCACAAACCAATCTCTGTTCTGTTCCAATTCATCAAAATCCTTGTTTTGTTCCTTACTGTGCATATGAATGAAATTATCTTCCCATACAAATCATTCATGAATTATCTCAATTGTATATAGGAAAAGAAATCTTGTTTGCAAAACGAAAATCGAAACTCTGTTTTGATGTAGACTATTGTAAAAAAGTTTTATGCCATAGTTCCTCCTGCCTTTCGATTTTCGTTTATGACTCTTTCTCTATATTTGACAAATTCATTATATGACAAACTGAAGTGGTTTTTAAATTCACTGTTTGTGCAATCAAACAACAAATAGTTCACTGTTTTTTTTTTTTAATTATTATGCAACACTCTGTTCAACAAACAAAACTCGGTGATTTCGTGGTTGAATCATAGAAGATCTGATTTGATTTACCTGCTTTTGGTGAAATGCCGAGATTTCCTCTGAGTCGTGGCCTTATCTCCCTGCGTTTCATAACATTTTCTACCATTAAACTCTACTAAAAATCCTATGTATTTATTGGTGGCAGAGTTTAAATGAACGATGGTAGTGACAAGTTTCAAACAATGGCAGAGGCACTAATTTATAACTTGAAGTTAATTGGTGTTCTCCTCAAAATCTCGAGATTTATTCATCAAAATATCCGTTGTATTTATTTTAAAAATCTGGGTTTTGCTCTTACCTTCTTGCTTCACGAGATCTCTGCACTTAGATTGTGTGTTCTTGCCACACGACTACCAAATCTCTTAGCTTAACTCCCAGTCAACTCCGCTTGCTATTCTCATCTCTCTGTTCCTCCACTGCTATATTTCATGCTTCATTTTCGCAATTCGATTTCCTCTTCTCCTACGTTTTTCTTCGTCAATTCATTCTTCATTGGATATTTCGAATGTGTGCCAATAGCTTGCACATCATTCAACTTCCTCCCTGAGCCTACAAATGGCTATGATGGTGAAGAAAATACAATTTTATAGAGGTCTGTGGGTTTGAAAATGGCGGAGGTGCACAAAGTTTGTTTGGTTGAAATGTTGTATCACTGTGTTTTTCAAATTTGTTTGACTGTTTTCACATGCTTCAACCTCTGACTGAGACGCCCTTGTGGCTTAGTCCTGCACACTTTCTCCACGGTGTACACCTCCACGTTCTCAACTTTACTCATTACTATATACCATGTCTGATGTTCTACTTATGTCGCCATATACTCATACTACCATACCTTTGCATGCCCACCGAAACATATTATGCTCCATTTTGTGTCCATTGAAATGTATGATGGTTTGATTGTCGTGGCCTCGTGCTCATTGAAATGCATGATGGCTCCATCTCATATCTATTCAAAACACATTATGCCACCAAAACATATCATAATACCATTTCATAATTTGCGTTTCATTTCCATAGTTCCTCTTGCCTTCCGATTTTCGTTTATGACTCTTTCTCTATATTTGACAAATTCATTATATACTCATACTGCTGTACCTTTGCATGCCCACCGAAACATGTTATGCTCTATCTTGTGCCCATTGAAATATATCATGGTTTGATTTTCGTGGCCTCGTGACCATTGAAATGCATGATGACTCCATCTCATATCTATTCAAAACACAATATGCCACCGAAACACATCATAATACCATTTCATAATTTGCATTTCATTGCATTATTTGCATGTCATTACATCATTTGTCTTGGCATTTTATTGCATCATTGTAACTTTAGATTTATGTCTCATCGAAATTCCATTATTTCGATTTGTTATGACTTGTATCATTTCATAATATGCGCTTTTTCATTGTTTTAAACTTAATTTTAAAATGACCCTAACATGGTCATATTTAAAATTAAATTTTATGATACTAACTTTTGGTATGGTTTTGTAGGTCAATCTAAGGTTTGACTATTGAACCCTCTATTTCTAATACATTTGCTTTAAGAAAATGCCTAGGGTTAATATGATGTGGTATATGGACTATGAAATATGGTATATGGAGTATGGTATGTGAAATGATAATTAAATGGGTAGGATAATGGATATGGGAATATAATGAGTAGAATAATGAAGGTGGTGAGATGTAGGTAAAATATGCATATCAAGTACTAAACTAGTCTTAACAATCTTTAGAATTTTTTTTTTTTAAATTGAATTTTCATGAGAATTTTTTGTTTTACTCACTGTACTTTACTCCCATAAAGTATTTGATGATGTCTTCTGGTCAAACGATAGTTAATGATGTCTTTGATGGGTCTTTTAGGATAGATTACAATGTAGATTTATTTATGCTTCATGTTTTCACTTCCGCCATCGATTTAGGATCCTTGAATATTGATGTTGTTCAGGTCCCTTTTGCAATTTGTACACGATGATTCAGGTCCCTTCTGACATGTAATTTTTTTTGTATGTTGCATCTGTCATATAATACATGTTTCTTCTGACATTTCAGGTCCCTTCTGCACAATATTTTCAATGATGTTTTAGGTCCCTTCTGACATGCAATTCAAGTTCCTTCTGCAATTTGGTTGCTCAAACTTTCAGCTACAATTCAAATTCCTTTTGCAACTTCCCCCTTGCTTATGTGAAGACTTGTCCTCAAGTTTTGTGTTTTTTTGGAGGATTAATTCTACAAAACCAAGCTGATGTAAGAGTAAAACGAAATAGAGAATTCATACAATCCAAACTAGTTGGTTTTCCTCTATGAATTCAAGTTTGTTTTGTGCAAGTTTCTTGGGTTTTCACAAGCAAACTTATTATTTTTTTTATTATTATTACTATTTTTTTTTATTCTTCTGGAATAATGGAAGGCATATTGCTATGTTGTTCCATTATTTCTAGATCAATATTTGTTGAAATTCTTTTTATGAAATCTTGTTTATTTATAGGCTTATTATAAACTTTAATCCTATCTCCGTTAACTACAAATGAAATATATGCTTCATCAATTGTTTTTATTTTGACAGCTCCATTATCAAAGATCTCTTTTATCTCATTTGGCCCCAACCAATGAGTTGTAAACTTTTCCTTGAAATCTTTAAACTTGGAGTCGAACAATAATGGCCAGTGTCATTTTTTGAATGTTTTGTTCTTGATGAATCTATCATGCCATTTTATCCTTTGCTGTTGCACAAGAGATGTGCGTTCCACTGCTTGCTGTCTTATTTCATCCAATTGATTCATTTCCATTACTCCCTGTTGTTGTGCTTCAAATAATTCCATTCCCAACTTTGCTGCTAATTTGAAAGTATGTATTTGAAATTCTATGGGTAACAAGACTTTTTTTCCATACACTAACTGATATGGAGTGAACCCAGTTGTGTTCTTCCATGTTATCCTGTATGCCCATAGTGCATCTCTCAATTTCTCTGACTGGTCTTTTCTATTCATTTGTACAATTCTTGTCATGATATTCTCCAGGACTTTGTTTGTTGACTCTATTTGTCCGTTTGCTTGAGGATGGTATGGAGTTGATTTTATAAGTTTGATCTTGTACTTCTCTGTAAGGTCACGAACAAGTTTGGAAGTGAACTGTGTGCCTTGGTCAGTTACAATCTGTCTCGGTACTCCAAATCTGACAAAGATTTCTTCAAATAGGAATGTGACTACTATGTCTTCTGTTTCTCTTGCTATCGCCTTTTGCCTCAACCCACTTAATAACATAATATACATACAAGATGTACCTCTTCCCATTTGAAGATGGGTTTATTGGTCCCACAAAGTCTAGAGCCCATTGCTCAAATGGATCTATGAGTACTTGTGGCTTAAGTGGCATTTCATCTGATGTTATTGGTCTTCCTACTCCTTGGCAACTGTCACACCTTTTGACATAGTCTTTGGAATCCTTGAAGATTGTTGGCCAATAGGAGCAAAGTTTTAGCACCTTGTAAGTTGTTCACTTGTCTGCAAAATGACCACCACATGGCTCGTCATGACATGCTTCCAAAATTTCTAAGATTTCATCTTCTCTAACACATTTTGTTATTATCATATTAGAACTAGTATAAAAGAGATCACCATTATTCCAACTATATCTAGCACTTTCTCTAATTAATTTTCTTTTCTGTTTCTTTGTGAAGTGGAATGGTAATTTTCCATAAGATAAATAGTTTGCTATATCTGCAAACCATGGTGTTTTGGAAGTTATTGCAAATAGATGTTCATCTGGGAAATTATCTGAAACAGGATTCAAATCACTAGGTGTATGAAGCCTTGAAATAATATCAACTACTTGATTGTCTTTACCTGGTCGATCTTGAATTGTAATGTTAAATTTCTACATTAACAATAGCCATCTTGTAATTATGCCATTTGTGATTGCTTTATTTATTAAGTATCTGATGGCTGCATGGTCTGTGTGAATGAATACTTGATAGCTTGTTATGTAATGCATGAATTTATTTACTGCATGTAGTACAACTAACATCTCTTTTTCTATGACTGTGTAGTTCAATTATGCTGGTGTTAAGTTTTTACTTATGAAATATATAGCATAATTGAACTGGTTTTCTTTCTGTCCAAGTGATGCACATATGGCTGTTTCAAATGCACTAGTGGAGATATGAAATGGCAAAGACTAATTTGGTCCTCGAAGAGGCAACTGATAATTTTTCTTTCAATAATTGAAATGTATTTTGACAATGGTTTGTCCATTGGTATTCAACATCTTTTTCAAGTAACTTGACTAGAAGCAGAGCTATTTTACTAAAATTTTCAATAAATCTCCTATAGTAGCTTGCATAACCCAAGAAACTTCTTATTTCCTTTTGAGTTGTAGGTGGCATTAAATTCACAATGACTTGTATTTTTTCTGGGTCCACCTTAATTCCTGATGAGGAAATATGGTGCCCCAACATTATCCCTTCTGTTAAAATCATGTAGCATTTTTCATTAATTAGGGATAGATTTGTTTCTATGCATCTTTGCAAAAATTTCTCAAGATTTTTCAAACAATCGTCAAATGTATTTCCATATACAGTGAAATCGTCCATATAGACTTCTACACATTCATGGATCAAATCAGCAAATATGGCAAGGATTGCTCTTTGCAAAGTAGCAGGTGCATTACACAACCCAAAAGGCAAAACATTGTATGCATATGTTCTCCATGGGCAAGTAAATGTTGTTTTGTCTTGGTCTTCCAATGCTATCCTAATCTGATTATACCCACTGAATCCATCTAGAAAAGAAAAGAACTTCTTCCCAGCTAATGAATCAAGTACTTGATCAATAAATGGTAGCGGGAAATGATATTTTAATGTGGCTTTGTTCAACTCCGTGTAATCTACACATATCCTCCATTTCTCGTTTTTCTTTGGCACTATCACTAAGGGAGAAACCCATTGACTGTCAGAAATAGGATAGATGAATCCAACTTGTAATAATTTCTGTAATTCTTCTTTCACTATTTACTTCATCATGGGGTTCATCCTCCTTTGAGGCTGCCTTACTGGTTTGATATAACCATCAGTATAGATGTGGTGGATACATGTGTTGGGATGAATCCCTTGCATGTCTGTGTAATCCCAGGAAAAAGCTTTTGAATATTTCTTTAACAATGCTATTACCTTTTGTTCTTGTGACGATTGTAAGTTATTACCAATATTCAAATTCTTTCCAAGATAAATTTCAATGACTTTACTTTTTGAATTGGTAATTGAGTTAACAGGAAAAATATTTGTGAATGAATCTTGCAATGATTGTATTGTGCAGGTTTCCTGAAAACAATGATTCAAAAGATTACTTGCAGCTTCATACTAAGTTACTCTAAGCTGCTCTGAAATATCTGGTTCTAAGATGAAAAGGTCTAATAAATCTTCATTCTCTTCTTCTTCTCTAAGGTCAAAGACTTGGTTAATACTAAGAACTGATTTAGTTTGATGTTGTTCTTGTCCTCAAGCCATGATAATAAATAAGGTTCTTGTGTTGGAGAATAAAGTGTGATGTGCTTTCTTTCATCCCCATGTGCAATAATCATACTTCCCGATCTGCACCCAATAAAGGCATCTGCGGTGGCTAACCACGGTCTACCTAAAATTAGAGGATGTCCTCCTAAGTTTGTTTTTGGCTGCAAAATGAGGAAGTCTACAAGATACTCCCATGAATCCAGAGAGACAATGATATCTTCTAATATTCCTTCTGGTACAACCTTAGATCTATCTGCTAACTCTAAAATGGTAGTAGTAGATCTAATATTGTTTAAGTTTAAATGTTTCATAGTCTCTGTAGTCATAACGTTTATAGCTGCTCCCAAACCTATTAAATTCTTTGGAAATGAAATATTATTAATTGAAATAGTAACCATAGGGATACTAGGGTCAATATATTTTTCGATTGTTATCTTTGTAGACATGAGGCTAGCTAGTTTTCCAATGACTTGGATTGTAGTAGGATCCTTTTTCTTTTTACCAGTTTTCTTGATGCATAACTCCTTTATTATTTTAGCATAAACTGAAATTTCTTTTATTGACTGTAACAAAGGAATTTTGACATAAGTATTTTTCAATTCATCCAAAATATCAAATTCAGGAAGAGACATTTGAATTTTTAGCTCTACTAACCTCTCCGGATAGGGTGGTGTTTGAGTTATTACAATTTTTCCTTTCTGACTTTGATTTTCTAAATGTGATGTTTCAAGTTGTTCTCCTTGTTCAGTTGGTTCTTCTATGATCGAAGGAGAATTTTTATGTAATACTTTTCCCAGACCTTAAATGGACATCATTTATGGAAAGAATGGAGTATGTCAGAAAATATGTTGCTTCTTCCACATTGTATGCAGGTTTATCCATTTTGTTGCTCGAATTTGCTACTGGCTGAGCTGGTAGTTGAGTTGGTCTAGGTTGGTTCGAAGGCAGCTGAAGCTGTTGCGGTTGAGTTAGTAATGGTGCAGGATTTTGTTGTGGAAATGGCATGGGTTGTGGATACTATTGGAACTGTTGGTATGGAAATGGTTGTTGATATTTTTGTTGGTATTGTTGTTGGTATTTTTGAGGATACATTTGTTGAGGTGGATGGTTTCCATAACTATATCCTCTCCAGCCTTGTGCATGTTGGTTTTCATATTGTTGTGGAGGCCAAGCTTGCCACGACATTGGGGTATTCCATGAAGTTTGAGGAGGATACTAATAGTTTTGTTGAGGGAATTGCCGAGGAATCCTTGGTTGCCAAGGTCTTCTTGGTGCCACATAGTAAAGGCCATATGCCCCTTGTAGTTCTTCCATTGGATTCATTTGCAATTCTTTCAACTTTAGACAGTTTTCTATTGAATGGTTTTCTGTGCAAAGGCCACATACCTGAATACTATCCAAAGGACATTCTCTTAATGGGTGTTTCTTCCTACATTTGGGACAAAAGATTGCTAAGATTTGCTCTTGTTCTTCTTTCTTTTTGTTAGCTTTCAAAACATATACTTGTGTCCCTAATGTGCTTAGAAGATCAGTTTTGAAGTTTTCCAGCAAGCTCCCTATCTCTGCTCTTGTTACCCCTCCTGTTGCTGATCTCAAAGCTTTTGAACTAATATCTCTCCTTCCAGTTTTTGATCTTCCTCTTGAATATTTTTGACATAGTTTTGCAATTTCATTAAATGGAAAGTTTGAAATATCACCTTTTCCCATTACATTCAAAATGTCAAGATATTCATCTCTTATACCTTTAAGAAATATTGTACAGATGGTATCAAGTTCAGAGAGTGTTGTTTAGATTTTTGAAGATTGTAAGAAAATATTTCCAAATACTCTTCTAAACTTTCATCTTCTTGTTGTGTCATTCTAAAAACATCCTCTTTCAAGTCCCTAGGCCTACAATAAGCTTGATACTTTTTAAGAAATATTTTCTTCATGTCATCCCAAGAAGTGATTGTACGTTCTCCTAAACCCATAAACCATTTTAACGTTGCTGCTTTCAAAGTAGCAGGAAAGAGGCGAAGCTTGTGTGTGTCATCTGTGTATCCATAAGTTCTACACAAGATATCGAATTCAAACATAAATGAGTCAGGATCTTCTGTTGACATTCCATAAAAGTTAGGCAATACAGAAGGTGGAATGTTTTTCATTTTCACTTCTTCTCCTAATATTTCACTTGTATCTAATATTGGAAAGCCAAAAGTAGCTTCCTGATCATCAGTATTTTCTTGTTCATTATCATTTAGTCTTTTGTTATCATACTCTATTTTTCTTTCTTCTTCTCTTTTTCTTTCAGCTTCTCTTCTTGCCTCTTCCTCTCTTTGTCTTCTCCATTCTCTCTGTTGTTTTTCATATTGAAGTCTTTGTTCTGGAGTGAGGATAGTGGATCCTTGCCCTTCTTTTGTCATAGTTTCAACTATTATAGCAACTTGAGATTCAAGTTGTTGTTTGTTTTCGAAAATAGGTTGATCTATTGGTTCAAGAATGGGTTGATCTATTTGTTTAACAATTTTCCTTGTTTCCTTTTGTTTTTCTACAGTTGGTGTTGCTTTTGGGGTTTGTTTTCTTTTTACTTCCAAGGCTAACAAGGTTTGTCATTCAATTAAAGTCAATCTTTGTCCTGTTCTTTGTTTTTCTTCTAATTCCTCTAGAGTTAGTTTACTAGCAACCAATGTAGTTAGTTTTGATGGTTGAATGTTTGGGGGGTTTTGTTTAATAAATCTACCTTTCTGATCTCTATCTCTAGGCATAAAGAAACATAACTAAAAAGAAAACTAAATTTTTGTTGTTGTTGTTGTTGTTTTTGTTTTTTGTTTTTGTTTGTTTGTTTGTTTGTTTTTGTTTTTGTTTTTGTTTTTTGTTTTGTTTTTTTGTTTTGTTTTTTGTTTTGTTTTTTTGTTTTTTTTTTTGTTTTTTTTTTTTTTGTTTTTGTTTTGTTTTTTTTTTTTTTTTAATATTCTAATTGACTATGTTGATGAAGGCTTCCCCGGAAATGGTACCAAAATGTTGGGCCAATTTATAGAGTAAATTAACACAAGTATTTTATTATGAATCCAGGTTTGTAGAACTTAGAAGCATTCTAAAATGTATGGATATCAACTATAATAAACTTTAGAAGATACATTATGGAAACTGAAGGAAATGCAACTATAAACTAATTAGAAGTGCATATTACAAATATAAAATTCAACTAAGTAATTTCTAATTCATTATGTAATAAGTAGGAGAAGTGGCTCCTACCTTAGTAGAACCAGATTTGTCCTTCTTCTAGAATACTACTTTATGAACAGAAATAAAAAAACCACTAATGGACAATAGCTTAAGATGCATAAACAAATAATGGAAGAGGCTCCAAACTAAGGAGGTCTTTGTTGTTCTTCACTACAAATTCATTCATCATTAATGCCATTGTTAGAAAACAAAAAATTCAGAAAATCTCTTGAAAGCAAGAAAGATGAATTTTAGTTTATATTCATTAATCCAATAGAAGGAGGGTTCAACTTGAACACTAGGTTGTACCTTCATATAAAGATGATAAATAAACCAAGATTCATCAACAAACATAATAAATCATCATACATCAAATCAAATAAACAAATCTGAAGCAAAAATAGTTTATGAAAATCAAGCTAGATTAACCATGAAGTGTACTTAGCTTGGAGTGGGGACCATATACCCTTGCCTTGCACACTTGAAGAGATTATTAGCTATTGCAAACTCAGTCAATCATCCACACCATTGAATAGCAAAATGGAGATAGAACAGGTTCCTCAAATTAACTCCAAAGTATTCAGAAGTCTCAATATGAAATTATACAAATTCTACACACTATATGCCCTCAATGTTTTGTCTTAAATAGAAATATATGAAACAAAATAATCTAAAATGTCTCAAATAGCTATGTCTATCCATATCCTATCTATCCAAGTCAAAATCATCCATCCCATCACTAAAAATATGGAAAATCCTATGAAACCATAAAATTGCCCTATTTCCTAGGGATTTCCTGAATGATTGGTCTTGTTTGACCAGCTTTAACTGGGTCTGTTTAAGCTTAGTTCAATCTTAGTTCTCAAGCTTTTTAGAAATGTACTCAGCTCGTGCCCAGGTGTCCTGCAAATATGGCATCCATGAGCCATTACGAGAATTTATGATTTTGTTAAAAAATGCACTTAAAATTCAATTTTCATAAAAACATCTAAAAATTGCAAAACTAAATTTATATACCTGAATATGCATAAATACATCAAAATGAGGTGTATATGATGTCAAATGGATGGATAATATAGAAATTAAGTGTGTTTTCTTAAGCAAAATTGGATAAAAAACGAAGGCCAACAGTCTTCATAATTGTACGCACTGCATGTTAAGTACTTTCACGAAGATTATGATACAATATGTTATGTTTATTAAATACTTAAGTAGATCTACGCAAATTCAGATCTAGGGTTATTTTCTAATGCGTGTAAGTGGATGGTTCGATTGTAAAGGGTCCGCAAAGACCAATCGAAGACCTTCGCGAAGGTCTAGAGACCATTTAAAGTAAGTTGTAGTACCAAGCCCTAGGGGCTTATAGATCTGTGCGAAGGCAGATCTAGGGCAATAAACAACATCACACTAATCTTTGGATGCGGAAACTTGGTTCCAGCATCCCCCCATGCTGCTTCGGGTGAGATGTCAACCTGCGCTACGTGGGTTGATACCAAAAGGGCCAGTAATGTAGGGTTTTGTTTGGCACAATTAACTCTGAACCTGGGTCAGGACCCCCTAAGCCAACAAACATGCCAAATCTGACAGGGATGTTTACTACTACTATAACCATCAATACACTCTTAGTAGGAATCTGAGCTAAGGTGACAACCAAGTCTTTTATCATCCCAAGGCATTTTACCTTCCTGGAATCAAAGGAGAACAAATCTTTATAGGGTCTAGTAATTTGGAGTCCTAGATGGTCCATGACTGACTTAGGCATGAGGTTATGTGAAGCTCCGGAGTCTAACATGGCATTATGAAGAATCATATCATGTACATTTAGACTTACATAAAATGGGGGCACATCATCATTTGAACTTGTGACGTGTGGGCCAAACACAAATTCGAGAGCATCATCATCTAGATTTAAATAATCTTGCGAATTTATGTTGACTTGATCAATTTATGAATTTTTTAATCATAGTAGAAATTATTTTCCTATATTGCTCATTTCTTAAAAGTTCAGCAAAAGGAATGGACACTTTCAACTTATTGATTTCAGACTCCATATTAAAATTTCACTGTAATTTTTCTGCATCTTTGGTCTCCTTTCTTGCTTCTTTCGGATTGTCCTTCTTTGGCTCCTCTGGCTTCTTCAGTATCTCTTTTCTGGGTTCAGCTTGTTGTTCAACTATTGTCTTTTGTGGTGGAGCTTTGATAGGAACATTATGGTTTCTGAGGTTGTACTGCCTTTGAAAATCTGCCACCACATTGTTATACCCCTGATGATAAACAACTGAATCATAGAGATTAACGCTGCCCTTTTCTCCTGAGCATCCAGTAGAATTTTCATGTTCTTCTTTGGTGCCAAAGACTTGGGTTTCCTTATCATTGAAGCACCCAATTTGATGGTCTAGTATCCTCATCTACAAATGATTATGGAAAAGGAGGTCAAACAATGGGTTGATGTTCTTCATGAGCTTTCTGCTCTCTAGGACAATTTTGAGCAGCCCGAGGTCTCCTAAATTTTGGATTTCTAACTTGAGGTTGATTCTCACCTCGGGGAGGAGTCAATTTATCCACCAATTTCTCCATAGTTTTTAGCATCACATCAAATTTCAAGTTAGGAGATGAAGATGACTCTTCTTTGAAACCTACTCTTCTTTCAACCTTCATTTTTTCCTTCTTTGCCAATAAATTGGCCTCCACTCCAATCACATTACTCTGCATTTGCTCTAAAGTAGCAGGATTTCTTTCACGGAGCTGATAAGCCAACTCGGCATCAAAGAAATCAGGATAATGTAATAAAGCTAAACCAGGAGGAGGTTTTATCTCATCCGGAATAGAATTATAAGTCTTATTAAATCTGACAATGAATTCTTGTACAAATTCTCTTGGATTTCTTTTAAGTGCATTATACTCAACTAAAATATGCAATGGGTTTTTCTTCACTTCCCATATAACGAGAAACAACTATTCAAACTACTGGAAGTTATTAATACTGGCTACAGGTAAATATATGAACCATTTATTTACCTCACCTAATAGACTTTGTGCAAAAAGTCTGAGTTTGATGTCCTCATGGTCAACTTCTTCTGGATCTATGAAATTGTTAAGTTTGTCTAGATGCTGCTAAACTATATAATACCTAGCATCGTCAATTTGAATAATACATTGTCCATAATTTTGTGGGAGGTCACGGATCTGACCCCCAAGATCTAAAGGTGCATATCGAGCAGCCATAAGCCTATGGTGGGAAATTATACTAAAAACAAGAATAAGGACAAGAGATGTTACATATACTGAGATTGTTGGAATGGCAATTGATGGAATAGGCTTTTGAAAACATCCAGAGGACAACTGAGTAGTTGGGGAAAACAAAGATGGGATGAAATAAGGATAATTTGGAGATTTAGCAGTGACTTCTTGAAGTTCCTGGAATTTTTGTTCCAATTTTTGGAAATGAGACCAAATATCAAAGTCTTGGGGTAAAAGATCTAGTTCTGGGATAGAGAGCGGAGGGGTGAAGGTCTTAAGGTTTGTTTGATCTAGAACAATATCTGACAAACCACTCTCAGACTTAGATCTGAGTAAACTACTTTCAAATTTGATATCTAACACTAAGTCTTCAAAAGTTTCAAGCTTTGCAGGTAGAGAGAAAGATCTTTCTAAATCAACTGTACTTGTTTCCTTCGGATTGTTTTTCCTGAACAACTTTTATGGGCTTGACAAAATATGAGGTGGATTTGGATCTGGGTCCTCCAAGTATGAATGTTTGTATGAGCCAAAACTCCGTCAATAATAACCCTTCATATCATAATGTGGAGTCGCCAGAGAAAACATCTTGCAGCCAAATTGATATACAAATCGTTGTTTGCCCTTAGAGATCTGATCTTCAACAATTGAATTGTTAGGGGAACATATTCTTCTCGTTCCCCGATAATGGCATCAAATTGTTATCACTTAGGGAAAACCCTGGTTGTGGGAAAAACCCTAAGGTAACCTCAAAACCACTTTTAGGTTGAAAGTTTTGCCCTTCAACCCGAAGAGGGATCTCTCCGTAAAACTCAACTACTCTATGGTCACTGTAGTAGAAGTTTTTTGCAATTGATTTTAGTGGCAAAATTTAGATCATTGGATGAAATTGGTTGGGCAATTTACAAAACATACCATTGGGCATGGAGTCCAGGTCTAAACAAGTGAGGTTACAAATCTAATGAGAAAGTTGTAAAAAGCATGATAGCAGCAAATCCTTTGACTTTTTGAGAAATTTGAAGAATAAAAGTGAAGTGAGACAGAGTTTATAGCTGACTGAAATAACAAATACTAATGGCTGATAATACAAGAAAGGAGAATAATTGAAATCCGATCTTAGAAAATAACATTCTCATATATGGAAGAAAGCTTTTATTACAAAAAGGAAGATTGACAGGGAACTACAACACATAAGTTTCATACAAATTTCTCATTAAAAACTGCAAATATATTCAAAAAAGTGAAGGGAACTCCACATGAATAGTTCATGAGGCACAATACTTGCTAAGGTTTTGCAAATGGTGTAGCAAGCTAAGTGGGCTTGATTGTGAGGAGAACTCCACAGTTAAGTGCACTTGAGACAGAGGTGATCCGGGATGGGTGACCTCCAGGGAAGTCCTGGTTACTAGGTGCAAGCCCCAGAAGTGATGATTAACACTATGTGATTCATTTCACTAGTTTCAATTGCACTTCTTCACCCCTGTGAGCATCACCCGATGCAATGAGTGCTAAGTGGATTGTTCAAAAGTCATGGGAAATTAGTCAGTTACGAATACCTCTCATGGAAATGGTCATACATGAATAACTTACTTAACACAGTTCAATCCCAAAAAATGATATCTAATATAATGCACTGCGAAAACCCCTTAATACTTAAAATCAAAAGAATGAAGGGAACTCCACTTGAATGGTTCATGAGGCATAGTACTTGCTAAGGTTTTGCAAATGGGGTGGCAAGCTAAGTGGGCTTGATTGTGGGGGAAACTCCACAGGTAAGCACGCTTGAGCCAGAGGCGATCCGAGATGGGTGACCTCTCGAGAAGTCTTGGTCACCGGGTGCAACCCCCAAAAGTGATGATTGACACTATGTGATTCATTTCACTAGTTTCAATCCCACTTCTTCACCTCTGTGAGCATCACCCGATGCAATGAGTGCTAAGTGGACTATTCAAAAGTCATGATAAATTATTCAGTTACGACTACCTCTCATGGAAATCGTCATACATGACATACTTACTTAACACAGTTCAATCCCAAAAAAAGATATCTAATATAATGCACTTCTCATGGAAATTGTCATACATGAATGACTTACTTAACGCAGTTCAATCCCAAAAAATGATATCTAATATAATGCATTGTGAAAAAACCCTTAATACTTAAATTCAAAAGAGTGAAGGGAACTCCACCTGAATGGTTCACAAGGCACATTACTTGCTAAGGTTTTGCAAATGGGGTAGCAAGCTAAGTGGGCTTGATTGTGGTGAAAAATCCACAGTTAAGTGCGCTTGAGCCAGAGGCGATCCAAGATGGGTGACCTCCCGGGAAGTCTTGGTTACCAGTGCAAACCTCAGAAGTGATGATTGACACTATGTGATTCATTTCAATAGTTTCAATCCCACTTCTTCACCCCTGTGAGCATCACCCGATGCAATGAGTGCTAACTGGACTATTCAAAAGTCACGCGAAATTAGTCACTTGTGAATAAATCCCATGGAAATGGGCATACATGAATGACTTACTTAACGCAATTCAATCCCAAAAAATGATATCTAATATAATGCACTGCGAAAACCCCTTAATACTTAAATATAATCAAGACTGCTCAAATATATTAGAATGAAAAATATGTTTTTTTTATAAAATTCCAACCCGTCTTCACTTTCATAAATTGTTTAATAGAACTTACATAAACTGTTTGCAAAATAATAGTCTCCATATTAGTTACAAAATTTGAGATATCTAAAATATCTTTCAAGTTCATGCATGTAAAATATAAAACTTAAATATATTATGTTTTTCCTAAAATAACCGCAGGAAAATATGTTGATATCTAGGTGAAATAAAATGTCTCTCAAACTGTCTTCCTTGGAAAAAGAAATAGGTCCCTATCTAGTGGCTCAACATCCTAACTAGAAAAACAAGTCCCTCTGCAAATCAGGCCCAAAACTCCTCCAAAACCGCTTTTTTGTTCATCCCTCTTTCTTCGAATTTCCTGGAAAAAACATTGATATTGTTGTTGTCGGCTTCAATGGTTTTATGTTTGTGGTTTTTGTTGGCAGGTTGACTGTTAGCATTTTCGTTTCCGCTTGATTTCAAATCGCTGACAACCGAAGGGTCAACATTTTCATCTGTCTGAATATCGTTGACAACTAAGATGTCAATGCTCCCTCTTTGCTCCAAAAATGTTGACAGACTAACTGTCATCATTTCCTTGTATCGTTTCTATCAACCAACATACATATTTTTCACCCCAAAATAGTTGACAGTGGCTCTGTCAACCTTATCAAAAATGCTGACAACGGGAATGTCAGCTCTCTCGACTATTATGCTACACACAAAATTTATAAGGTCGATTATCAGCGATAAAGTGAAAACTTTGTTTCATGAGATAGGTAGGAAATAAAATCTAAGTTTAACACCGAAGCATCTTAGCTGAGGGTACTAACAGCCTTGAGCAATACATCTACCTTCTACAATCTCTTCTTTTTGATATGCCTTGTCTCCATGGGTCCCTTTTTCACAGCTTCTCTGCTTCGACTCTTATTAGATCCTGTAGCCTACTTCCTGTTAATAATGAGGTCCTTCAGCGACATGTTGTCAACGCCAATCACCCCCTTGGCCAACTCCGGATTATTTCTGAGTCTGATCTTGTATCTTAACTTGTTAGTTGGCCTGGTATGTCTATTTCCACTCTTGAAGACCTTAGGCAATGTCTCTCCTCGTTTATGTTTTCCACATCTGGTTCTTTTCCCTTAGGGTCCTTTGTTTTAGACGTGTCTATAGGGGAAGTTTCAGAAGGTGGATCTACAACATGGGAAGAGCCAACATCAACAGGTGAGTTCACATGGAGTACAGGGTCTGGTTTATGAAGTCGGGCACTTTTCCTCTAGTAAACTTTAGGGATCTTTGGACTAGATGATGTAGATGGAACCACTAGGTTTTCTTGGCTGGGAGGGGGCTTAATAGGAGCTTGATTTTTAGCTTTTCTTCCGTTTTTGGCAGTCTGTGGTCTGCCTCTTCTTCTCTTAATCGGTTGAGATTGAAAACCTCCCCATAAAAGGAAATGATTCTAGGTTCTTTCTGCCTTGACAAGTTGGCTTTATATTATCAATTTTATCAGGGCTCTGTGGTATATAAAGTGAGTAGAGGGATTAGTGCAGGCCATGAACCTAGCTGCCATATATTTAAGGCTCTCTAATAGATAAAAACATGGATTGATTATAATATGACCAACAAGATGTGTGAGAAAGTAAAAATGGTAGAGGTTTACCCAATTAAACCGGTCTTCACATGTAAAATATTGTTGATAGAGGCATAGAAGGACGTTCCATTGGTTCTACAGCCACTCCTTTTGAACTCCAACCCTCCAATTTTTCTCTCTGAATTGTTCTTTGAAGAAGAAAGGGACATTAATCCCTGCCAAAATATGATTGTGAAAAATCTTATCACTGCTCGCTAGTAAGGTTGTGGCCTCAACAATGGTTTGCTCTGTAACTGGAAATGACAAGCCTCCCACCTCCACATAGTTCCCATCCAACCCTTGCGCAAAAGACTAAGCCACAAGATCATGGTAGTCGGTACAACGGTGGAGGAATTTGCTCCAGCCTGCCTGTTGAAACAACCAAAGAATTTTGGGGTAAATGTCCAGCAACTCCAACACTTTGGGCTCAGACAAATTCATCTTACCACCTCTCCCCATTTCGTTGTGTGTTCTTCTCGGGATTCGATCCTGAATCCCTGTGAACAAAACAATTCCCAATTCCAAGTTTAAAGAATTCCAAACTAACACCAACAAACTACTTACGGGGCAAGGTGAAGTAACTTTGGCATGCGGTTGAGATAACATAGGTGGCACATGAATAATTACATCATTTCAGGTTATGATTATGAATAAATTCGTATCATATGGTAAAGTGATGTTAAATGATGTTCATTCATTGCAACGAAGGAAAAATGATTTAACATGTACTTTTACCCTCTCGAATCAGAGGGAGACACGTTTAAGTGAAAACGTTGACGCTGACGTGGTCAACGCAGTCATCATTTTTTGAATTTTAAAACTAGTTTTGGCGTTGAAAATTGGCCTGTCATCCAAAAGGAAAAATGTTCCTACACTCGTTGTCAGCGAATTCCTTCACAAGGACATATCGAATTGCCAAAAGCGTTGATAGCCCCGCTATCAGAAATTTTCCCTCTTTATTACAATTTAAATGTTGACACTACAATTGTTAGCATTTTCTAAAAAACTTAAAAATGAAATTTATTGTGATAACACATATATTATGTGCATGTGTCAATATGAATGATTCTATTGTTGAGAAGTTATGGGGCCTTGATTTTCCTCATGTGATAAGATAGACTTTTGGCTTTTCTATCTATAAGTTTTAGAGTT
The DNA here is from genome assembly GCA_031772625.1 of Pinus tabuliformis. NCBI lineage: Eukaryota > Viridiplantae > Streptophyta > Pinopsida > Pinales > Pinaceae > Pinus > Pinus tabuliformis. The sequence continues at coordinate 1,090,297,265 of CM062813.1, forward strand.
TGCGTCTTGAATTTTTGTTGCCTTAAAAAAGTGTGATAATCTCATTCATGTTAGGGTGAATTTGTGGAGTTGGCCTCTGGCTTCCTTTTGCACTTTTTCAGGAGATGCCTAGTTAAGGGTAGTATTTTGGATGCCCTTATCGGCTAGTGAAGACTTATGTATTGTCAGAAGCCTTTTGGGCGGGTCTCTACCCTATTGAGAGTAATTATCGATAATGTGAATGGGCTCATAAGCATAGAAAAAGTTTTGAATTCTATGGATTGTCCCCTTTAGTTTCAGGTTTGATTTGGAATTTTGTGGATTGGGGGTCTTTAGCCCCAACCGTGGGTCACATGGCCCAACAAGGGTTGTGATTGAGGGATTAGCTACATAGGGGGACTTAAGTGTGGGGTCTATTCATTGAACCATCCTTGAGTCTATTTAGATACTTAGTTCTCTTGATGGCCTAGTGGCTCGGTGTTTGAGGACTAGAGACCGATTTTATTTGCAACAAGGTTGAGATCGAATGAGGGGTGTAGTACATGGTTAACAATCTGTCATTTGATGGATTCCTTATCACATTTGTTAGTTAAAATTCATCAAAAAGGACTAACTTAGAATGTTAGTGACCTTTATTAATCTCCCTGATGGCTTAATGGCTTAGTGATTCATCAATCAGATCAGAAATGAGTGAGGTCTAGATTCTATTAAGAGGTGTTGACAACGTGAGCAGGATTTATCAAGTGATGGGATAAGGGATCTAGAGTTTGTTGATATTTGGATTATGTTAACTTTTGTAGATGACACTAGTGAGATATATCAAGTGATAGGATTGGGAATTCGTAGTCCATTGAAATTTAACTTATGTTAAGAGGTAGACAATGCTAGTGAATTTGTCAATTTATGTGACTAGGTATTCAGAGTTTCTCAAGATTTGGATATCCACATATCTACATTTTTTTATAAATAGATTTCATTAAAAAACCCAAATCTAATTGCTAGTGTAGTATGGCATATGGAGGTTACATGGAGCCCACACAGACATTGTTGGACCCTATAGGTAGGCAAGTGTGACATGGAATGATGACATGTCATGGTGATGTGGCACAAATGGCAAGGTTTTAGTGATGTGGAATGTTGACATGTTAATATGGAAATTTGATATTGGCGATTAATATGTCACCTGTTGTGGTAGGTGATGTGTAATATAGAAATCTAGAAATCCAAACTTTTGTAAAATGAACCTCTCTTGGATTTTTCTAGATCCACATAAAATGAGCTTTTCTGGATTTTTTTGGATCTAGTCTAATATGGTGGGTTCTAATGAGGATCAAAGTGGTCCACAATGCCAAGGTGGAGGCTAGGTGGTAACTGAGGCAATGTTACATCAATAATGGAAGTTCTAGATTCAAAAAATCAAAAAATCCAACAGTTTGGTGAACTGAGACATTTAGAGTTTTACCGAGTTAGAATGTTGACCTAGTTAATTGAGGATTTTCTTAGATCCATTAGTTTTATGAATTACTGAATATATTCGAAGATTGGAAATCCCAATTAGTGGAGATCAGAAAAATTGTTATAGAGGGGTTTTAAGGAAATCTTAGATCTAGAAAGGAGTAGTAGACCGATGTGCCCCTTTAAGAACATGTCACTATGTAGTGTGAACACATAAGCAAGGACCATATGTCAACCACATGTAGTTGATGTGGCATTGTACATCGGGGACACAAGGGAAAATGGATTGCCACGTAGTAGTGGTATGGATGTTGATGTAGCACTTGGGAGCGCAAATATTCCAATGGGCATAACTTTGTGTTTAGAGCTCAGATTTCGATTAAATTTATATAATTGGAGAGATTTAGACAAGTAGAAGATAATGGTATCTTAGAAAGGAGTTTTAAGGTGATTGAAGGAACACGATTTTTGATAACCTTGTCACCATAAAATAACCTTAGAGCTCAGATCTAGACACTTCATTCCCTTAAAAAGGCCTTGAGGGGGCTAGATGATGTTACAACTAGTCTCGACCTTTATCTTAAATTATCACTTTTTAAATAATAATAATAAAATAACAAAAAAATCATGATAAACTCTTATTAGTTCAAGTCTTTACTCATATTCCATCCTATAATAAGTGCCACTTTTTTACTGTTTATTTATTAATGATGTACATTGTTATAAGTTATATTTCAATTGGGTCTAATTTGAGTGGTTGTGTGGACTGCTATATTTCCTATAAAATTCTATTCTTTTCAGTGATATATTGAATTCATAAACAATATATTATTATAATGGCTTCAAAATTTATTGTTGACTTGAGTTTGTGCCATGGAGAACTTAGAGTTTACCTTTGGTACCATCTTGAAATGAAAGAAAGTGCATAAAGTTTTTCCAAAAATATATTACTTGAAAAAACTAATTAATAATAATAATAATAATATGGTTGTATGAATCAATTTCAAAAATTAGATTTTTTTATTAACCAATTGTTGACAATTGGAAAATTTCTAGCCTGCAATGAGGAGTTACCACCCGATCTGGGCCCCAATTAGACCCTTACTTGTTTGGTGTGGTGGAACTCACTAATATATGGTTGAGTTGTCGTAACTTGAACTAACCTACAATAAATATTTAAATTATTACTACTACCACTACTCTAATCTAAATATCTATATCTATAACCTATCTAAGTTTAACTCCTACTATATTGGTGCTTGTAATATTTGTTGTTACCAATAGAAAGGAGAGAAAGAACTTCCCAAATGTATGTTTCTTAAGAAACTACAAATGAGTAATCATAAGTCTTATGTGATTAATATGTGGGCTCAGCTAGGTTGCTTAAAGAAATGTACTCTAATGAAAGAGCATTAAAGAAATATGAGTTTTATTAATTTCAATTTTTTATTCTGGAGTATAAATTATAAGTCCTAAATTCTATCTTAAAATGGATAAAAATACTCTATATCATTGGTGATAATACAACTTAATTTAAAGCATGAACATTAGATAAAAAGACAATCAATTTAAGTGACGAAATTAATATGAACTTAACAAATTAATAAGATCAAATACTTATTTTAATTATAGAACTAAAATGAGTATACTAACATTCCTGGAAAGGAAACATTTCATCAAATCATATTGTTTATT